>OX439378.1:19209682-19809682 GCA_949319315.1 Zelleria hepariella | reverse complement strand
CATAATTTACATGAAAGTGAACCTGCTGTTTTATTAATTTCAAGGGTATATTATAATGTGAAATATTTACAAGGACCCTAAGAAAAAATTATAAATATTTATTTCCTAAAATCATCCCCAAATCACACAGTTTTATCATATCTTTATTTTTATTTGACTGCCAGTAGTTTCCCCCTTTTTATTGTAGACGGTGCCTAGCTAAGAGAAGAAAAATAAGTTTGTGTGTGACCGCATTATTGAATGAATTGAACGTACACACACATAACATCAGACAACTGGCCCGTAACATAATTGAATAGTGTCAGAGTATAAAAGTTGACGCGCTGTCTCGTGTAGATCTTCGCATAAGTATTATCAAAATATGTATAAGTTGAATCACATTAAATGTAGGTACCTACTCCGAAACGTAGTTGAATAGATTATCTGTTATTTGAGTATTTAACTTTGATCTAACTAAGTAGCTACGGGTGCTATTAAACGTTCCATTTGGCTACATGTCAGTAAGTGAAATTGCCTATTTTTTTATTTCTATAAAATATAGTTATTAAAAGTCTAGTCTTGAAACATATACAAATAGATAATGCTGATTGTGAATTTACTTTCAATTGAATAATAATTATCAGGCTGCACTAAAGTCAATGTTTTGAATTTACTCTTGAAGACATGGCCTATCCTCGAATCATAAATAATTGAAATAATGTTAGGTACATACAAAATAAAAGCATCCGCACCGCATGTGGTTAGCAAAATTCTGTGTTTCTGTCACACCAAATACTTTAGAAATCAACCCAACAGCCCATAATAGGTACCCATGAATTACACAGTCTACAACACACAAAATCTACACATAAATAACAAGCTATCTCACTCATACATACATCAAGCCCGAGAGTGAGTGAGTGCTTGTGACTGTCACCATTTCACGCGAAACGGCTGAACAAATCCGGACGAAATTTAAAATGGAGATAATTTAAAGGACCGGCTGAACGAATTTGGATGAAATTTTAAATAGAGATAGAAGATTATCAGAATAACATATTGGCCAGATACCATCACTCCATCACTCGAAGGAGCAAAGCAAAGCACATAATTCCTCCCTCTGCAGCCCACACGGATGAAGTCATAAGGAAAAGCTAGTATAATAATAAAAATACGAATGAATAATGAATAGCAACTGGCCCAATGATTTACTCCTCACTAGTCCTCACATGTTGTATGGCGCACGACGCAATTTGGTATTTTCCAGTCACACTCCGAAATAGGCCCCTTTCGCAAGAATAGACAATAGAATCAGAGAATAGTCGCCCGTCATTTGACATTGTTTGATTGAACGCTCGTCCGTGCTCTAATCGAAACAAAATCTGCAATCAGCTGATCTGCTCCCATTCTTCAACTTAAAAACTCTGAAGAACGCCGCATATAAATGTCAACACATCAGCACGTCGAATAACGAAGAAAACACGCTGCAAAACCCGCAAAGCTAGAGAAGGCACGCCAGAATAAAACATGAAAACTATGGAAAAACTGGTGGAAAACCCAGGTAAATAAAATTTGCTAAAAGCCCTCGCCCCCCCGACTTTTAATCAGCTTGCCAACCTTTTAGCTTGAACTTCCAAGTATCTAAACTTCAAACTTTGTTTCTTTTCAGAAAATACACATGAGTAAGTATTAAAAGAAAAACGAAGCAGCTCGCCCACAACCTAGAAACCCTCGCCTGAAGACAAACTAGACGCTATGTGCAAGAGTGAAGTGAAATAAAGCAGTGTATTGGTACTGAACGGACGCTCCAACGTTAAACATTTTCCACAATCGCATACGACAACAAATTGTGGTGCTTAGCACCAACGAATAGCTGAATCCTGGGCACGGCCAGCCACATTGTAACGTCCCCCCTATCTAAACCCTAAAAAATCAACTAACCTAACTATCCTAACCTAACTCAGGCCCGGACCTGGCAATCGCTAACATCTTACCTAACTTTTACTTTATCCGTGTATTTAGCATTAATAATGGCCTTTTGCGTGATCGTCATCTAGTGGTAGAATCTACATTATGAACCTATAATAACCGAGAGTCTTACTAGGCAAAATATTTAACAATTGGAGAGTCCGTTCAAGCAAAAACAAAACAATGGTGAAAATGATGGATTATGAAAGTGAGTAGTTTTAAAGATAACAATAGTGTTTTAAACAATGTAAGTAAATTAAATAGATAAATGTTCTTTCACTGCCTTTCTTCATTTCTAGATTTAATTGCCTAAACTGATAGAATTTAAATGCTTAACACAAAGAAGTTTTTATATAGTGAATAAAATGAATTTATAAAGTCTAATAAAACAACTATTAGCGAGACATCTACTAAGACAATAACGTATGCTGCCACAACTTATAGAGTTAAAAGTACCCGACTCAGAGTGAGTGTTAAGATCTGAAAGGCATCAGCCTCCAGCCTTGCTGGGATCGTCACACTATTCATCACAGTCTCACAGTACGTGTTTTTTTGACTCTATTGATGATAGCTCGCAATATTATGCCTCTGCCAACATCCAACTAAGTATTTCATGGCTTGACGAGCCTTACTTGTTAATCCACTTCATAGTGAATATGTGAACATAATTCTGAACTGGGAGTTAATTCCATGTTTCTTATTTATGAAGCAAACAGGTATTCTCCGCAAATTAATTTATCAAATCCAGTAATGAAACATAGGCAAGATTCTATAAATTTACATAATAATTATATGTAGGAAAATCTGTATTTAATTTAATTTAGAATAGATAGCTCTTTCATTTCCAGTTCTTTCACCATTCTCTAGAAATAGATAAATTTTATAACATAGAAGATGTTTTTATAACATTTCATGTAATCGGATTAGTCTCTACATTAGAAAGAACTAAACCTTTTAACCACAGTTTGAGTTAATATAAAAATTTAAATGGAATAATTTTAACCATTAACTACACTTGAGTTGAACGGAACCCTTCACATTGAGTTCTTTCTAAAAATTTGAAATGGGTTTATTTTCTACCATTAACTGCTCTTTGAGTTAGTATTTTAGCTTGAAATGGATTTACTTTCTACCATCAAGCAGTAAACACAGAGTTTTTATATGAAGTAAGTAGATAACAGTTTTAAAGTTTGGTTTGAATATTATACCAAATTATGACTTGCTAAATGAAGCCAGTGAATTATTCGAAATCAATCCTTAGAGAGTAATCATATCTTCCCTCATGGTAAAGAAAATGAAAACAGGTACGGCTTTGCTTGACCTTTAAATTGATTCCAATGTAAATCATCTTGACCCATTCTACAAGAACAAAATGACACAAAATTCAGTAAAAAAAAAGTTATTTAAAAGTTTATCTCACTTTAAAACTAAATCGCCGAGCAGAAGAAATAATAGAATAGAATAGAATACTTAGCTCCGATCACTATTTCGGATCTCCAAACACCTCCAGCTCCTGCAGCTTCCACTAGATTCACTGTTTGTTTAGTTTCACTGATTTATTTAGTTTCACTCTAATTAAATTGGTTAATTTAGGTAGACTCTACGTTATGTATTTTATTTTAGCTCAACTTTATCCAAGCAAAGAATTAATATTCACTGTACGAGTATCACTTTAAACTCTACTGAAATCTCAATTTATTTACTAGAGAAATACTGATATTTTACTGAAATTATTTGCAAAATATAAACAAAACACAAATAAAGATATTCACTTAAATAACTCAAGCTTTCACGGCAACTAATCTCATCGCGTCCCGAAATTAAATGCGTCTCCAATCGCATCCCGAAATTAACTGCGTCTCGAATCGCGTCCCGAAAATAACTAACTGTCCTCCCTGTAGTCCGTTCTATTTATAGAATTTGTCGCACCCCCCACCGAATTTTGACTAGCATTCCTAATCCAGGCTTGCACGCTCGCACACATGCTTGCCAGACGGACTCTAAGGCTACTTAAATACTTTTCCTTGAAGCTACTCCTTTTTCATCCCCAATTAAGCCTTAATTTAGCCCCTAGTCTGAAACAATACCTAGTGTTATGAATTGATGCTAGTTACTCGCACTAATTTCCCCCAATGCACCCTTATTAAAGAGAAATAAGAGGAAAACGCCATCTTTGCTTATATTCTGTTAATGTTTTGCGTCTGAATGCTATCACATACATTCTAAAGGTGTTGATTCCCATATCACTGATTCTGTTTGGAATGAGGCAGAAACCACGATTCTCTAATGTCCATAAGTAAACCTACAGAGTACTGCACGAAAACACCCGCTACTCGACTTGCATGTCATTAGCCTGCCTTCCAAGCCAACAAGTTATCAACTCGAAACCTGTAAATTCCACAAAGGAAAGAAGACCATTATGATTTCCCCATAGTAGATGCAGATTTCTAATATGCCTACTTTGCTATACTCGCATTACAGAATGTAGACAATGAAGTTCTTTAAAATATAGTTTCGGACTATTTCAATCGCAAAGCTCATACTCCAAAACTGAAGTGTTTATTTGGAACATAACTGGAACCTTAGTACGACCCTGCTAAATTTACCTAGAAATCTGACATTTCCTACGTTTCGTTTTACGCAATATTTAACGTTCCTTTCTTTTTCTATAGTTTTCTGACAGCACGTTCCTTTTCAAGCAATATTTTGATCGTTCGAAACTTTTAAATAATAAAAATTAAAGTCCATTACTATTTTAAAAGTAGATATTTTAGAGCTCTAAAATATAAAAGATTACAGTTTAGTCCTTTCTTTATTTTCTAGATGTCATTATTTAAATAATGTTAGTTTCTCATTTGTGAATGGTTGGCGGGAAGATTGAAAAATCACTCTGGTCCGTCACAGCGCCCCCTGAGGTTATACGAAAGCAAGACACTGAAGTAAAACATCTACCCCAATAAAATTCTATGACATTCACAAATGACTCTATTCTAGTTTATGAACATTTCCCCTTTGCTGTATTTTTTTTGTGTGTGGTGTGTTTTTAAACCAGTCAGTAATCTGCCAACTAAAAACATGGATATCAGAACAGCTGACGTCTAATACATAGATGGCAACCTCTCGCCCAAGATGTACAGGGTCCACTGTGATGAGAGAATGGGTTTGTGAGGCCACACCGATCCTAATGACCAAAACTTGATACAAGACAATCTGCTATATGTCCGGCTCATGTAATGAATCAAATTCCCCCTCTGTAGACATAGTTCCAGTAGGCCCTCCCGATCATCCTTAAAGATTGATAGTTTACCATGTATGAAAATTCGCCCCATTATTCCAATATTCATTTAGTGAGTTTGCATCATAAAACCTGGTGAATGTTACAAGGAAATGCGAGAAGAGAACCTGCGTGACGGAAAATTCCGTAAAATTGAAATAAGATTATTTTTTAATGAATGTGCTCAACTTTAATTTAAAATTTAGATAACCTAAAATATGTTTTGTAAATATCATATGAATGTGTTAAAAAACAGTATCAAAATATCAAGATAATAACATTACAGTCACATTTTAATGACTAAGACTTAACAGAGTTGTCATCATGAAGAATACTGATAAGTTATGTATGATCATGTAGACCTGTGGTTATAAAGGTTCTTTTTCCGCACCTACTTGAGTGTAAAGTATATCAGTCACTGACTCATTTCTCAGTGCTTGTAAAGTTAGATCTTCCTATAAGACTGCTATGCATGAGGCCCTGTTTTCTTGAAAAAACTTATCTAATTCTAAGCCCCGTATCTAATAGAAAGGTCTATGTTAGTGTGTGTGTCTCAAAGTTTGGATGTTAATAAACTTGATTTCTTCCCGTATGAATCATTTGATTTCAATAAGCCCTCTTTCACATACATGTAATAAGATAAATAAGATTTAATACCCCATTAAAATAAAAATATAATATTTTATATCATACATCTCTTGAAACTTTATTCACTTTTCACGCTCACACGTTCATACAACCACGCCACTTATTTTAATCACACGCTCACTTAAGGAAGAAATGCTAAATCAAGTTAAACTACATTTTATCAGTACAGGTAAGTCAGCGTTTTTTTTTTTATTACTGCCTCACTTGTAAAAATAACAGACCCCAAATAATGTTTACAGTAAGTAAAAGATGAAATAATTACTTCGCACAAACCTCAGAGAACCCTTTACTAAACTTACTATGTCTCCTTTGCCTTTAACATATGCCTACCTTACTTTGTCCGCGTTACATAATAAAATTAAAAGTATTTTATTTATTAACTCAATCCAAATTTTTTTAACTGTTCTGAAGTAATAGCAAAACTAACAATGAATACTCATAATAGATTTATAATCAATAATTTTGCAACGTTCGCAATCTCTTACGACTCTATTTAATTTATGTTAATGCAATGCAATGTGGCCAATTTCCTAACAACTGATCCCTTACTACAAAACTAAGTTCCTTATGACTTGTCACTAACCGGTTAAAAAAAATTATTTATTTATTTTGGTGGTCGATAATACCCCATCTGACCCCATATTTCAAACCATCAACCTTCGGTTCTCGGTCTAAAATATTTTAAAACTGTAAGATTGATAATAATATTTTACTCCCCTGGACCATAACTCAATGCCTCACCGTAAAATTTAAAATCGTAAAATAACATTTTAAAACATACGTTTAAAAAAGTTTTTTTTATCAAAATTATATTTCAAAATATGTGACTACCAATAATTGAATACCTGACCCTAATTTTCTTTAGTTAAGTTTTATTTTAATATCTAGTTTTAGGTAAGCCTATACATTATATATTTTTTTTAAGTTAATATTTATTTTATTTTATTGAATGCTCATAAAATATTCAAACCTAATGGTTGCAAACCTTCCGCATATCTTTTAGATTTTATAAATTGGTTTAGTTGCCTAGAAAAAAAGTCATAATACATGTCCGCACCAGGAATCGAACCTAGGACTCTCGCCCCGAACCCAACGCTTCACCACTAGACCACCATCGTTGTTGCCATCCAAACAATGACTCAGACACCGCAACACCGAGCAGTCCCCTCACCCATCCAGCATGAGCGAAGGCGCCACCGGACGTCGCACAACCCACCCCATTAATTCCCATGAATGTAAATGCAAAGATCTATTATTTTAATTAGGCAGTTGTCTACAACATATGATTGTACGATAGTTATAATTTGATTAACATAAAGTCCCCACTTCAACAACCTGGCACATGTGATGTACATAATTACATAGAACATAATATACCTAGTCTGTCGCCACACTATACACTCCGCCCGAGCAACAGCTACCCCTAGCTGTGGACGACCTGACGCAGCACCAGGCAGACATCTCCGAACTGATACTTCTTCTGCTTGTGCCCCTAAGTAGGTTTAGTTTAAAACTTAGTTCCAAAGATTACTTGTAGATACTATGCAAATGCATTAGATTTGAGATTTGACATGTTATTACTTTGACTGAATCAATACGCATAAGATTTTTAACTGAGCTGAGCTGAGACGTTAGTCTATCGGCCCCAACTTTCCCTTAGTAACACCTCGCCTCGCAACCGAGCTGAGCAATCCGATAGGCTCCTGAAAACCCGAGCAGCTAGCATGACCCAACAGTCCAGTCCGAGCACGGCCAAACAACCTATGAATGTGTGCATGATCAACCAGTCCCAAGCTTGTATACGACCAAAAAGTCCTGAATATGAACATGGCCTGACGGATCAAGTCCTAGCATGACCTCACAAGTTAAGTGCACTCCTCACCAATACTGAAGCTAAACAAAACACGACACTGTTGCTGAAGAAATATTTCACAATAATATAGAATTCAAAACGGTAGGTAAGTTAGCTTGAGAATAAATACCTAAGTTTCCTCCGAACACCACACACTTGGTCGTTTGCCTGCTTGTCTGCCGTCGCGCCACAGAGTCCCGCCGACCAGCCATAGAAAACTGTATGAAGCCTACCTTAGCTATGATAAAATACATAAATTACCCTCATTCTTTAGCTCGTACAATCCTGAAAAATAAAATGTTAGCTTAAGGAACCCTCTTGATATTATTGAACCATAATAAAATCTGAATAAACTTTTCTCACAATGACCTATGATTCTATGAAATGGAATTAAACTAAGTATGTATAATTATTTAACGTCAAGAGAGAGATAAAGTCAAATGTTTATTTATAGTGACACATCCCAAGGAACATTTTAACCAACAAAAACCTTCAAAGCAATCTGCAAGATTTTCCTGTTAAAGAAAAGTTAAAATACTTGAAAATTATTCGAAAGACAATATTTTTCATAACTTGTATTATTGAGCTAATTTACCGTTATGATTTTACCTTGGTACACTTTGTTTATCCAAAATAAAACCCGCACAAAGTTATATTTACTAAAATTCTGAAAAATGCCCGGTACTCCCCATCTATGAAATGAAGGAAAGTATATGAATGAAATGTTGTCCAAGGTTCAAACATTAGGAAATGAAAGTAGTTAGGTAGATGTCTCAATAAGATTTTGGAAATCCTAGGTACTTGAATGTTTGCGAAAAGAAAAATACATACACAGTTTCCAGAACCTCAAACGCTTCAACTGTAGCTTCACCAAACAGTTTAACACAAATTCCTTACCCTGCATTAGTTTTAAAATAAAAATGTGAGTAAATGAGTCCTCACCAACTTCATACATAGATAAAACTCAAAGACTCTGCTGTGACATTAAAGTATACCTACGTGTTTAATTTCAATCCCGCATAGCCAGTTTTGAACCAAGGTTAAAATTTAAGTTACTGTAGTCACCGAACTGGTCCGAGACTCCTATGCTAAGCCAAAATGAAACTCCCTCCTTACAGAACACACTACTTACAGGGTTTCAACACGAGCTAGGGTAGCACAATGTTACGATAAAAGTTTCATCCCTCCATCGGCCATCGTCATATCGCTTCACTTCACCGCGTGAAGCGAGATGCCGCCACCAGACAGTAAAACAAACCTTCCCTCATCCCGAGTTGTGCCTCCCTACCAGGAAACGTTCCCACAGCAAAACGACCACAGAAACTTGACTTAGGAAAGCCTGCACTGCAGGGACGATACCAATTCCACACTCTCATCAACAAGCAGACGTTCACTCGTTTTGTAACACAATACGCGATTTATCATGCCGAAATAACTCTTTCAATCGAAATACTCCACAACTTTTGTTTTTTCCTTCCACCCCCCCGGTTAAACTCAAACTTGTTTGACGTCTCTCAAAATTGAAAACCACTCTGTGAACGTTTGCGCAGCACGTCTAGCATAAAACTTACGTACTCTTTACGAAAACCCTCGCTACACGTCACACGCATAACCATATCAAAACACATCCGCTAGAAATCATGTAGTTCTGCTAAACGTTGGCTATAGTTTGGAGCGGAACCCAGCACGCAAAAATTTGAAAAATATCGTGACAGAAACAACAATAAAAATCTCAAAATTGACCGATTGTTTGGTATGAAATCTTCGAATAAACACACCGTGGAACTGCACCTAGTGAAAAGAAGAGAGAGTTAGAAGATGCTAAATGGAAATGAAAATCTGCTTGCTCCGCTTGTCCAACTGTCGTCCGCCTATAAGATTAAAGTGAACCAACTAACTCTGCTTTCCTAGCAAAACGCCACCTCGAAACTCGTCAGCTCCAGTTTACAATACACGCTACGGAGTACAATATGATCCTACATGTTAACCCAGCTGACTTCAAATTAAGTTTCACTATAAAACACTCTGACAAATCTTCTGAAATTACCGTGTACTAGTTACGAAAGAGAAAAAAAAACAAATAATTTTCTAAGGAAGAAATCGCGCATAATAACGTAAGTGTAATCAGTGATATCAATCTGAAATGTTGTTTGGTTGTCTGTGAACATGTGTCAAAAGTGAAAAAAAAAAGTCAAAACAAAAGCAAATCAAAACTCACATTCACGCGAATGCAAACAAAAATTACAAAACCTCACTATTTACTGAATAAATAAGTTGAAGCAACTATCCTGTACTCGTCCTCGCAACGTGCATCACCCTCTGCAGCCTCGCTACGGTCCCTAGCAGTCCGAAATCAACTATCCAGAGTAAAGCTGCACCGAAGAGAATTTCAACGCCTTGCTCGTCCAACCACGACAATCCATGTCCAGGTAATTAGACCGAAATCGCCCCCCAGACTCAAATCTCCACGAACCAACGCCCCCCCGTGTGAAATACCTTTGTATCTAACTTCTACCTCTTCTTTCAGGAGCCATTCGCCAAAGACCACAAAAGCCAACCTGTAGTGAAAGAATGCAAAGTTGTGGAATCAACGAAATCGTGCCCGTTGATTGTGTGTATAGATCTGTGATATTACTAACGTAGAAAGAAGCCAAAATTGCGTTTTATAATGCTCAATTTTATAGTACATAATTTACATGAAAGTGAACCTGCTGTTTTATTAATTTCAAGGGTATATTATAATGTGAAATATTTACAAGGACCCTAAGAAAAAATTATAAATATTTATTTCCTAAAATCATCCCCAAATCACACAGTTTTATCATATCTTTATTTTTATTTGACTGCCAGTAGTTTCCCCCTTTTTATTGTAGACGGTGCCTAGCTAAGAGAAGAAAAATAAGTTTGTGTGTGACCGCATTATTGAATGAATTGAACGTACACACACATAACATCAGACAACTGGCCCGTAACATAATTGAATAGTGTCAGAGTATAAAAGTTGACGCGCTGTCTCGTGTAGATCTTCGCATAAGTATTATCAAAATATGTATAAGTTGAATCACATTAAATGTAGGTACCTACTCCGAAACGTAGTTGAATAGATTATCTGTTATTTGAGTATTTAACTTTGATCTAACTAAGTAGCTACGGGTGCTATTAAACGTTCCATTTGGCTACATGTCAGTAAGTGAAATTGCCTATTTTTTTATTTCTATAAAATATAGTTATTAAAAGTCTAGTCTTGAAACATATACAAATAGATAATGCTGATTGTGAATTTACTTTCAATTGAATAATAATTATCAGGCTGCACTAAAGTCAATGTTTTGAATTTACTCTTGAAGACATGGCCTATCCTCGAATCATAAATAATTGAAATAATGTTAGGTACATACAAAATAAAAGCATCCGCACCGCATGTGGTTAGCAAAATTCTGTGTTTCTGTCACACCAAATACTTTAGAAATCAACCCAACAGCCCATAATAGGTACCCATGAATTACACAGTCTACAACACACAAAATCTACACATAAATAACAAGCTATCTCACTCATACATACATCAAGCCCGAGAGTGAGTGAGTGCTTGTGACTGTCACCATTTCACGCGAAACGGCTGAACAAATCCGGACGAAATTTAAAATGGAGATAATTTAAAGGACCGGCTGAACGAATTTGGATGAAATTTTAAATAGAGATAGAAGATTATCAGAATAACATATTGGCCAGATACCATCACTCCATCACTCGAAGGAGCAAAGCAAAGCACATAATTCCTCCCTCTGCAGCCCACACGGATGAAGTCATAAGGAAAAGCTAGTATAATAATAAAAATACGAATGAATAATGAATAGCAACTGGCCCAATGATTTACTCCTCACTAGTCCTCACATGTTGTATGGCGCACGACGCAATTTGGTATTTTCCAGTCACACTCCGAAATAGGCCCCTTTCGCAAGAATAGACAATAGAATCAGAGAATAGTCGCCCGTCATTTGACATTGTTTGATTGAACGCTCGTCCGTGCTCTAATCGAAACAAAATCTGCAATCAGCTGATCTGCTCCCATTCTTCAACTTAAAAACTCTGAAGAACGCCGCATATAAATGTCAACACATCAGCACGTCGAATAACGAAGAAAACACGCTGCAAAACCCGCAAAGCTAGAGAAGGCACGCCAGAATAAAACATGAAAACTATGGAAAAACTGGTGGAAAACCCAGGTAAATAAAATTTGCTAAAAGCCCTCGCCCCCCCGACTTTTAATCAGCTTGCCAACCTTTTAGCTTGAACTTCCAAGTATCTAAACTTCAAACTTTGTTTCTTTTCAGAAAATACACATGAGTAAGTATTAAAAGAAAAACGAAGCAGCTCGCCCACAACCTAGAAACCCTCGCCTGAAGACAAACTAGACGCTATGTGCAAGAGTGAAGTGAAATAAAGCAGTGTATTGGTACTGAACGGACGCTCCAACGTTAAACATTTTCCACAATCGCATACGACAACAAATTGTGGTGCTTAGCACCAACGAATAGCTGAATCCTGGGCACGGCCAGCCACATTGTAACGTCCCCCCTATCTAAACCCTAAAAAATCAACTAACCTAACTATCCTAACCTAACTCAGGCCCGGACCTGGCAATCGCTAACATCTTACCTAACTTTTACTTTATCCGTGTATTTAGCATTAATAATGGCCTTTTGCGTGATCGTCATCTAGTGGTAGAATCTACATTATGAACCTATAATAACCGAGAGTCTTACTAGGCAAAATATTTAACAATTGGAGAGTCCGTTCAAGCAAAAACAAAACAATGGTGAAAATGATGGATTATGAAAGTGAGTAGTTTTAAAGATAACAATAGTGTTTTAAACAATGTAAGTAAATTAAATAGATAAATGTTCTTTCACTGCCTTTCTTCATTTCTAGATTTAATTGCCTAAACTGATAGAATTTAAATGCTTAACACAAAGAAGTTTTTATATAGTGAATAAAATGAATTTATAAAGTCTAATAAAACAACTATTAGCGAGACATCTACTAAGACAATAACGTATGCTGCCACAACTTATAGAGTTAAAAGTACCCGACTCAGAGTGAGTGTTAAGATCTGAAAGGCATCAGCCTCCAGCCTTGCTGGGATCGTCACACTATTCATCACAGTCTCACAGTACGTGTTTTTTTGACTCTATTGATGATAGCTCGCAATATTATGCCTCTGCCAACATCCAACTAAGTATTTCATGGCTTGACGAGCCTTACTTGTTAATCCACTTCATAGTGAATATGTGAACATAATTCTGAACTGGGAGTTAATTCCATGTTTCTTATTTATGAAGCAAACAGGTATTCTCCGCAAATTAATTTATCAAATCCAGTAATGAAACATAGGCAAGATTCTATAAATTTACATAATAATTATATGTAGGAAAATCTGTATTTAATTTAATTTAGAATAGATAGCTCTTTCATTTCCAGTTCTTTCACCATTCTCTAGAAATAGATAAATTTTATAACATAGAAGATGTTTTTATAACATTTCATGTAATCGGATTAGTCTCTACATTAGAAAGAACTAAACCTTTTAACCACAGTTTGAGTTAATATAAAAATTTAAATGGAATAATTTTAACCATTAACTACACTTGAGTTGAACGGAACCCTTCACATTGAGTTCTTTCTAAAAATTTGAAATGGGTTTATTTTCTACCATTAACTGCTCTTTGAGTTAGTATTTTAGCTTGAAATGGATTTACTTTCTACCATCAAGCAGTAAACACAGAGTTTTTATATGAAGTAAGTAGATAACAGTTTTAAAGTTTGGTTTGAATATTATACCAAATTATGACTTGCTAAATGAAGCCAGTGAATTATTCGAAATCAATCCTTAGAGAGTAATCATATCTTCCCTCATGGTAAAGAAAATGAAAACAGGTACGGCTTTGCTTGACCTTTAAATTGATTCCAATGTAAATCATCTTGACCCATTCTACAAGAACAAAATGACACAAAATTCAGTAAAAAAAAAGTTATTTAAAAGTTTATCTCACTTTAAAACTAAATCGCCGAGCAGAAGAAATAATAGAATAGAATAGAATACTTAGCTCCGATCACTATTTCGGATCTCCAAACACCTCCAGCTCCTGCAGCTTCCACTAGATTCACTGTTTGTTTAGTTTCACTGATTTATTTAGTTTCACTCTAATTAAATTGGTTAATTTAGGTAGACTCTACGTTATGTATTTTATTTTAGCTCAACTTTATCCAAGCAAAGAATTAATATTCACTGTACGAGTATCACTTTAAACTCTACTGAAATCTCAATTTATTTACTAGAGAAATACTGATATTTTACTGAAATTATTTGCAAAATATAAACAAAACACAAATAAAGATATTCACTTAAATAACTCAAGCTTTCACGGCAACTAATCTCATCGCGTCCCGAAATTAAATGCGTCTCCAATCGCATCCCGAAATTAACTGCGTCTCGAATCGCGTCCCGAAAATAACTAACTGTCCTCCCTGTAGTCCGTTCTATTTATAGAATTTGTCGCACCCCCCACCGAATTTTGACTAGCATTCCTAATCCAGGCTTGCACGCTCGCACACATGCTTGCCAGACGGACTCTAAGGCTACTTAAATACTTTTCCTTGAAGCTACTCCTTTTTCATCCCCAATTAAGCCTTAATTTAGCCCCTAGTCTGAAACAATACCTAGTGTTATGAATTGATGCTAGTTACTCGCACTAATTTCCCCCAATGCACCCTTATTAAAGAGAAATAAGAGGAAAACGCCATCTTTGCTTATATTCTGTTAATGTTTTGCGTCTGAATGCTATCACATACATTCTAAAGGTGTTGATTCCCATATCACTGATTCTGTTTGGAATGAGGCAGAAACCACGATTCTCTAATGTCCATAAGTAAACCTACAGAGTACTGCACGAAAACACCCGCTACTCGACTTGCATGTCATTAGCCTGCCTTCCAAGCCAACAAGTTATCAACTCGAAACCTGTAAATTCCACAAAGGAAAGAAGACCATTATGATTTCCCCATAGTAGATGCAGATTTCTAATATGCCTACTTTGCTATACTCGCATTACAGAATGTAGACAATGAAGTTCTTTAAAATATAGTTTCGGACTATTTCAATCGCAAAGCTCATACTCCAAAACTGAAGTGTTTATTTGGAACATAACTGGAACCTTAGTACGACCCTGCTAAATTTACCTAGAAATCTGACATTTCCTACGTTTCGTTTTACGCAATATTTAACGTTCCTTTCTTTTTCTATAGTTTTCTGACAGCACGTTCCTTTTCAAGCAATATTTTGATCGTTCGAAACTTTTAAATAATAAAAATTAAAGTCCATTACTATTTTAAAAGTAGATATTTTAGAGCTCTAAAATATAAAAGATTACAGTTTAGTCCTTTCTTTATTTTCTAGATGTCATTATTTAAATAATGTTAGTTTCTCATTTGTGAATGGTTGGCGGGAAGATTGAAAAATCACTCTGGTCCGTCACAAGTCGGCCGGTGCCAAGAAAAACGACACTACTCTCCGCAAACCAACAATGGCGCGGGATTTACGGGCTGAATGCAATGAGCCGACACCGCCATCGCACGCTGCCTGCGAGCTTTCATTTTGCATGATATTAAACGAGTAAAATAAAACGAATATAAAGAAGAACTTGCGAGGGAAATTATCATGAAAGAGCCCCGGCCCCGGCGCCGGGATATTCTCAATTTTATTCGGTAAAACTTTCAGTTATTCACTTGTCATCAGACCTTGAAATACCGCTATTATGCTCATAACGTTATGCGTCATAGCGGTATGAAAAGCTTCTTATAACGTTATAAATTCAAAACGTTATACACCGTATAACGTTATAAAATTGGTCGAATAGCGATATTCCAATAGCGCTATGCCCGACATAACTTTATAAATAGCGCTATCATAACGTTATAAGGCATCTCTTTCACACACATTCCGCCATCATATTAGTCTATCTTTTTCACACATCGCGCGCGCGTGGTTATGGTTTTATTTAGGTTAGTTAGGCCCGGTTTCTGAGTTGAGAATTTTGCTAAGCAAATGGGTAAGTATCGTCCGGTCTCTGCAGATTTCTCACAAAAGAGCGTGACAGAGCGATACGTAAGTACAGTCGGCCACACGCTAGGATACCCCTTTTTGTTCGATTGGCGCCCTTATGCCGCGCACAGTAAGAGCTGCCATGGGGTATCTGTGACTGTGGCCGACCGTACCTATGTGCCAGCTATGTGCTTAGTAAAATTCTCAACTCTGAAACCGGGCCTTAGTATCCGTCAGGATTTTCAAAGCGGTTAAGCGCTAAGTAACATCGGGAGCGTTTTATTTAGGTTTCGTTCGGCAAAATAAGTGTACCTATATCAGAAAATGGAGGGTATTCGATTTTGTTTCTTGGAAGGACTAAAAGTCTTGCTCGAAACGCTACATTTTAAATTACATTTTATTATACAGGGTGCCACGTTGAGACGGCTACAAGCATAGCACCACTAACCGTTAGAACTACAGAAAAAACTGTCAGAATATAAAGTCATTGGATTGCAAAAATATGATGAGTGGCATTAATTAGCCGTTTTCAGAAAAAAAAACGTAGTTCTTTTTTTCTCCACTGATGGCGCTTATAATACGGCACTATAATGGCAGTCAGTTAAAATTTCATCAGTGTTGCCAACGGTACGACAAATTACGGTAAACTGTAATAATCATAACCAGAAACACAATTCATTGCTTGCAAATTTTATCGCATCACGTAGTTGATGTCAGTATCCTACCTACCTATTCTATATTTATCCAAAACCATTTATGTTTTTGCTTTTAAGAATAAAAGTTGCAAATATATGACACGGCATATTAGACGATTGAACATGGCATGCCTGATTCTTATCTGTGGTGTTTGTGTATCTTTAGTATTAGTACTTTCTAATCTGTGAATCTGTGGGAAAAAGCGCTATTTGACTGCCGTTATGTAGCCGTATTTTCTGTGCCATCTAGCTTGCATTTTAAAATCAGCTTTTAACTGTCAGTTGAAAACGGCTCATTACAGATTAAATTAATGACAAAATTGAATGTTTTAAAAAAATCTAGCGTTTTGAACACTAGATTTTACGAGGAACAAAATCGAATGGGACGAAAAAATAAGTTATGTCAAAATCATGCACCCTGTATAAAATTATAAAAATCTGTAAATACCACTCCTCATATAATTTTTGCCATCCTATGAATTTATATTTTGTCATTTTTTCTGTAGCTACGCTGCCCCTTTAACCGCATCAACGCGGCCACCCTGTATAATAAACTAAAATTTTCATGTTTTTTGACATTTCTAGTGTTTTGGAAATGATGACGTCACAACAATGTTATTGGTTATCTATATATATATATAAAAGGCTTAGGGTGACTGACTCATCACGCTACAGCCCAAACGGCTGAACCTATAAGTATGAAATTTGGACAAAAATTGCGTTATATGGTGGAGGATTCATTTAAGAAGCGATTTTTTTTTTAACCCTTAAGTGGGTCAAAATAGGGCTGAAAGTGTGTATGGGAAAAAAAAAATTCTTGGTCTTTTGTTCTTAAATCTTGGTTTTTTGTACTTTTATTTTAAAATGACTTCACACCTATTTCAGATTTTTTCTCATTTCTATGTTCTTAAGGGTTAAAATGGGTGCCAAAGTTTTTCGATTTTTTTCACCAGTTACGATCAATGGTGGAACAAAACAGCTAATGCCACAACAGTGAAAATTAGACAATAGTTGTAATTTGTGGACACGCTACGGGTTAAGACAGATTTACTTCAAGTTTAACCCTTAAGGCGGTAAAAATGGGGTCCAAAGTTAGTATGAAAAAAAAAATTTTTTGGTCCGGATTTACTTGCAACTAAGAATTTGTTTATTAAATAAGAAATAATTAAACCCGTATTTCGTTTTTCAAATTTCTGTCCACAAAAGGGTTAAAAGGGGTAGAAAAGTTTGAAGATTTTTCCTGATGTAGTTTCAATGCCAGGCCTAAACCATTAAAGCTACAACTATGAAATTGAAACTGCAGTAGAGTTTTGTGGCAAAACTACCTACCATGAAGAAAAAAATATAATTTTAACCCTTCAAATGCCCAAACCGGGGTTCAAAGTTTGTATGAAATAACATTTTTTTTTGGTCCGGTTTACTTGAAACTAAGTATTAGTATACTAAATCAGAAATAATCAAACACGTGTTTCAGCGTTTTTCTCATTTTAGCCAATGAAGGGTTAAAATGGGTGGAAACGTTAAAGTTTTTTCCCTGATGTAGTAGCAATGCTGGGCCCAAACCATTGAAGTTAAAACTTTGAAATTGAATGTGCAGTTGTATTTTATAGCATTAATACCCACCATCAAGAAAAAGTATAATTTTAACCCTTCAAATGCCCAAACCGGAGTTCAAAGTTTGTATGAAATATTTTTTTTTGTACCAATTTACTTGAAACTAAGCATTCGTATACTAAATCAGAAATAATCAAACACGTGTTTCAGCGTTTTTCTCATTTCAGCTAATGAAGGGTTAAAATGGGTGGAAACATTGAAGTGTTTTCCCTGATGTAGTAGCAATTCTGGGCCCAAACCATTGAAACTACAACTTTGAAATTGAGTGAATTGAAATTGAATTGAATTTAATTGAATGTGCAGCTGCATTTTATAGTATTACTACCCACTATCAAGAAAAAAATATAATTTTAACCCTTCAAATGCCCAAACCGGGGTTCAAAGTTTGTATGAAATAAAATTTTTTTGGTCCGATTTACTTGAAACTAAGTATTCGTATACTAAACTAGAAATAATCAAACACGTGTTTCAGCGTTTTTCTCATTTCAATAAAAAATGGATGGAAAAGTTAAAGATTTTTCCCTGATGTAGTAGCAATACTAGCAATGCTGGGCCCAAACCATTAAAGCTACAACTTTGAAATTGAATGTGCAGTTGTATTTTATAGCATAACTACCCACCATGAAAAAAATAAAATAATTTTAACCCTTCAAACCGCCAAACTTGGGTTCAAAGTTTGTATGAAATATACAGGGTGGCCCAAACATAGACGTCAAGCGAGAAAATCTAGATAGCTGACACCGAGGGCTACCCGAATCACCCCCATGTATGTTCAGCCATTTTTTGTCGTTTAGGAGTTATTAGGCTTTTAAGGTTTTTTTGAAAAAAATTACCTAGCATTCGATTTTATTTTGTAACTTTTTTTTCTTTCGTCTTTTCAGCAAAATTATTTTTTCTTTAGAGTCTCAGATAAATTATCTATCACCAAAAAAATAATGATCAGCTATGGACTTTTAGAAGATACCGGAATTTTGATCCAAAGTCCAAAAATGTTGTTTTCAAGAAAACATCACTGAAATAGTTAGTATGGGAAAAAAAATAAGTAGAGGTCTGAAGGACTTTTTATTGATTTCAAAAACTTTCCTAAAGCCTCATTCTTCAGAATAATACAAAAAACCTGTCACTTTATAGGACTTTTATTCAAGTAATTTGCGATCAAAGTCGAAAAACTGGAGTTGGAAGAAATTTTATTTCAATCGATTTTATTTATTTTGGTTGATTCGGACAAAAAACATTGCAGGTAGGCTTAATATTGCCTGTCAGCACGGTCTGCATAGGAAATTAACGAAAAGATAAAAAAAATACCATAAAATATTTTGTTTTTTTTTGTTCATTTTTTTTTTATTTTTTTTATTTTAAATTATTTTATTATCGAATTTACTTACAAAATATGAAGAAAAAAATAAATTGAAAGAAAAAAAAAAAAAACTGGGTCTGAAAATTAAATGACTTTATTTTTTATTTTTTCGTGAATTTCTAATGCAGATCCTACTGACAGATGATTTAAAGCCGATCCGCAATGTTTTTTGTCCGAATCGACCAAAATAAATGAAAATTGATTGAAATAAAATTTCCTCCAACTCCAGTTTTTCGACTTTGATCGCAAATTACTTGAATAAAAGTCCCATAAAGTGACAGGTTTTTTGTATTATTCTGAAGAATGAGGCTTTGGGAAAGTTTTTGAAATCAATAAAAAGTCCTTCAGACCTCTACTTATTTTTTTTCCCATACTAACTATTTCAGTGATGTTTTCTCGAAATCAACATTTTTGGACTTTGGATCAAAATTGCGGTATTTTCTAAAAGTCCATAGCTGATCATAATTTTTTTGGTGATAGATAATTTATCTGAGACTCTAAAGAATAAAAAATTTTGCTGAAAAGACGAAAGAAAAAAAGTTACAAAATAAAATCGAATGCTAGGTAATTTTTTTCAAAAAAACCTTAAAAGCCTCATAACTTCTAAACGACAAAAAATGGCTGAACATACATGGGGGTGATTCGGGTAGCCCTCGGTGTCAACTATCTAGATTTTCTCGCTTGACGTGTATATTTGGGCCACCCTGTATATGTTACCGGCCAAACCCGATTAAACTAGTTTCGCCTAGGCCAAACTAGTTTATCCGAACGTGGTATGGATAAACCGGTATGTCCTAGGCCAAACTAGTCTAGCCGAAGCTCGTAAGGAGAAACCAGTTTAGCCTAGGCCAATCTAGTCTGGCCTAGCAAGAATATGTAAGCTTCAGGATAAACTAGTATGGCCTAGTCCGAGCTAATATTGACGAATGATTGGATATGAATGTTACCATATCTCGTAAACTAAGAGGTTTAGCGCAAAAATAACGAAATTTTCGAACCCCTTAATAACCCCGGAACCAAGCCTTTTACTTCTATACGTGTTCTAAAAACTGACATACAGGGTGTTTAACATACAGGGTATTCCTGAAAGTGTGACAGACGGTCGAAAAAGATTTAAAACAAAGGTTAGGTCAGTAGGTTTGGTTGGCGACACACTGACAGTCATACCTCTTACATATTCTTGCTAGGCCAGACTAGATTGGCCTAGGCTAAACTGGTTCCTCCTTACGAGCTTCGGCTAGACTAGTTTGGCCTAGGACATACCGGTTTATCCATACGACGTTCGGATAAACTAGTTTGGCCTAGGCGAAACTAGTTTATCCTTAAATCGGGTTTGGCCGGTAACATATATATTTTTTGTCTGATTTACTTGAAACCCAGTATTCGTACACTAAATCAGAAATAATCAAATACGTGTTTCAGTATTTTTCTCATTTCATTTTATTTTTTTTTCATTTTAAGTGTTAAAATGGCTGGAATTGTTGAAGATTTTTCCCTGATGTAGTAGCAATACTGGGCCCAATTTATAGCAAAACTACCAACTACCATGAAGAAAAAAGTAACACCTCTAATATTAACCATAAAACGGCCAAAACGAGGTTCAAAATTTTTATGAAATTATTATTTTATTATTATATTCACTTGAAACTAAGTGTAGTCGTATAATAAATCAGATTTTTTCTCATTTTGGCCACAGAAGGGTTAAAAAGGGCGGAAATGTTTGAAGAGTTTTCCTTATTGTTTTGATCAATTCTGGAACCGTTAAAGCTATAACTATGAAATATTACTATTACTACAATTGTGTTGTAATAGCAAAGTACCAACCATGAAGAAAAAGTAACGATAACCTTAAAACGGCCAAACGGTTTAAAGTTGTTTTTTTATTATTATTTTTGTTGGATTCACTTGATACTTGACCAATTTGGTCACAAACACACACACTTCCTCGCTGAAACTGCTCGACGGATTAGGATGACATTTGGAATAGTTTACACACCCATTACTCTATTCATGCTAATTTGATAATGGTGAATGATGTAGGCAACTACTTATTTAAGTCTGCGCGGACGAAGTCGCGGGCGGAAAGCTAGTCGTATAATAACCGAAAACAATTTGTCCTTTAGTTCTAAGCTAAACGACATTCAAACTGCGCTCGTGATAACAAGCTTTATTCACACTCTGCTAAGGATCGACAATAGCTCTTCCCGTTAGCCGCGGCCGGGCCACGCCTCAGTCCAGCGCCGAACGTCGAACGGGAGGGGTGTGTCGATCGAGCTCAGCACGGTGCGTCCGCGCAACGAACCGCGCGGAATATTTGACAATAATAATGCGGTGTCACGTGACGGCGCCGCGCGGTGTCATGTGGCGGTGCTGCAGCACGCGTCATGCGGCATCGCTGCGCGGTGTCATGTGGCGGGGCTGCAGCTACGTTTATAATAGAGTGCACGTGTGTAAGGGTCTACGTGCTGTCTTATACCAATGAAGAAAACATATTTTATGATGAACTATAAAACACGCGTCCTCTCCGATTATGTACACAAGAAAGTACGTCGACCCTTACACGCTATAGCACTCTACTCGGTTACGTTATGGGCGACTTTACAACAAAAGTTTTTATTTTGTGATATTTCTCGAAATAAATAGTTTTTCAATATTAATTTCAATTTCAAAAGTGTACACTCTGACGTGCTGTCATGTGTACACAGTCAACAGCACGTAAAACTTTACATTTTCGTTGCAAAGTCGCCCGTAATATAAGTGAATAGAGTGCATACGTGTTGGTACGGTCGGCCACAATCTCAGATACCCCATGGCAACTTATATCGCGCGCGGCATAAGGGCGCCAATCGAACAAAAAGGGGTATCTGAGACTGTAACACTACAGCACGTCGACTTTTACACGCTAGAACTCTACTCGGTTACGTTACGGGTGCTTTACAACAAAAGTGTACACTGTGACATGCTGTCGTGTGTACACAGTCAACAGCACGTAAAACTTTACATTTCATAATAAATTTCATATTTCATATACATTTATTGTGTATCGTGTAACAGGTTATTTACAGGTGGTAAGTATTTCATTTTCATTGCAAAGTCGCCCGTAATGTAAGTGAATAGAGTGCACGCGTGTTGGTACACACGACAGCACGTCGACCTTTACACGCTAGCACTCTACTCGGTTACGTTACGGATGACTTTACAAAAAAGGTATCTGTGACTGTGGCCGACTGTACCTACAATCAAGGCATGATGCGCGGTCGCCGCGCTCTGACTCTTACTCTTGACGCTATTGCGTTCATATTGACGAAGTTTTAAAATTAATTTCTCTTTGAATTCGCATCGTCATGCTTTGATTCTATCTACTTTGTAATGTTTATTCAAAGGTAAGGCTATTTTGTACAATAAAAATATAAAATGTGTCTCAATTCGTGAAATATAAATTGCGCCGTATTGAAAAAATGGGTCGACCGGGGCTGGTGATCAGTGATGGCAAGAATGAACTTTGGGCGGTCGCCGTGTGAGTCGTGTCGTGTGAGTTGTGAGGTTGTGACACATTCGCAAGTCCGTCCTAAATTCTTTCTTTCTTACTAAATACAGCTTATACCTACCTAACGGTCGTTTCGCATAGTAGATAATATTTTCTTGCATTTTGATAAATCAGATACCTACTTTCATTACTTACTGTCGGCAAATGAAAACATTGTGTTGAACAATATTTGCACCTATTTTTGCCTCGAGGATCCCATTGCTTGAGGCATTCTTGCTCGAGGATCCCATTTATTAAATCCTTATTTCATGGTCAATGAAAGTATCGTGATGTGAATTGCACGATTTCGATTTCCATAGTATTTTTCTATTTTGTAGCTAAACTGAGTAATTTTTGTGCAATGTTTTTTGTTTCACACACAACAGTAAAAAAATCAAGGGGGATGAATTCGCGGGCAACAGCTAGTAATAAATATATTTAAATGGATACAAAAAAAAAACTTCAGGAGTCAGATAAACTAG
The DNA here is from genome assembly GCA_949319315.1 of Zelleria hepariella. Lineage (NCBI taxonomy): Eukaryota > Metazoa > Arthropoda > Insecta > Lepidoptera > Yponomeutidae > Zelleria > Zelleria hepariella. The sequence goes on along the minus strand of OX439378.1, from coordinate 19,786,186 downwards.
TGGTTCGCCCCGCACTGTGAACTCGCGACCCCATATAAACTTAACAACCCCATATCTCGGCAACCCCTCGACCGATTTGGCTCATGTTCGAACCTAAAAATTCTTTTTATTTCATTTACTCGCTTACCAAATTTCATAACGATCTGACCAAATTTACTCAAGTTATCGTCGAACGAACATTCATACATACATACAAACGCCGGATCGTTCCAGTAGACTCGGAGAACTTCGCTGGCTTCGCCAGGCTTCTTTTTTTAGGAACAAAATCATAGCTTCGAAGAAAAAGGAAAGGGGTGGCCAGGCCACTATTTCATACGATTATAAGCCGTGCCAATAGAGAAACGATATGAAAATGGCGGCGGGTACCTATGGTAAGGTCTGAAAAAGAGGTTACGAAAATACGATTTCGGTTCATACCTAAAACTTTCTTACATTTTTGGTTAGGAAATATTGTTTTACGATGCTTTCTTTATTGATTAGGTAATTGTTCTACGTTGGGTTTGTGATTAAACAACAATCTTTATGAAAATAAGATCAAAAATATTAAAACGTAGTAAATAATACAAACCTCAACGAATAACAACATTTAAAGTAAGCTACAATATTGAAATAACTCGACAAACATTACAAAATCAATAAGAGGCGAACGTATTTTGGCGTGTTTTATTAGCCAACCGTAGGTGACTAATCAGGACTGCCTAAAATGACTTTGCTAACGTTACGTGTGAGTATAGACGGACATTATGATTAAAGCGAGAGGGCGCGAGAGTGTCCGCCATTTATATATCGTTTCTTTAACCCATTTGGACCCAAATACAAACTACCAGTAGAATTTTCAAAAAAACTTTATTGACGTATCAGGTAGGGGTAAACTAAATATTATGAGAGAAAAAAATATATTATTTTAATGTTTTTATACCAAAAAATTCAGTGTCCTCAATTGGGGCCAATGGGCTCAGGTAGGGTATTGCTCAAACATTTTTTTTTTCCAAAACACAACGTAATTATGCATTTTTTGCATATCCAGCGAACGTTTTTGCGACACAATAACGCATCGTAGATGGCAGGTAAGTTTCTTGGGGAACTGTTCAACGCCTTCTAAATGTAAACTCGGCACTATAGAGGAAGATTTACGGCGCCTTTTATCTGTTCTGCCAGTGTCTTCACTCCATTCCTCACTCAGATAAAATTGAGCAATACTTCCCCGAAACTGGAGTGAATCCAGCTTTTCATCAGCAGGTTGGACTTGGAGACGCCAAGCATTTGAAACAGCCAAATCGAGTATGTAGGTGAATAAAACCCTTCGACATTTTTTCCCTCGTATAGCTGACCTGAAAAGTGCAATGGATTGGTCAGATTGATCAACACAGCCTATTCCTTTGTTATAATTCTGGAAGACAGAGGGAATATCTACATCCACATTCTTTCTTTCTGTAGAGCCCCATCTTTGTACCTTTCCCAGGGGATGCACAAAGTCTAAGTTTTGTTTCTATTTACCGTCAAATTTACGACACCTTGGCCCCTCGGTTTCAGCTCTCTTGGTTTGGCTCATCATCACTATTATCTCATCCACATCAAGATTGAAATGTTTCAACTCTTCCGGAGTTATTGTTTCGGAACATTACTTGCTGAAAATTCTCTTTCTCTTCTTTTTCATTCGCTGAATACTTGGGTCTGAAGGAATGGACAACCAATTATAACTGACGTCAGGGTTGCCTTCTTCACTCAAGATATGATCTGTCGCGTCTTCAAGTCTTTGGCAGTCTCTGACACCGTTGAAGGTCTTTTCAGCCATGCTGAAACTGAATCTACGAAAAAATAAAAGTTTAGTGTTGAGCCCATTGGCCCCATTTGGGGACACCTACGTATATCATCGCCTTCCATCGTCAAAACACAGATAATAACTAACATTATAACATATGTGACAAGTAAAAGCTATAGGTATGTGAAGCCCACAAAGAAATTATATGATTTGCAAATATTTTTTAAAGTAAATAAGCTTACCTTTGGTCAGTCACCAGCTCACCAGCCTGCTCAAAGATAAGTACAAAACCACTAAAAAACACCCTTTTATCATAGATTTTTCGTATTTATCACTATCAACGGCAAACATAAGCTCTTTCTTATACCGAATGAGGTCTCAAAGAAAGGATTGCTAAAAGAAATAAAAAGTTGAGGGTACTCTCACATGTGGCCTCAAATGGGGACAGCGGGCTTAAATGGGTTAATGGCACGGGTTATACCTACCACCCTACCAGAAAATTTTCCATATGAACCTTGTCATAATTTATGGGAGCGATGTGAGTTTTTCGTTAATGTGTTAAGTTTCTTCAAAAAAAAGTTATTAAAAAAAATATAAGCATATTATACTTTTGTCCAGGGATGAACAAACTAATGAAAATAATTATTGCAGACTGAAAATATAATACGAAACATCAAGATACTGACAAAGAGAACATTTCACCAGACAATGTTTATTGGGTATCTGAGATTGTGGCCGACCCACAATCTCAGATACCCCATGGCAGCTCTTATCGCGCGCGGCATAAGGGCGCCAATCGAACAAAAAGGGGTATTTGAGACTGTGGCCGACAGTACCTACGAGGTTCATGATTACAAAAAAGAAATCAATTTATTGTATTTCTTTAAACGACCAATGCATAATTTGGATGTTAAAATATGATAAATTTTTTTTTTTTTTATAGTGAAAAAAGTCCCACACACTAACCAAAAAAAATTTAAATTTACAACGTAGAACACCTACGAATAAAACCCGAAGCCGCCTAAAGTGGCCACTTTTGGCGGCGGCGGGTTTTATTCTTAGGTTCTAGGATCTGGAATCTAAACCTTAGGTCTTAAAAATAGTTAAACCTAGGGATTTATCATTTGACATTTCGTTATGAGCAAAAAAACGCAAGATAATGAAGAATACCATCAACTTTTGATTTTTATCTTACCATACACTCTATTAAAAATGGAAACATTGGGTGAAAACATTTTTTTGATACGTCCTAGAGTTCTCGAGATATTTAATTTTAAACTAGCTGTGCGACGGGCGCGCGGTCGTCAGCCGCTGTGACGTCACAACTCAACACGCACCCGACACATACACCGTAACACTCATTCAAAGGGCTGTATCTTTGGACCCGTTCTTGGTAGCCAGTTGAAATTTTTAGAGATTATGTTTTATTATGGTAAATACCCAAGAAATAATTAAAATAAAAAAATTATAAAAAATAAGAGGGGTCCCCCCCATACAAAAAACGTTGTTTTATACTTTCTGCTCTATAGAAAAAACGGTAAAAACACAAGCAACAAACTTGGTATGATTATAGAGCTTACTCCATAGGATAACAAAATAATATAAAAACCGGCCAAGTGCGAGTCGGACTCAAGTCGGAGTTTCAAGAGACAGACCCACGGACATTCTTCATTATGATCTTTTTTCCATTGGCGGCGCTAGTTGTGTGTGCCTAGTTTATCACCTTATGTAAATTTATATTTTTGAAATTGTGATGACCCGTCCGATCGGTCAGTGGGGGAAATATTCAAAACTATAGATAATATTGTAATACAAGGTGTTACAAAATATGTTCCTAACTCTTTTTACAGGGTTATGTCACCTGGTTATACGGTTCTCATCCAAAATATTTTTTTAGCTCCATGACATTCCGTTGATTTTTAAATTAATAAAATGTGAGCGCTGTGGCGGGAGAACAGTATTTTTTTAATATGGTTTTCATTGATTTTCAATATGTTTTATCAACTTAACAACTTAAAACTATGCAAATGCAAATACGCAGTCAAGCATGTGTTTATAACGTTTTTTATTTTTTTCAATTTTGAGTAATAATAACATTTGTTTATTTCAACTTATTTTTACAGAGTTGACATCCTGTTGACTAGTACGTTACACTCTAAAAAAGAGTTAGGTCCTTTTGGAACACCTTGTAGATAGGTAAATCTGTTCTCAGGAACTAGGTATGCCACCAATTTTGAAGAATATCTTCTTCAAAATTGGTGGCATACCTAGTTCCTCAGAACAGGTTATAAACTGCATTCAAATTTTTCAAAATTTTCTCGGGAATCAAACCAGCTCATTTTGGAATACAATAAAATCATTCTTTCTTACTAATAATGATGGTTTTTCATATAAGTTTAATTGTATATTTTTAAATACCTTTCATACATTTTACGCGTGATCACAGATTGTTGTAATATCAGAATAAATAAAATTAGTTTATCATATCATACACAGGTATTATTATTAATTTACTTTGAAGCACATTAATTTCATATCAACGGTACTACAAGAAAACAACAGCCAAAATACAAAAAAATAACCCTTTTTTTTATAAAAGTGTGATCCTCGAGTAGGTAAGTAAGTACCTCAAAGAATGGGGGCATGAAGGCAAAAACCCTAGAACTCATAGGTGTAGTTTTTCTTATTACACTGGTTCGATTCCTGATTCCAGCAGTTTACAATTCTTTGAATACAGTAAAACTTTTTTAAAAAGGCCGGCCAAGTGCGAGTTGGACTGGCGCACTATAAAAAAATCGGGTCTTACTGACCCTGTGCGTGAGTCAAAATCGCACGCCGTTTTTTATTATTTGTTGTTATACTATAAAGTAAGCCCTATAAAATAACACCGAGTTTGAGAAAGAAATTAGCCGAACGCCTGTAGCGGCGGGACGCGGGCGGCTGGCGGCCGGCGGCGGCGCGCGCGCGGCTTCGGCGGTGGCGGCTGGCGAGCGAGGGGAAGGCAGAGCGCGGGTGGCGGGCGGTAGGGGGCGTCGCCAAAGAGATGTTTTTTCAAATCGCTGTAGGCTCTATATCTCGAGAACTATGAGACGTATAAAAAAAAAAACTTTTCACCCAGTGTTTCCATTTTTAATAGAGTGTATGGTAAGGTAAAAATCTAAAGTTGATGGTATTCTTCATTCTCCACCATACACTTTGAATTTTTTGCCACATTCCAGCAATTCGGAAAGAAAAGTTTTTTGTTCTAAAGTCCGTTATTGGATTAATCTTATCTTTAGACAATATTGAGAAACTAATTTCAATATTTTTTATTTTGGTTCAATAGTTTGGATTTTACAACGTTTCAAAGATACGGTTTTATGACCTTCTCAGGCGACGGTCTGCATACTGTTGGCGGTCATAGGAACAAAACATAAAAACACATAAAATAAAAACATAAAAGCGCATAACCGCTCCTAGGAAGAGTGGCTAAAAATTTGCCAACCACTTTTTTCAAATTTCGTGCGCACGGACACTAAAATGTCCATAGCCAACACATACCAGAAAATTAACTATCCCCTTCACACCCATTAAACTAGTGCCTGACTTACTGTTTCTATCTCTTCCTTGCAAAATTCCGAATGACGCGTCCATACAATGATTCGTTCCATCGCCCTCGCAGTTCAAACGCCAGTCACATCAAAACGGTACGACGGGAAGGCGATTCGTGTTCCGTGGGTGCTTTTGTTTTCGTTCTTATTTCATTAGTTTACATGTATTTAGATTGATTGCTTTTGTGTAGTTAGGTTGTTTACTAAGTAAATGTTATTGTGACAGGTCACAAACTAAGTTATAGTCGGTTAGATACAGTTATTTTGCATTTTTCAATGACCAGTTGGAGGTGTACTTTCAAGGTAAGTAATTCAATACTTATTTTGTGCCATTTTTCTTTAAAATAGACCACTTTGAGGCGTAAGAAAGTGTTCTCGCATTACTGAAGTATCAATTACACCTCAAAGTGGTAAGAACTATAGAAAGATTCGTAAATGATTGCAATTTTAAAACTTGATGGTTGTGTGTCTTTATGCTTTGGATATGAATTTGCCCTTATTCAATAAGCGTTTCTGTCTAAGGGTCGTAGCTAATGTGGCTGATCACGGCACTGAACGGCATGGATGAGAATTTGATGGAAGTGAGTGAGACTCGCGCGGTAAGCAAACTCGCGTCGAAGCAACCTTTTCAAAGTAAATTAAAGTATATTGACGATAGACTATGACAAAGTTCCATCCCATTTTCATCGCGCGCGGATTATACTTACGAAGGTTGTTGGACTTGCTGGACTTGTGGCGGGTTGTCGGCGTAGGGGTATACGAATGGGGGCGCTAAAGGAGGCCGACCCGCAACAATTCATAGAAATACAAAATTTTTTTTTGGATTTAGAAAAATTTTTGCTTAAAAAAAAATGTTTTTTTACTTCAACGAATTTTTGCTTAGAATATTTGCTTACATGTTTTTTTTACTTAAATTGATAGAAATAAAATTTTTTTTTGGACTTATATTTTGTAACACCTTGTATAATAATAGTAATATCCTTCACCTAAGTAAATTTTTGGTTTCACATACCTACATACATTTTTGTTTTTATAAGATATTCTTAACACAGCTTTTAAGGTTACCATCAGAAATAAATGTGTATATATTTTTTTTTATAATATCCTTCACATACATTTTTGGTTTCATTTATACAAAAGTAAATGGGTACCAAGAAAATAGTCAGATGTGTTGTGGCCTTTATACGCAGTACCAATTAATTGCGCAAGGGTTAACAAATATCCTGCAGCAAATTGGTAATTAGAAATAGGATAAATTTACGATGTTATCGTCCTATCTATACACAAAATCATATTAAATTACAGAGCTAATTAGGCATTCTTCAAAAATAAGTGTTAATCTAGAGATATAGTCATACAAAAAACACACATAAAACTAAATAGAAACCAAAAGGAGAAAATGGCAAAATCTAGTGTTCATTTCAAGCCTCTATTTCTCTCGAATTATTTTAATATAATGTAATTGATCTTTTATCGTAACATTCCTAACATAGTCTAGTTTTAGATGATATATATATTTCAGGTCTATACTTTATACAACTTACACAGAATACCAATTTAAAACCACCGCGCAATCACCACTTGCCAAGAAAGTAACACCATTTTTTGTTTCAAGTTATTTTTTATTTTCTCTATACAGCTATATGAAATAAACTTGTAGTATTATCAGGCAACTATTCCCAATTCCAAAAAGCATAAAACATCTATAGGTTATCGATCTTGATTTCGTAATAATGTCAATATTCTGTAACAAGAGCGTGACATTCCCACTAACTTTGTTTACACAGCTATTAAAAACGAAACCATTCAACTTATAACTTGACAAAGCATACAACGACATTCTTGTTTATATTACTAACAAAGTCTCCAAACACTTCAAAGCGAAACGACCATTATTTATGGGTCTAAACTGCGTCTCAAGTGGCATACTCGTGACGGCAGGCGGTCGGTCCGGAAGTTGCGCCTTCAACTGTTTTGTGTTTTTTGCGCGCGTTCCTAGGAGCGGATAAAAACAAAACTACTGGACCAAAATTAAAAATATTAAATTAGTTTCTCAATATTGTTTAAAGATAAGTTTAAGCCAATAACGGACTTTCGAACAAAAAACTTTGCGTACCCAATTCCACATGCCTGAACACAGCATTAATCCTTTTTCTTCCCACTCTTCAAGTAAGTAAGTAAGTAAGTAAGTAAGTAACTCTTTATTGCACAAACGAAAACATTTTACAAATAAACATTTAAAAATAACAGTACAAATGGCGGTCTGTCAAGTATGTGCTAAGTAGGTAAGAAATTATTTACACCGACACGTCCTATACCTGGGGGCACGGCAGTACCCACGCCAAGTCGAGCGCGAAGCAAACACTGCCGTGCCATCCTTTACCTGGAACTAGAGTTGTAAAGTGCTCGTCACGTTAAAAATGTCTGACGAACATTTATGAGCATATTGGACATTTATCCAATATGATCGGACATTTATGGACACTTATGGTCACATACGACATATTCATTTTGCGAATAACCTAGACTCCATTTTGAGGGTTCCGCACCCGTAGGGTGCCAAATGGGACCCTATTACTCCACCTCCAATGTCTGTCTGTCCGTCTGCCTGTCAGTCTATCTGTCCTTCTTTTAAAGGGCTGTTTCTTGGGATCCGCAATAGGTAGCGTATTGAAAATAACACAGAACATGTATTACTATGGCGGGTTACCTAAAAAAAAAAAAACAAAAAAATTCAAAATTCAAAAAAGTTTATTGCTAAATAAAAAACGGCAAGTGCGAGTCAGGCTCGTGCACTAAGAGTTCCGTACTGACATACACATTTTTTCTTATTACTAAATATAAATATCGGAATCTTTTTATAGGTTTCCCTGCAATTTATAGGTAAATAGGTACCTACATATTCTGTATTTATTTAAAAAATTTCGGCTTAGTAGTTTTGGGGATAAGGGGAATGGTAAATTTTCGGGCACGTATTTGAAGGCCGAATGTCATTTACGCTGTCAATAAATGTTATGTTATCTCGTAAATTAAGAGGTTTAGCGCAAAAATAACGAAATTTTCGAACCCCTTAAAACCTCGTAATATTGATTTTTAGAAAACATAAAGATGTGAAATGGTTGATTTCGGGGGTATTAGGGGGTTCGAAAATTTCATTATTTTTGCGCTAAACCTCTTAATTTACGAGATAACGTAACATTTATGGAAGCCAAAATACCTATTTGTCCAATGGCACTGTATCGTGGGGTGCGGGGCAGCGCCGGCGATGCACATACAGCCTAAGATGGCTAGCGAAATAAAAGCATCGACACACTTTTCTAGTCAAAATACCTATTTGTCCAATGTGACCATAAATGTCGATTGTGACCGGATATTTATTATAAATGACGGACGGTTATGGAATGTGACGGTCATTTTACAACTCTAACTGGAACCATTTCGCCGCATTTTCAGGCCCCTATTTGAGAACCTTTGGATAAGACCAGAACGCAGAAATTTTCGTCATCCAGTAAGCTATAATCTATAATCTATATATAGCTATAAAATCCAAAATTTCAAGTCTGTAGGTCACTTAGTTCCGAAGTTAAGCGAAAGCAAAGTTTCGCATTTATGACACTCACTCACTCACTCATGATCATCAGAATATAACTAGTACTTCCCATAAACTCAAAGAGCTGAAATTTGGTACAGAGTTAGGGTTTCATGGCCACATAAAAAGAAAACTCTAAAAACTAGGATAATCGAAGTTCTGGAGTACCTGGTGACCCTGATTAGAAAACACAAGAGCCCAACCAAACTATTAAAGATCGACATAACGCCTTTACAAAAAATATTCAACTTTGTGGGCCGCTTCATATTATGTCAAAATTCGAAGGTCTGAAGTATCTGATGAAGAACCCTTAGCTGGTCTCAGCTGTATTAGAGATGTGGTAATGCCCCCTTCTACTATTGGTACATAAAAAAATCGACTGTCATTGCCACCGTAGTGGGACACGTCTTCTAATTTAATCTAGCCTATAGCGTCCCACTGCTGGGCGAATGCCTCCCCTTCTGCTTTTAATACGCATATAAATAAAATAAAAAAAGCGATGCTGGTCTAGTGGGTAGAACAGTGGACTCTGAAGTGAAAGGTCCTAGGTTTGATTCCCGGTGCGGGCATGTATCTATGACTTTGTTTAATTTCTAAGTTACGTACATTTGTGAATTTGTAGTAGCAATACTACTCGTGGTGATTAAGCTCGAACTCTCTCACCGAGAGAAGGCCTTTGCCCAGCTTATGGGACAATCTGTTGCCAGAACCGCTACCCATTGACGATGGAAAATTGCCACTTGGAAAACGTTAATTCAGTAGGCTCGATAAAGCTGCGTATTTCAATAATACTTATGTATAGGCGAGCCTGAAACAAAATATAAGTATAGGACAGATTGGTGCAATGGTGTCATGGAGCACCTGGTTTTGTACCCTTGTGTACCCTTCAACGGCCAAGTCACACAACATTAACTATAATAATAAAGAAATCGCAGTAAGGAACCTTAGACTTGGCACGACTTTGTCTAGATTTCATTACTTTTTAGAGATAAACAAGCAGCTCTATCGAGACTTGGCTAGTTTTTTTACAGAATGTTTTTGGTGGGATACAAACTACTTACACAATTTCATACAAATACAAAAGTTTAGCTGGTAAAGTCCGTTCGCTTAGATAGTGTCGGTACACACGACGGCAATCTTGGTTCTTGGGATACCAACTATTTTTGAAGTATCTGTGATGGGCGCAGACAAATTCATTTCAACACAATGCTGATGGACATTAACTAGAGTTTGCTAACATGTTTTACAAAACCTTCGTCTTTTAATTTTTGGGTCATTCGAAGTTTCATCAAGAGGCACCTCGCTATCCTCCCACGGACGAAAAAACATTTTATCTACACGCAGCTACGAAGAAAATCATTTTTTCGTAGACACGCAGCGATCGGCACTCAATACAAAATAGGTACTAAGTCAAAAGTTACAAGCACAACCTCTCAATACGACAACGCTTCTTTATAAAATGACGAGCGGCGAGCCAAATTCACTGGCGTGTTTGCGCTGCGTCGGCTCCTGTACTTTCTTTTGTGAAAAGCCGCCGCGCGCCAAGGCGGCAAATAGCAAAGTGACACTATGATAGCGAACGGACTTTAACGCTTGGATATAGAAAAACGCGCGAACTTGTTTGTGTTATTTGTTCAGTGCGGCGTTCAGTGCGGCAACGCCGCCAGACACGTTCGTCCGCCGCCAGCCAGCCACCAGGGCCCTTAGCCTGTAACACAATGGTGCCAAAATGTGCTTCGGGTTGACGGTTTTAATTACGATTTATTGATGCTGTCGGTCCAGTGTCGGTCCTTTTAATGTTATTGTAGTACAGCAAAGAATATTATGAGTCTAATCCTACAGGGTGCACTCTAAGTCGATAGCGAAACTTTAAGTAGGCTGTCTACTGATCAATACAAACAACTTGTACTAGGTGGCTAAAAAAATGGAGCGAAAAAAATATCAGCTGTTCCATACAAAAGGTCGACTCAGTACTGCGCCAAATGTATGAAACAGCTGATATTTTTTTCGCTCCATTTTTTTCGTCACCTAGTAAAAGTTGTTTGTATTGATCAGTAGACAGCCTACTTAAAGTTCCGCTATCGACTTAGAGTACACCCTGTAGAAGATTAGTTCGCTGCTTGTAGGAGAACAACGAAAAAATCCCGGTTTTGTCCTTCTACCTAGGACGCCATTGATACGCCATTGTGTTACAGGCTAAGGGCCCTGGCCACGCCCTCCTCCCGGTAGTAGAGCGGAGCGGCAACAGCGCAATACCTTTATTTATAACGTTATTGTTGATGATTTTGTTATGATTTCGTTATGTTTCTCATAGAGTTATGTTATCATAACGATATAATAGCGCTATAATAACAAAACGAAATCATTATAACGTTACATAACTTTTAATATCGCTATATTTTATAACGTTATAAAGCTCTGCTTGTCATTTCCGCTCTCTGAAACTCATTTACTTTTTAAAAGTCTTGCTGGATGGCGGGTAAATAATGTTGTAACTGGCAAGTTTGTGAAATGTCTTGCTATTGTTCTACACGGAATAGATAGCACACTAGCATTGACAATAAAAAAAATTGGTGCCTCTCGTTCAGAGGGCGAGAATTTAATAATTACGCAATAATTTACGATGATATCCATTTTAAAAAGTCCTAAAGTTGTGCTCAAAAATATTAATAGATGTCTATCAGCTTAATGGAGTAAATTCGTGTTCCAGAATTAATTAGGTGGCCATATTTAAATACGTTTGAAATGTTCATTCAAGGTATTTATTCGAAATTCTACCTTTTAAAGTAGTTTAGTTCTTGCAATAATTATTAAAAACTAGCCAATACGTAGTACGTAGGTAATCTTTCTCATTTGTTTAGAATCTCACGATGTTGCAAAATATTATAATATTATCTAGTTTCAGGATCCAGTCCTACCATAAATTGCAGAATAATCTATACACACTAGTTACAGATTTACAGAGTTACAGATTCTTGGCCAAGCTAACCTAGATAAAGCAAGAAGCCTTTGGTAGCTGTTGAGACCCCAAGGGGAAAGAAACGGGTAGAGTTTAGTGATATCGGCCGAGACAGACAAGCTGAATCTTCCGTCTCCTCTAAACATCTAGCCAGGGTAACAAGAATGGCCTTATTCTCTGGAGTATAAAGCCGCGTTTTCATGGTGTTAGTACACTTTGACGAAGAGCTTCGTCAAAGCAAACTTTTGATTGCTTCTGCCCCTGTATTCTCTAAAATATCCACCCTAAATATTGCCGTTTTTAAAAATATTGCTCATTTCAATAAGGGTTATTTTCAAGTTTTTTCACACTCAACGTGTGAGTGGATATTTAGAGAATAGAGGCGCTGACTGGCCATTTTTGTGTCGTGCCGTAGCGCAGTATGTACCTAATGAAAACCCTTCCGGACCATTAGGTTGAATTCTCAAAAACAACAAATCAAAAGCATTAGTTTACTTTGACGACGCTCTTTGTCCAAGTGTACTAAGACCGTGAAAACGCGGCTTTAGAGGCGATATAAAGTACTCTACCTATATAAGTATAGCCTTTGCCTGCAACTTCCTGTGTGCCAAAAGTGACGTTTCAAGGTAGACCTCAGTTTCATTCCATTAGGCTTAGGGGTTGTTAACTTACATACATACAACTGACTGCATTGATCCGAGTTGTGGCCTCTTTGATTTTATATTTATTTTAAATTACATTATTATTTTTTTAATTTATTTAGAGCGATTATCCCATTTTTGACAGAGATGCATTTTCATCGCTCTATTTTTCCACATGTAGGCACTTTCCTCGTATTTAGTTTGTTTTAGCTGTTGTTGTAAAATTATTGTCAACTCATCTAACGCCCTCACACCATAGCTTTGGAGACCTAAAGCCCTTAAAAGCACCCACACTCATCATAATGAGGAAGTATCTCGAGTACCCAGTAATATGTAGAGCCGCTGTAACATCGGGTATCTTCACGCCACCAAGCAAAGATTTGCTCATGTTTTTTACCACCAGTTTCCCTTTCCGATTATTTGAAACTGTGGCCATTTGCAAGGAACAGAGGCAAACGGAACCGAGTAGAATGCGAGAGCTTTGTTTAGATGACCTTCTAATTAGTTACAGCCCCACCCTACCCCTTAATTCGCAGATAGTAATCGTGTCGCGATACGACCGAGTTGGAGCCGTGATTTACAGCACTTGTCTCTGCACTTAACGAGCGAAAACTTTTTGCTACGCTTTAAGTACACGGATAAATTAAGGAAATTGTACTGTCGAGTTAACGTTTGTTAGAGATTCGCCCAGAGCAAGCGCTCGGTTAGCTGCATTTTGTATGCGGATTCTCTGAAGTCTCTGCAATTATTGTCCTACATTCACCCTAAGAATTTTATGTACTTAGTGAAGAAGATTTTTTTTACGATGTATGTAGGTAGACCCAGTCCGTACAAGAATGCGTAAAAACGCAGGCTTTTCCACCCTTTGAACTTTAAAGTTGTGAGAAAGAGCTAATTTTGTCGCGCGCTTGACCTCGATAAAAACCATCGTCGTGCCGCCGGGGCTTATCCTGCATTGGATGTGACCATAATGTCTATATTCCATTGGGATATTATTTCGGCGAATAGATATTTGTAGGGATCTAATCCAATAAGAGAGAGAGATACAGAACCGTTGTCCCATCGTTAAATTAATTATCGGGAATTCGGGACGGTCTCTTGTTACTAATTAAACTTTTTAATCACTAAACTTACTTAGGATGAATTTAGGAGTGAATTTACACATCAAAGGGATTAATTAAAGTCGAGAGATTTGAAAGAATAATTCCTTGATTGTTGACAGAGTTGTCTGTGCAAGACGCCGCCGTCGTCGTCGGTTTGTTTGATTTGATGACAAGTTTAAACGGTTGGTCTATCAACGTTTGTTGTTCACAACTCTTGCTCAAGTTTGGGCTGCGTTCTGTTTTCAAACTGCAGTCAAGGGTGAAAGCGTTCCCGAGAGAGTTCTGACAATCTTAGACTTCGGCATCGAGCATTCCGTGAGTCTCATCCAATCCAAAATACGCTTCGATTCCAATGCGGGGCGCTCTTCATTCCATTCAAAGGGAATGCTCGGTGCTTACCTTCCTACGCTTGAATTGCAATTTCATATGATTTACGGACGTATTTCCGAACAATGCAATGAATGAATAAGGGAAACTATTCTGGGGAAATGGATTTGGTGGTTTGAGAGATATTGCGCGGAATCGGGGTTAAGTATGCAAGTATTTACCAAAGTGCCCATTTATGGTAAAACCACAAGACAGAACAAAAACGAAAGTTGTAGATTGTTAGAACGCAATGATCCGCAGTCTTTCTTTAGAAGTTCAGGTTTTTATCGCTTCAAGGAACAAACTTGGTAGTTACACGTTTAGTTAAAATTTATCTCTTACTAAGATCATTAATTCAGCTGTTCTTCGCGAGTTGGCAAGTATTAAGCGGCCAAATACAGTACCCAAGTCCAGTCAGGTGCTAAAATTTACTGAACTGGAAAAAACTGGGTACTCACCTACCTATACCTTTAGTAGATTGGAAAAGTTATCTCGGCTGTATAGATGTATTTTTAAGTCTCGTGAATCTTATTCGGACCGAATAAAAGTTGGTTTTAGTTGACCGAGTTAAAAGTTGAAAGATTTAAGTCAGTTTAAGTGCAGGTAGTTTGTCACCAAATGTAGCGGAATTCAATGCGCTGAAGTTGCAAACTTATAACGGAATTTCAGACGGTGGATTTTATTCATGCAGGCTTTATTCGATGGCTGGGTCTCGCTCGCTGCGCCTGAGTGAATGCTAGTGTGCTGGTTACTGCACATCTTTGCTAAAACTGGTAGGGCAGGCGCTAACACATTAAGTTCGTCTAAATAAAAAGGAATACCTATGACAAAGTTTGTTAGGTACCGTTTAAATTAAATGTAATTGACAGTTTATCGCCTGGTTAATTATGTCCTCCATATAAGGCACAAAAGATCAAATAACGCCCAATTGATATCGTTGTGCTATCAATAAACTAGGATACCCAATGGTAGGTAGCTCTTACAGCGCGTGGCATAAGGGCACCAATTGAACAAAAAGGGGTGTCCTAACGTGTGGCCGATTGTACCTAATGAATTTTAAGCAACTTGATAGATTATTATCTATCAATGTGCATCGAATCGTTATTGTAAATTGTCAATTATAATAGTTTTATGCCACGAGCACTAAGTAAGTACCTATCTACTGGGTCCATTTCATCAGAGAAATGATTACCTAATTTTGGTGGCACTTTTTATTTAGGTACTTATATAGTTTTTAGCTAAGTTGATGTTCTTACTGTGAGTGAATGTAGTCGAGTAATCAACACGTAACTGAAATTATGTTCTTACTGCAGTAGCAGTAAGAACATAATTTTCTCTGAAAACCCAAAATAACAAGTGCCACCAAAATTAGGTAGGTAATGATTTCTCTGATAAAGTTGACCCTACTTGGTACCTAAGCTAAATGAAGAAGTACCTAAGTAGGTAAGTCTAGCTAGCTACCTATAGTGTAAATTTATCACAAAGATCGAATTCAGCGCCATAAACAAGAGCGGTGCTAACGAAAGAAAGATTATCTAATGTGAATCGGCAACTCTGGGAGCTTGCGGGTTGTTTGTTAAAGTCTCAGCAGTACGAAGACAGAAGGTCTGCCTCATAGTCTTGAGAGCTTTGTACTGTGATTTTTTTTACCATTTACAATCTACTATTTATTTACACACAAATTTACACAATTGGGAACACAATTGGGAATTGGGAAATTCACACAAAGTTTCGTCAAATCAAGCAGGGGTTAGTTATACGGTCGGCCATAGTCACAGATACCCCATGGTAGCTCTTACCGCGCGCAGCATAAGGGCGCTAATCGAACAAAAAGGGGTATCCTAGCGTGTGGCCAACAGTGTGTACTTAAAAACACACAACATTTCCAAAAAACGTAGGCAGATGAAAGAAGCAATAATTTATTTTTCATCTCCCACGCTCGGAAAGTTTGCTGTTACTAGTAACTTAAGATCGTGTAAAGGCCGGATTTAAACTATCTGCATTTTAGTGCGCTTCGAAATTTGAACACGACGCTGGGAAAGTCTTTCCCGCGCCCTATGGTGTTGAAAAAGAAAAAAACACTGTCCGTTTAAGTAGATGCCAGATCCCGACCGAAAAAAGATCCTCATTCAAAGTTCGTTTACACGCGTACTTCAGCGAAAGTGATTGTTCGTGCCCATTCTCTATACAAAACTGTGAATGTAAATGGGGCATAAGCATCTTTTAAAAAGGTAAAGTCACGGAATAGAACATTCAGAAACGCGGTTTCTTCTTTCAGGTTATTTCAATATTTTGTACACTATATTTATTTTTAATACCAGTAAATAAAAAAAATGCTTCGCTTCTGTTTTATCAAATAGATAATTATGTTTTGGTTTGTTAAATACATTTTTTCAAACGATATTACTAATTTCATTTTTTATCTCCTACAAATTTTTAATTTTATGGTATAAGTTCAGAATGCACCCGGAAAAAAAAAACATTCTTTTATTTACATTATTTTTGTGTCTGGATAAATAAACTTCAGGAAATTATTAATAAAACGAATGGTTTTAATACCAACGAAGCTGAAAACTTTAGTGCGGCAGCCATAACTACAGTAAAATATGCTTTTAAAAGGAACTTATTCGACTCACCTGTTTTGCCTGTAAGTAGTTGTCTATAGAGTTTTTCCCGCTTGGCTAACAAAATAATTTCCTCGCTTTTGTGAGATGAAAAGTTTTGTGTTTCGCACGAATGCAATATTATTTGCGTTTCGTGCTTCTGAATACCTCGCTACGCTCAGGTTTCTTTTTTTGAACCACTCGCTACGCTCGTGGCTCAATTTTAGAAACCTTCGCTAGCTTGGTATTCAATACAAGCACTCGCCGCAAACAATAATTTTGCATTCTTGCATAACAAATAACTATTTCATCTCCCACGCTCGGAAAGTTTGCTGTTACTAGTAACTTACGATCGTGTAAAGGCCGGATTTAAACTATCTGCATTTTTGTGCGCTTCGAAATTTGAACGCGACGCCGGGACAGTCTTTCCCGCGCCCTAAGGTGTTGAAAAAGAAAAAAACACTGGCCGTTTAAGAAGATGCCAAGTCCCGGCAGAAAAAAGAGCCTCATTCATAGTTCGTTTACACGCGTACTTCAGCGAAAGTGATTGTTCGTGCCCATTCTCTATACAAAACTGTGAATGTAAATGGGGCATAAGCATCTTTTAAAAAGGTAAAGTCACGGAATAGAACATTCAGAAACGCGGTTTCTTCTTATAGTCTTTTCAATATTTTGTACACATATTTATTTTATAATACCAGTAAATAAAAAAAATGCTTCGCTTCTGTTTTATCAAATAGGTAATTATGTTTTGGTTTGTTAAATTAATTTTTTCAAACGATATTACTAATTTCATTTTTTATCTCCTAGAATTTTTTATGTTATATGGTAAAAGTTCAGAATGCACCCGGAAAAAAAAAACATTCTTTTATTTACATTATTCTTGTGTCTGGATAAATAAACTTCAGGAAATTATTAATAAAACGAATGGTTTTAATACCAACGAAGCTCAAAACTTTAGTGCGGCAGCCGTAACTACAGTAAAATATGCTTTTAAAAGGAACTTATTTGACTCACCTGTTTTGCCTGTAAGTAGTTGTCTATAGAGTTTTTCCCGCTTGGCTAACAAAATCATTTCCTCGCTTCTGTGAGATGAAAAGTTTTGTGTTTCGCACGAATGCAATATTATTTGCGTCTCGTGCTTCTGAATACCTCGCTACGCTCAGGTTTCTTTTTTTGAACCACTCGCTACGCTCGTGGCTCAATTTTAGAAACCTTCGCTAGCTCGGTATTCAATACAAGCACTCGCCGCAAACAATAATTTTGCATTCTCGCATAACAAATAACTATTTCAT
The DNA here is from genome assembly GCA_949319315.1 of Zelleria hepariella. Lineage (NCBI taxonomy): Eukaryota > Metazoa > Arthropoda > Insecta > Lepidoptera > Yponomeutidae > Zelleria > Zelleria hepariella. Next base: position 19,768,278 of record OX439378.1, on the reverse strand, counting down.
CTCCCATGCTCGGAAAGTACTCTGTTACTTTAAACATGCGATCGTAGAAGATCCTTTTTTAAACCGCTTTGTATTTTTGTGCGCTTCGAAATTTGAACTCGACGCCCTAATAAAAAAAAAAATAAGGAAATCCTTCAACTTGTAGCATTGCCTAGCAACGGGTTGTTGATTTTATGACACTTCAAGAAGACACGATTTGTAATCAACAACCCGTTGCTAGGCAATGGCACATACTCCTTTGTGAAGAAGCAAAAAAGAAGGAAACTCGTTTCACTAACCTCTATGGTAGGTACCTACCTACCTATGTCTATTGTTTGTCACGCTTGGCTAACAATATCATTTCCTCGCTTCTGTGAGATGAAAAGTTTTGTGTTTCGCACGAATGCAATATTATTTGCGTCTCGTGCTTCTGAATACCTCGCTACGCTCAGGTTTCTTTTTTTGAACCACTCGCTACGCTCGTGGCTCAATTTTAGAAACCTTCGCTAGCTCGGTATTCAATACAAGCACTCGTCGCCAACAATAATTTTGCATTCTTGCATAACAAATATAACTATTGTATGGCGGCGGGCGCTACTTTGACATTGACAATAAGAAGCATCTTCAACGAGCTCGTTCAAAGTCGTACACTTCTGTCTGTCCCTGTTCAGAATCCCCGGGAATTCTTCGGCTAAGTCCCGCTTGCGCTCAGTAGATAATAGTTGCGGGGAGCCGCAGCCGCAGTCGTTTGTTGTGAATCGATTGCGCCAAATCCCTATCGAGGCGTGGAGATAATGGGCGCTGTTATCGCTGGAGAATTAAGCCATAACTTGGTGGTGGTACTGACATAACCTACTCAGCCTTGAGCGTGGTTTACTAAGGTCTGTCGAACTCAGACTAAATGCCAATTGAAAAAGCATGATTCATCAGCCCACCTCTGCCCAATGATGGGTATAGGTCTTTCCCCCTTCTCTCACAGTCACTCGCCATCCGCATCCATGGCTATCCATGGCACCCTCTGCCACAACAACAATGTCGTCCGACCATCGGGCTGCTGCCTGATATTCCGGATCAATCACAATTTTAGGCAAAAAGGTAAATACCGTATCTGCTAATACATTTTCATACATAATGCCGAATTAATTATTATTATATTGTCGTACATAGTTAAACTGTTACTGAAATTACGGGGTCGGCTAAAATAACTAGTTAGATATAACAAAGGGAAGTTATAAGAACTTATTTCAGAGATTAAAGTTGCATCTCGGATCCCTTCTCAGAAGTCCGTAGAAGTGTTTTACCTACTTATACAAAACCCAACCCTTTTGCATTTCGACTCTCCGTACATATTAAATCAATTTATCAATCCTAGTTTCTTGGTAGGCAATATATTTCCGTCCTAAACTTAGGGTCAAACGTCAAAAACGTTTACGCAACTTTGTGAAAGTCAAAGACAGTTACAAATGTTAGGTATATACAGAATACAAGGCCTATTATGTCGCTTAGGTACCTACTGAGAAACATCTGTAGCATTCTATAAGCTTAATTGGCAGAGTCCACAGGAAGATGTCCCATGGTTTCTATGCCACATGGTACCTCCCCATGTAGTAAGTACGTCAATTAAACAAAAATCTAAATTACAAATTAAAAAACTCCCGACATTTTAATTTTAAATTAAAATATCTCATAAACTGCTATACCAATTTTGATGAAATCTAGCTAAGAACACTCGATCAAGCCACCTCTCAAACGAAAAAACTAAATCAAAATAGCTTTATCTGTTTTGGAGCTACGATGCTAAAGACAGACACACTGATACACTCTTAAAACTTATAACACCCCTCTGTTTGCGTCGGGGGTAAAAAAAAAGTTATCTCAGTGCGTCACTGACCTAATATTATGCCACCACCGGTAATCGAACCTGGCAGCTTATGAGGCAACAATTTTACCCACTGGACTGTCACAGTTTTCAGTAAAACCCTGCATAATAAATGTCGCACGATACTGTTAGCTTTGTATCGGTCGCGGCGGGTCTTTGACCCTGATATCCGTTTAATATGATAATCCACATGCAAACAAGCGGCGGATTGCGCGGATTAATTATTTATGCACCCCCAGCGACCTGCGGGTGACGGCTTTAGTTGTCCTCGCTGGCTGACTTTTATTGAATCGCCAAACAAACTCGACGAACAAAATACTACCAGAAGCTTTATCATTATAGCTTTACCAGAAGCATTGTAGAGCAAACATGAACCAAACGTAAAAAAAAACAACGATAATAATAACAATTTTATCATCGTAAAAGGGCTGTACTTTTTCCTTTTAAAATCATCATCATCATCAACCAACACCAACTATTCATGGTTACACCACCTCCAACGATCCCGTGCCTAAAGCAACCATCACTGCTTTCCGGCTACTTGTTGATGTCATCGGTCCATCTGGCTGGTGGTCTGCCATTCGGTCTTGACCCCACTCAAAGTCGCCATTCCACGATGCACTCCTTTAAAAGTAAATTTAATAAAAATGAGCTAAGCAGTCCTTCCATCTCCTTGTAAATGTTGTGCCGAAGCCGAAGCAATGGTCGGCCAAGATTCCCGCTCGGTGCAACGGCTAGCTATTTGTACGGATGACCTCTTGCATAGCTTATTTCCCTGAACAATACTGTGGAATACATTGAACAATACAGTCGGATTCAAGACTAGCCCTGCATGTGTCCTAGAATGGATACCCGATGTTCAGACGGCGAGCCTGAACCTAAGTATTGTGATGCAGAACAAAGCTCATTGAATGCAATAGAGGCTCTTACAGCTTTCATATAGCAAACTGCTTCTGAATCTGCACTAATATTCAGACTTCCTTACTAGGCATAAGTAAGAGCTATTGCTTCTGTATTTAGTACCTAAACTAAACGGTTTCACTAACATTTTTTTTAAATGTCGGTGTATCTATTGCTTCTTTTCGTGTGTATGCAATATGCAAGTAGTCTCAAATAGTACAGAGTAGGTAGGTTGTTTGGAAGAGACCGCTCTTATCCATAAGACCGCCGTGTGCTCTACACACTGAACCACGCGCTCCGAGCACCCCGCCCGTCCCCTTATTGACTCAGTCCGCAAACGAAGTTAAGGTGCCTTGGTGAAATCTGAAACCATTTAGTACCTTCAGCACCTACTACATAGCTATAATCTACATCTCCTAATCGGCACGTAGACAGCTAAACCGCTGGCTGCCTTAGACAGATGGTAATCAATTTGGCAGTAATTGAATCCGGTCAGGCTGATATGCATCATCCCGAATCCTATTTGGTTGATATATTGTAAAGGGATACTTGCGCGGCCGGCGCTGGTAGATTAGGTTATACCTACCAATGTGATTGAATTATGTAATTTGCAGCATCCGCGTCTTAGTAATATTGGCGATGATCAGCTGGAGCTGGGCACCAAGTTATTATACAGGGTGGCCCAAACATAGACGTCAAGCGAGAAAATCTAGATAGCTGACACCGAGGGCTACCCGAATCACCCCCATGTATGTTCAGCCATTTTTTGTCGTTTAGAAGTTATGAGGCTTTTAAGGTTTTTTTGAAAAAAATTACCTAGCATTCGATTTTATTTTATAACTTTTTTTTCTTTCGTCTTTTCAGCACATTTTTTTATTCTTTAGAGTCTCAGATAAATTATCTATCACCAAAAAAAAAAGATCAGCTATGGACTTTTAAAAGATACCGCAATTATGATCCAAAGTCCAAAAATTTTGTTTTCGTGAAAACATCACTGAAATAGTTAGTATGGGGAAAAAAATAAGTAGAGGTCTGAAGGACTTTTTATTGATTTCAAAAACTTTCCCAAAGCCTCATTCTTCAGAATAATACAAAAAACCTGTCACTTTATGGGACTTTTATTTAAGTAATTTGCGATCAAAGTCGAAAAACTGGAGTTGGAAGAAATTTTATTTCAATCGATTTTCATTTATTTTGGTCGATTCGGACAAAAAACATTGCAGATCGGCTTAAAATCATCTGTCAGTAGGATCTGCATTAGAAATTCACGAAAAAAAAAAAAAAAAAAGTCATTTAATTTTCAGACTTTTTTTTTTTTTTTTCTTTAAATTTATTTTTTCTTCATGTTTTGTAAGTAAATTCGATAATAAAATAATTAAAAATTCAAATAATGAAAAAAAATTAACAAAAAAAAAGAAAAATATTTTATGGTATTTTTTTATTTTTTTCGTGAATTTCCTGTGCAGACCGTGCTGACAGGCAATATTAAGCCTACCTGCAATGTTTTTTGTCCGAATCAACCAAAATAAATGAAAATCGATTGGAATAAAATTTCATCCAACTCCAGTTTTTCTACTTTGATCGCAAATTACTTGAATAAAAGTCCTATAAAGTGACAGGTTTTTTGTATTATTCTAAAGAATAAGACTTTTGGAAAGTTTTTGAAATCAATAAAAAGTCCTTCAGACCTCTACTTATTTTTTTCCCCATACTAACTATTTCAGTGATGATTTCACGAAAACAAAATTTTTGGACTTTGGATCAAAATTACGGTATCTTCTAAAAGTCCATAGCTGATCATTATTTTTTGGGTGATAGATAATTTATCTGAGACTCTAAAGAATAAAAAAATGTGCTGAAAATACGAAAGAAAAAAAAGTTATAAAATAAAATCGAATGCTAGGTAATTTTTTTCAAAAAAACCTTAAAAGCCTCATAACTTCTAAACGACAAAAAATGGCTGAACATACATGGGGGTGATTCGGGTAGCCCTCGGTGTCAGCTATCTAGATTTTCTCGCTTGACGTCTATGTTTGGGCCACCCTGTATAGAAACTTTCATGATTCGCAATATTGCCTCAAGTCATAATGAAAACTATTGCCACTTCAGTCTGCCCGTGACCGTGGCCGCTGCAACGCTACTGTCAAAATAACGGAATAAAAAAAAAATAAGTTAAAAACTAAAACCCGACTACTAAAAGGCTTAAAACAAGACCTGCTTATCCTTAAAATAGACCCATAGATTAATTTAATCGTAGTCGGAGGACACCACATTCGCATTTTATAACCGATGGATGGGTTTTAGTTTTTATTAATTCTTTTTTTTTTGAGCTTTTTAGTACCAAAATCATTTTGGACGATCATCCATAATAGAACCAAGAAAGGCAAAAAAAACACATATTTATTTGGTATTTTTTGTTCTATTTGTTATGTTGACGCTACTTTGTTATAAATTTTTGAAAAGGTCTTGTAAAGCCCTTTCATTTGATACCCATGACGATGATATCCAATAATTTTGTTTTTTTGGTCCACCACTTTAGGGCGCAGCACAGCCGCCATCTTGATTTTTTTCAAAATTAAACTATCCTATGTCACCTGGGTGATTAAGACAAATCCAACGACACCTCATTTGTTGAAATCGGCCGAGTAGTTTAGGCTCTGCGAGGGAACAGATGAACACACAAATATACATACATACATATACACACATACATACATACGCTGCTAAAATCATAACCCTCCTTTTTGCTTCGCATAGTCGGGTAATAAGACAATTCGCTTTACAATGGTATCTACCTAAAATAAAGCTAGGCGGCTTGGACAAAATTATTTTGTATATCTTGACCGTAGGTTTTTAGATTGGTGGACGATAGGACGTTTTTAGATAGGAGGCGACGGACAAAGGTCAGCTTCTGACGTAAATGGTGTGAAAAAAATAGAAGTTAAAAACTAAAACCCGACTACTAAAAGGCTTAAAACAAGACCTGCTTATCCTTAAAATAGACTCATAGATAATTAATCGTAGTCGGAGGCCATCGGTTTTTCAAATGCGAATGTGGCTCCGACTACGATTAATTATCTATGAGTCTATTTTAAGGATAAGCAGGTCTTGTTTTAAGCCTTTTAGTAGTCGGGTTTTAGTTTTTAACTTCTATTTTTTTTTTAGCTTTTTAGTAAGTCATTTGGACTATCACCCAGAATAGAACCAAGAAGGGCAAAAAAAAACACATTTTGGATTTTTTTGGTCTATTTGTTATGTTGACGCTACATGTGTTATACATTTTTGAAAAGGTCTTTTAAAGCCCTTTCATTTGATACCCATGACGATGGTATCCGATAATTTTTATTTTTAGGCCCACCACTTTAGGGCGCAGCACAGCCGCCATCTTGGTTTTTTTCAAAATTAAACTATCCTATGTTACCTGGGTGATTAAGACAAATCCAACGACACCCCATTTGTTGAAATCGGCCGAGTAGTTTAGGCTCTGCGAGGGAACAGATGAACACACAAACATACATACCCACATACATACATACATACATACATACATACATACATACATACGCTGCTAAAATCATAACCCTCCTTTTTGCTTCGCGTAGTCGGGTAAAAAGGAAGAGGCCTATTGTGATAATTAGATTAACTAGATTCATTACATTAGAGATACATTGAATGATTTCTTAGGTTTGCACGAGCACTAATACATACCTAAAAATTTCAAAATTAATAAAAAAGAGTGTTTAATCCGTTAAAACTGTAGTAACAATTTATTATAGTTATATTTAACTTACAGTTAAGATATCGTGATTCCTAACATTTAATTGAAATTTCCAACTGAATCAACTAGCCATTGAATATGATCAAATGACATGGATTGTGGCTGTAATAATGAAATTAGACACATAACTCATTTGCCTTACACATCAAATGACGCAATCACTAGGTATTCAGATGCTCTGGCACCCAATAATAGGCTTTTGGTTAGCTAAATAATACAGGCTGCACTCTAAGTCGATAGCGGAACTTTAAGGAGGCTTTCTACTGATCACTACAAACAACTTGTACCAGGTGGCGAAAAAAATAGAGCGAATAAAATATCAGCTGTTCCATACAAAAGGTCGACTCAGTACTGCGCCAAATGTATGAAACAGCTGATATTTCTTTCGATCCATTTTTTTCGCCACCTAGTACAAGTTGTTTGTAGTGATCAGTAGACAGCCTACTTAAAGTTCCGCTATCGACTTAGAGTGCACCCTGTAGTGCCTCTATTCCCACTTGTTCTGTTGAGTAGTTCTGTCGGCGGAACTACAGGGATTTTTTTTACCATTAGTTCTGTTATTTATAATGGGCATGAATACAAACTCGAAACTCAAAAAAACTCATGGTCCCAAAAATATGCTTCTAAAAAGACACTTTTATCTAGGGGGATGTATGTTACATACATTTTCCTTATTAGATAAATCATAGAAAAACGAGTCACATTGGTTTGAAATAATTTTCGAAACTCGAAAATGATATCATATTCCCAAAAATATGCTTCTAAAAAGACACTTTATCTAGGTGGATGTTACATACATTTGTAAAAAGAGTCACATAGGTTTGTAATAATTAAGTAAATCACCACACATAATTAGTATAAAATAGTATCGTGCGTGACTATACAAGTGATAGGAACACTGATAAATTGACAAACAGGCAACGCACAGCTGAAACCACTGAAGATAACGTGAACATCAACGTGAAAATTGGAGTAAGGATGTGCACACTTTTTGGAGTGTGAAAGCATTTTCTGAAAATCATTTCCAGAAACGGGTCCGGAAGTTTAAATACGACATTTTCAATAAGAATGAAGTATAAGCCACGACAAACATTCTAAGGGAAGTTACAATCAAATCTAGAAACTATTCAAAAAGACGTCACAAGTGTCTCTAATGTTTTATTTAAAAGTAGAGCAAAGCATTTTGGGATTTATAGAGATTATGGCGGATCCAGTTGCGATGGTATGGTAATGAACATGCAAGGAACGGGCTTGTCAACTTTATAAAAATACACGCGAATCCACTTTCATTTTTTACAACAGTTTCCAGTTTTCTTCTAACTTTTGTTGGGCTGACGACGGACAAAGGAAACAAACACACTCAGGAATAATCATATTTTATTCGGTTTTTCATTTCTGTGAAATAAAACATTGAAGTGAGAGATTTTCCCTTCCATATTAATGAGGTAGTTGTTTATTTAACCTCTTTATGTAATTAAGTACATATTTTGTTAGGAAATGAAAATATCTACATGGATTCCTCATATCGCGGAAGGGTAGAAAAAAACGTTGGTAAACAAATAATAACACTACATATAATGATTTAGATAATAAGCAGCTGAGGAGAGAAAAGGTAAATTTTCCAGGAAAACTCTTCAATGTTGAACTGGCAGTCTTCTCTTGATTTTTTCTTTTTATGAGATAGATTTTATTAGCTCTAAATAAACAGGTTTACGTAGAACTAGAAAATTAAATACAGATTCCACGATTCACATAGTTCTTTGAGCTTTTGTATTTTTAGTTACTTCTCTGTGATTGTATTAATTTTATGATGTCTTTTTAACAGAGTTAAATAAAAAGGTTAAAAAACCTAGTTGTTAAATAAAATCCGAAGTGCAAAATTAATTTAGTGAGAGATTGCGCGTTATGTCGAACAAACGATGTGATAATGCGTACAATGCCTCTTTTGTGCGCTGCAGATATTCACAAACGAAGATTAATCGCTAATGAACGCCGAACCAAATGACATTGTTCAATTTATCCGCAGATTACCTACTTATTCAGCTTTACAGCTTGTTATTACGCAATCGTACTTTCTTTGTCAATCTGAAAGTTAACGATGAGAAAAACCAGAAAAAAATGCATGAATACAGAGTCCGTATTAGGTAGGTACTTGCTTTGTTTTGATTCCGAAAGATTTCGACATAAATGTTTGATATTTCGTTCTTCGGAAAAAAAAGGCCCTCTTATAGTGTCTGAGTCGTCACTTCACCATTATAGAGTGGATGATGCCGTATAAAATAATTTACAATAGATGCGAATTCTAACAGTACAAAAGCTAGTCCATTCCATTGTGTACTTACGAGTATCTCATACTTTACCAGTACTCTTAAATTAATAAACTTGTCAAATTTATTCATCTAAGTATAGCACCTCAACTTCGGGAGAAACTCGGTTCGTAATAAATAAGTCAAAGCACTCTATTACGAGGCGTAGGGCAAATCGGCTTTCGGTCACAGCTACTGACCTTCAGAGAAAGTGTCGAAGCGCCGCGGCGCCAAAATATTCAGTAGAGAAGGCTGACTCGGCTGAACTCGTGAAGGCTATCAGGTATGAAAACCAGTAGAGACTTTGTTGAGGTTAGGATAGGATCATTACGGCGCGAATTTAATTTTGCTTAGTGAAATCATGACGGAGGGCTTAATCTAAAGAATATTTATCTTCGCCAGTTTGTAAAACTTCGAAAATCTGAATGGACAAAAAAAATATACCTAATTATCGAAATTGCTCACAAAAGGACATCTGCACCCATTGTTCATACATTATTGTGACCAATCTTTTTTATGCCGGCCAAGAAAAAAAAAATTATATGCCTTGAAGTTCTAAGAAAAAAAAAAGAGGCCTAAGTCTTACGACGGAATTGAATTCGATTCAATATTGAATTATTTTTGTATCGAAAAAATATTAATTTTTCTCATAAGTCCGAAGTACTACTGGGTGCTGCTTTTTCTTTTTTTTTAGAATTTCAAGACCTATTAGAGTCTGTATGAAAGTATTTAGAGTTTGTATACGTAAACACGTTAATACAGTAAGAAAAATCTTGCAGGCACAAGACGCTTGTTTCGTGTCAACTGAGTTGACCGTCTGCAGTGCACATTTTGAGGCTGTGGCGCCAGCGAAAAGTTGTTAAAAACTATAGACCGGTTTCTTTTGATCACCTCTCATAGTGTTTACGTCCGGTGTGGAAACTGATTGAGCGATTCACACATGACGTAAGTAGTAAGTTTTTCTTTCTCCTAAGTTGGCACCACTTTTCTTGAAGTTTAGAATATTTTTGTGAGGCTTAGGTACCTTTGTAAAGGTCGCTATGTCGTTGGCCGCCGTCTGGATTAGCTAAGCTAGGTTTATAAGCCCTTCTTTTTTTGCTTAGTATCTAGCTTTTTGGAAGTATAATAATTGTACGTTTCAACCGTACAAAAACCGTATAAACCACGTATTGTAAGGAATGATATCTACCACGGCTATGGTGGTTTGCGATTCGTAATGATGATTGCGTTTCAAGTGCTAGAAAACAGGTTCAATCGCAACTACATAAACAAAACCGTGGCCGACTGCTTTCATGAGATTATAATAGATGACAGCTCCATTCAAAAATGTCTCGTCTTATAACATAAAAAGAAACGAAAGTTATTTCAAAACAACTATTGTAGCGGCTCTGTGATATAACAGTTGTTACATCCGTATGTTTGTTTGTTTGATTGATAAGCGGCATAATTATGCTGTGAACTTATCATGTAAAGCGTCTCATTATACAACCTAAATCTTATTATAATGTTAATAAGGGTTACTCTGGCAGGTTCATAACGGGTTTTTAATACGTAGGAGGCGCCGAAGTGTCGTGGATCGACCGCAGTGAAAGTGTAATATGTATCTGTATGCGTTTCTCCGGGACTGCCGCGATCTCGCTTGGCTATCGACAGATAGTCACCTGTCAGCCGGGGATTGCCACAACACAACACAACACATGTATACTTGCACAAAATAGTATGTAGAGTGTCAAACAGGTACCTATCGTGGAGGTTGTTTGACATGAGGAAAGTAGAGGCAATGTAGAGCGGTTTGTCACACTTGTTTTTGTACTGATCGAGTTACGTGATACGTCACATTGCTGTTAGCTTTGGGTATTTACAGACGGCATACATAATATAATAACGTACGAAGATAAAAGATGATCGTTTATTAAAGGGAGCAGAGCCATGTAGATTTTTCATGTCATTAGTTTGATTACGAACACTCTGCGACCGCGAGAGGTCTTTACACGGTGAATGTTTATAACAAAAGAGAGGTGCGGACTGGACCTAAATAGTATATTTTTAAGCACGCAACAAGAATTTAATTAAAACCCTCCACGAAATGTTTTGAACGAAATTGCGTTTGTCATTATTCATTATACTACTACTTAGGGGCTACACCAGCTGACTTATTAAGTTAATAAGTCTGTGTTTCAAGCAGATTTTAAAATTTCATAAAGTTCCCGAGCTGGCTTACTTACATAAGAGCCTCGGCGTTGTATTAAGGAAGCCGTCTTTAGAGATGCTGCGGGATAAAGGATTAAAGTAGATGGCTAGAATAACATTATTTATATACTATACCCACCAGGTACACTCTTATTAATATTCTACGCTGTCTTTTAGTTAGATCTGCAGTTATTTGAGGTGTTTTTTTTTTATATCGATTTAACTGTTTCACTCACTTTTATTTTGTCGGAATAGCCGACATGTTTCGACCTCGTCCGGAAGTCTTAATCATGGAGGAGGGACGGACGAAGCGTACATCACGGCGTTTGAGATAATTATTTGAGGTGGAATTAAATGGGATTTCTTAATACTATGTTGTACCACAAAATATTCTTTGTGATTATAGAAATTCTCCCACATTTAATTTGCATTTCAGGGATAGAGCTCTATCGATGGATGCCATCGATTTACAATAGAAGGCAGTGAGGTGAACTTCGCACTACGGCCGACGTTGCACGGCTGGGTTGTTAGTGTGAACGTGGATAGTCGAACAATGCGCGTCCGCAACGCGTCAGCAGATGCTTCACTGTGGCCGGATCTCTCGACTCAACAGAACTGTGTCATGCTCTACAACAACCGCTCTTAGCGCGTCTCTTGACTAATATCTAGTCTGTGGTAATAGGGGCCGTTTTGCATCGCGCCGGGTGTTGGTGTAAGTTGGTTCTAAACCCACGTTGTTGACACTGTTTATCGTTGTAGCAGAGCCTCGCTCCGCTGTTAGCGGCCGCACGACGATGACTGATTTATAGAGTTTTGTGCCTGTGGAATAGCAGCCATTGGCAGCGGCTTAATAGGTACTGCATATGACGATACCAAGAGATAACAGCATAGTGTGATGGCCAACATCGTGATTTCAAGGGGGCCTAAATATTACAGAACCTTTAATTCTAGAGCGAGTGCCGGCAAATCAACATCTTGCTTTGGTTCGTTCCTGAAGTTTCTTGGGCATTAGGATTAATACATACAAGGTGTTACAAAAGTACCTAACTCTTTTTACAGGGTGTCAACAGGATGTCAAATCAGTAAAAAAAAGTTGAAAAAAAAAATTATAACCTTAAAATTGAAAAATATTTCATAACTTTTTTGTTTTTGTTATTAGCTCAAATTTAAAAATATGCTTGTGCGTGTAGGTGCATTTACATAGCTTTGAGTTGTTAAAACATTGTGAAAGTCAATGAAAACAATATTTAAAAAATACTTTTCTCCCGCCACATCGTTCACATATTATTAATTTAAAAATTAACGGAACGTCATAGAACATAAAAGAAATTTAGGCTGTGATCCCCATCACCGGTTGCTATCACCCTGTAAAAAGAGTTAGGCACTTTTGTAACACCTTGTATAATGAGATTTAAATGACTAGGACACTTCCTTCTTTTATGTTTTCTCTTTCTCCTACTCCCTTACAAATTGTAGGACGTAGCGTGTACAGACAGTGTAACGCCTAGTAGAGAGACTCTAGTGATGTTTATAGCACTTTAAAAGCTCCCATGTGTTACCTACTTGTAATCACGAGAGGCAATTAAAACGGGTGTCGGCATACACTCAGTGATTGATGCGTATTTAATGTGTAAGTGTACGGTTTTATAGTGATTAATCACAAATTGAGAAGATCGTTTGAGCTGGCATTCTTTGTGGCCAACGATATGCTCTTTCAAATACTGTTATCAAAGGCTCCGTATCGCTTAGCAATTAGACTTGTAGATAATGATTGTTTTGGTTGTTTGGTTCCAGGTGCCCATAGTGGAGTGTCGTAGCTGATGAGTGTTTTGGTCGTTTGGTTCCAGGTGCCCATAGTGGCGTGTCCTGGGGGATGGAGGCGGTGGCGCGGCGCGTCGCGAGATGAGCGCAGGGCTGCAGCACGCGCCGCCGCCGCTGTCCGCCGCCGAGGCGCTCTCGTGCCTGCTGTGGCAGCCCTACGACTGCCGCTCGCCGCCGCCCGCGCCGCCGCCGCCGCTGCCGCGCTCGCGCACCGATGGCTCGCTCCAGCGCGGGGGGCGCGCGCGCCAGTCGCCCAGCGGCGGTCGACATGCGCGCGCGTCCGCCTCCATACACTCCGAGATGCGGCTGCCAGTCCCGGCGCCCGCCCCGCTCCGCAAGTCGGATTCCGTGTGCGTGCGCGTGCCGGGCGAGCCGAGCCGCGCGAACGTGTCCAGTGTGAACATAGTGCAGGTGCAAGATGTACCGCTGCCGTGTAATGTGAACAGTGCCGTGCAGACGGAGAGGGAGCGGAGTGTCGCCTCCCAGGAGTGCCAGACGGAGGAGCCGCGGCGGCGCCGGCGGAGGGCGCGCGCGCGGGGCGCGGAGCCGCTGGACGCGCCGCCGCCGCCCTACAGCACGCTGCCGCCGCCGTTGTCGCCGCTGCAGTCCCCGCTACAGTCCCCGCTGCAGTCCCCGCTGCGTGCGCTGCCGCTGCACCAGCCCCCGATGCCGCCGCCGCCGCTGCACCCGCCGCCGCCCGTCATCGCCGCGTTGCCCACACAGCATCGGTTTCCCTTCCAGCCGATCCCACTCAGGTAGGTCACAAACGATTTTATGACTCAGTAATGAGCGAGTACAATTACTTTCTACTTGACAAACGCCGTGTAGGTTGATCGTCATTGTTTGTTCCGTAGAAAGGCTCTCTTTTTTTTTGGTTATCTTCCTGGCAATTAGAGAAGATACGTACAATAGTAAACCTAAATACGTAAAGTAGTACATTGTATAGTACCCATGACGTTTGAATGCGGTATAAATCGTCGAGTAATAGCGGCGTAGCGGTGCGCGCACGCAGCGTGCGCGTTGAAGTCTTTTGTTCGCGTGCTGAACTTTCATTTGCATCCCCGCGCGCCGTTCTGCAGTAATGGAGTAATATCCGCTTTCAACGGTATTCTTAGTCTTACATAATGTTGTATGTAGCCTGTTTTAAGCAGATTTATGCAAATACGGTCGGGAACGTACGCCAACATTGTAGAAACTTTGAAGTAAACGACGGTAATATATAAAGTACTTAGCAATTGAGGCGTATCCGTAGAAACTCCTTATCATGAAGTGAATTGCTTTGCCACTGGAATTGTGATTACGCCATTTTAGTCGCGGTGTAATGATAATAGCAATATGAATTTGTGGCTAACACAAGGCGAGGTGAAAAGTGGAGCAAATACGCACGCGGCGGCCTTGCCGACGAAAGTTGTCGAGTTTGGGTACAATACAACAGACACGAATTAAACTACCTCAGTATTATACTTGCGGTAGTCCGCTTGGTTAGCGCGGAAGTTTGTACAGCTAAAAAAATACCTACGATATTTATCATAGATCGCTGAAATAAGGTGATATTTGCTATAAAAAAAATGTTTGATAGTTGACAATGCGAGTGGATTTTTAGGCGCCCACTTTGCTTATTCGGTAAAAAAAAACGCACAGTTGCTAGTCCTCAAAATCGGTTTATTTGCGGGAACTGTTCGGTTTTTTTTTTACAGAATAAGCATAGATGTCAAACCATAAAAAAGCTCGATGCTTGTACTTGGCATAAAAGTAACCCTCCGTTAACCCATCCCGTTCTTAACCATCTAATCCTTGGAACAAAAAGTCATAAGTACTGATTTTTTCCTATTTTATTGAACAAAGAATAAAATTCATATATGTAGAGCATTATACCCTCAACGCAAAAATCGCCAACCCGCATTGAGCACGCGTGGTGATTAAGCTCGAACACTCTCTCTCTGAGAGAAGGCCTTTGCCCAGCTAGTCGGACATGTACAATTGTACAGGCTACATCTTACTTTGTTTTTTAGATATACCAAATTACTTCGGACGTTTCCTTGACGTCTAATGTGGAAATAAACTTACATACGAATAAGGCTTTTGTTTTCCTTATCAAAATATGAAGATTTTTTATTCTTTTCAAATGGAAACTGCAGTAGTATGTATGAACAGACAGAAGGTTCGTTTGGTTTGACCCAGTAAGTTCGATTCATGGTGAATCGATTATACTCTCATCATTTTATACATGTAAGAGTTATCCTCTTGTCGGTGCAGCATTCTCCATGCACTTCGGTCACAGGCCAGTTCCTTCGCAGCCTAGTACCACGACAGCACGTCAGAGTGTAAACTTTTGTTGTAAAATCGCCCGTAACGTAAACAAGTAGAGTGCATGCATGTGTGCGTCTACGTGCTGTAGTTTTTACAAAAACAAAGTCAAATTTCAAATTTCACCTTTATACCTTCGCTAGATTGACTTTTGTTAGATTACCGATTTATTTGTGTAGTCACGAAGACACCCCTGAAAGTTGAAAAAATACCTGGTAAGTCCAATGTTCATGATTTTTCCAGATGGTTTACTGAGTGGAACTTCTAACACTTATCAACGCGTAAAAAAACATATTGAGTTTCTGAAGTGCATTGAATAATTATACATAGTAATTATCACCGGTCACGGTACACTAAGGAGGATGGCCTCGTTACATAAAGCCGACGATTGTTCCACATTATATACCAGCGGGTACTTCGCAAGGTCGTCCATCATATGCGCGAGCATAGCGCTCGTAATAAAAATTCTTCTCTTTATTATTTAGCTCACAAAGAAATCTGCGGTCTGCGGCTCTGGAGGCAAGCCACGTTGCTTGCATCAGTCAGATTTTGTAATAAGTAGGACTTTTGGTGAATATTAAAGCTGCAGTCTAGAAATAAAACTTTTCGTGTAAACAGGGGCACAGAATATTACTTTTGGCAACGACCAGTCGGAAAAATTGTAGCCATAAGGCGGTTCTAAAACAGACAATTAAGGTTTCATAATTTTAACTATCTAAATGAGAAAACATACGATTATTATTATCAACTTAAATATTGTAGACATTGTTTTTGATTACAAAAGATTAGCAGAATAGCGATCAGCTAACGACAATTTTACGACAGATTTCCGCTTTAATCTGTTTGTAATAGAAGTGATTATGGCTTGGCATACAGATTTAGAACTTGTTTTATGGCACCAACCATATGGTGGATGGAAAGTGAACACAGGCGCTCGCTAAAATTTCTCTCGTATTAAGGAGCAAAGAAACATGTCAACGCGTACCTATTACAAAACACATTACAGAGGAGTAAACTAGGCGTGAAATTATTGTGAGGTACACACGACAGCACGTCAGACTGTACATTTTTGTTGTAAAGTAGCCCGTAACGCTACCGAGTAGAGTGCTAGCGTGTAAAGGTCGACGTGCTGTCGTGTGTACAAAAAGATAGAGAATTTTTTTTTGCGCATCGTAGGTACCTATACGTTTTGCTATGAATATAAACCTCTTAGATGAAGGTGAGCCTACGTCTGAAAATATAACCCTATCTACATGGTTAACGCGATGTCGGTGCGATACCACAGACCGGAAAAATAAACCCTATTCTTTTTCATCCAAGTGTGTCGCCGTCCGCAGCACTGCCGGATCTGCTGGTCCAATTACAACTTGGTTCTTTATTTACGACATCCCAACTAGCTTTTACTGCTGCGTAATAAAGCCCATTTTGGGCTGCCTGGATGAATACTAATAGATTGGCCGACTGGGGGCGATGCCGTCGACGCGACGTCAGACGAAATCCATTGACTTTACAAGTTTTTGTAAAGAAAAGTTTTTACGCTTAGTTCTTGTAGTGTGTAATTAGTGAGGTTTAATTGCGTTCGAAGAGTGGTCAATTAGACTGTAATGACATTGTACGCGGGCACTTTGATTAGGAAATAATTGTTCTATTGCATTGGAGGTGGGACATCCGACGTTCCGACAAATATTCACACGTGCAAGAATTAAAAAAACAATAACCCTCCTTTGGACAGTCGGGTAAAAAAGAGAACATAACATACCTACAATCTGCATTCTCATAATTTCGATCGAGTAGGTAGGTAGGCATATTATTGGATTGGTCGCACGCATAAGTTATTATTGGAGGAGACAAAATACCTAGCATTTAGATTATCAGCTTATCCTCGAGCTAGAAAGCTGAAACACGAGGTACCTACTAACTCTTTATGGCAATTTTATTGAAAAAGCTTAAAATATTAAATTCGTCTAATGTTGGCTACACACCATGTGACTTAAGAACATATCCGAACTGAACGTGAGTGTTTCATACCTATATAACTATACAGTTTTTCTTTCAGTTTCAGTTCAGATTTGAGCAAATCCATTATATTTTAAGGCTGTAGGTATATTAATAATAGCAAGGTTGTTAACATCAGGCGAATTGCGTGCTATTTCCAAAGATCGGAGTCGAAACCTGAAGGCAGATTTCCAAACAATCGAACAAATCTGTGAACACTAAACAGTGTGTCCTCCAAACGAGGTTTCTCGGTCAATATCGTTGGACTTGTTTGCAAAACTGCGAGGTGCGCGTACGCACTTAAAGTAGGATTCGAAGAATGCGCAGCGTCTCTATTGTTCTTACGGAATTCTCTAATGGCCTTGGATGAAATTCGTGGCACTATCGGTATACGGCCCATTTGTTGAGACAATGCACAATAACAAAGGCGCTCAGTTCAACAATTGGCATCTCCCTGTGGATTTGGATTCCAGGTTGATTGAAATGAAATACTTTGTTCTATTTGCTATTGGATTAATAAATTGTTGGTAATACCTAACTACTGCCTTGTATGTGGAATGTACAGGGTTTATCGAACTATACCTGCCGTGTCTTGTTTTTAATGCCAATAGGAATGTTTGTTTCTACAGAGTTGTTGCTTAATGTATTGTTTTGATAAATGTTTCATGAAATTATTACTATAAACACTCAACGTGTAGTGACTTTGCCACCCAGTAGGTTTTTGTATTGTTATAGAATTTTATTTAGCTTTTATGCCATTTTTGAAAAGGCAGGATCATTACAAAAAGGCTTACGTTTATTTCTAGAGTAATTAACTTCTTCAATTGTAAATCTGATTGAATAACTCCGGGACTTGGCCGAAGTCACAATTTTACCAAAATTTTAATTACTATCCTTTCGTACAGTAAGGCAGATAAAAGTAGGTTACATACTATTTTTGCGCAGTAGCCCTGTCAACGGCTGGTATATTTATTAGGACTCGGGTTCCCTATGCGGAAGACTCTCATCCAAGATGCCACACTTCCCAGAATGTTAAGTTTACAAATAAACATGCATCTAGAGCTCTATTGGCGCCCCGCCAGAATCCTAATGGCCGAGACTTGAGCCAAAGCCCGATAGAAAATTCCTATATATCGGAAACTAAAAATGGATTAAGTTTGTGAGCGTTTGATCTGCCCGCAGCGTTTGATTTGTGAAATACCTTTCGCAATTGCCTCGTTCCAGAAATGCTTGTTTTCCGGATTGAAGCCGCGTGTATTTGTAGTCCGGATTTCTATTAGCATTTGTTATTTTACTCATTGAGTTATTATTTCTCGTAGTGTGCTTGGCCTAATGGACTCGAGTTCAAGATTGCGGGTCTCGACATGGTGGGGCGAGAGGGCCAATTACAGGCCAACTTCAGGGCAATCCTCGAGGCAACAGCAATCCAATTTGTGGGTGCATTGTCCGCCTGTCCGCGCCTGCAACATTATGCCAGTCTAAGAGCTTCTTAGCCGGGTCAAGCTTCACTGGCAGCTTGCTCTTTCGCTATTGGAAATCACTACCTACACATAAGATTATGAAAGGAAATAAACGCGCTATTAACTTGCGGATACAAAAATAAACATAGATTAATTGGATACATAATGCCAGTTGACCGCTTCCTGTTTTTCTTCTGGACGAGGAAAAGGCAAAACCACATTTTTAGTTTGAGGTTACCGCTCTTGTACAGTTAGGTTATATCACTTCTCGGAATTGCTATTTATGGCTGTTGCTTTTTAGACGTAATAGGTAGGCATCATCTAAGTTGTAATGACTTTTTTATAATATTGTATATTGTAACAAAGTTACGGTTCGTCATTGAAAGTTATAAAAGGAAGCAGTTATTTCGACCTTTTGAATGACAATATCTTGGTTCAAAAAGGTGTCTCTATATGAGATGTAGAGCTGATCCAAAATAGCGTACTTATCTTCAAATCCCTTGGCTAGGTGATTGTTAAATCGTTTATCAAAATGCTCGAGAAAACGACCCGTGTGAACGTAGCCGCAGTTGCCGGTCGCCGGTGAAAGTGTCTTGGAACTCGATGTCAATAACCAATGTTTATCGGCTGCCTTGACGGGGCGAGGTGGCGCAGCTACGAGAAGTTAATTTGAATTTAGAACTCTTTGGGGAATTATTTTTATGACGAAAAAGAAAAATTCACCTCGGAACTTTCAGCCAGTATTTAAGTCAAATAAAATGGCTTTTTTATTGCAAAATAAATAAACCAAAAGGAATGTTCGCCTTTAGCATACAACGAATCCATTATTCCTTTGGCGTACAGAAAAAATATTCAGATTGGTTGGTACCTCTTCTTGCGAATCAGTAATGCATTTTTAGTATCGAAGCAATTAGACAATAACAAGACTAATAAACATATGCGAATGTTGTATAATTTGCATAATATCGTACAGAGGTATAGAATCAACGCTGAGTGTGCTTGAACCATCCAATAATTATAATGGTTTCAGGCACGCACTTTAATTAAATAATGGACAAAGTATGTTTTTGGTATCGCTTGATTGTGGTTGCGGTTTTTGGTGACTGGGTGTTTTCGCTGATCCATACCTATATTAGGTATACTAATTACGAATAACTAATAATACATTTTCCTGGATCGCTCATTTCATGCAAACTTAGGCATTTGCAATGAATCTACGTATACATACCTAATTTTACATTTAGATCTGACGCCTTATGTGCCTATTCTGTAAAAAAAAACGCACAGTTGCTAGTCGTCCAAACCAGTTTTTTTGCGGGAAAATAGCTCTTATCGATGAAAACAATCTTTTTTTTTGACAAATATTACGTATTTAAACATTTATAATAAGTTGAAAAAATTCACTCGGGACAGGACTGTTTAAATTATTCCCTAGCACGGGTTAGTGCTTTAGAAAAAAACAAAAAGTAAATATTACGTAGTTTTCCAGCAAAAAAAAACATGTTTAGACAGTTGACTATGGAGTTAGCGATTAGGCCGCCGGCCGGCTGTAGTAGAGTAAATACTGAAGAAATACTGTGAAATTTTTGTATTGCGTCTGTGACAACTTTTACAAACAAGATTTATGCAGTTTCGACTTAGGGAAACCTACACTCATCTCGTGTTATTGGGCCAATTTTTGGGAATGTAAACGCAAGTGCGATAGAAATTGTTCCTTTCCTTCGATATTTGCATGTTTTGCTGAGTCTATTCCAAAAAATACCATTCAAATAAAATTATAATGTAAATAATACAACATACCTACCTAACTGAAAGGTTTACGATTTTGAAACAAAACACTATAAAGATTACACGATGAACAACAAGGAAAAATATTTAAAGCTTTGATCTAAACACTGCACTTCCTCATGTAGTTGTTAGTTTGCGCCAAAACAAAAGTAATAACTCAATATATTGTGTAACAAATTACACTTGTAAATATGCCCAATTACAGTCAGATTTTGTTTATAGTTCAGTCTTTGTAACGCGCAAATTGTTAAAATATTACACATTGCCCGGATTTTTTTCTTCCAAAGCGGAAATGTATACGTATAATTACCTATGCGCATTTGAGTAAGTACACGTAATAATAATGACTCTGATGATTCCGCTCTGTTTAACCAGCATCGACGTGCGCATTGTAGGCAGATCGCACCGATTACACGAATTACACGATGCGTCTCGTTTTTCAGCTGTAATCAATTTACGTTTCTACATCAAAGAACATGCGTTCCAAATTCGATCAAACGCACGACTTTAAATAACAATGCAGGGATGTTATACAATCAGACTCTTATAGAGAGCCGACCGCGTAATGGAGAACAGAACGCCACTTCCAATAAGAAGACCTTATCCAAAAACTACTGGCAGCGTTACGTAATCCTTCATTAAACACTTTCCATTCCGTTAAGTGCTTCATTTTCTTGACGAAAACCTACAAAAAGGGATTGTGACACGAATACTTTCAGCTGATTAGTTCGTAACACATACAGTGTTTCCTAAGAACTAGATTACGTATCGGCTGTTACGAAACTAAACACATTATTAAGTGGACTAGCATTGTCATCTTCTTCCATTCCTTTGTGTACCAATAGTACCATCGTGTGGTGTTTATTACGGTGTTTTTTCAAAGCTGTGCCTTTCTTAGCAATTATGTTAATGTAGGTAGGCAAGATAATGATGGGTCAGCTACGGGCACATGCGACGTCGGCCAAATTATCGGTTTGATGGCTCCGGCCATGTGACCTTTTGTATGCCATTGTGAAATGCAGTTAATGCTAGTGACTTTTACTTATTTCCTTTGGGCCCTTGTATGTGATAGACAATTTGATTGCATCATTTGAAAATGCACCATGCCACATAGGTACGAGGGGGGATCAAAAAGTAGTGAGAACGACATAATCCTTGGTAAGAAAATAAATAAATACTGGCAGGCATAGCTCAGATACATTATTTGTAATATTAATAAAAAATCTTCGATTCTCTTTTGTTTTTTTTTCTGAATGTAGTCATTTGTTTGCTTTGTGTCGGAACGTGTTCTCGCGAAAATTGAAAATGTGTGTTTAAAAAAAAAAACGACGCAAGTGTTTAATTGCGATTTGGAGGCAACATTAGGAGAGTCTGCTCCGCCGTATTCCACCGTCGCAAGGTGGGCTTCTTAATTTCAAGTATGAGAACGAGCACGGAAGACTCTCACTTCGTTTTTCTCCATTTTCGAGAACACGTTTCGACATAAAGCAAACAAATGACTACATTCAGAAAAAACAAAAGAGAATCGAAGGTTTTTTTTGCTTTATTAATATTACAAAGAATGTATCTGAGCTATGCCTGCCAGTATTTTTTTTTTCTTACCTAGGAGTATGTCGTTCTCACTACTTTTTGATCCTTCCTCGTACATAGCAAACAATAAAGGGATTAGTGAACCCGTTAGAATCAAGTAAGTATGTAGCAAACGTTATTAAAAACAGATCCTGGTTGCAAGGATTTTGCTGCAGAGTTATCTACAAAGTAACACAGGGAAAGATTGCCGCTGAAACCAAACCGATGTCTGACATTTCGTTTTAGTGGCCTCGCCGTGGCTGACCCGCCCGACGCGTGCAAAATTCACGACATTCAATAACTATTGTGTGCTTGCCTCTTGATTCTTATTGCTATTGTAATAGTCGACTTATTACTTTATTACAAGAGCACTGCAGAAGTTGCCTAGTGTATATTAGCCGCGCCTAAGTCGATCGCCACTTCGTACACAATTTGTCTATGATGAAATATCTAGAGGTAGGTAGACCTTCACTCTGAGCCTTTACAATTATTGGAATGACTATTGGCCAAGTTTTAGTTCGAAGATAGATATTAATAAGTGGCTCAGATGAGTTACGAAGTCAATTGACTGAATGGAGCTGGGACGCTTTTTCATAAATAGGGAATACCTGTTTGTGAAGTAAAGCGGATTCAAAAGACATTATTCAGCTTCGATGAGGAGCGGCATGATTTTAAAAACAGAATAAAACATGGCCGTAGCGCTCCCGCTACGTTCCCGGTCCCGTGAACACTTTGTTGCGAAGTTACTTTCGTAGTTATGGAATAGTTCGGAATTTATTTTATCACAAAGGTGCTTCGCGATTTTATTTCGGTGTCGACGAAAGTTCGAACTCTATATTTCAGTTTGATAAATTGCGTCGTTTGTGATTTATAACGAATTTAGACAGTTGAATTTGTGCTAAATGGAATTGCTTTATTAAACATCTTTGTATGAATATATTTGGTTAATGCATGTCAAATTAGTGTTCGAAATGAAAACAGAAACTGAATTATTCCACCGCAGACACCGAAGGCGATTCACTATCAGCAACACACAGGCAGTAAATTGAACGCTCTCCAGCGAATATGATTCGAAAATCGAAAAACATTCATTGTGTGAAATATGGAAATAAAGCAACATTCGAGTGGTCCTGAGGGAGATTGGTTGATTTTTATATTTCCTTACTTTGATGTCGGTTCTGCGGGCACTTCGCGTTCCTCCGTTCTGTAGGTAATAAAATTACAAAATAGCATATTATGCAGAAAGTTTAGTCTCATAACTACCTTTTTTTTCGATGAGATCATCTTGATGTCCAAAAAAGAAAAGTCTATTTGCAGAATGGGATCAGTCGAACGAACAGGAAAGAAAAGTTGTCTGTGTCAGATCAGTTGGATCTACACGAAAAAAAAATCACGTAGTTCTCTCAATCGGATGAAGTGGTCCATGTGAACAGAGAGGAATATGCGTTATATTATGGGGCGTCTAAACGGGCAATATTTTTCGGGAATATGTGGCTGCAATACTGGCAGTCATAGCCTGTATACAGTAAATTATTTTTTAGTGTTCGGCAATGTATATCTCGGCAATATTGTCTGCAAAACTTGCCCATATTGAGTGTCTTCGTCATTGTGTCAACCTGTCAAAACAACAACAAGGCACAGAGTACCTATAGCAACTTCACGGTGAACTTCATGTCGCTTAGAAAAGGATGCACTATACCACAACAATAGAAAGTAGCTGAAAGAACAATATAACATGCCGGCCACCTTAAAAAATGCATTGGCCATGCCAAATATATGTCATATTATTACGTCTTGTCATATTGTCAAATTAGCCATATTACGGCCCGGGCATCTGAAATATTGCAAAGGCTGACAGGTATTCCTGTCAATGTTACCGGCCATTGTATTGCATCTAGGTACATATTGCCCATTTGGACGCCCCATTATGACCGACAGAAGTGTTTTGATAGTCTCAAGTAGGCACCAGCATGTAGTAGGTACGGCCAGCGACATGCTATAGACTACTGGCTCCAATTGCGCGGCATAAATGCGACAATTGAACAAAAAGCGTCACACTGAACGAGCTTTGACAGCTTGATACAGCTTGACTGAGCTCGATGGCTTGCATTTATAAGATAGCGATAGGGTTTATTAATATCAGAACATAGAAGTTTTTGTCCAATTCTCGTAGAAGTTAATACAAATGAGTTTACATAATATTGTCGGCAATCCATAGCAAAACTGAAATGATCCCTTTGTACCATCCTGTTTTGTGATGGGAGCATAAACCGCTATAACTTGATCGAATGGAGCCGTCACGAGCGGCCATGATGAGGAGAGAAAATGCAACTACGACGGTTTTGAATCGAGATTCAACGTACTTTCCAATTGATCATCGTAATGTCTATCTATGACAGACGGTACCTACTGGAGAGTTATTTCAATGGTATTCTCAGGTGGGTATATCCTCTATTCCCATATAGGTATACCTTCTATTTGCATATAGAGGTCATGTTGAACGATATCTGGGAGAGATACATAATTGTATTTGTACACATTTCTTCGTTTTTACACGTATTAGGCCTTGTTCTCATGACAAGCGCTTAACCAGCTACCATTTTAATAAGCTTATAGGTTTACATCTACATACATTTTATTCAGGCCGTACACATGTAACGCGCGTTTTATGTACGTAGTTGTAAACGCGCGCTAAGCGCCTGTCATCTGAACAAGGCCTTAGGTAGAGTCATATGAAGGGTTTGGTTAGAAGAAACTTAATGTTGACAACGTGCGAAAAGAAAAGTACACACGACAGCACGTCGACCTTTACACGCTAGCACTCTACTCGGTTACGTTACGGGCGACTTTACAACAAAAGTGTACAGTCTGACGTGCTGTCGTGTCTACATAATATGCAGTAGAACAATCTTTCAAATACAAATTTTGAAATACATGTTTATTCACCAATCACCATTTGTGTTATGGCGGGTCTCTACCAGCATCTGTAGCACAATGGACCATATCAACCTTTGACAGCTCGATTTACCACAACCTAATCCACTCTTAGTTTATCCACAAAGTAAGATATAAAACTGTATCGCGCGCTGTCAATCTTGATTTGTTCCATGCTACACATGCAGTAAGCAACATTTATAGGTTTTGCAGTAATCAACAGTGTTTCATCAGACGCCATGGCCCTCAGTCTGCTGAAATTCAATAAGTGTACTTACACAAAGTTCAACGGACGCAAACTAACCGCAGGAACAGACACCAAGCCGGTATCTGACCCTTGTGTACAATATCGAGTCCTACAATGGAACACTGGAGCGTCGCGTTCTAAATGATTTATGCCCATATTAATTGCGGGGGTCCCACGATATCATCCGTAGGCGATATTTAGGGATTTCAATTTATTCCCATTGTCTCCTAACGATTGTTATTTTAACAATGCGTGGTGTTTTGGCGAAATGTTTATTATGTTCATTTGTTTCCCAGGGCTCCGCGCCATATTGGTGTTGCTCCGTATTCCGTACTCCTTATGGCTGCATATTACGTTTGAATTTAATTAACTTTTGTGAACCCCAATGAGGTTGGCGCGTTCGAGTTTAGAATTCAATTAACGAGTCAGTTCAATCTACGGGTAAATATCGTCGAAATGGCGGCTAGGAAAGCTAAAAATAAAAAAAATACCCTGCGCCACCTCGCTTGATATAAAAAAAAACTTTGATATTTTCTTGCTATTTACACTGTAAAACCAAACCAACTTCATAGCTTTCCTTTCACGCCAGTAAAAGTTTCTAAAGTATTAATTTATACTTTAGACAGCTATGTACAGTCAGCTACACGGTAGGATACCACTTTTTTTTTCGATTGGCGCCCTTATGCCGCGAGCGGTAAGTGCTACCATGGGCACGGTATCCTAGACTGTGGCCGACCGCACAAGGCAATCCAGTCAATATTGGAGGGTGTGCGCGGAGATCCGAAATAAGTCTACATTAGCACATTAGTATGTACACACGACAGCACGTCAGAGTGTGCACTTTTGTTGTAAAGTCTCCCGTAACGTAACCGAGTAGAGTGCTAGCGTATAAGCCTCGCGAGGCCTCGACGTGCTTGATTTTTGTACAAGCAGAAAAAATTCCACAGATAGTAATAATTGATTATTTTGAACTACACAAATAAATGCCAGAACGAACCTACATAGGTGCCTATTATATGCGTACCTATTACCTTTTGTAGGTCCCTCACAGAAAAGACATATCACATCAGCTCTATTTGCTGTCGCTAGTAGGTACGCTCGGCCACGGTCTAGGATACCCCATGGTACCTCTTACCGCGCGTGGCATAAGGGCGCCAATCGAACAAAAAGTGGTATCCTAGCGTGTGGCTGACAGTACCAAAATCCAATATGTAAAAAAGACAAAACTGTACAGTTTGGAGCGACAATACCAACCCCGCACCCAGCGCGACAGGCCGTAACACTTCGTGGAATCATTCCGCAAGCCACAACAGATATACCTCGGCCACAATTGCCAAACACCCTCAATATTTCAACTCACGGAACTCCGTATCAATGGGCCCTAATAGCATAGAGCGCGCCTTTGTGCGACCCTCCTGCCCATCCCCCGGGTCCCTTGTAATTCCGTTCGCCTTTGCCCGAATTAACGCGTATTGAAAATCACACCACACCTAGATACAAACTGAACGAACACAACCAGGAATAATGACGAGTGCTAAAATGTGAAGTTCTAGGCTGTTTAATACTCTTGAACTACTACAGGGTGCACTCTAAATCAATAGCGGAACTTTAAGTGGGCTATCTACTGATCAATACAAACAACTTGTACTAGGTGGCGAAAAAAATGGAGTGAGAAAAATATCAGCTGTTCCATACAAAAGGTCGACTCAGTACTGCGCCAAATGTACGAGTATGAAACAGCTGATATTTTTTTCGCTCCATTTCGGTCGCCACCTAGTACAAGTTGTTTGTATTGATCAGTAAACAGCCTACTTAAAGTTCCGCTATCGACTTAGAGTGCACCCTGTAGTGATAGATGGCGGCGCCACATTTTGTTTTGGCACTCTGAATTTAACTTCTTTATTTTGCGTAATAATCCAAGCAATGGGGGCAAAAAAGAGGCTTTGCTTTACTAGAGGTGGACTAGAAAATGTTTTGATTGGTATTGCTTAGGTATGGGCTGGCCATGAAAAATGTAAGTTCTCGACCTCGAGAAGTGAGAGCGTAGCCGCCATCTTGGATTAAAGGGGCCAACATTTGTATTTTTTTATGTAATGCGTTAACCGTCGACTTTACGAAAAACATGTCTACAGAAAGTATAAAGATAACAAAATTTTGATCCTTTTTTGTTTTTGTGTCTATTTTATACGTAGTAAAGATAAAAAGTTACAAGCGATAGAAATATTAAATTTACAAAAAATATACAACCCCAATTTGACCTTGCTAAAAAGTGCGATGTTGTCGTATTCCAGTTATTATTATGTTTGATATTCTACCGTATGATAAACGTAAAAATAACGTGTGTCCCATACATGAAACGTAGTATTTTTTTAGAGTTTTTTGTTTACCTCTATTTTAAAAACGATATTACATCAAAACTTCAAACTTTGTGTCGTCATAGATGAAGATATAAAATATAATAAAACAATATAAAAACCAGCCAAGTGCGAGTCAAACTCACGCAACACCATCAAACATGTATGTACTCAACCAAAAAAAATAGTATTTTCCGGTATAACGTACCCTCAGTGTGTGAGTTGGGCTCGCACTTGGCCAGATTTAATATTTTAAATTATTTTTTAGATCTTCATCTATAACGACATCAAGTTTGAGGTTTGTATGTATTACCGTTTTAAAGATAGAGATAAACAAAAAATACACTGAATATAATACGAGTATGTTTCATGCATGGAGACACCCTTAATTTTTATTTTTTCGTTTTTTTTTTTTAATTTTAAATCTTATATGTTACGAGTTTCAAACATAATAATAACTGGAAAATGGCAACATCTCGCTTCCCAGCGTGATATTAAAGTTTAATATTTTTTGTAAATTTTATCTTTCTATCGCTTGTAACTTTTCATCTATGCTACTTACAGAATAGACACTAATACAAAAAAGGTTTGAAATTTTATTATCTTTATAGGTACCTCCCATAGACATGTTTGTCGTAAAGTAAACGGTTGAAGCATTAAAAAAATACAAATTTTGGTCCCTTTAGTCTAAGATGGCGGCTAACGCTCTCACTTCTCGAGGTCGAGAACTTACATTTTTCATGAGTAGCCCATACCTAAGCAATATCAATCAAAACATTTATAAGAACAAAAACCGGATAGTAGACAACATTTTTGTACGTTTGGAAATCCTCGTACAGTCTTTTGTTAATACTTAATTAAATATATTATTTTTGAGTTTATTACGCCTACTACTTCTACCATCTACCACCACCCCACCCCCTGGCTATAATGGCATGGCTGACGCTTTTAAGTTGACGAACATCAAAAGGCCTTTTTGGCTTCAGCATGAAGCGAACGTCGATAAAAAGCCTTCCTAGTTTGGCAGAGTATATTTTGCGCCAAATAACGTTATCGTAAAAGCAGAGTAAGACCATTAAAAGCATCTAACTTTGTATCCCCTTCCCAATAAGTACAAATAGGGTCCGCACGCGCCATTTTTCCGGGTTTGAATGTGATTGAATCTTGTTACGATTCTGAGGGATCCAAATTTCCTCGGCGGAAGAACGTTATAATCTATTTACCCAACACGAAGGGTGTCAACGAAGCTCGTGAGCCCTTCGTGAGAACAGATCTGGGATCGAAGTGACTCTACTTGCGTAAAAATGTGTTGGAGCCGTCATAAACGGGTAAAAAAATCTAGCCCTTCGCATCTAGGATAGATGATTTATACAGAACACAGATGGGTGAAGCGACCTCTGCAGTGTACTTGGACACTGGAGTACCTGGAACCAGTTTTTAGAATGAACTAGCTTTTTCCCACGACTTCGTTTGCGCTTATTGCGATAAAAAGTTGCAGCTCTATTTTTCCCCCGCTATCTACTTCACTCAGGGGAAAAACTAGTAATTTGTAGCTTATAAATCGAGTAAAATAATATATTTCCCTGTACAAACTTTGGTACTTACCCACTCAGGGTTGAAATAAAAAAAACCGAGTACTAGCTTAATTGATTTTGCTGTAGATTATTTTAACTAAGTTTCAAATCAGTTGAACAAAAACAAACATTTCCCTTTACAAACTTTAGCATCCCATTTCACCCTCTTAGGGGTGGAATTTAAAATAATCCTTTCTTAGTGGATATCTACTCTTTATAAAGAAAACTCCCTGAAAATTTCATGGCTCAGCGTTGATATCTCAGTCGGTCACTTAATTAGTCAGGACTTTGAATTTTATTTGTATAGATGAATGGATGAATGTGTAGTAGACGTAGAAGAACGGGTCTAGATTAATATATAATGCTTCTTTAAATTATTTAGAGACATCAGACGGTACTGTCTAAACATTCTGTACAGTTAAAAGGAAATTGGAACGCCATTAACCTTGATACTTCCGTCGATAAATCATGCAGCTAGTTTGGCAAGCTGCTCGATATAAATTCACTAAACACTGGTTTTAGACAAGCACAGCAAGCCAAGAAGATAGCAAAGTAAGTAAAAACATCGAGTAGAGTAGTATAATAAAAAAATCTCAAAACAAGTTTTCTACTTACGTACTTTTTAACTTTATAAACTTATCAAAAATTTATTGAATTAACGCAAAATTTGGAATGGAGGATTTTCCATACTAAAAGTAAACAAAGAAAACATTCACGATATCAATTGGAGTTTCTTTACCATGCTTCTTCTCCAAGAACGATCAGAGCTAGTGAAGCTGGAGAAAAAAAAGTAGCTAGATACTTAGTATTAGATAGTAATAAGTATCTGATTTATACAGGGTGGCCCAAACATAGACGTCAAGCGAGAAAATCTAGATAGCTGACACCGAGGGCTACCCGAATCACCCCTATGTATGTTCAGCCATTTTTTGTCGTTTAGAAGTTATGAGGCTTTTAAGGTTTTTTTGAAAAAAATTACCTAGCATTGGATTTTATTTTCTAACCTTTTTTTCTTTCGACTTTTCAGAGGCATTTTTTATTATTTAGGGTCTTAGATAATTTATCTATTACCAAAAAAATAATGATCAGCTATGGACTTCTAGAAGTTACCGCAATTTTGATCCAAAGTCCAAAAATGTTGTTTTCGCGAAATCATCACTGAAATAGTTAGTATGGAGAAAAAAATTTGTAGAGGTCTGAAGAATTTTCTTTTAATTTCATAAACTTTCCTAAAGCCTTAGTGCTCAGAATAATATAAAAAAACTGTCAGTTTATGGGACTTTTATTCAAGTAATTCGCGATCAAAGTCGAAAAACTGGAGTTGGAAGAAATTTTTTTTTCAATAGATTTTTATTTAGTTTAGTTTATTCGGACAAAAATCATTGCAGGTAGGCTTAATATCACCTGTCAGCATGACCTGCGTTCGAAATTAATGAAAAAATAAAAAAAATAACGATAAAATATTTTAAACATTTATAATAAGTTGAAAAAATTCACTCGGGACAGGACTTGAACCCGCAACCTTAAGCATAATTTTTTCAACTTATTATAAATGTTTAAATTATTCCCTAGCACGGGTTAGTGCTTTAGAAAAAACAAAAAGTGATAAAATATTTTGTTTTTTTTGTGCTTTTTTTTCATTATTTCAATTTTAAATTATTTTATAACCGAATTTACTTACAAAACATAATGAAAAAATTTAATTAAACAAAAAAAAACGAAAAAAAAAAACCGAAAATTAAATGAGGATTTTTTTGCATTTTTTCATGAATTTCGAATGCAGGCCATGCTGACAGGCGATATTAAGCCTACCTGCAATGATTTTTGTCCGAATAAACTAAAATAAATTAAAATCTATTGAAATACAATTTCTTCCAACTCCAGTTTTTCGACTTTTATCGCGAATTACTTTAATAAAAGTCCCATAAACTGTCAGGTTTTTTGTATTATTCTGAGCACTAAGGCTTTGGGAAAGTTTTTGAAATTAAAAGAAAGTCCTTCAGATCTCTACTTAATTTTTTCTCCATACTAACTATTTTAGTGATGATTTCTCGAAAACAACATTTTTGGACTTTGGATCAAAATTACGGTAATTTCTAGAAGTCCATAGCTGATCATAATTTTTTTGGTAATAGATAAATTATCTAAGACCCTAAATAATAAAAAAATGCCTCTGAAAAGTCGAAAGAAAAAAAGGTTAGAAAATAAAATCCAATGCTAGGTAATTTTTTTCAAAAAAACTATAAAAGCCTCATAACTTCTAAACGACAAAAAATGGCTGAACATACATGGGGGTGATTCGGGTAGCCCTCGGTGTCAGCTATCTAGATTTTGTCGCTTGACGTCTATGTTTGGGCCACCCTGTATACCTTTTTTAACTTTAGATAATATTTTGACGTTCAATGTAAATAATTTATTTATGGAATATTGAATAAAAATAATTGATTCTGATTCTGATTAAATAAAATAAAATCTGTTAAAGTTAATAACCAGCTTGAAGATCCTCTTCAAAGGCATCGCCAACGCATTGCTCTTAGTTAAAATACAATAAAAAGACTGGTTTTTCTACTACTATCTATAGCCAAACATTAGATCTCAACGCATCGCTAGCGCAGCGCACTCAAAGGCAAAGTAAGCTACGATCACTCGGGCCTCCACCGCCGGACCAGTAGAAAGTAGCTTACCTCCTGCACCACTCTTCATTCAGCCACACTAAAACAGGTTACGACTGGCTCTACGCACACACGTGAGCGCTGTCTCTGACGCAGCCTTCGAAGCCTTCTGCGGTACAGTCGGTGGCAAAAAGCCACGGGCACGAGCTTCGTTTGACAAAAGAAGTGCGACATAATACGAGTAGGTAACTATTGAACGATGTTGTTGTTGCGCAATAGTTTGTAGTGCTCTACGACTTTTCGTTTCAATTTCTTCTTCAATAGTTTAGACATCTGGTGTTGACTCTACATTTATAGTATTTGTAATCGTCGTATATGTAACTAGTGTTTTTCATCTTTTTCAGCACTGGCTGGAATTTGACTTGTATCCTATCTTGGTCCTGGCCATGGTGTAAGCTCTGTAGCTGTTATCTGATTTATTTGTGAATAAACAAACTTTTAAACTACCCTTTTTGGTTTAAACTGTGATTGATCTTACCGGCCTTTTAATACCTGAAAAGGGTACTTAATTTTTTTAAATGTTTAAGTTTTGCCGTCAAGATTTTGCGTACTCTTTTTTGTCGTCGACCGTACAATACCACAACTTAGGCGTAACTCATACACTCACATATCTCACCAACACACGTAGAGATCCCACGATGCTTGCAGGTCATCGTAAGTCGGCTTTGGTGCATCATTTAGTTTATTTTTTCTCTCACTTAGTTCTTGAGTGGAACTGGTTTCTGTATCGATAAAAACCATGACTCAGGGTTGGAAGGTCTAACGAAGGTGTTTTAATTTGTAGAGATATAAACGGCACTTTGCTTTTAAGTTTGAAGTTCATATTTTTCTTCTTTTTTGCGTGCTGTCTCCCATCGGCAGCCTATCGGGATTGGCGATCAGTTTGGCTATCTCGTCCTTCGAATCCAAACGAAGTTTCATATTGATAGAACAAAATTAAAGGTTTTTCTTGTCAAACCTATTAATGTTTGTAGAAAACTTTGTTCGGTGTAGTGTAAACTTTGTAGAGTAAAGTTGAATAAGTTTACCTAAGTTAAACATTTTGTTATTTTAATACATTAATGCCGTACATACACGATAACAATTGCGCTACCAATTACGTACCTACAAATACCATCCGTAGATCCGATATAATAATACAATGTGTTTGTGTGCGCTTGATTTATCGCCATCGAACCGAACACGTGTGCGGCAGTGTAGTCCGCTGCAAACCCGAGAAGGGATGTCTACCTGCTATAGAAACCAGTCCTTTATCCCCGATGTTACACGCATAACAACATATTCGCCTCATCTATTGAATATTCACAATCGGTTATCAGTCCCAGGTGCGCGCGGCTTGATTGGCTATCCAGTATCCAGTAGCTGTCTTTCTTCGGATATGACAAAGGCTCATTTTTGTGCCGTCAAATTAAAATGACCCCACTCGACCTCAGGCTTTCTATGTATTTCGACATAATGTCAAATAAAAAGTTTGACTAGAATCTGCACTATCATCGCTACGTTTTTGCAAAGCCATTCATAGCAGATAGTCACTGTTGCCACACACGGCTGATACAAAGTGTCTAATGAATTTAACACGTACCTATGTATTTTGTAGGTCATAGACCCAAAATTTAGCAAATTGGTACACCTAGTTTGCCGAGGCCCTCTGGTGAATTGAATTTGGGTACCCGTTGTTGTGTCGTCATGCGTTATCTTTCGTCCCTCGAGCCGCGTAGCTGGCTCTTTCAATAGATGACAATGGTGCCTACCTGCTATTCAAACTTCCATTGCAAACAATGTTGGAGTGATTTTTAGGCGACGCGCGGTATGACGGTCGCATCTACGCTTTGTTTGGGTATCTTTTCTCACAATTCAAGAATTTTTTGCAGTAAATGAGGCAGTTACGTGAGCACTTGGGGAGAAGAATAGATTGTCCATGACCACTCAAGGTTTTTAAACAATGCTCATGGGCTTTATGAGTGGCCGTATGTGATCTTTTCACAGATGAATGCCGAGTCGTTAATTGATTACAACGCGTAGTAGCTCGTCAACGTTGACAAAAAAAATACAGCGCCTCTATATTTGAGAGAGCAAATTCATATCCCCTAAAAATTTTACATCCATTCGTCAATCGTCTAAAATCGACGTGGATACTTTGTTCCCAGTTTATTTTAAACTGTGAAACCAGTTTAACTGCACGCTATGTATTCAGTTTAATTTTTATTTCATTTATTTTATCTCTGTCGTACCTTTGTTAAATTTTGTGACGGGGAAAGAGACAGGAATCGAGGCTTCGGGCTCCGTGAGAAGCCGTTGAAATTAAGCTCTTACTTACTCCTTATTGATGCTTTGATTGGCCTTTGTTGCTCTATCTCAGTTGCCTCCTCGTCGTATTTAAGTGGCGGCTATTATGGGTAAGTGTGAGTCAATGCTCTATTGTTTAGCGTACTGAGATTCTCAAGCCAAAATGCTTATAGGTAGGAGGTTTTTTTATTTTTATTTTGTGACCAAGAATGACATCTGTTCGCGCGTAACAGTAAAGTTATAATAATTAATCCTGTCCGGCCCCGATGGAGGTTATTAAGGGTCGTTAACTTGTAACAGGTTTCAGAAAATAATTGCTGCACGATGGTTTATAAAGCGCATGTAAAAAAGGCCGGCTTAATCCTCCAGCTTCCTACAAAAACAAAGTGACATAATAGGAGCAATATTACGTGCTTCTAATGCGTCTGTTACCTGTCTCTCAGCTGATTACATAACAGCTGCTGGCGTCATTAAATAGCTGGGAGCAAACCTCTGGAACGATCACGCGTCGGTAACCATAGGAAGACAAGCCACAGACAACACGATACATTAATGTATTGCCTATTGACTCTTACCACCAAGCAGTTAGCGTCTGCTTTACAGTGTTTTAATAGATAGTTCACTTCGAAATGGACTTCGGCCATGCAAAATTCTCTAGTTTTGTTGAATGGAATTGAGGAACCCCAACTTGTATTATTAGTCATTTTACCTTTGAGGTCGTCGTAATGAACCGGTTTAAGAATCACGCAAATTTTTCACCCAGCTAACATAACACCTAGCCCAGCTTGTAATAATTATTCTGTTACTTGCATTGTATGTGACCCGATCAAAAAAATATTTACTCGTGGTCCTGGAAAGGTAAAGTTTTCCTGCTAACTTCAACAGATAAATATTGTAGCAATTACCCTTGACGCTATTGCGATCAAAATGAAAAAGTTTTACAATTAATTTCTTTTTGAATTCGCATTGTAATGCTTTGATTTTAAATACCTACATTGTAATGCTTATTCAAAGGTAAGGCTGTTTTATTCAATAAATACACAAAATGCGTCTTAATTTGTAAAATATTAAATTTTGTAAATTGCGCCATATTGCGGCCGTATTGGAAAAATGCGTCAAGGGTAGAGGGGCTGGTCGTTAAATAACCTACCAACACTCTTATTTGAACCTAGGCTAGGATCACAAAATGGCCTTTTACAAATTTCCCGGTACTGAAAAAAACTACAAAAATTGCAACTCTATGCTTCCGTATTTAAAAAATTCCGAAACCGCTCTTACATATTCCACAACAAAATTGCCGGCCAATGTTTTTTGCTCTCCTGAATTTTCCCTTTACATGGACGTTGAACATTTGAATTCGGGTCACATTCGCACAGCATTCCGTCGGGAATTGTTTACAAAATAATACTTGCTGTGCTTTTCCTATTATGAGCCATCTCTTTGTACTACTAACGTGAACAGGGCCCTTAGCCTGTAACGCAATGGCGGGTCAATGGCGTCCCGGCAGAAGGACAAAACCGGGCTCTCCTCGTTTTTCTCCTGCAACCAGAGAACTAATCCTCTAGAATTAGAATCAAAATATTCTTTGCTGTACTACAAAAACATTAAAAGGACAGACAGCGTTAGCAAATCGTAATTGAAGTCGTCACCTGACAGCCCATTTTGGCACCATTGTGTTACAGGCTAAGGCCCCTGTAAACCAGCGCAAAGGTTTACCACCGCTCTGAAATAAGTAGCCCTCAACCCAAAAAGCTGAACTAGTTTGCTTCTTATTGTTCCAACAAAAAGTACACTCGTTGAGACAAGTGTGTCATTACTGAGCGGAGTGAAGGTGCAGACTGCAATGCAGGTCCAAGTTGCAAGTAAACCGGTACTTGGTGCGAGCGCACTCGGGGTCGACGCTCGAGCCACAGATGTCCCACCGCGATCTGTCAACCGGGATTATGATTCAGCTGACGACTGTACCACGAAGACGATCATAGTCGTAGCTCAATTTAAATCAATCGAGGACGCCTACGTAGACGCGCTAGATCCGACCCGTTGCAGCAAGGTCGATCAAGGATTGTCAATGTCGGATGAAAGCGGTTTTGCTTCTATTAGTGTGACCAATCAGACTTGTGCCGTGTGGGTTTTATTGGTCCCTCCCTTGTCAATCTCAGCGTAATCTATCTTAAGGTCTGAACAAAACCACTTTGGACCGTCGCCATATATTTGTACGGAAGAACCGAAGAGTCTATTATTTTTCATTTTACTGTCATTGTACTTTAGGTTAGCGTCGTCACCGCGACTTTTCCAATTTCTATCGGTCACGGTGCAGCAATCGCGTAACGAGATGTGGTTTCCCCTCGAGTTGCTATTGATTTCAAATTATTCTTGACGACCGACGGAGACTACTCGTTTCGAGCCAACAAGCATCGGTCGTATCGCAAATTACCTTATCGGGTAAGTGCAGTAACAAGGCCGATCCAGGGAAGGGGGGGGGGGGGGGGTCCAGGAGCGGAGAGGGGATCCAGGAGCCAAGGGGGTTGATAAAATGTTTTTCATAATAAAAACATATTTTCTGTGATAGCTTGTCTCTCAAAACTACGTACGTACAATACGCATAATAAACGCAGCAATACTTGTCCCAGATGGGTTATATTAATTTGCATTCATTGAATGTGAATAATATGCGAAATAATTTGTATTTGTATTTATGTTTCTGCGATTTCAAGTTTGATTTTGCCGTGCATTATTTCCAATCACATTTAATTTTTATAATTATCGAAAGCCTGTCCCGTGACTAAGCTTTGTGACCCCTCTAACTCGAAGTCTGCATCCGTCCCTGAACTGGGAAGAGTAGATATCGGCAAGTGAGAACGCGCGACGCGGACGCCCTAGCGGTTGAAAACCGTGAGAAAGCGCACCAAGAAAGAATGCTACACTTACTAAACAACAATAAAGCGGCCGAGTGAAAAGTGAGAGCATTCCCCCTGCCACGTAATTCCCACGAATTTTCATAAATTGCCCACTTGTTACGTATACGCGGCTTCAAAATCCACAAAAGAACATTTTCGGAGCTCACGTTTTAAGTCCAGCTTAATTTGATATCGCCTCCGGCAGCTCTCTGTTTCACGAACATAGTTGGGTCTGCCGGGTTTCGATGCCGAGACATTATTTGGAGGCGCAAATTTTGAATAATTTTAAAAGAACCGCGGTGTTTCCTTTTTTTTCCTCTTTTTGTTCGAGTTCATTAGAGTGTTTTATCTCGACTCGAAATTAAAATGCAATCTCAGATTTAACAATGGTAATTTCTTTTGTTTCAGGTTCGTTCCAAAAATGTGGAGATGAATGTCTGCCTTTGAGTAAGTTCTATAAGTTGATAGAGTGTATCGTGTATTTTTGTTTGTTTGATTAAGATTATTGGTATTAGAAGGTTACTTTCTCTTTCATAATATTTTACTGGCTTTCAAAATTAACATTAAATAAAAACAAAACAGCAATTTGGTTGTATATGTTACTAGCCTGCTTATATGTTTTTTTTCTCTATAAAATGCACACCATGTAAAAAGATGTAGGATAATTTTGTTACACCCTATGTTACAAACAAAGTGTTTCGGCAAATTGGAGTAAAACGAAATCGCTTTCGTGAAAGACCACGATAGTGGCACAGTGCCCGTTAGCATGGAATTTCTCTATAGAAACGGGGTGGAGGCTAGTAAAAGGTCGTAATGCAGAGTATTGACTTCGTTTACTTCACAAAGGCTTCAGTTTCTGCTACGGCCGGCTTTTAGAAAAAAAATACTTATTGGACAAACGTCCATATTGGAAAAATTCTAAACGAAAGGCACTGGTAGGATGGCAGAAAACATTTTCCACCGGAAATTACTTCACTTTCAGAGAATAACTTTTGTAAGAAAAAAATATTGAGTAAATTAAATTTTCTACCCTGAATTTAACCAGTAAATGCTTCTTTTTGCTCCCCGGTCCTTAATTTTAAAAAGTAACTGATCCCCCAGCCCCTATAAAGCACTCCCATTTCCTGCCGAGTTGAAAAATTCCGTCCACTCTCGTTGCCCGCTTCTTGTATTCGTTGCTCAGTATTTTCACTTCCATCCGCACTGTTGTTTTGGTCCTTTAACTAATAATTCGCCGGGAGCATTCCCGTCTGCCATTTGCAGTCCTCTCGGCTCTAGAGCTTCCCCGCATTCAAGATGTTTCAACGTTTTGCTTCCTGAAACACTAATTAAGAGCTCAATCAAAGTATCGCGCGCGCATCTTCCATTTCAAAACGCGTGTTGCGTTGGTGACGGTCCTTTATCTGGTCCCTTATAGACACTTAGTGTTGTTGATAACATCACGATTTTCATTTTTATCGTTTTTTTGGGGGTTATCATCCTGGTATTTACCTAATTATTTTGGTAAGAGTTGTCTCTTACTTTTGGAACCTAGCAAATATTCAAGATTTTTCGTTCGACCATAAGTTTTTTGAAAACATTTTAAAATATTGTACTGGGTACCGTATTTCGTTGTTTGAGAATTTCATAAATACCAGGAGCTCGGTGTACTTTCCCGTTATTATTAAACAGAGGCTGGAGGCTTACTCCTTAATTAATCCCTGCGTTAGGCCACGTGCGTGTAATTTAGTTTAGCTTTGCATAATATCAGTGTGCCGCTGAAATGTTAACGTTGTTATTGTATACGAGGAAGTAGATACAATTACGTGCGTGCGGATGTTGCACGCATCAAATTTCCTTGTTACAGAACTACGTGTAAACTCGAGTAACGATTACGAGTTTTCATTACAGTGCTTTTGTTTGGCTGATAGGGCACTAAAATCTCTTAAAGTGTCGGAAGCTGCGCATTTTGGCTTACGCATTTTCTCATTGAACCGCAAGTAACACGCAAGCTGACTCTCAGAATAAGAAAACAATTGATAAACAATGCCTACCTGGACAGACCTGGCCATCTTGAGAGTGAGGTGGCTAAGATTGTTTTAGTCGTAAATACCGGCAGCAACCCAACAAATCTGTAAAAAAATATCAAATTTACCAAAGTGTAGCAATTTCTCGTAGAGCCACGATAGTAACATAAACAAACCAAAACTGAATACGAACTAGAACAATATACGACTAGTTCAGTTCAGTTAAGGGTAGACGATAGCAAGGTGGCGGGAAATTCAAAATTTTCACAGACTTTTACATTTTGTAGCTAAACTGAACTATTTTTGTTCAGCGATTTTTCGTTCGCGAGAATAAAACCGTATTCTTTTCACTATTGTAAACAACAGAACAACAATAATTCAGCCGATTATGTGTTCTGGTCTACGAAGCAGTGGTACTGCCCAAAAAACTTGTCGTAGACGAGAACACATAATCGGCTGAATTATTGTTGTTTGCAATAATGAAAAGAACACAGTTTTATTCTCGCGAACGAAAAATCGCTGAACAAAAATAGCTCAGTTTAGCTACAAAATGTAAAAAACTGTGAAAATTTTGAATTTCCCGCCACACTACTATCTTCCAGCCTTAACAAGCATATGCTCTCTGCCAAGCGTCGAATGGAAGGCGCAGTCACAAATCGCGACGATCATAACAAGAAGAAAGCATAAAGCTGCTGCCGCCGCGATGGAGCTGACAAGGGGAGTCACGTACGATCGCGGGCTCTTCCCATACCCCACACCTACCATTTATAGTTTTTTTTTTTAATTCTGTTGGAGAACATTGCAAGAGAGTCCTATTTTTGACACAATGTTTATTTCAATAATAAAATTACAAACGTAACTCTACGCAACTCTGCGATGGGTGGAGTGAGTGGGTGGTAAAACCTTCGATCAAGGATAAAACTAGTTACAACATAGAACTCTGAAATGTGTCTGGAAAAATAGATGTCCAAACTGCCTTTGGGAGCTTATTTGCTCTTAGCCTATACAATTAAAGTAAAACTGTACACTAATGCAATAAGGTTGACATTAGAATATTAGACGTATGGTCGAAATGAAGTTTCGTATTGTTCTATTGCTGACATCATTTGTTTCATTAGCGCCACAAATATGCCCCTCTGCTAGACAGATATTTATTTGTTCCCCTGGCTCTAGAAACGACTGGTGTTTGGGGCGCGGAGGGCAGGGATTTTGTCTGGGAAATAGGGCGTCGCTTGAGGAGTCAGGGTTTTGACAAACGCTCGGGGGCATATCTGATGCAAAGGATTGCCCTTGCTGTGCAGCGTGGTAACGCCGCAAGCGTTATGGGTACTTTTGCGTCAGATGTGTCCCGGGGTGGTCTTTTTTAATAGTTTTTGACTTATTTATTGACATATTTTTAATTTTAATAATTTAGTTGTAAGTTGACGATACATTTTGTGATTGTTTGTTTATTTGTGCGTTTTTTTTTATGTGGTGTTTAGGTTTAATTGAGTTCCGTTTGTATTTTGTCTGTGTTTTCTTTTTTTTGCATGAATAAATAACATTTGTTTCTGTGGGGACAAGTTTTTATTGTTGTTTTTATACGTAATGCGGATTCTATGGGATTTAGTTCGGTGGGTAAAACAATCAAAAGTTTATCGTAAACTGAAACAAAAACGCGTCTTACAAATACCTAGAAATATTTAAGGAATCGTAGGTACTAAAGATGAGGAACTATTTTTTTCATCGATTTCTAACTGAACTTCTAAGCTCTTACGAAATGCTAAAAATATAAAATTTTGCCAATGGAAACTAAAAGATCTAATCAAGTATTGTTGTGAAGAAAAACACGATTGGTGAAAGTTTTCTTGATTAATAAAATATTTGAAGTCACCTCTACAAAACTTATTTTTTGGTCGTATATTCGTATCGAAACCGCACATAGGTACGTTTTAGTTTTAAACGAATTCAGTACAGTAATTTCAGTACAGGATTTTTCTCTAAATGTATTCGTCTTGATGAAAAGTACCAAAAACAGTTAAGACGCGCAGAAATTTCCAGCAAGCGCGTCGTAACCGCCATGCTGCGGTGCACTTATTTTAAGTATGATATCGATGACCCTTCGTGCGATTTCCCTCTTGATAGCTAATCTCGATTCGTATATCACCTTAACAAAGGCGAATCTTTGTAGCAGACTGCTTGTAACATCCTGGAATCTCCAATTGCATGTAATTTTCTTTTGAGGTTTGATTCGAGAGAAAAGGCTTTGTAGCAGATACCTCACTATTTATCTTTTAGGTTACGTAATCTGAACAAGGTTTTACTTTACGTTAGTTTGTTGTCCGCTATCAGTTGGGAAGAAACCGTAATGGTTCACTTCACTTCGCTTTAGTCCTCATCAAGTGAATAAATAATAAAACACGTATGCTCCATCCGAGGCTGTATCTTCGCTCGTGCCCATTTCTACGCCTAGCGCGTTACTGTGGTGCAATTTTTTAATAGCGCCTACTGCTTGCCAGCCTTGTGACACAATAATCTACTTTCTTAAGCTCGGATTTGTTGGAAAAAGTAAGAAGCTTTAAGACGATTTTGTTTTAAGCCCGGCTTAACGTCGTGACTGTTATTTCTCATTGTTAACTCCATCATCTTTAAAAAATAGGGAATAAGTTCGGTTTCGACTTGAAAATATTACGCTTCATTTCCATTCAATATTTAACACGCTACGCTGAGAGAAGGCCTTTGCTTAGCTAGTGGGACACATACACTTGTAAGTACAGGCTACATCTTACTTACATTTTTACGCTATGTATGGAAATGTTCTTTTGCTAACAAATATCTGGAGAAAATTATCTATATTTTTAATTTTTCATCCCATCCCTAGTTAGTACTTAATCTAAACAATGTCATTATATCACTTTGTGCTATGTAACATAGTCAAAGAAAATGCCAAAACGTGCCACCCGTTCGAAAATGTAACAGCGCATTACTCAAAAGGGCCCTTTTGAAACATTTTAACAGCGCATCGCCTAATCATCGTGCGTATCTGAGGACGGCATAAAAAGCCTCCACATGTACGTCATTAGGGCAATCCGAGGGCGCGTTAGGGGTTCGAGGCCTTATCACGAACCATTCAACACCACCGTAAAGATACCTACCTACTGTATCACCTATCTAGCCCAGCATCCAAAACGTTCATTTCATGCTTATACTCGTATACCCCTATAAAAACTAAGGCATCTAAACATTTTACGTAATAAGACGATTGATACAGCGTCCAGTGGTACATTTCGATGATCCTTCGAGCGATGTTTCCATTTCCAGATGGTGCATTAGTAAGGAATGATTTTTGGATATTTTTTAATGAATAATTTTTATATTTTTCTGATATATTTATTGGCTTCAGTATCGTGTAAGTCGGGTCAGCCCTGAGTCGGATGTCACTTTACAAAACAACACCTTGTAGATTTTGTAATATTCTAGTTGCGTACAGTTCTTGGTGAGCCATCAGTAGGTATTGCGTGCCGCGGTGCCCTTCGGCTGCGGTCCCCAATTACCCGCCTCTACCTGAGATCGAACCTCTATCCGGAGCTTTTCGCGACAAAAGGAGATGTATCAAACTCAATTTATGCCTAATTGACTCACTGTCGCGCTTTTTTTGTTCAGATTTTTCTGTTGCACGATAAACATAGAAAACTAAAGGAATTGGGGCATA
The DNA here is from genome assembly GCA_949319315.1 of Zelleria hepariella. Lineage (NCBI taxonomy): Eukaryota > Metazoa > Arthropoda > Insecta > Lepidoptera > Yponomeutidae > Zelleria > Zelleria hepariella. The sequence goes on along the minus strand of OX439378.1, from coordinate 19,725,645 downwards.
GATAATCAATCATTGACCAAACGTACGAGATTTAAAAATCATTTTTTAAGGCGGGAGTTTTTCTTTGAATCCTGAGCGCGGCAAGGGATTCAAAGTACTCGAACTTAAAAAAAGTGTTGCTCCTGAGGTGAATACTCAATTTTTTATCACCCTCTCTATGAGAAAAGCTGGAATACCTCGAGAGTGCTTTCTGGGCTGGCCTGACACCGAGACACCCGCAGCCCAGAAAGATCTGCTGATGGCGGGCGTTGCCCAGCTGGGCCCTTAGCCTGTAACACAATGGTGCCAAAATGGGCTGTCAGGTGACGACTTCAATTACGATTTGCTAACGCTGTCTGTCCTTTTAATGTTTTTGTAGTACAGCAAAGAGTATTTTGATTCTAATTCTAGAGGATTAGTTCTCTGGTTGTAGGAGAAAAACGAGGAGAGCCCGGTTTTGTCCTTCTGCCGGGACGCCATTGACCCGCCATTGCGTTACAGGCTAAGGGCCCTGGATATCGAGGCATTCTTCGGCCGAAATAAGCAAGCACCAATCCTTTTGTGTCAGCAAGTTTCTCTATTGAAATCTTGGTATCAACCCTCTTTGTGTGTGTTGTTTGTTTTTCAATGATTTACCGCGAAAACTTATTTTTTACCCTTCTTTACCCCATGCACTTACTGATGCAAGGTCCATTACCCAAGTTATGAGTAAGAGCTTTGTTCAACCCACGCTTACACTCAGCGCATTTTGCATGGAAGTGAGAAGGAAAGAATTCAAATCCACCCTTGCCGCGGCTGAATTTGACCTTTCTCGGCTCTTCCTCGCACGACTGAGTAGTGTGTTTGTAATCCCAGTCGGTATATCTACAGTATACAACGTGTAACAAAAGGTCCTAAACTGCCGGTCAACATAAAGATATTATTAAAAAAAAACAAGCATTTTTTCTTTTTTACTAAATAGATAACAAAAATTAATCTAAAGTCGGCAAGTAAAACTAAAAGTAAAAAATTCGATAAAACATCTATGATAACAATTAATTTATTTTAAAATCCACAAATTGTCATGAAGCAAAAATAAAGGGAGGAACTTTTATTACACCCTGTATAAGTAAATACCCCAGACGATCGGCTAGGTACCCAGCACGGTGTTAATTGGTAGTGATTGCGGAAACTCTTAATTTGTAACTGGGAGCTTCACATTCCCAGGGGTACTGCAAACAACTCACTGAGCGCTCACCGCTTCCGGGAGGAGTCTTGAGAAAGGCTTAATTTGCACTTTTATCGACTCCCCCTCTCATCGTGTTGTTTTAGTTTCTTCTCAGACCTCTACAGGGTATTACAGAAAGGTCCTGTGACACTTCTCTCATCAATACAAGCAATAATTACTATGGAACAAAGTGCGAAATCTCGAAAAAAATACGCTATTCGTAGTAAAATTTGCTCGTATTGATAAGTTATGCGACCCCTTTCAGTGTCACAGCACCTCTCTAAAAAACCCTGTATATTCATGAAATTCAATACAAGTTTTTTTTTTATGCAGATACCTTATTGGTTGCGTTTGTTGTTATTAGATTAACTCGGCCCACATTAGATTCCTCAATCGGGTAGGTATATTGCCCGCCACTTTTATGATTAAAAGGATAAAATAATAAACAGCGACTTTGTGGATGCTAACGAGCTATCGAGGTACATACGAATGTCTCGCTAGGTTGCCTGAAAACAGGTGAAGTCGCGCGCAAAGCTGAAGGATGAATAGAGAAACTTGGTGCAAAGTCAAATAGTTTCTGACAACGGACAAACACACAAAGTTGGGCTTCTTAAAATATTAGCGCGTTGGGTGTTTGCGCGATGACGGTGAATATTTTACGCGCGACCGGGATGAGGGACCGGTATGTTTGCGCGGAGGCGTCAGTAAAATCCGAAGGGATCCAATTTACCCCTGACTCGACTTGTAGACTCTACGCCGCCCCAAGCTCTCAGCACTTACGCGTTTTATGTCCCTCAAAATTTACCTAACTTTCAGTAGATTGGAGATCCCTTTCCTCAAAAATTGGCTACCGAATTCGACGTTGGTGCGCAACGGTTCGTTCGGTAAACAACTTTAACATTTTACGAGTGCCTTAACGCCTGCCGAATGAAAAATACTCGGTTAGATTTTTTCAGGTAGAGTCTTTCATCCCATTATCCGAGCGTCGTGGATAAGTAAAAGTAGAGTGGGGCTTTCCCTTTTGCAACTGACACTACTTTCAGCGTCAGTAGGTATTTGATAAAGGGAGGCGAGTTAAACGTGAAGCCTCCTCTCGGCAGCTTTTGTCCGTAAACGCTGCATAGTGAAGTACTTACAGAGTTTCCAAATCGACAGCTGTTTACACAGCGGAAGCGGCCTTCATTGTTACCGAGTCAAATTACCGTGAGCGATGATTGATACAGAAACCTTTTGTGAGATTACCAACAGTTTCACCGGCATTCATTGTTTAGCAAACACAGCGAATTGCGGTTTGTTAGTGTGCACTGCGTCAACTTTCATTTGCATGCATGCAGCTCATGATGTCTGTTTTGTTCATATGACTGCTTTGCATGCAGCTAGAAAATATTTATTGATATTTCCACACATCAATTGATGTTATGTTTAGGCTGTTCTTTAGCAAAATCCATCTGTAACCCTTCATCTTTAGATCTTTCATATTTTAAAGTGATCTAAGGATATAGGACGATACAATGGCTGTCCGTACGAAAATATGTACCTTAGGGCGAGGCCCCATTGGTGCGTTGCGCTGCGTTGCGTCGTCTTTGCGGACACGTTTGTATCTGTCCATTGCGAAGGCTGAACTGAGACGCAGATGCGACGGCTTGTATACCCTCTTGCTTCGCGACGTTGTGCGTCGTCGCAACGCAGATGTGGCATACAATGCGTAGATCCGATGCGACGACGCAACGCAATGCAGCGCAACGCACCAATGTTAGTCAAATAACGTGCTTTTGTTTTACCTTCTGTATTAAATCAGCTCTATCCTTGATTAGCATACCATTGCTTAAAGAAAAAGGTATTGTTTATTTTCCGTTATCATATTACAACAGAAAGGAAATATTGATGTTTAAAAAATATTACGTAGTCCAACAGAAACATTGTATGTACCGCTTCAGTTTACATTGGAAATATTACGGTTAAATAACAAAACTTTGGTACAGCCGGCCTCACCCAAAGCCCTTATGCCCTTATGCCGCGCGCGTTAAGAGCTGCCATGGGGTATCTGTGACTGTGGCCCACCGTACCTATCACCGGCAGTACTCAGTTACGTTACGGGCGTCTTTACAACAAAAATTTACTATAGTTGGACGGGCTGTCGACTGTACTCAGTATCTTATGTTGTTCTGCTAGCTGTGTACAGTGATTGCGAAAGTTTAAGTTGTAACATAATATAAGTATTAATATTAAATAGTGCAGTTAATTTCTTACATTATAAGCGAGACAGCTAGGTACGTATTATAAACAAGATAGATCTGAAATAGAGTGTTTTGAGATCACTTTGAATTTTATTTCCAATGTATTTTTTTAACGCTATGTATAACAATTTTATTAGATTTTCGCTCTCTATCACAAAAACCTTGGGTGCATGAAAAATGCTTGAACCAAAATTTGTCGCAAATTTAATGGTCTACAATTTTATAGTAGAAGTCAGCATCATTAGAGCCATAAAAACCTGTATAATCGCGAAAACCCGATTTTTAACGTTTGAAAAATCATGACACAGACACGAGATTTTATAAGTCTTTTGAGACAACTTTTAGCACGCCAAAATTAAGGTGTATTACCAACTTATTAAACGGTTATATTTAGCTCACCCCGTTTGTTTTATTTATTCTTTATTCTTTCTTGGGTCAAATTTAGTAATTCAAATTTCACCCTCTTCCTGTCAACCGATTAATATGAAATTTTGTATACACTTTGGATTTTGGTGACAATACAATTATGTTTATTCATTATCATTATAAATTCAAGATGGCTGCCGCTACAAAATGGCGGATAATTTATGTTTTATTAATCCCATCAATATGGGTATCAAATGAAAGGGCTCAACAAGCAGAATACAATATACTATAAAAAATTGAAATCCAAGATGGCGGCCGCTACAAAATGGCGGATAACGTAGGTTTTATCAATCCCATCAATATGGGTATCAAATGAAAGGGCTCAACAAGCAGAATACAATCTATATACAGGGCGTCCCACGGCTATGCCACATGGAGGGAAAGTACCTTAAATATTGTAGATAGAACATTTTACTGAAAGAAGACATTATTTTAATTTTAAAAACAATTTAAACTGCATTCATAGATATTGAAATAATTACATGGTTGAACCGGGAATCGAACCCGTAACATGAGAAAAAATATTACCCTGTAGTTTTATCATACCGATCGAAAGGCTTCATCATAAGGATTATTTTTTGCTAAATAACATAGTGTCAGAAATAAAAGGAAGACCATGAATTTTAACATTTTTAATACAACATTAATCAATTTTTCAATGAAAATCACAGTAACAAAAGATTAAAAGTATGAAAATGAAACACAATTTTGAATTATTTCTTTATAATCACAATAATCAGTCAGCTGCATTGCAATGGACAAAATTTTACGCGTCTTTCGGCTCAGGATACGGCTCGATTTGTTGCATACTACCAGGTAAATGTAAAAATTCATGTTCTTCCTTTTATTTCTGACACTATGTTATTTAACAAAAAATAATCCTTATCATGAAGCCTTTCGATCGGTATGATAAAACTACAGGGTAATAATTTTTCTCATGTTACGGGTTCGATTCCCGGTTCAACCATGTAATTATTTCAATATCTATGAATGCAGTTTAAATTGTTTTTGAAATAAAAATAATGTCTTCTTTCAGTAAAATGTTCTATCTACAACATTTAAGGTACTTTCCCTCCATGTGGCATAGCCGTGGGACGCCCTGTATATAAAAGGCTTAGGTTGACTGACTCATCACGCTACAGCCCAAACGGCTGAACCTATAAGTATGAAATTTGGACAAAAGTTGCGTTATATGGTGGAGGGTTCATTTAAGAAGCGATTTTTTTTTATTTAACCCTTAAGTGGGTCAAAATAGGGCTGAAAGTGTGTATGGGAAAAAATTTTTTTTTGGTCTTTTGTTCTTAAATCTTGATTTTTTGTACTTTTTTTTTAAAATGACTTGACACCTATTTCAGATTTTTTCTCATTTCTATGTTCTTAAGGGTTAAAATGGGTGCCAAAGTTTTTCGATTTTTTTCACCAGTTACGATCGATGCTGGAACAAAACCGCTAATGCCAAAACAATGAAAATTTGACAATAGTTGTAATTTGTGAACACGCTACGGGTTAAGACAGATTTACTTCAAGTTTAACCCTTAAGGCGGTAAAAATGGGGTCCAAAGTTTGTATGAAAAAAAAAAATTTTTTGTCCGGATTTACTTGCAACTAAGAATTCGTATATTAACTCAAAAATAATTTAACACCTGTTTTAGCTTTTTTCTAATTTTAGCAGTTTAAGGGTTAAACGAGGTTGAAATGTATGAATATTTTTCGTGATGTAGTGTCAACGTCGGGCCCAAACCGTTTAAGCTACAACTATGAAATTGAAACTGCAGTAGCGTTTTGTAGCAAAACTACCCACCATGAAGAAAAAAATATAATTTTAACCCTTCAAATGCCCAAACCGGGGTTCAAAGTTTGTAGGAAATAAAATTTTTTTTTGGTCCGATTAACTTGAAACTTAGTATTTGTATATTAAATAAGAAACAATTAAACACGTGTTTCAGCGTTTTTCAAAATTCTGCCCACTAAAGGGTTAAAAGGGGTGGAAAAGTTTGAAGATTTTTCCTGATTTAGTATCAATGCCAGGCCTAAACCATTAAAGCTACAATTATGAAATTGAAACTGTAGTAGTGTTTTGTGGCAAAACTACCTACCATGAAGAAAAAAATATAATTTTAACCCTTCAAATGCCCAAACCAGGGTTCAAAGTTTGTATGAAATAAAATTTTTTTTTGGTCCGATTTACTTGAAATTAAGTATTAGTATACTAAATCAGAAATAATAAAACACGTGTTTCAGCGTTTTTCTCATTTCAGCCAATTAAGGGTTAAAATGGGTGGAAACGTTGAAGTTTTTTTCCTGATGTAGTAGCAATGCTGGGCCCAAACCATTGAAGCTACAACTTTCAAATTGAATGTGCAGTTGCATTTTATAGCATTACTACCCACCATCAAGAAAAAAATATAATTTTAACCCTTCAAATGCCCAAACCGGGGTTCAAAGTTTGTATGAAATAAAATTTTTTTTTGGTCCGATTAACTTGAAACTTAGTATTTGTATATTAAATAAGAAACAATTAAACACGTGTTTCGGCGTTTTTCAAAATTCTGCCCATTAAAGGGTTAAAAGGGGTAGAAAAGTTTGAAGATTTTTCCTGATTTAGTATCAATGCCAGGCCTAAACCATTAAAGCTACAATTATGAAATTGAAACTGCAGTAGTGTTTTGTGGCAAAACTACCTACCATGAAGAAAAAAATATAATTTTAACCCTTCAAATGCCCAAACCAGGGTTCAAAGTTTGTATGAAATACAATTTTTTTTTGGTCCGATTTACTTGAAATTAAGTATTAGTATACTAAATCAGAAATAATAAAATACGTGTTTCAGCGTTTTTCTCATTTCAGCCAATTAAGGGTTAAAATGGGTGGAAACGTTGAAGTTTTTTTCCTGATGTAGTAGTAATGCTGGGCCCAAACCATTGAAGCTACAACTTTCAAATTGAATGTGCAGTTGCATTTCATAGCATTACTACCCACCATCAAGAAAAAAATATAATTTTAACCCTTCAAATGCCCAAACCGGGGTTCAAAGTTTGTATGAAATAAAAAAATTTTTTGGTCTGATTTACTTGAAACTTAGTATTTGTATATTAAATAAGAAACCATTAAACACGTGTTTCAGCGTATTTCAAATTTCTGTCCATAAAAGGGTTAAAATGGGTAGAAAAGTTTGAAGATTTTTCCTGATGTAGTATCAATGCCAGGCCTAAACCATTAAAGCTACAACTATGAAATTGAAACTGCAGTAGTGTTTTGTGGCAAAACTACCTACCATGAAAAAAATAATATAATTTTAACCCTTCAAATGCCCAAACCGGGGTTCAAAGTTTGTATGAAATAACATTTTTTTTTGGTCCGATTTACTTGAAACTAAGTATTTGTATACTAAATCAGAAATAATTAATCACGCGTTTCAGCATTTTTCTCATTTCAGCGAATGAAGGGTTAAAATGGGTGGAAACGTTGAAGATTTTTCCCTGATATAGTAGCAATGCTGGGTCCAAACCATTTAAGTTACAACTTTGAAATTTGAACTTCTGTTGAGTTTTATAGCAAAACTACCAACCATGACGAAAAAAGTAACAATGTTAACCCTTGAAATGCCCAAACCGGGGTTAAAAGTTTGTATGAAATACATTTTTTTTGTCTGATATACCTACTTGAAACTAAGTATTCGTATGCTAAATCAGAAATAATCAAACACATGTTTCAGCATTTTTCTCATTTCAGCGAATGAAGGGTTAAAATGGGTGGAAACGTTGAATATTTTCCCCTGATGTAGTAGCAATGCTGGGCCCAACCCATTCAGGTTCAACTTTGAAAAACTACAGTTGCGTTTTATAGCAAAACTACCAACCATGAAGAAAAAAGTAATAATGTTAACTCTAAAACGGCCAAAACGGGGTTCAAAATTTGTATGAAATTATCATTTTATTGGATTCAGATTAACTTGAAACTAAGTAGTCGTGTATTAAATCAGAAATAATAATTAAACACATGTTTCAGCATCAAAAAGGGTGGAAACATTTTAAGAGTTTTCCTGATTTAGTATCAATAACAATGCCGGAACCATTAAAGCTACAACTATTCAATGAACATTTATTTACAGTTGCGTTTTATAGCAAATCTACTAATCATGAAGAAAACAATAATAATGATAAACCTAAAACGGCCAAAAAGGTTCAAAGTATGTTTTTTTTTTTGTTGGATTCATTTGATCTTTACCAATTTGGTCACACACATACACAACACATACACTTCCACGCTGAAACTGCACGACAGATTTGGATGACATTTGGAATAGAGACAGCTTACAAAAATACACACCCATGACTCTATTCATGCTAATTTGATAATGGTGAAAGATGTACCCAGGCAACTTCTTATAAGTCTTCGCGGACGAAGTCGCGGGCGAAAAGCTAGTATACTATAAAAAATTTAAATACAAGATGGCGGCTGCTACAAAATGGCGGATAACGTAGGTTTTATCGATCCCATCAATATGGGTATCAAATGAAAGTGCTCAACCAGTATAATACAATGTACTATATGAATTAAACAGAATGCGAAATCTATATATATAAAAATTAATCGCCGTGCATTAGTCTCGCTAAAACTAAGAAACGGCTTGACCGATTTGCATATTTACTGTTTTGTTTAGTTCACCATAGTTCAGGGTAGGTTTAAGAGCAAAGAAATATGGGAAAAGTTAAAGGATTAGCTGAAAACCGGAAGAAATAAAAATTGGTCATTTTGTATAGGAATCGCCATTTTTGACGCGGACAGTCAAACTATTTCAGGTGATACGAAGTTCACCGGGTCAGCTAGTAAAAACTAAAAACTAGAAAATAAAAATAGGTAAAAAAACTTTTTAAGTTAAACGGTTTTATGTTAAACATACATTGCAATGTTTAAGATAAATGTACTAAAAACAAAAAAATAATAAAATAGATACAGTCGTGGGAATTATAAACATATGCATAGACTAGACTAAAATAAAACCGTGGGGCACGTCAACTGCCTAATTATAGTGTAACATTACAAAACAAACATTTTAATCAACGATTGTAGACAATTGACGTGCCCCACAGTTTTATTTTAGTCTAGTCTATGCATATGTTTATAATTCCCACGACTGTATCTATTTTATTATTTTTTTGTTTTTAGGACATTTATCTTAAACATTGCAATGTATGTTTAACATAAAACCGTTTAACTTAAAAAGTTTTTTTACCTATTTTTATTATCTCTCATTCCGAGGAGATATCCATTGTCCACAAACGTTCAATAGACTAGTTTGAATTTCTTAACAATGAGTCTGAAATCTCAGCCAATGTGTCGTTTATTGACAAGCCAAGTTCAATGACGTTTATTGCAACCTCCTCTAGCCAGATGTGGTTCCAATAATCACATCCATTACCATCGCAAACAATCAAAGCTATCAGATTTTTATCTCGTGTCACCGGTTTATGGTTACGGTCGTGTCGTGTGTTTTGTATTATATTTCAGGCATAACGTTGGCAGCTGTTTTATCGGCGGAAGCCATGCGTTTATTGTTGGCTGGCCTGCCCTGCTCTCTATTAAATAACGTAAGCTGCAATTAATGATCCCAATATTGCTCACGGTTTTTGGAGGATTATATTGTTTAAGTATTGCAGTTAAAAATAGTACCGGTCGTCATAGTACATAATAGTCTGGCTTTATTTGTTCGAAAAATTGTGTGTACAAATAATTGGCACAAACAACATCCGAAAGTTTCGTTAAGTTCAGATTTTTCTCGAGGTAGAAAGTACATGTCGACCAAAGTACGTATATGTAGGTCTGTAATTTTTGCAGTTACTTATACGACTTTGAGTTAAGCATGAGTCTACGAATTTAAACATTTTTCGGTTGGTGTGTTAGTGTTTAATGCCATATCCGGGGTATTATGAAATACAAGTTCAATGTCTAAAATTAGGTAGAGCTAACTAAATTGCAGGTTTCTTCATGATGTTTTATTGTCTCATGTCTTTTAATTCACAGTCAAAATTGGCCTGTACTAAGGTAGTAACATTAAAGATATATAGATAGAATATTGTTTATTGTTCACCAAACGAATCATTTACAGAGAATTTTCTTAAAACTAATTAGTATAAAATGGGCGGTGTTATTGCTAAAAGCAGTCTCTACCAGACAAACTTATAGGTATTAGTAAAAGGTAAACCACACACACCCACGGTTCGGGTTTTGTCTCACAAGCCATTGCGTTGTTGCGACATTCATAGAGTTCACTTTACAGCCAGCGTTCATTATGTGCCCTAGTATAGAAGCGATCGTCAGCACTTTACTGTAGGTATTTGTATGAACCTTATTTGAAAATATAGTTTGGTTTGTTCAGCGACCTCAGAAAGATACTGCGATGACACAGAAAAAAACAAAATAAGACCGTCTAATGTTGTTCGAGTAAAGGATGAATTAACTCTCCCACTATTTGTAGAGTCTATTCTTGCGCGAAAAAGACAAAATGCGCGTTGACGGCCATATAAAGCTTATTATTTTGACTATCCATGACTGCAGAGCAATCTTTTGAATGTAACTTTTTCTACGGACAAAAAATAAGGCCGAATTGGCAAAAAACGGCGACGACCATCTGCTCCTTTCACGGTCATTGGCTTTGTGCATTTAGCTGTGTTAGCACTGTGTGTTAGCGCTGGCTGCGTGAGAATGAAGGCCGGTCAAGAAACTTAGGCCCGGTTTCTGAATTGAGAATTTTACTAAGCAAATACTTAAGTATCGTTCTGTCACGCTCTTTAGTGATAAATCTGCAGAGACAGAATGATACTTACGTATTTGCTCGGTGAATTTCTCAATTCAGAAACCGGGCCTTAGCCATGTACGTATAGGTCTATGGCTTCTAGAACAGTTGCTAATGGAAAAACGTGCTTTTATTAGTCTAAAAATATCTTTCAACTTCTTTCATAAATATAGAAAAATTTAGTTCAGATACAAGCAGTAACAGGAGCACAATACATAGAGCTCTGTGATTGAACAAAAGGTCATACAGAATTGTATTTGTAAACTGTGTTCAAATCGTTTTTACGTTGTCCTTACTGCATAAGCAGAGATCCAACTCTCAAGTTTAGTTTTAGGTAGTACGGTCGGCCACAATCTCAGATACCCCATGGCAGCTCTTATCGCGCGCGGCATAAGGGCGCCAATCGAACAAAAAGGGATATCCGAGACTGTGGCCGACTGTACAATATGTTTTAGAACTCATAAAAAGCTCCAGTCACTGGGCCTAAAGTCCCGTGACGGTGACCAATAGAAAATTTTGCCGGTCCAGTGGACTGATTTGTGTGTTCCGCGCTCGGCAAGGGGTCACCCAAAACGGGCGCTCGCCTCCATAACTCCAGTCGTAAGTCAAGAAAGTATTTTTCGACGAGCATTGCAATATATAGGGGGAACTTTTAGCGGAAAATACGGGCCAAGTTTTCTTTCTTACCTTGGCTTATAAAAAATCTGTGCCGGTCCCGCGACGCGGTGGCGGCGCGGCGAGCGCAACCCGATAAAATTTACATGTTTCGCTCCTGGCCTGTATTTTCTTTTAAAGGGTAAAATAAGATGGCATTACGCAAAGGGAATATTCAATTAGAGGCTGCTTTAAATTTATGCTGTAAGAAAGCGCTGTTTGGTCTTTCATTTTTTTCGGGCCTTGCTTCTATTTGCGTTGAAAACATTCAGCCGATTGTAGAGCAACAAAGATTGTAAACCATTTCGTCTTCAATACTGAAAGTGCGCTTAAAAATGGCTTTTATAACTTCGTCTGATGTTAACTTCAGTGGGTCATTAAAAATGATAATATCTTAATTTATATCGGGCTCGTTAAGGGTGACCCTTAACCCAAATTGAGTGGTTGCTTGTTTTTGATGTCTTAGTTAAATCTTTTATAGGCCGTTAGATGTCGGGTCGCAGGTTTTGACTGCTTACGCAGCGAAACTTAATTAAATACCTACATCTCAGAGGGCTGACAATCGTTTCCTATCACTAACATCGTGAGGACCTCTGCAGGTTAGTTTGAAACGGAAAAAAGCTAAGGACTCTTGGAAGGATCACACGATATTGAATATTATATTTTATTTTAGGATAAATACATATTATGCTACTGAATGCATTTCTTATAAGCGTTCTACAAAGGGTTAACAATACTTCAGTCGATTAATTAAATGCGTATGAATATCTTAATAAATGATTATGCGCGTGGCTAAATACTGAATGGCTTCGGACTACATAATTTATTCGCCTACGTTTTAATTTGTCCGCTCCGTATGATTTCAGACTTTTCATCGATATTCCCGAAGCACTTTAATGGAGATTAAGTGATGAAAGAATTGAGAGGGTCGCGTCCTGAAATAGACTTCAGAACGAACAAAATTGGAGAGAATAGAGCTAGTTAAAGTTTCGTTGAAAGCGAATGAACTTTCACGAAAACAATATTTATGTACCTAATATTTTCGTAAGGTTTGCACGAGCACTACACATATTTAGACAGAAAAATAACACTTTTAACGAATTTAACACTCGTTTTATTAACTATTCAATTTTTTCCAATGATTCTAGACCTAGAATCGTGGTCTAATATTTATAATGTACTCCTTGATAGGACTGGACTACAGCGTCCAGTAGCAGCTCCACTCACACTTAATTCAATAAAAGAGTGGGACACAGATATAGTAGGTATACTATGTGTAGTTATGGCGCCCAATTGCTAAGCATGTTGATATCAGCCGACTGCTTACAATTAGGTTTATTTATTATTAAGGAACATATTATTTTCATAATAGGCATGTCTCGTTTTCTCCGCCCATTAGACAAGAGAGTCAATATTATTTTTCTGCCTATTTCAGTCGCAGTCGTAACGGCCATCCACAAATTATATTTATCGTACAGCTTGTTATTGGAAGCAGATGTAAACCTACTCCCCCGACATCTCTCCGCCCAAATAAGAGAGAGTTTATTAGCATCCTTTGATCTCTACGACAGCAATTTTCTACTATCCATCGCTCCATCTAACCACGTATGGAGGCAGATTGTTTGTTTAATGGGCCTCTTGTGAGTGGAAAAATGTCTCTAATTTGGTCACATTGCTAGATATCTAACCGAAAAAGAACTATACAAAACGTTAGAAGATTATGCGTAGATACAAGTTGCATTTTATAAAACAAACCCGTCTCATGCTTTCTTTCTTTTAAATCATAAAGTAGAGAAGCGTCTTGTAAATAGTCCCCGAGTTCATCCCTTAGTATAAATATTAGGAAACAGCGCGTATAAATACGCCGAGAAAGAGTAGCACAGGCACAGCGTCGCAGTACAAACAAATTATCACCGCCAACGCTTCCCAAACTTTACAGGCTATTTGCTCCAAACACAAATTAGTAAAGCAAATAGGAAGCTAAAATATAAAGACGATTCTAGTTAATTGGGATCGGATAGGGTTTGCTCAATTGACCCGGATATTTACATATGATCGTTGAAATTTTATTGAATTGTTTGTGCAGAATGAGCAAGCGTTATAGCTGGTATAGATTATGAATTTCATTACTAATGGGCTTGAAGGTCATCCATGTACATCGGTCTTTATAGCCCTCTGCTGTTATTGTTTAATAAAAAATGTTACAGCATTTTTTTAACGCTTCATAAATGGTGTTGGTATTTTTCATTGCGACATAATTGGGTCGGGGGCGGTATGTGTTTTTTAGAGACAAGCGAAACAGCAGTGAAATATTACATTCTCCTTTTAATGAAATAACAAAATTACGAGATTTTAAAATAATGGTTGAGAGTTTTGTTGAGGGAAATATTTTTTCACGATTTGAGAAACGTTGTCGAGAGTTGCTGCGCCGAGGTGACGTCTAGCACATGTGGTTTTAATGGGGTGCACTCTACGTGGAGATGTTCTATTTCTCCTCAAAACCAACCCCATTGGGCTAAGTACACTTCACAGCTTTATGACGTCAGAAACTGCCTGGAGCCGTGAGAAGTTTCTTGGGATTTAATTTATGTATAACCTGCTACTGTTTTTTAACGGTAGGTTTCTCTGTCTTGTTTACGTTTGCGCTAAAATAAAAGAAGAAAAAAATATATTGGCTTTCAAATGCCACATTATTTAGACAAAAAGGTTGGGATTAGGTTTTTCGGGTGGCAATTACACAACGTTCCGCAATTTCTGCCGCTGCGGCCGAACTATCGGACAATAAATTGGCAAAAGCTGTAAAAAACAGCGGTTCGCTTGAAAAGTTTCGAAAAAGGAATAAAACACGACGTTCCGGTTACGTAACGTTGGCATCGGTACACGACTCCACCTGACACGTCGCTGAAGAAAAAACTGCACGGAGAGCTCGGATTTAGGCGGGCACTAAAAAAGATGTATAAGGCGGAAAAAATAAAAGTTGCCCGAAACTAATCTAGTCCCACGACCCCGCTTGCCTCTCGGAATGGTACGTATTTTAATCAGACATTCCTAAATGGATTTTTTATTGAGTGCTGGCGGCGCTCGGTTGAATCGTTTCTTTTAATTTTTACGGTGATGCTTTATAGAAATAGGCGAGTGAAGAACGCATGGTTATGGGGCGGTGCCTCTGCCAACGTTAATTAGTGAGTTTTATGAACGTAGTGTTGGAAATAAATCTCAGATACGCGTGCATGATGTATGGATTATCAGAGGTGTGGGGGAGTTTGATAAGTGGAATGGAAAATAGAATCGTCAGTCTTTACACTTCTTAGCTATTTATTTATCTATTTCGCCCACTGTTGGTCATAGGCCTCTCCTTTGTCGCGCCATCCTACTTCTACATAGGTATTTACCGACTTCTGAAAAAATATACAATTATTATTGTATTCGAAACGGGTCGAATCGCGATTGGTTTTAAGGCAAATTAATTACCTTATTTCGAATACAATAATTTTTAAATATCGCGAATCATTCAAAGTAAATATACAATTAAACTTAAGTTTATTTTACGTTTCAGTATGAAGTTGCGTAGGACCTATTACGATACGAGTTAAAATCATGCCGTAGGTTTTGCATTATATAAATACGTTACAGTATATTATCTACGTTTACAGTGTATTCTCGGGGCACGCTCCATTGCCTTAAATCTTGTAACGTCCGGTAAATAGCCCAAAAAGCGATAAACGATGTCATTGTCTTCAGCTACGCTACATTAAATAATTTCATCATGGAACCATTGAAAGCTCGCCAAAGATTACCCCGAAATATAGTCAAAACTATAGGTATTGAAATGAACTAGTGTTACGAACAACGTTTTAATCTTTGGAACTTAACTAAAGTTATTTATGGGTTTGGTGAACTAAGCCCAAGAATGGTCTTGATAGAGGGTTTATAACTCTATCTATCCCATTCTACGTCAAACAAAAGAGTGAGATAGGTACATAATATAGTTATAACCCCCTTATGCATTGCCTAACCCATTCATAAGCTACGCTTGCCGTTCCATTTTCAAAACCTCGAAGATAGCGTTTATTATAACCTAACAAAAATAATAAAACGAACGACTTCCTTAGGATGTAGAGAGCACTCAGCATTAGTGCTACAAACTGTTGACTAATTTTAGTACAGGGCGCGGCGGACGGCGGGTATTTTGGGGCGCCTCTATTCGAACGTCCACTGATACAGTCGCCACCTCAAGTGCAATAGCATTCTTTTAAGAGCATATTACGAGAACTTTATTTACAAGTACTAAAAACATTTAAACTAGGTTATAGCACTATCTTGTCTTGGCAACGGTTGATTTTTACCTTGATTTTATTTTGTCACTAAGCACACTTACTAGTCTTATTCATGACTTTTGTTTGACCAGCTGTAATAAAAAAAAATCTGTAACATTCTTTCTATTGTGCAATAAAGACTTCTCTATTTTATCTCGATCTGCACAAAAAATAAAACGGTGGAAATTCTTAAAAATTGCTTAGTTCCGTTGGTTAACACTTATTTTCTAAAGTGTACCCACTGAAAAGAAAAGAAAACGTCCGCGCTTGGGCTTAATTTATAGCCACCCTACTTTACTGGCTCACTAAAAATATGATGTTTTTTCAAATTAATCCCTTCCCTGTGTCTATTTTCATTCGCATTAATGAGCAGTTAAAACGAAAGTAAAGTTAATTTGATATCCTTTGATTTCGTGTACCACAATAAACAGTGATTGCTACCATAAATTTAAGCTATACTTTAAATGATTGCAAAGCAGAGCTATTTACATGGGTGGGCCGAGCCAAGATGGTATTGCCACAAAAAATTGAAGCGTCATTTTTTAGGTCGGGGAATAATAACATGATTAGGCCTCCCTCACGCTTTTACCCGTTTTTTGCAAGGATTAATTTAATTTCTGCCAGTCTTCTTAAGCCGATTAATTCTTGTTTTAAGACTGCCTTAGGCGTGTTTATTCTAGGCTTAGCACCGACTTAGTCATACATAACTCGCGTTGCGTGTTTACATTTTCGCGCAGTTAGCTGGTAGCGCACGCTTTATGAAGATATCTATATTATTTATGTATTCGCATTGTATTTGTACTTATGTTAATTTGAATGCACTGTGGAGCTGCATTTGTATGAATGGAAGGAAGAACAGTGTAAAGTTCATCGTAAAGTAGATTACCACAATATGCAGCAGACAATATAAAAAAATGCCACTTAACTTCGAGAACGGTCAACAGGACTGTCCTTGAGTTAATCCGACTTAAACTTTCCAAACATAAACTGCCCTAAATCCTAACACTCACAAGTTCAAAAACACTTCTTTGAGTTTGTTTCCAGATGTTTTTGTCATGGGATACAATAAAAAGTTTAACATACTGCAGCTTTCCATAAGAAAGAGAGAATCATTTATTGCAGCGCAAAGTCCGAAGTACAGCGAGCAGTGTCAAATAAGGGCAGACAATTTCTCCGACCCGTGCGGTAAATACCCGGAATGTTCCTAGAAAAAAAGGAACCCTGCGGGTCAATCCGGGATAAAGCCGCCGCCATTCCAACGGACGCACGTTGACCTGTCGAACCGAAACAAATGATGTCGCTTTGTTGGGGATTCTTCAAATGTTTTTTTTTTAACAAAATGAAAATACTTTTTGAATTTTCTAAAGCTCTAACCCGTGCTAAGGAACTATTATAAAGATTTTTACAAGGTTAAAAAATTCGCTCGGGACTGGATTTGAACTCGCAACCTCAAGAGGTTGAAAATTGTTTTATCGGCGATAAAGACTATTGGAAAGCCCTGCATATTATGTAGGTACCTAGTACAGTTGACAGCACATAAGCACATCCAAGATCGTTCAACCATCAGTCACATATAGGTACGCGTTCAGTTTTTCGTACGATACGGGTGACCTTGTAACATATGTAAAGTTAGATCTGCTGTTGACTGAAAGTTTATCTTCTCAATAGGTTGCACAACGAGTCTTTTCAACAACTTACAAACAACCAGTCTCCAACTACCTAAATTATGCCAAAATTAATTTTGTTCTAGTCGCGTCAGAGTAAAAATCTAAGATAACCCGACAATTCGGAAGGCAAAGTTTTTTGTTCGAAAGTCCGTTATTGGCTTAATCTTATCTTTAGACAATATTGAGAAACTAATTTCAATATTTTTTATTTTGGTCCAGTAGTTTTGTTTTTATGCGCTGAAATGTTTTGTTCCTATGACCGCCAACAGTATGCAGACCGTCGCGTGACGTCATAAAACCGTATCTTTGAAACGTTGTAAAATCCAAACTACTGAACCAAAATAAAAAATATTGAAAGTAGTTTCTCAATATTGTCTAAAGATAAGATTAAGCCAATAACGGACTTTTGAACAAAAAACTTTGCCTTCCGAATTGCCAATTGTGGCGTTCTTCGGCTAGGACGGAATACGGGAGTTGATGCCTCTGCTTGCCCCTTTAGTGGAAAGTGGAAATAGACATGAGAGTATGTAAGATATGTATGTAATGTCTGCACCCATGTAGCCTCGTCTTAAGTGTGAGTTATTACGGTTTCATTGAGTCGCTTCCAAGAGCTCCGGTAATGTTTTTCATCATTATCATGGCTACTACGCAATAAAAGATGACCTCCTAGTCTAAATACACTGTATGGAATGTTTAATTAATGTTAATGATCCGAAAAGTTAGAACTGATTACTGAAATAAACATCAACAAATCTGTTACGTGAAGTAGTCGCGCGGAACCATCTATTATAATGAGAATATTATACAAATACATACCAAATTTGCACGATGTTAAAAAAATAAGTTGGTGTTTAGGTAGATAATTCTTTATTGTCTGCCAAAAGTATTGTTATGTTACTATTTAAAAAATTTTAAAGCGTTGTTTTCGACGAAAACTAAGAGAAATATAGCACTTTTCATCTCTAGGGAAACTCCACGCTTTCTTCGGTCAGGGTTTGCTGCCCAACCCCTCTACCCGTTCACCCTCGAAAACCTCTAACGGGTTTAAAATAAATGCCAAATTAGAGTGACAAAACGGTATAGTTTTCCTTGTAATCATGTACAAAGAGTGTATGATAAATGGCAACTGAAGTTGGGAACAAAACAATGGGGAAATTCCAGTCTCTGTCTGAACTTCCTTCTAATTGAACAGGCGAGTGACGTTGGGACTCCGCATACTCCTATTTAACATTCATAAAACATTCCCCATGTATGGGACTAGAATTTCGCTCTCTGACAATTAGATCTTTTGGTAATTTTGAGATTAACTTTGCAGTGTCCTTATTCTGTTAGAAAATCCGCACAGTTGTTAGTCCCCAAAACTAATTTATTTGTGGGAAAATAGCTCGTATCGAATTTTTTTTGACAAATAATACGTATGTATGTACCTACGTAAAAAATACGTGTAATAATACGTGTATGTTATACGTATAATACGTATTATTTATTAATTGAAAAAAAAAAAAAATCCCGCAAATAAATCGGTTTTGAGGACTAACAACTGCGCGGTGTTGAGGACTAACAACTCCTCATATTTACTAATAAGCCATTACTTTCCAAAAGTTTAAAACGCACAGTTCAAAACGCGTTTACGGCGCGTGTAAATAGGCCCCAGAGAAGATATAACTTGTGGTCCACCAACGTCTCTTCCAAGGGCATGCCTCGAGACTGAGACTCAAAATACCGTAACAGTTACAACTTTTAGCACTCAGTCAACTGGACGGAGAGTAATTAACAAATACAAAGTCTAAGTAATTAACCGTGAAGCCCGCTACTTACTACTTGGAAGCTTTTCAACAAACTAGGTACTAGACGAAGTTTGTACTCTCGGCTTAGGTAATACTTTGCAAGATTTTCCAGCCTTAATTGGATAGGGAAACGTTTTTTTTTTAGATTATAAGCACGCAGGAGACGTGACCTACTTGTACTACAAACTTGATAATATGTACCTATAATTTGTAAGTATAGTCAAAACACTGAATAGTCACGATAAAGACGAGGCATTTCTACTACTTACCTAATATCCTTAAGCATAAATTATTACATCTTTTGAAGGATATTTCAACAATAATTCAATACCCCCAATCTTATACCCATTCGGTACTGTAAGACATAACGTGTCTAAGCACATGCCCTAGCTACTTTTTATGGTCAACCTATTTAATTTCTCGGTAATGAATGACTGAAGCGTCGTAGGATTTCGTGTCTCTATGGACCCAACTTATTGGGTCAAAATCCTTCTACAGGGTGTTAAAAGACCGCCAACAGACCCGAAAGCTACGCATACTAGACACCAAAACAAAGTACTTTTTCGATAAATTATTGCCGAGAAATGATTTTGGTTTTTTAGGTTATAATTTTGAAAAATATTTTATCACGCAATGGACGTGTAACGCACAGAAGTCATATTGCGGAAGCGTAGGTATAAGTTTATGTTGCTTAAGCTTGAAGTGCCGATGTTTAGAATACATTGCGGGTTGCAATTTTAACGTCATTTTTTGTAAGAAATATTAATAATGTTGATATGGCTTCTTGGGAAGGTATGTTAAGAACTATATACCGAATACATTACTGCAAAAAAAAAGTTTTGAAAAGTCTGACTTTGAACCTCATTATCTCGGAAACCGTTGATTTCCCAGGCATAGTTCCTTGGGCAATAATGTATTTTATTACCCGACTAAGCGAAGCAAAAAGGAGGGTTATGATTTTAGCAGCGTATGTATGTATGTATGTATGTATGTATGTATGTATGTGGGTATGTATGTTTGTGTGTTCATCTGTTCCCCCGCAGAGCCTAAAATACTCGGCCGATTTCAACAAATGAGGTATCGTTGGATTTGTCTTAATCACCCAGGTAACATAGGATAGTTTAATTTTGAAAAAAACCAATATGGCGGCTGTGCTGCGCCCTAAAGTGGTGGACCTAAAAATAAAAATTATCGGATACCATCGTCATGGATATCAAATGAAAGGGCTTTAAAAGACCTTTTCAAAAATGTATAACACATGTAGCGTCAACATAACAAATAGAAGAAAAAATTCCAAAATGTGTTTTTTTTTGCCCTTCTTGGTTCTATTCTGGGTGATCGTCCAAAATGACTTACTAAAAAGCTCAAAAAAAAATAGAAGTTAAAAACTAAAACCCGACTACTAAAAGGCTTAAAACAAGACCTGTTTATCCTTAAAATAGACTCATAGATAATTAATCGTAGTCGGAGGACACCACATTCGCATTTGATAAACCGATGGCCTCCGACTACGATTAATTATCTATGAGTCTATTTTAAGGATAAACAGGTCTTGTTTCACATTCGCATTTGATAAACCGATGGCCTCCGACTACGATTAATTATCTATGAGTCTATTTTAAGGATAAACAGGTCTTGTTTTAAGCCTTTTAGTAGTGGGGTTTTAGTTTTTAACTTCTATTTTTGATGAGAACAACACGTGGTTTCCCGCTTTGTTGGCGGTCTTTTAACACCCTGTATATCATCTCATTCCAAATGCTTTCAGCTTCTCCACCCTTAACTTTTTGGTTATAATAATTCAAAACAGGCAAGGTAAGAAAACCAAATCAATAAGTCATCGGCATACTACAAACAATACGGTATCGAACGATCGTGTCTATCTAACAGAGCACTCAATGATAGTAGTGGTAAATTAATCACACCTAAAAGGGACACATGTAGCGTGCACTGACAGGCCCATAATGGATTAACTTCTATAAATGAAACTGGTACGATTCGAGATCCGACCAACTTGCCAGAGTGGCACATTCCCTTCGAATGCCTAGACGACTGGATTCCCATGTAAAAAAATCTTTACATTTTGCTTTCAAATACGACGAAGCCACGGATGCATAGCGCACAGGCACATCTACTGCTAAATATTTTCATATTTGAATGTTAATTGATATTGGATATCGCCAGTAACTTACATACTAGATGGTAGAATAACTATACTGACCATTGCTTACTAAAAACCTGATTCCTGTCTAAAGTGTTGTCCTAAAAAGGTAAAACTTATTTCGCAACGATCTTCGGCTAATCATGCGTACCTATCTTAGTTGGCTCCGCACGTATTGACCTTGTCTTTCGTACATACTAGGGTGAGAGAACAATATAGTCCTGGGCAAGCTTAGTACCTCTTGCTACATTTGAGTCGTTTGGCCTTATTTTCACTCTGCGGAGCGTTAATCACTTGGGAAGAACCTGTGGCAGTCGGCTCGGCGCTAGGTTGATCTAGTTTGCTCCGTGCCCGTACTCGGAATATATGTCACGGTGATGATACGGCGAGGTTGTCTGTTCGTTTGTTGCGTGCGGCACTTACGAAACAACAAGAAGTCTGGATCTGTATGAAGGGAGAAGAAAATGGCGTTATATGTAGGTATCACAGAAAAGTATAACATAATAATATATCTACTTTGAATTATTTATCCGCTATATTTACACTAATGTATTAGTATTCCAAAATTTTCCTAAAAACAGCCTTGATTCGACCAGTTTCGAATACAAAGAATAAATGTCACGCCTTGTATTTCCTATGCGTGAGTTTTATGAAACTTTTACAATTAGTTAGAACTTAAAACACGTCCATCATCTATAATTTTGATTTTAATGAGCGGCGTAGTATTCAGCTTATCTATCACGAAACTGGTCAATCCTATTTGCATGCTTCGCTCGCATCGCATTGAAAACGCATTTAATTGGGAAGCAATAATTAATGATGTATTTGCTTTGTTAGTGAAGCCCAGTAGAGGGTAAAATCGATTCTACCCTTCTGTCTTCTCGCTGCGTGTATCACGTGCGTGACTGCTTTACAATATGTATTCACTCTGCTTTGTTCGCCACGGGGAGGTGGTAATTACTCATTCACCTCATTCAGATTTGATTGTTTTAACACCTACTTCTCATGCGTATGTGTTTTGCTTAGATTCTCTTCATTCAAGTTCTTGTATGTTGATAATGGGATGGATTCCATTGGGGTTTAATGCAGTTGTGGGTAAATGCAGCTCTCTGTAATGAACATAATAAGCTGGTTATTACCATTCCATGTTTTTGCGGTGTGGTGTCCGCTCACTGAACTGACATATTCATTGTACAGTATGCTACACGCTAGGCACTTTTACTATATAACTTTTTGTTCGATTGAAGCCCTTATGCTGCATGCAATTAAAGATACCATACCGGGTCTCGCGCTAGTCAGTCTTATAATAAGTTAGTTGGTGGTATATCTAATCGGTTTTCTGTTGCGTGACCTTAAAATTATTCCGATGACGATCAGATTTTTAAACTTTTCACTGCGTCTCGGTATGTGTGTGGCCAAACTACTATGAGAGTATGCGTAGATGACATGTATAGTGGATAACAAGTTTTTTTAAAGTACTCATTCTGCACCGAAATGTCGACCATTGTAAAGGATCTTTTTCGTTTTGTCCTCAGTTTAGAGTACCAAGTAAAACTTACTCGCATTGAGGCAGCAGGTCGGGACCAAATTCGCTAACATAATAGTCGTGCAAAGTGCATCGGATTAAGGACGTTGCACCATCACTAGTTCACCTTCGCTTCCTTTTAAGGATATCTACATAGACGCCTTATAGTCCTAAGGCAACTATAATAGCTCGAGCTCTGGCCTCAGACCACAGTGCTCGACGCTCAATTGTTTTGTTACCAAGTTTGCAGAATAATACTGCGGTTGACTGCATTTAAAAATAAATACCCCAGTGGGATCATTTCATCCATCTCATGTCTCTGGCTGACCTTCTTCTGGACTAGATGATAAACTCTACATAGAGTAAATGCAAAGCCCTATGTTGTATTTAAAATTTTCAAAGGCACAATGAAGTGAAGAAAAAATCTAGTAGATAGGCTCTTAGTTTGCGTTCTACGAATTTTAATATCAATAAAACCACAAAGATATAAACTATAAGTACTAATTCATTTGAAATTTGGAGATTATGACGTCATACCTATCATATTTCACCGTATAATTGGGGTTGTCTTGTTTTGGAATTAATACAAACTTGCTGAGTTGGCTCGTATGTCTACACCCCGAAGGTACTGTATCGAAGTTTCAACAATAATTGCTCACATGCCTCGGATAATAGCTTGAACATGTTCTTGGCTCGCTCATTTATCGGCATTGCTTTGTTTAGTGTTTGTAACAGTAAAACATCTCGCGAAAATTACGTTTAGTCGATAATTGGGAGTGTAAATTTACTTGCGAAATAAATAAATCGGTTGATCGTGCGTGACGCGTATTGTTTCGTGAATCGCGAATCACTGAATGAGATTGAGTTATAGTTATCTGGGGGCACGGCAGTGCCCCCGCCAGGTCGAGCGCGAAGCAAACACTGCCGTACCATCCTTTACTGGAACCATTTCGCCGCATTTTCAGGCCCCTATTTGAGAACCTCTGGATAAGACCAGAACGCAGAAATTTTCGTCATCTAGTAAGCTATAATCACATACCTAAAATCCAAAATTTCAAGTCTGTAGGTCATTTAGTTCCGAAGTTAAGCGAAAGCAAAGTTTCGCATTTATGACACACACTCACTCACTCACTCACTCATGATCATCATAATAGAACTAGTACTTCCCATAAACTCAGAGAGCTGAAATTTGGTACAGAGTTAGGGTTGAATGGCCACATAAAGGGAAAACTATAAAAACTAGGATAATCGAAGATCTGGAGTACCTGGTGACCCTGATTAGAAAACACAAGAGCCTAATAGAACTAGTACTTCCCATAAACTCAGAGAGCTGAAATTTGGTACAGAGTTAGGGTTTAATGGGCACATAAAGGGAAAACTATAAAAACTAGGATAATTGAAGATCTGGAGTACCTGGTGACCCTGATTAGAAAACACAAGAGCCCTAATAGAACTAGTACTTCCCATAAACTCAGAGAGCTGAAATTTGGTACAGAGTTAGGGTTTAATGGCCACATAAAGGGAAAACTATAAAAACTAGGATAATCGAAGATCTGGTGTATCTGGTGACCCTGATTAGAAAACACAAGAGCCCAACCAAACTATTATAGATCGACATAAAAATATTCAACTTGGTGGGCCGCTTCATTTGATGTCAAAAATCTAAGGTCTGAAGTATCTGATGAAGAACCCTCAGCTGGTATCAGCTTTATTAGAGATATTATGGTAATGCCAGTGGTAAAAATAATGTAATAATATTAGAGATATTGGTACATAAAAAAATCGACTGTCATTGCAAAAATCCAGCGTAGTGGGACACATCTTCATTTAATCTAGCCTATAGCGTCCCACTAGTGGTTCGCTCCGAACTATGAACCCGCGACCTCAGTTACAGATGTATAACTTTGCTTACGCCATTCGCGCAGGCGCGCGCGCGCTTTGCATTTAAACTATACAACCCCATATCTCGGCAACAGATCGACCGATTTGGCTCATGTTCGAATTTAAAAATTCTTTTAATTTAGTTTACCCGCCTATCAAATTTCATAACGATCCGACCAAATTTACTCAAGTTATCGTCGAACAAACATTCATACATACAAACATACATACATACAAACGCCGGATTGTTCCAGCAGACTCGGAGGACTTCGCTCGCTCGTTCAACAAGAAATAGTCGGACGATTAACTTTATTCTGCTCGAACATTACACAAATTTAAAAACTGTGTCAAATAAGAAAATCTAATAAAATTAATCAATATGCCCTCGTTTCTACAAAAAGAAGTGAAATCCCACCAAAAACATTCTGTAAAAACTAGCCAGGTCTCGATGGATCTGCTTGTTTATCTCTAAAAAAGTAATGAAATCTAGACAAAGTCGTGCCAAGTCTAAGGTTCCTTACTGCGATTTCTTTATTATTATAGTTAATGTTGTGAGACTTGGCTGTTGAAGGGTACACAAGGGTACAAAACCAGGTGCTCCATGACACCATTGCACCAATCTGTCGCCAGAACCGCTTGTGTACCCTTCAACGGCCAAGTCTCACAACATTAACTATAATAATAAAGAAATCGCAGTAAGGAACCTTAGACTTGGCACGACTTTGTCTAGATTTCATTACTTTTTTAGAGATAAACAAGCAGATCCATCGAGACCTGGCTAGTTTTTACAGAATGTTTTTGGTGGGATTTTTATAACTGTTGCCTAAGTACAACCGATTCTGGGGAAAGTTGCATTCGAGATACCCGAAAATTGGCCTCCAGATAAACAGTACGATATGTAAGGTTGGTTACCTGACAGAATCGAAGTCATGTAATGGTCGTTATACTTACCGAATAGCATCAAAAGATTATTTTAATCTAATCCATAATATAGTGCATAGTTTAGAAGCCAGTATAATAATTATGTGGATATTGGATACACCTTTTTGTTAGATTGACCCATACCTACATTGTAGTGACGCATACGCACGCATACATAGACGCATAAACTTAGATCAGTAGAAAGTGGAGTAATACCAAATTAATATAAATAAATGGTAACTTCGGAATACTCATTGAAATTCTGCTCAATATGTAAATACCCGATTTGAACACATGTTCCGTATCTAACTATCCCTTCGCCCAATGTTGTCCAGGCTTTTGACCCAGGGTGGTGGTAGGTACACGTTATCTCTTTTCTTTGAACCGTCCTAAGTAAATATCCGAAAATCAACTCCAAAGTCAATAGTGACTGTGTTGCTCTACGGACGGAATAACATTTCGGATTTGGAATATTAGGAACCTAAGCCAAGCAACGGACAAGGGTTATCTGTGGGGATATATCTAGATATACTGACCTGCCGTACCTATTATTTTCAGGTCCGGATCAAATACACTGCAAAATGCAGCCCAATTAAAAAGATGCCTTATCTCATTACAACCTCACACGAGTTACACGCACCTACAACTACATACATAGAATGACTTCGAAATGAAATCGCATAAGTAGCTGTTTTAATTTTAGAAGACGCCCGATTCAAGTTAATTTTTCCGAGTCCTAAGATCCAGCTAGGTTGGATATAAAGGGACAGCCAAGAAAACTGACTCTACAATATTCTACATTGGATTCTATGGTAGGTATAAGGTTTCGATGTTTCCTTTTGAATTTTTAGTTAAGGTAAATACCTAGGCACAACTAGCGCCGCTAATAAAAATAAAAATACATATCTTCTTTTTGGATGCGTTTTTTGCTAAAAAACTCTTCATTAGGTTATCACCGCGAGACTTAACTATGTTTAGGACGTTGATAACGTAACAAAGAGTTTTTAGCAAAAAACGCATCCAAAAAGAAGATTATATATTTTTATCCATTGGCGGCGCTAGGTTTGGGCCTTAAGTTCATTCTTTGTATATTAAAAAAATAATGTGCAAAAATAGCAATTTCCTTGTATTATATTTTTAATTCAATTTCAAATTATTTTATTGCCATAAATTATATGTGGTGTGATAATGGTGTTCTTATGAGTGTGTAAGTAGGTATCAATGTAATTTTACCAATTAAGTGTACCATTTGAGCTCGTTACATGCACAATACTCAAGAAACCTTGAGATTCTCAGTAATAATAACAAGGCAAATGTTTGTATAATGTTAGAACAATAATTCTGAGCATACATTGTACGGTACGGCGCAGTTATGGCAGGTAAGCATCAGGTAAGGTCACGGCTACGCTTAACAATTTGACGAGGAAAACGTTGCATGTTTCGTAATCCCGCATTAGGGGGTTACTAAGTAAGATTAGCATGTTTAATAATATGGTAGAGACTTAACAATTTCGACAAATAACTTGCAACTTTGTATTCAATAGGTAAAATTTAGGATACCCACACCACACATGCTGCAACGTCTAGTGTTGCTAGGCAAGCAACCTATAAATAATACCACTGGATGATGCTATCGCTAGTTTTTGATTATAAATGAAAACTTCGTATTTTTCCAAACCAAACCATTTTAATAGTCTCAAAGCTGACAAGAAGAAGAAGGAGAACAAAAAAATATAAAAAGTAAATTGGCCGGAGTACCTAAGTCAGTAGCACTCAGTGGTGAGGAGTTTTGGGATTAGGAAGTGTGTGACCATCAATTTAGCATAGATAATACCATAAAATACAATAATAGTACAGTAGAGTTCGATAAGTTTCAAAAAATTCTGAACTCAAACTTTTTAATAAAGAAAAATATAAATAAAATAGCAAATGTAAAATAATTTTTAAATCGCTTTTTTGAGGTTTGATGTGAGTATATTAAGAGACATTTGGTGCATGTTTTATAAAAAAAAAATTAGCCATGTCCTACCTGAAGGAGTCCAAACTTGGTATGTTTTGAAAAATTTTCTTGGATTTTTAGAAAACAGGTTACAGAAAGGTAATGGTGTAGTATATTTTAAAAACCGCCCCATAAAGCTCTTTCATTTGATACCACACACGATAGGTTTCTGAAAAAAATAATTTTAAATCCCGTACAAAAAATGATGACGTCATAACTCCACTCCCAAGGGGGATATTTTTAAGAACTACCGCCCAAAATGATTGTTATAACCTAAAGCACCTGTGTACCAAACGGTAGTCGTATATCGATTTGCGGTGTTTAGGTAAAATTTGCATTGTAGGCCGTCCACTATAAAGCAATAGGTGCGTAGAGTGACCACTCAGACGCCTGTTCGCGTAGCATAAGGCTGGGTTACAGCTTATCCATGGGTTTATATATCTAGCTAACCCGTTCTACGTCAAACAAAAGAGTGAGTTGCACATAGTTATAACCCCCTTATATACTGCCTAACCCAGCCTTATGCTACGCTTGCTGGGATGTGTTTAGATGGGGCAGGATTGCCCAGGGCATACTCGTATTTCAACTTTCAAATTAGTCTGTGCTTTCGAGTAAACTGTTCGAAATATAGTTTTACAAATTCTGCTGGCTCAGAGTCTCCGTTCTCAATTACTATGCTTTATATAAAGAAGTAATTTCAGGAATGAAATGGAAAAATAGTTACCCTGATACTGCTCTAGTTGTTTTTCTTTATGCAAACGAGTAAGGACCCAGTCGGGCCGTGCGGTCACGGAATGCTAAAACAACTGAGCCGCTGCTTACTGTGAAATTAATTCATCACGAATACGAAACCTGACCTACTTTTGAAGGAAGCATAATATTTTTAAAAATTGTGCTCTTTTCGCGTTGCGGCACAGTCCCATTTGCCTAATTCGGACGACAAATGTGTCATTGTACGATTTGGTTCAGGTAAAAGCTTTATGTAAAGCAAATGGTCTGTTTGGTTCTTGCCCCCTTTCTGCCTTTGCCCCCTTAGGGTGGTATTCTAGAACGCTACTTAAACTCAGTTCAAACTAGAACGCTACTTAAACTCTGTTTAAACTCAGTTCAAACTAGAACGCTCCTTGAACTCTGTTTAAACTCAGTTTAAGTAGAGTTTAGTAGTGTCGACTGTCGATAAAACAGTGCATGTTTTGATTTGAATATCCCTCCCTTTATATCAAAACATGCACTGTTTTATCGACAGTCTGAACTCTGTTTAAACTTAGTTTAAGTATCGTTCATGAATACCACCCTTAGATTTGTAAGCTAAAAAATATAGTTTTAAGATAAAACACAATTTATTTTGGTGCCTACAAATGAGAATAGATTGACTACATTCACCTTAGAAATTTTGGGTTGCGATAAAACCTGCGTCAGTTACGGTTAGTATTTTTTTACGTAGCCTCGGTGTTAGTGTTCCGCTGGTTAGATGGTATAGTTTTTTCAGCAACATACAGCTTTTAAGGCTCGCTACGCATAAAAATGTACCTCAGCCAGCGGAAATAAACATAAAGGTTGCGTTTACGAGTAAAAAAAAGTAAAAAAAGATGTATCTCTTGTCAGTTGTCGTAGGCTTGAAGAATTTAGAAAGGTGTAAATGTAAAGATCGGTCACAACAATCGCCGAGTCACGGGTTGAAACGAGATACAAAGAGGTTAATATGCAAAACAGTGTTGTTAAGTGTTAAATTGCTTTATGTAATTGCCGTACAGCGTTTATTTGATGCATGCTTGACCTTGTTTTGCTTTTGGGTAATGCACAGGCTTTCCTATTCACACGGCTTACGTGGTTGGAATACGGTTCTTATTGTAAAGCACAGAATAAAGACAAAACAACAACTCACCACATCGTACTTACGCACGCATGTTACTCCGCGGTATGCAACGAGTATTTAAGTATGAAAGATTTAAAAGTTTGATTTATAGTCGGTTATATTGCACTTAAGTCTTTTTTTAAATATTTTTAACGAAGTTGTCCTTTTATTCTGTTTAACCTATTTTGTATAACATAAGGGAGGAACATCTTATACATGTAAAATGTTATCGTTATGCGGAAATATAGGAGTTTTTTTTTGTTCCTCGCTTTAGTTGATACATGATACATACACTTACGTTACATAACCACGCTCATGAACCTACATATTTACATTGTAAATAATGCACATAATTATGTATGTATGACTATTGTTCCTATTACTTTGAAGTCGTACAATAATGACTTGTTATTAATTTAAGCGCCTATTACGTCTTGTCTTACATACAGTAAATGGGTAATTTTCACCAGATAAATAATTATTACCTAATTTTGGTGGCACTGTTTATTTATGGGTAAGTTGATGTTCTTACTGTGTAAAGTTATGTACTGGAGTAACACTTAACTATTAACTGTAGAAAGAACATTTTTTTTTTCTAAATGCCCTCAAATAATAATTGCCACCAAAATTAGGTAAGTACCTAGTATATCTCTACTGAAAATGACCCAAATGGAGTAAAGTGAACTAAAGCGAACGTGGCCGAAGTAGTTTTAAAACCACTTCAAAACTAATGCATAAAGTTTCGCCGAACCTGACTCCAGACGTCCTGAAAGTGAACTAACTTTGGTCTACTGATGTTAACAAAGTAGATATCTAACTGCTTTAATTCTCCCTTCACCTGAAACATCTAGACCTCTGTAATAATAATATAGTAGTGTAATAACTTTCGACTGCAATCCAAAAAGGCTGCTAAAAACAATGAAGAATACAAGACCGAACAATGCTATTCAATATTTGTCCAGTATTGTTCAATATAACCTAACCAAGACTGCAAAGTAATGAAGTTTTGTGCTAGTATCTTTATTCCAGAATTTTCCTTCCATTGCGGAAACTGAGCATTGCAATGACAAGTACCTACCTAAGTAAAGGAACCTTCCACGTGATCATAGACTGCGCTTTTAGAACGCATTTATTTATAAATTGCTATAGTCAAAGTCGTCTTAATAATATACGTACACACGGCAGCACGTCAGAGTGTACATTTTTGTTGTAAAGTCGCTAACGTAACCGTAACGTAACCGAGTAGTGCTAGCGTGTGAGGGTCGACGTGCTGTCGTGTGTATTACATTCGAGGCCCTACGAGGTCCCTACGCCCTTATTCTGCTACCTACCTTTTACTTTACACTTTTACGTGGTGTTAGCTTTAGAGGGCCTTCCCTATCGTTTGGCAATGTAGAGCCAACAAAAAACTGGCCAAGCGCGAGTCGGACTTGGCCAGTTTGTCGACTAGGCCGATCTAACTGACATGATGGTATAGGTACTAGGCAAACCTACTCCATCTAAATAATGTCCGAGCCAGCAAACAAATAAGTTATTTCAATAACAATCAAGCCAATGATGGTTTTGCGTTGCTCAACATGTCCCCGTAGATTCCACGCGCCACGCATGCGCGGGAACTCCTAATGAAGCATGTGGAAGCAATCATGCGCTTTAATGACAAGGTTGTAACGCCGCCGATGGCTAATGGCAAATGGGACCGTGTCATCGTCCGGTGTTGAGTAATGTGGAGTGCTCGGAGTGGACATTGCGATATTGCCTTCCTTTGTTAGGGCCGTTCTTGATTGGTTTGTGAAACTCCTCTGGGATATCGGATATCACCTATTATGTTCTTTAAAGTCATTGAGGCCTTTATTGGCCGTATTAAGGCCCTACATCTAACAAAATCATCAAAAGAGCCCTAGCCATTCTGCCTGTTTTGAATAATCTAGCGATGCTACATATTTCATCTTAGCCGAACAAAATCTTCATAGCTGCAATTATTAACCTCATTTCACCATGGTCGTTCGCGCGGGTAGAATTTTATATGCTTATTGAGCTGAATTTAGAGCTTTGTATCGCGCGCTATCAAGCTCAATATGGTCCGTCATGTTAGGAAAACAGGGAAAATTAAATAAAATTTAACCTTTAAGTTAACCTCAGTTGATTGGAATGTTTTTAGAGTCAGTAGTCACGCATTCAAAGCGGCTTTTCCTTTTTCTACGAGTATGTTCCTAAACGACGCTCAAAATGTCTGTATGATGTGTCGGATTGTGTGACAAACAACGATATTAGCTTTATTTTTACGGTAGTCAATCTTGATGACTGAACGGCGTACTAGCACGCGATAAGCTGACGAACTCTACAAAGTTATATCGGAGCTATAACTGTCCCCGTAGCATGACTTTTATCGAGGCGGATTTATCCAACAAAATGGCGGTTTATCAGCATTTTTGACGTCTATAGTGGGTTATATAACGTCGAGAGCGATATATAACCCACTATAGACGTCAAAAATGCTGATAAACCGCCATCTCGATAAAAGTCATGCTCCCCCCGCTGGTTGTTATTAAATTAAGAAATTGAAATAAGTATTCCACTTGGGCTTTCTCCCATATGCCCCATATGCCCCCTTCTAAGCTACATTTACGAGGATATCATACTTTTATGTGCTCCTCATGAATTGGAACAAATATATTAATTATCGGTCTGTACAGCTGAGGCATATTTCTGTTTCATTTTATAAAGCCCAGTTCGCAGATTTTTAATTTATAATCCCTCAATATTTCTCAATGTTGCTTGAGCATAATTTATTTACGCATTAATAGAATATGTTTCGTTTTGTTACAGGTAATAAAACTGCAACAGATTTCAGAGCAGCGCAAGAACAATAAAAATAAGGCTTTCGGCAACTGGATTTGGTAATGTAGAGTGTTTCGCTACATTCGAGAATCTTTCTCAGTGCTCTTATAATATACATTTTGAAGTTATTGCCTAGGGTGTATTCTTTTTATGGTGAGCCACGTAATTTATGTGCACGTCTCTGAAGTACCTAAAGTAACAGATACCAGTGTACATAAATTTGAACCAGGAATTTCTCATTCGGAATACTACCCGTCAAATAGTCTGCTAATCTCGCTAATCTACAAGGTTTAAGTATCAGTCTGAGAGAAAGAGTTAGGAGTTACGCCCAGAATAAGTAGCCTGTACGGCTAGTTGATAGTATATTCTATTCAGTCTATCTCACGACCAAGAT
Organism: Zelleria hepariella; assembly: GCA_949319315.1. Classification (NCBI taxonomy): domain Eukaryota; kingdom Metazoa; phylum Arthropoda; class Insecta; order Lepidoptera; family Yponomeutidae; genus Zelleria; species Zelleria hepariella. The sequence goes on along the minus strand of OX439378.1, from coordinate 19,693,005 downwards.
GTCTCCAAGTAACATAACCTTACCTAGGTACATAAAAGTTACCCCCAAGAGCCAAAGATGTTGTGTTCTCTTGGTTCCAATAAAGTAGCTAAATCCCCGCGAGGTATCTAAATGTAACGCATTAAAGATTCTACAGACGTCGGAGTTCCGTATATGGTTAGAGGACACCACGATTGACTCGCTCGTTTCAGGTTAAGGTTATATTTATTGAGGTATAACATAACAATTGGTAGTATGTACCCTTCAAAGAAGCATAGTACAAAGTCGGAGGTCACCAATGTAAATATATAGGTACCAGTAAAGTGGGTTATGTTTATTATTCTGACAGAACCACGTCGGCTGCACAAACTTAAAACACTGAATACGCCATTTTTCAAAAAATTTTTTTTTTGCATTTTCGGATATTCCTTGTTATTTTGCACCTAAATCAAAGACTCTTTTTTACTTATGACCGCTCATTCTACTTACTTTAGGTGCAATAAACACTGAATATCCAAACAAAATAATAAAAAATCAAAAAAGCAAGCTTAGATCACTGAATATCACAATGACCAATTAAGAACACAGAATATCCTTGGATATTCTGGGTTTTATGCTAGTTAATTGGATATTCTGTGTTATTTGTCAGTTCTTCTTATACCACACATGCCTAAAATTAAAGATGCGTTTTTCATCAGAGTAGCATTTAACGAGACATTCGCCTCTTTAAAGAAAAAATCTATGGCCTACTGCATTTTGTGGCACGAGGGCATGGCTGGGAGAGACGCGCCCCAAATAATTGACGCTATAACGACTTTTTTGAGAGAGGAAAGGGATGTTCAAAACTTCGTTATTTGGATGGACAATTGGGAAGGCAAAGTTTTTTGTTCGAAAGTCCGTTATTGGCTTAATCTTATCTTTAGACAATATTGAGAAACTAATTTCAATATTTTTTATTTTGGTTCAGTAGTTTGGATTTTACAACGTTTCAAAGATACGGTTTTATGACCTTCACGCGACGGTCTGCATACTGTTAGCGGTCATAGGAACAAAACATTTTAGCGCATAAAAACAAAACTACTGGACCAAAATAAAAAAAATTGAAATTAGTTTCTTAATATTGTCTAAAGATAAGTTTAAGCCAATAACGGACTTTCGAACAAAAAACTTTGCCTACCCAATTGCTGTGCTCAGAACAATGGTTTTTGTTCACTGCTATGGTAAATATTTTAAATTCCAGTATAGTAGGCCATAATCTGCAATCGGTCACTTTCAAATATTTAACCAAAGGCCACACTCATATGAGTGCAGACGGGGTACATGGTAATATAGAAAAACAGATAAGAAAAACGAATTTGTACAATTTCCGTGTAAACGTGTACGATTTTCGTGACCTGATAGAGACAATGAAAAAGGCCAGAAGTAATATCCACCGACTACTAAAAGGCTTAAAACAAGACCTGCTTATCCTTATAATAAACTCATCATAAAATTAATCGTAGTCGGAGGCCATCGGTTTATCAAACGCGAAAGTGGTGTCCTCCGACTACGATTAATTTTATGATGAGTCTATTATAAGGATAAGCAGGTCTTGTTTTAAGCCTTTTAGTAATCGGGTTTTAGTTTTTAACTTCTATTTTTTTTTTAGCTGTTTAGTAAGTCATTTTGGACGATCATCCAGAATAGAACCACGGAGGGCAAAAAAAAAACTCATTTTGGTATTTTTTGTTCTATTTGTTATGTTGACGCTACATGTGTTAGGTATACATTTTTGAAAAGGTCTTTTATAGCCCTTTCATTTGATACCCATGAAGATGGTATCCAATAATTTTTATATTTAGGTCCGCCACTTTAGGGCGCAGCACAGCCGCCATCTTGTTTTTTTTTCAACATTTAACTATCCTATGTTACCTGGGTGATTAAGACAAATCCAACGACACCTCATTTGTTGAAATCGGCGAAATTGAAAAAGTAGTTTAGGCTCTGCGAGGGAACAGATGAACACACAAACATACACACATACATACATACACACACACACATACATACATACGCTGCTAAAATCATAACCCTACTTTTTGCTTCGCGTAGTCGGGTAAAAAACAATAATAGACAAACTCGTCAAATTAATGCCAACAACCAGAACTTCTTTCTGGAAAAATATAGCTGAAACACAAAATGCAGTTGATTTAGTTGAAGGCGGAGAATACATTTGTGAAAACGGTGAATAAACATTAAAATATACCTATTAAATTACGTCTTTTATTTTACTCAAAGTAGATAGGTAAGTAGTGGATTTTTCTTGTAGTTCGCTAGATCCTTTGAAGGTCATGTAGAACAAAAACCATTTAAAAACACAGAATAGTACGATTCAGTGTTTTAAGAAGGTTTTTTGTTCTAAGAAGTTACTAAATACCTATAGTTTTTATTAAAATACGTTTTTTTTTAGATTACCTTTTATTTTTCTATATATTACCTTCATGGAAAAATAAAGTCGACCATTTCTCATCTACTATTCAATAGCTAAACGATATATATTTTCGCAAACCTTTTATATTAACAACTACACTAAAAACGTTCTACTGTAAAATTTTATAAATGGTTGATTCAGTGTTTTAAATAAGTGCAGCCGACGTGCTGCGATCGATGTTGTAACGATGTCTTTTTATACCTGCAGCCTGTGGGCCAACCATACGCAGGAGGCCTACAGTGACCTGGGTATATACAGTATAATAATGCGTATAGGGTATTTTTGGGGCTGCCTCACTTCTGTACTTCTGGCATATTCGCAGATACGAATATGGACAGCTTTAGCACCATCACGCATAAGCTGGTGTACGTAGATGTTGGGTCGTATACGAGCCAGCCCCAACAGTCTCCTATCTGCTCTGGCATATCGATTTCAATAGCGGTAATACCCCTATTATGTGCGATTTCGGACAAATACGCAAAATCATGCGGTAGAGTGGCACGCATATAAAGATAAAGATAAAGATAAATTTATTTCTCAATCCACAAATGACACTTATTTACATAGGTACACGGAAAATCAGATAGATAAGAATTAAGATATTAGCTTAGATGATCTCTGGAGCCGTACCTTTATCGATCGGTTGGTGAATCAGCGTTGACCACGAGGATTGCCTGCCTATAGTTTTTGCTATAGTAGAGCAAAAACTGTACTGCGGAATTGTTACCTAACTGGAGTAGGGAGGTTTACCTTCTGCCGTTTTTGTACGCAAGCAAAAAAGCTGCCTGCTACGACTAGTTTTGACATGATTTATGGACTTTATTGTCAGAACGACTCTGAATGGCTTCGATAAAGGGCTTTTTCTCATTTCGTTGATCTATGTAGAGTGGGACAGTGTTGTATCGACTTTGAAAGTTCCACAGCTCAGTTTTAACATTTTCACTCAATTTGATTGCACAAGCGAGCGAAGCGAAAGATGTTCTCCGAGTCTACTAGAACCATCCGATTGACGTTTGACGATAACTTGAGTAACGTTAATCGGATCGTCATGAAATTTTGCACAAAGGTAAATAAAAAAAAATAAAAAAAATCGAACATGAGCCAAATCGGTCGAGGGGTTGCCGAGATATGGGGTCGCGTCGCGAGTTCACAGTTCAGGGCGAACCACTACTACAGGGCGCCTCAGTACTGCACCAGATGTATGGAACATCAGGTTTTTCGCTCCATTATTTTGGATGCATACTACAAATTGTTTGTATTGATGAGCAGAAAGCCTATTTAAAGATCTGCGACCGAACTCTAGTTTACCCTGTATTACAAATTTAATCTAAAGGCGACGTAACAGTTACTTTACACTTGTGATTTATTAGATTAGGTGGATGTTACCAACATAATTGTTACTAATAATCACTTACCTAACCTTAATCGTAATGATAGTGCGTAGGAGCAAATGCAAGTTAATTTATTGTTAACTACAGTAATTTTCCGGTATTTATTGCATAGATTTATTCACTAAAATGAATCTAAAGTAATCCTACGCAGTATCAGCCCACTTTGTAACATTTCACACGGCATTACGAGTATCAGATGAAGGTACTTAGCGAGGAATAATAATTAGTTGGGAATTGGGATACAGTTTCAATACGATAGTCCAATTTCCATACCTAGTTATGTAGTTTGTTTCAACTGAAATCAATTGGCTTTAACAGGTATCTATGTAGAGTTTTATTTATCAACATTTTTAGACTGCAAAGTAAAAAAAACTGATCTCTTTTATTTTGCAAAGAAAGGGGTTTACTCGAGGAAGAAAAATCTCCTCAGTTCAAATTTAAAAAAGACAATTTATTTAGATTGGGTGCTTTAATTTCAGGCAAAAAATCCCCAGAAGATTTATCTGTTGTACGGTGTCTGGTAAATCGTAAAGTAAAACAAGTAGGTTTTGCGTTCTATCTCAAAGCGAGAATAAAATCATAAAATAACACCACAGTCAACGTTCTGCCTGTTATAAAAGTATATGTCGCAGGGATATTGTCAAACCAGTGGTATTATAATTACCCTAGTAAAATTACAATTACCCGGATTATTGTCAACCGCCACCATTTCTCACAATATCACGGGCTTACTTCAGTGACATTATAATTTCACTAGACTCACGCAGTGATATTGCAAGGTAGCAATAAGTTGACAATTTTACTGCCGTCAGATTGTCAGACGGTCGATGATTTGTCCGTTTTCAAATTGACAATTTTGAAATCATAGAGTTACAAAATAATAGACAGGTTTCTGGAAATCACAAGCTTTATTTGCAAGGATATCTAATATCGCAGTTTTATCTTAATGTAACTCACAATAAGTTAGATTGGTTTTTAGGGTTCCGTACCCGAAGTCTCTGTCAGTGTTTCCTATCCTTATCTTTGTTACCGTAATAGGTAGCCAGTTGAAATTTTGACAGAATTTTTATCATGGGGGACACTACAAATTAGATATCAATAACATATTGTGTCCCCATAGAACAAACGTGATTTGATACTTTATGCTCACAAAAACGGTAATACTACAAGCGTCAAACTTGGTATAGATATAGAGCTTTATAGTATAACAACAAATAATAAAAAACAGCCAAGTGCGAGTCGGACTTATGCATGAGCGTACACACAGCCATATATTTTTAATTGTATGGCGGTACGGAACCCTCAGTGCGCCAGTCCGACTAGCATTCGGCAGATTTTTTGTTTTATCAGTCTGGTCACTGTAATATTTTCTTAGCTCTATGTTCATTTCCTAAGCAAATGGCGGTTAAAGAAGAGATAACCAACCAAAACGCACGAAGTCCCCCACTACAAACTTGACTCATCATAATATACCTAGGGTTATTATAAAATCACTACAGTGTTCCCGTTAAATTACAATAACACTAAAATAAGTCCGTGAAATTGTAAGAAATTGAGGTGATTGACAATAATCCGGGTAATTGTAATTTCACTAGGGTAATTATAATATCACTGGTTTGACAATATCCCTGCGACATATATAATGCTGGGAATTGCCGTTTGCTGATCTTCTATAATACTGGAGCGGTCTTGTAAAAGCTGTATCTAATGCTGATCAACAATATCTATGTTCTTTATCTATAGAAAGCTGGTTTCGATTAGAGTAACTTAGTAAAACTACCACAAATAATGGATCATATTTTCCATTAGAAATTACTACTTACAATACTTAAGTTTCAAAAGATACCTGCACCGTACTTACTTACGCCATGGCCATCAGTGTGTGCTGATGCATTATCCTTAGTAAAGTTGATCATAGCCTCCATAGAGTTACATATTTGGATGCCATTTGCTTGGTCTAATATGGTCTAAGTCGTTTGCGTTGTCTGCAATGTACCTACATTAATTCATGATATTCTTGTTGAGTACCTTCTCGTATGGAGAAAAATTACGCACTGACAATGGTACAATTTCTAGGCTTAGCATTCAAGCAAACTGTGCGTTATAATTTTTTGTATCATTTTCACGCTTAAGTTACAGGATAAGATATAGCGATGGTGAGTTATTGGTGACCACTGTACGATCAAAATAATTTAAAGTAGATCACAGCATGATTCAATTTTATTTGCGGTGTAGCCCACTCAATTCACTATAGATTTAAGATCCTGCAATAAAATAGATTTGTGTTCAATTTCATCATCCAATTTCAATAAATTGCCATAATTATATGCCTGCATTTGAAGCTTCGAGATTTTTTTGTCAAAACTGATTATCATAGTTTTTTCTGTAAAAGTCGGCAATTCGGCATACTAAAGTAGTACGATGAAGAAGATGTATGGTGCTAAACTGCTAACGGATTGTAACCTTTAGGTGGAGAAGAACAATTCCAAAAAGGTTGTCACTAATAATATTTCGTTGAGGAAAGCAATTCATAAATAAACTTATCCATACCCACGCATTTTTAATGGCTCATTTACTACTAAATATAAACGTGTTAATTAGCTCATACAGTTAGTTCAGTAAAATAAATTGTTTTCCAAATGAATTCCGGTTAAGCTTAAATTAATGATTTACATGAACTAAGTAGGTAGAGTCAGCTATATACACCGCGATAACTCTTATTACGTTGACATAACTGCGAATATCGAACAAAACGGAGTTCTCCGTTGTGACTAACTGTACGTAACTAACGTAACATAACAACAATGTGTAATTGCGGAACCGAACTAAAACACGGGCATTATCAACAAATCTCTACCGACCAGCCAATGGATTGTAATAATGGTCGAAATTACGTAAATGGAGTTTTTACTATTGTAGCTAATCTTTTCTCAACGGGGCCTAATGTCCTTAATATCGTGGTCAATACAACAGCGTTAGCTTTTGTGGCTCTTATTACAAATTGAGGACGAAAATAGAACAAAAATAACTGAGCATAACATTACTAAAAGTAAGAAATATATCCAGAGTTTAAAGCGTTAGGGCCACAGGCGCCTGGAGACCAAAACGCAATTTCCAACTAAATTTATTAATTTTACGAAAAAATATCTTAATCCTCAAAGTGCCTTTTAATGAAGCAGTCTTGAACTCACCGATTGCAATAATAACGAACATAGTTTGCTCGCGCATGGCTCGTCGTCACGAAGTGTGTCGAAAGGATCTTATTGGGGCGCTCACTGGCAACTTGGCTAAGTCCGTTGCGAACTAAGCCCTTTGCTAGTTGTGAAATTAACATACCAACAAGGAAGCCAAACAATGCTTGTAGCCAGTAGCAGTTTAAGAAAAGAGTCAAATAAAAAAAAACGTCAGGGAAGAAGAAAATCTGTGAAGAAAAAGCACTCGCACCGATTTACTCCTAGTAGTCCTAGTCCATCGACCACAGCGAGACACCTTCACAAATCTCACGGCTATATTGATGCAAGTGGTTCCTTATTTCTTTCTGCCAAGCCAAAAATAACTGTCCATAAAGTTTCAATATCTGCAAAGACACTATTAGATCCTTTATTTAAAAAAAAAAATAAGAAATATTGTGGCCAGCCCTAAGTGTGCGTAGACGATGAGGGTGTTAAAAAAAGTCATAACAATGATATTCAAGGCGATATAAAAACCAGTACGGCGGCACATGAACTCTAAATAATAATATGTGAACGAATCACCCTCTAAACCGAACTTTATGGACTCGCTTTATTTCGGACAGGGGGTGCATTTAACGATGTCATTTTTATAGACGTAAAATTTATGGGATTCCGGGATCCTATTCTGGGTTTATTAAAATTTAAGATTCTTCCCATTTTCTTATCAACTGTTAGATATAAATTTTAGGGGAATTTTAAAATCCAGTTTTTTCTAGGATTATTAACTATTTAGGCACAGAATACCTACCGTAATATTAGTTCAAAGAGTCATCCGTCACTGGTCTCAAGTCATGTGCAAAAACTGGTAAGATAAAGTTTTTTACTCGGGTAATACGAAAATTTATATGCGTTTGTATAAGTTAGTTAACTTACGAAGATTAGAAAGTATGCATTTCAGCGACGTACCTATGGACCGAAATCAAGAAAGGTGGTGTATTCTCTTGGAGGTCAGGGAAGTTAATGAAATTAGTGTACGGAGCCGACTTTTGCAATTTTTTCCTCAAAAATGGTGCTAATGGATATACGAGCAAGGTTAATTTCTGCACGCGTGTGATTTCGTTAACGCGTCTGAGGCAAAATTAGCATAGGTGTGTTTTCTTTATATAACGTTATTGTGATGTGGGAGTTGTAATTGAATGAATTATAATAGATACCTTTATGTTTTTTTGTTCCTTATTAACCTACAACATACATTTGTTTACATTTGCATCTTTTATGTTAATCGTGACCCACAGTCTTTCTTCAACCCAAAGTTTTAATGATGTAAAGTCTTGAATCTAGATTTTAGGTTTTTGATAGGTCCAAAGTGTTTTTCGATACAATTACCTACGGATTATTAATAATCCGTAATTGTTTCGAAAAACCATACACTTATCATATTTTCATATGATAAGTGTATTGTTTTTCGATAATTCTGATTCTCGCCTCGTCCCATTCACTAAGAAACTCAGTCTTGTAATTCTTCATTCGATCATTCTGTCACCTGAATCACATATGGACCATAATAGATCAAACAAAAGGAACATCTAACAGCTGTGCATTCCTCAAGGAAATAAGGACAATAAATCAAGTTCCTAGAGAACAAACAGTCATTACTTTGCATACAATTAAGATCGGTATCAATGAGGAGAAACAAAATGAACCGTGCGCGCACAAATAATTGCTGGAGCGACGCGGACTCACGCAGACAAGGTCGCTCTGTTCACACGGCCTAAGTTATTATGTAGACTCGTTGTCTACCTCACTATAATTCTATACTGTACGGAGTCATGACTTTGCTGGCAGTTTCACACGCTTAGGGAACCAGTCAACTTGGGGATCTTATAAGAGCAGAAAGCCCGCCGTAGCCTTGAGGCCTTGAACGTCACCTACAGCTACAACACATTAGAAACATAGCTGAGGTTTGTCTCAGTAAACTAAACATTATCTATTTAGGTACCTACCAGCATTCATCACCATGTTTCACTTGTCACTGACTTCATATAAGCTAGGCTTTTGGATTAAGTCTGTCTCCGTACTACTACCTTACCTACTTACTTCAAGCGCCTATCAAGATGTAACTTTGACAAAAATGCAACTATGCATCTTACGCTTGAAATTTAGGTACAACTTATGGGGGCTCTTCCATTTTGACAAACTAAACCCACTAACTGAAACGGACCAACTATTTTCTTTCCCGAGTTCAAGATATTCGTACTAGGCTAACATAAAGTTGTAGCAGCCTACCTGAAGGCTCACCTTCTCAGTGCGATCAACTTATCCCGGCCCTTGTCTCTAATTTATCATTGCATGGACATCCAACAGATAGCCCGCATCCGTTCTTCCACTTCTTTACTTAAAGATCCTAGGACACGCAATGGCTTCTTCGTGGACAAGTAGTATAGAGACATCTATTAGACTTCTCATGCAGTACATGTCTATAGCTAAACTTATTTCTCATAACATTGCGAAAGAAATATCAATTCGCACACGCAGTATTTCTAAACACACGATGATATAAAAGGAAACATGTTCCGTGGACAAGTTTTAAAGTAATCGACTACGATAAAAAATGTTGGTATATAATTAATCAAGAATCCCTTTTTGAAGTAGACCGCACTTCAGATTTAAAAACTGAAGTCGGCAGTCACAATCATAAATCTCGATAATTATGGTTTTTGTTTCGAGATTTGTGACCGACGACATCAATTAAATTCGTCTTAAAACTTACAAATGTTGACGAAAATCGTATTCTCCAAAAGGTACTAAAACTACTAAGGCCTTTGCATCTACGTAATGAGATGATTTATACAGCGTCCAGTGGCACTTTCACTCACACTAGATAGGTGAAGAGACCACTCGGCGCTGCAGTGCCTGGGACTTTGTTTTTTTTAGATGGAGTAGGCTTGCCCAGCACCTATACCATCCTGACAGCTTAGTCGACCAAGCCCACAGGAAAGCCAGGTCAATACGTGTGGAGCCAACTGAGCCGCGGGTTTCCTCACGATGTTTTCCTTCACCGTTAGCGAGTGGTATGGCTACTAAAAATTCACAAAATGTACGTAACTTTGAAATTAAACAAAGTCATAGATACATGCCCGCACTGGGAATCGAACCGGGTACCTCTTGCTTCAGAGTCCACTGTTCTACCCACTAGACCACCACCGCTGTACCTGCTTTTATACCTCAAATATTTACGCACCCTAACGGGTAGAACATGCTGAACTTATATCTTTTACTACCATCTCTACATTATTGTAAACCAAGTTTCTTGTAAATAAATTCTTCTTCTTCTTCAACGCAATTTGCTGAGTAGTCATAATGACGCAACAAACGGCTAGCCTTTCAAATATTCGGCGCATAAAAATTGTGTGGTCACTTTTTTGATGATCTTTTTCCTGGTCGAAAAACAATTACACGACGACCTTGCATTGATGGCAGTAAAAAATATCAAGATCACTGCCAATGGCGGGCGTGGAATCTTTGTCTATGACAAAGAAAACATGCGCATGATTGATCAGTTTGTTTTGTTTTTTTTCGAGTGACAAAGTGCAGCCAGCCACACTAAGAGTATTTGGCTTTGCCAAGGAAAACGTTACAAGCGAGGCTAGAAGACTTTGTTCATAAATACATGTTTTTCTTTAACAAATCAAAACTGTACAGGACAACCTTGTTGACTTAATAGTTTCGTTTACTATTTACCTACCCATTCCGCAACTTCAAGCATTCAACGAATATGGTTTACCAGTCGTATTTCGTAACCTTTTGCACTGCGAAGAAGTGGGGTAGTTACTATGTAATATTCCATTGTCCATTGACTACTAAGCGAATTTTTTATGCAAAATTGGCTTTACTTCCGGCACGTGTTGTCTGTAACTATTTTTTCGCCTCAAACCCCAGGTCTTTGTAACAAATGACCACTATTCGTCATGATCAAAGCACATTGGACCCACGACCATTATACCTCCCGACAGCGTTACGTCTATAGTGATCCATAAATCGATGCTCTTGGACAATGTGTAGTTACAGTGTTTATGGGGACAATAGATAGATTGGTGTCAAGATCGTGAGGCGTTTGGGACGAGACCTTTGTCTTCATTTTGAGGGACAATAGTAACAGTAGAGTCGCGCATTTTAACATGAGAATGCGATCTTGTTGGAAAATTATTTCTTGAATAAATGCAGGAAAGGAGCATACTTATGTGTTTTGAAGTAAAGCCAAGGTAAGAATCACGCGTACTGTAAAATCTCTGAAAAGTGTGCCCCACAAAACTAGTGGAGTGTCCCTTCTTTTTGTTTGCTCGATAGTCTGAATTCGCGTTTTTGTTCTTGACATCCGAATATTGGTATCTTTAGTACAGTACGCACATCGAAGATGGTTCGAAGTGTTTTGCGGTGTCAGTTTACAAAAGTGATATCGAGCTTGACAAAAAGCTCGAAATTCAATAATGCAAAATAGTTTCTCTATCTACTCGTAAGTAGCTGTTTTAAAAATAGGGCACCACGTATGCTTTTTAACAATCTTTAAAACAGCCACCTGAAATATTCAATGAACAGGATAGAATTTCAGATATATTATTTCAATCCTGTTGACCTTAACTTTGTAAAGGGCAGCGACCCTTATACCCGTGCGATGTTAAAACAATACAGTCTTCAAATAATATTGAGGTCAGGGCGACATCCACCTTGGAGCAGCTGCCGGGAAGCGTCGTCCTCGTTGCGGCGACCGTGGACACAAAACCACACTACAACTGTTACTAATTACCGAACTGTGGCACCTATCGCTTTGTAATTAGAAACCGTTTTGGTTTGCGCCAACTGAACGCAAAACACGCAAAACGCTGAAATTGTGATGGAGTAGTTCGGTTTCAGTGGTAGTAAAACTGTTAGAGTAAGTGGCAAGAAATGACACATAGAAAAAGAGAATACAGGTGTAAACGCCACGCTCAGCACCAACATTGTTCTTGCGAGGGGAAATCCAAAATACCATATAAATTCCTATATAACACTTTATGCGGCTGTGAAAACCGAAGCATTGCGGTAAATGGAAATCAGCAAAGGCGAGAGAAACATAAGCGTTCATATTTTATTCGTTTTAACAGCGGCGGTGGCCTATTTTGTTAGGAGCTAATCTACACGGAAGATTTGGTTTGACGTCGCGACGTTTTTTTTTAAAATAACTTTATTACCTATGAGTAGTTTAAAAAAAAAACTACTCATAATAGGTAATAAGAAAAGTTTTAACAACATTCCAATCTACAAGTTACCAAAAATATCATTTTTGTAACAGGATGAAATACCTCCTATAAAAAGTACGGTCGGTCACAATCTAGGAAAGGTAACCCATGGTAGTTCTTACCGCGCGCGGCATAAGGATGGGAGGGAAAAACAAAAAGGTTTGCGTGTGGCTGACAGTACCTATCAAACAAATACCTAGTGAAAAATAAATAAATAAGTACGTATTTTATGTGCTCTCTAGCATAATACTGTGTCACTAGGTCCTAAAAAGGCTTATCAGTGTGTCCTAAAACAACGAAAGAAAATGCAAAACCGTTGAAAAACCCACGACCTTATTTTGATAAGATTTCTTTTTTTGGTAAAGCTAAGAATGTCACAATTCTTGATAAAAGACCGCACTGTAACCTAAGTGTAACCTAGTCCTAGACTAAGAGCCCGTGGACGAATCTCGTGGGCAATTGAGTTACTCAACCAGGGCCCTTAGCCTGTAACATAATGGTGCCAAAATGGGCTGTCAGGTGACGACTTCAATTACGATTTGCTAACGCTGTCTGTCCTTTTAATGTTTTTGTAGTACAGCAAAGAATATTTTGATTCTAATTCTAGAGGATTAGTTCTCTGGTTATAGGAGAAAAACGAGGAGAGCCCGGTTTTGTCCTTCTGCCGGGACGCCATTGACCCGCCATTGCGTTACAGGCTAAGGGCCCAGTTATAGGTGCATCTAGGTAGTTTACATAATGGAATCATAAATTTTTTTTCGACGAGAAGTGAACATTTTGGAACCTACACTAGAAACCTAAACAATACTTATTTCCGTTGAAATAGCAATATGTGCTTCAATAAAAAAATATGATATTTTGTACACTTGTGATGTAAGGCCCTTTTCACATGTGCCGATAGCTTTCACGTAACTGATTTATCCAGCAAGCCCATACATTTCAGCGCCAAACACCAGGCGCTGGCTATCCGGCAACCGCCACGTGTGAAAATGGCCTAACAGTACTTAAGGCCCATTCCGCCTAGGCAGCCTGAGTTTATTAAAAAGCCAATCCGTAAGTTAGACTTCAATGGTAGCAAACCTTCAGTAATCGGGTCCTAGTCTATGACAAAAGATTACCTCGATAACTTTCCATGCAAATGTGGGTAGAGCATACTTGGAAACTTTGGAACTCTGCAGATAAAGTTTTAAACTGGTTCCGGTCAAGATAAAGTTTCGTAGAACTTTTTCCGGTGCGAGAATAATTAACTGTTTCATAGAGACTCCAATTGGACTTCATTCTGATATTTAATTGTACCACGAGATGGGGAAAAATACAAAAAGCATGTTTTTATTGGTCCTCAATGACTCTGTATAGAAAGTGTTGGTCATTTGTGGATGGACTGGTCGACTGTCATGATTTTATTTTGAAAACGTAAACTTAATTACAATTTTCTTATTTCGGAATAGAACAAATATGAATACCTACTAGAGAATATATGTTTCTACTAGCTTTTGCCCGCGACTTCGTCCGCGCTGATTAAGATTAACAGTTGCAGCTCTATTTTTCCCCCGCCAAGTCAGTCAGGGGAAAAGCTACTTAGTAATGTATAGCTAGTGCCCAAAACTTCGTTCACGTGGATAAAAGAAAAAGGATAAAAGTTTGTGGTGATTTAGCAATTGTACCTAGCATTTTTTACCACCTAGGTAGTATTAAATGTACTTATAACCGACCCCCAGCGCTATCAGACTTCGCTCCCGTGGACCATGCGTTGTTATCTACTTCTTCCAAACTCAACGGAGTAAAGATGCAGATACCTACTGTTATCGGCATCTAACTGATTGAACGTGGGTTACCTACATTTCAAGACACACTCGAATATTTCGACTCTTATTTTGAGTCCGCTAATCTGCTACTGCTTGCTGCAAACTTTCAGTCTGGGTTGTCTCTGTTGTAGTTGTATGTAGTTGGTCTCGCCTCAAGTCTTCGTGCCTTTGTGGCCTATATGGACACTGCCTCTCCCGATGTTAGAGACTCCTAATGCGTACCTAGTTGGAAACCCAAGTACATCTCGTTTGCTTGCACAGTTGTGTGACTGAATATATCAGCATTCAGCATTCGATGCAGTAGGTACGTCACAGGTCTCAACATCTGACTGGCATTCTATAAAACTGTAAAAGATCTCCAACAGAGCTTGTTAGCGTTACCTACTCGTATTACAGGCACGAAGTTACTTAACAGAGAAAACTATATGAAAATTCGTGTAGTTTTTTTATTTTATTTTGCATCATGCTATATAAAAGACAACGATCATAATATCAGAAAAACTTATCCATATTATGTCTATCACATTGAATAGTTATTTTTTTTCTATGAGCTGCCCTTCTGAAACACCAAACCCGTCTTCTTAGCGTCTACGATACCATAGTCTGAAACAACGGTTTTAAATCGTCGGTCTTATTCTTCTTTCGTGTTGAAAGCGTCACACTTTGCCGTCCCAGAAACGCGCTAACCTGAGCGCGCTGGGGTCGCCTCCAAGAGATCCTATCAGCTGCACTGTGGAGCATCAGGACAGTTATGACGATGCGACCTTGTCGGTACAGCTTAAGATTGGCACGAAATACCTCTTCTGGCTCTATTCCTCACATATCTTTCATGCGGGCAACACAACCACGCAGGCGGTTCGGGGATTTTCACATGCTCCAATCTTCTCGTCAGTCTGAACTTCTGAAGTATGTGGAAAGCCTATCAGAGTTGTCAACAATGAATAGGCGACTATGATATTATGTGCCCCTGTCTAGTCCTTCTAGGTACTCAATAGGTACTTAGTGGAAATAAAGCGGTCATGTTGCTCATGTTACACCATCACTGGCTGATTTTATGCGCCATTGGTCGCTCAAGACTCTATAATGTTTTTCATACTTGCACAGTACACACAGCTGCTTTTTTTTGTCAGAACATCGTATCTTTAGTTTTCTTCGAGGTCTGGTGCATCCTTATTCTTCGCTGAATAAGCAGCAATCAGCAATGCACTGAACGGACATTCCATCTCGTCTGGCCAAGAGATCTCAGGACGGACGTCGGACCGCAACTTTGTAAAGATCTTTGATAAACACTGCTGGATGCAAAGTTTTTAAAGTAAGGATTTATTTATTGGCTCTTTCAGATTGTAAGTAGCTCACTGAAACAATATTTTTTTGCCTGTTTTTTATAATTACACAATGTTGATTTCTGCTGTATTGCTTTCTTGATACCATTTTTGTGACAGTGACGGATGACAGCAATCATTAAAAACAACTTCTTCATTGTTGTCTATCGTTTCATTGTAATGCTTAGTTGTGGCACATTTCGGACTTTTTGGTAGATCAAAATTCACCGTTATTCAGTTTTCGATGGATTTAGGAAAGTAAATAGCTCAACGCTACGTAATGACAGAGGGTCTATGGTAAATGGTTTAGTCATTCACTTTTATACAAATAGCCACTATACGATAATCTTTGTGTATTTGCTTTGCTCCTAAGCGCCAAAGCGTGATAATATGTAGCTATATATGTTATTCTGATGTCCCAGCTATCTACATTCCAAATTTCATCCAAATCCATCCAGCGGATTCAGCGTTTTAAGGTAACAAACACACTCACTCACTCACTCACTCACAAACTTTCGCCTTTATAATATAAGTAGGATTTGAGTTAAGAGTATTCACACACAATGGCTAGGAGCTGTCCAATGGAAACAGGCATAAAACTAAGCAACTAACGAATTTTGTATAAATTGTTAGTCTGTTCGCTGGGTTGTATTGTATAGTATAGTATTTTTATAGTATACTTAGTCTTTTTTTTATTAAAAAAAAGGTTGGGGGATATGATGCCCTCTGCAGTGTGACATATTAATTTTATTTTCTCCCGTGACGTCTTCGGTTATCTTACTAATACTTACCAATCAATAGTGTTATCTAGAAAAGGTATGTAACCCAAGTCAATCATTCTCACTCAGTTCCTTGGAGGTTCTCATAAGTAGTAAAATTACATAGTGCCTGAGGGCAATAAATCAAAATCAGTGTAATCCCACGAGATTGCGTAAGAAAAAGTAGAGCAACTCCAAAACCGTGAATCAAAGGAAGAGAGTAAGCTAATCTATGCGCTTTCATTCATTGTTGTGCAATAAATAATTGCTCAGCCGTCATCTAAGTTGTGTAACGCATTATGTTACTAGAAAGACGCGCTTTGAGCGCAAAACAGTGCGCAAGTTAGTTTCGTTTAATTTATTACGTTTGTCACGTGCGATTTTGTCTTTTATGTCGGAACATCGTAATGTTTCTGCTATTCAACACTAGTGGCTCTTCACTGCATAGACATCATTTTATTCCTTTCATTTCCTTCGTTCACATCCTTCCTTTATTTTCCTACTTATATTTTAGGTCATATGGTTTTGGTTAGGTCATATGAATGGCTTATAGGTCCAAGAATGCATGGCATGACGTGTCATTTGCGTGGTAACTGCAGTGCGGAGATGGCTAGCTCTTTCTGGAATGGCTAGTAGGTACCATATTGTCATTCGTCGTCTGCCAGTCTGCGTATTTACCTATGTTCACTAGTCTTCGACCGAAAATATGTTAGTAGCTATACAGGACATTATGGAAGATATTATAATATCCTGCTGCGTAGATAGTCGATTTCTCTCTTACGTTTTGCAATAGTCAACCTGCATTTGGTCCCAACAATAGACTGTCGTCCCCGAGTAATTCTCTTACAATAATCTCGCATTCACCGTAAATCTATCTCCATATACGGGTCACTAATGGACCCGGTAGATATTTGAGGTAGTCGTTAAGATGCCTAATGGATGCTCAGTTGGACAAGTTTTGTTTTGGTGCTTTTTCACGCGCCACGTAATGCGGTGTAATGAGCGGGTCGCGTGGACCCTCAACCATTCGCCGGCCACGTGCTAAGTGGACTTGCCTGCTTTTTAATAAAACTTTGGTCTCGTTTTACGCTGATTATACTTGAATGGGATTAGAAATGTGTTAAACACGGTGAACTTAGTGGCAATTTTATTTCACGTTTATGGAATCGGTGATAAAACAACGATACGTTTGACAAGCGGGATCCGGAATCTCAGGCGTTTATTCTTAGATCCTGAAGCGGTGAAATTGCCAGTAAGTCCAATCTTAATACTCCAAATAAATAAAAAAACCGAGTGTCGAGTGTCGTGTATTACCTAGACTTAGGCAGCTTGTCCAGTGTCCACCGCACTCGCCGACCCGACACGATACGACATTTTGTCGGCACCGATATAGCGGTAGTAATATATTTACCATCGGATATCGTGTCGTGTCGGTGCGGTGGACAAACAGCCTTAGACCATGTAGAAAAAAAATGAAAACTTGTACCGGGATGGTACCAAACCGAACAGTCTCGAGAAAAAGGTCAAGAGAGTATTTTTCTTAAAGGCGGACACCGGCCTTCAGATGTTCCGGGAAATGAAACCCGTTGAAAGAGGAAAAAATAAACTGGCCAGTAAAAATATAACGCGATATTAATGAGCGTTCTCAGCGACTCAGGAAATAATTGCCTCGGAGTAAGTCTCCAATAATCCGAGGGCTTTAACGGGCCTGAAAGCTTGCGTGGTGGCGAGGCGTCAATTTCTATCGTGGATGATTAATAGCGTAGAGATAATCCGCTCGATGGCTCCGTTTTGCTGAATGCGGGCCTCGTCCGCCCATTCCACTCGCCTCGGATTAGAATGGCAAAGAAGCGTAAAGCCTTCTCCCGTCATAAAATAAAACTTTGGTTCTCTTGCTGAAGTCGAACCAACAACCTGGACAAAGTAATTTTAGAAAACACTTCGCTTTTAGCATGTGTGGAATAAACTACCGGAGGCGGTAATCAGTGCTCCCTCGGTGAACTCTTTAAAAACAGACTCGATAAACATTTAACACGTGCACTAACGTGATATACCTGCATGCATTAATTAGCTTTAAAGTGCCAGAGTATTTTTTTTTATTATTTTTTTGGGACTCTACCGTGTTGAACATAGGTGTATTTGAATTTTCAACGAAGGATTTTCTGGCATCTTTAAAAAAATAACAAAGTCTAGAGCACGAAACGTGATCAAACTTTTTTGTCCGAAACTTAATTATAGGAAAACGCGATACCTTTGTCCCGTTTTTGTGCCCTAATTGAGTCGACCGACGTGACGAAGCTCGAAAGTAATCTGTGAACTGTGTCGCCCAATTAGTCGTCCCTCGTCTTTGCCTCTCGCTTCCCTATTCATCGTTGACAACGATACATCTTTATTTGCAGTCGGAGCCATAAATCATTTTTGAACATTAACCCAGGGATGAAAGCTGATAAATCTTCGGAGTGTCCGTTTTAACAGCAAAATGTCATTGCTTAGCATTTTTTTCTAACAATAGATTGGTTTCTTGCTTGACATTCGCTCTATAAGCCCTGCTATTACCAAAATTATTTCTCCAAAACACTAAAAGTGCATAAAATATGTATCACCGTGTTTTCCCTGAGGAGCCTTTCTCTAACCGCATTTACCTCCGTTCATTAGTATACATTACGAAGCCGGGGAACAAATTGAATAGAGACAAAAACAAATTTCGTCATAATTAAATTGATGGAGCGCGTGACGACAGTATCAAATTCATAATTTGAAAGGGAAATTTTTCATCGCCCGGAGCGTAATGCCAAATTCAATTGGTAGAGGCACGAATATCCGGGACTTTGCCATTGCAATGGGTAGAATTACTAAAAAGGCGAGCGGTGTTTACTGAAATGCGGACTTCAATATAATATGGCTTGCAGTACACTTACCATAAGTGATCGTAGCGCACATGCGCACTATCTGGTAGGTTCTTTCCCTATAAGTGAGCTTTAGAATGGATGTATTTCTGGTACAGAAATTGTAATGACAAGAAGTGCAGGGCAAAATTGACACATTGACAAACTTTGCCACACTGAGCAGTTGCCGGCACTAACCCAGTTGTAAATACTTGAAAAACTCTGTGAAAAATGTAGGTAAAAGCGGCGTTTCACTGAAAAATAAACCCAGCGGTGTGGTTCATAGCAACTCTTTCTAATGATCCCTCCCTGTGCGGCTTTTATCAAAAAATTCACTTATGCGGCAAATTACCAAAACTGGTTTATTTGATAGAAAATACCTAGAGTTCTTACAGATTTTTTTCATCGCTGATACTGGGAATATTCCTGGTGCTTAATTTAGAGAAAATAGGGGCTGAACTAGCTTCATTATAGAGCGATACCTAACTAGACTAGACTGGGAACTTCAGGTATGGATGGAACCGTTGCAATGCCGCGATTGTATCTTCTTACGGCGCAGCCCGGGTCTTGAGCATAAGGAGATCTGTAACGAATTATTTTGTTCTCCAATTTAAATTGGATACTGCTCAATCTTTGCATTATTTATTTCGCCTATTTCTGGGAGGAGATAAAACTACAAAATATAGTTGTTTGAGGTATCTAGAAGTAAAGAAACACGGGATGGCGAAAACTCTACCTAAATATCCGTAACTGAGTGCCAAGTACAATAAAAAATGTAGGTGTAAGTATATGTAAATAATAAATTTTGGCCTAATGATTGTAAGTAAGTAAGTAAGTAACTCTTTATTGCACAAACGAAAACATTTTACAAATAAACATTTAAAAATAACAGTACAAATGGCGGTCTTATCGCTAAAAGCGAACCTATTGAACAAAGAATTTTTTTCGTTGTCTCATTTCGTTGTTTCTCTTAATAACAGATATGACACTGGTTTGCGCTTGACACTGGAAAAAAAAGTTCAAAGAATTAAATGTGGTGAAAGGGTAAAATGGGTGAAATGTCTAATTGTCTATGGGTGATATGCTGATTGCAGTGTCAAACAATCCTGTTAGATAGGCTTTGTATGTATTGGTGGATTGCGCACTGTGCTTATTCTGGAAGAAAAAACCGCACAGTTGCTAGTCCTCAAAACCGGTGGGAAAATAGCTCTCATCGAAATAAACATTTTTTTTAAATATTTTCCCCCAAAAAAAAAGCGTTTTTTTTACAGAATATTCACACTGGTCAGTTCGTTTCCCATTTTCCCTATGAGGTCCCGTAATTACCTGTCTGCGGACATTCGGTTTCTCAATCAAGCGTATCAGTCCCGGGCTTTTAGTTTTATACTACAGAAGATTAACTCGATGAATGTAGAGTAATTTTTTTTTTCAGTCAAGTTTACCTACTGGTTTAATTCTGTCAAGGACGTCTGTCATCCCGTCAAAAGTCAACTTTTTTTGTGCCTAGTGCTAATACGAACTATAGAAGGAATGCCTTCCTCCCGAGAGCTGCTCATTCATTTAATAAACTTTGTAGGGACCAATCTGATATTGACTTATTTTGTGATAATCTCAATAGCATTCGTAGATTACTAACAGTGCGATTTTGTACCTCGCTCTAGGTACCGATCTACTCAATACTTTTATAGGTATACGTATTGCCATATCACTGCATTTGTTTTCTCTTTACCATAAATTCCGCTGTGTTTTCCTTTCTTTTCTTATTATTATTCTCGAAATGAAATGCATAATATATTATTATTCTACCTATAATCAAGAACTATGATGTACCTTCCTATTTCGGTACATAAAATCTTCTATTTCTTTAACTATTTCATTCTGTACCATTTCTTACTATTGTTTCTTCTATCTGTGAAAACTTTTAATTGGCTTTTTATTAACTATGTATTTGCTATCTTGTATGTATCTTAGCCGTAAGTTTTCCTCTGAAAATAAAATAAATAAAATAAAAAGGTTAATAGCAGTTTGTGCTGTCTCTTCAGGAAAAATAACTTGTATTTTTAACCAAGCTACCTTCTCCTGCAACTGGGAGAAAATTGTCCTTGCAGCTTTTATATTTTTAGCCACTCTCAAAACCGATTACAGTCAGAAAATATCCTCATTTTCTATTTACTCCTTTTTTCTTCCTATTTTTTTGTGGCGAAAATCTACTGCGATTGCAATAATAGTTAACCGTCTGCAGTGTATATTTCTCACGCGGGCATTTCCAATCCGATCGCATTAGACCGGCCGAGACGAGGGTGCGCCCAATTTGCCGACGTTTATACGGACCGCGGCCGTCGCCCCTCCGCCGATGTGTAATTTACTTGAACATACCTCTATCGAGTATTTGGGGATGATACAGCTATCGCGGTATGATAAGATCGACTATACAAGGTGTTACAAAAGTACCTAACTCTTTTTACAGGGTAATAGCACCCGGTGATAGGGATCACAACCGAAATATTTTCGTTGCTCTATGACGTTCCGTTAATTTTTAAATTAATAAAATGTAAACGATGTGGCGGGAGAAAAGTATTTTTGAAATATTGTTTTCATTGACTTTCACAATGTTTTAACAACTCAAAGCTATGTAAATGCACCATATTAACACGCACAAACATAATTTTTAAATTTGAGCTAATAACAAAAACAAAAAAGTTATGATTTTTTTTTAATTTTGAGGTTATAAAATAAATCGACGGCCCCTACGTACATCATCGAATCTGCAAAAGTACTACTTTACAGGAGAGCAAATCAAAGTTAGATTTTGATATGGAAGAATAAGTTAAAGTAGTATCAGTAAACAAAAATTATTAAAAATTACATAATTTAAAACTCTATTTTTGTACCCTACACAATTTATCTTAATTTAAGTACTTTTTTGGATATTACACATTCGATATTGTTTTACGTTACTTTTGGCTCGACTGTCATCGAAAGTGGCAGTTCCGATAGTATTCTTTGTTCATAAAAAAATATAAAGTATCGAATATGGTACATTCAATAGTATTCTTTGCCATTCTATCTCATTTCAAAGCAATTTGTGTTAGATTCGATAGATGTTCCTTTTTATTTTTATCATGAAAGTATCCCATTAGGTACAAATATATTGCAAAACAAAAAAATACATAGCACTTAGGTATTATTAAAAGTATACCTACATAAAAAATATGATATTTTGCCTTAAAAGATAGACATGTTTTTCTTTTTAACCGACTTAATAAAAGGAGGAGGTTCGATATTCGACTGTATGAATATTTTATTATTATTATTTTCCTTATCATGTAATATGTTCACTAATTTCTCTTGCGAATGGTGGACCGATTTTAAAAGTTCTTTTTGCGTAAATACTTCCGAGGTGGTCCCATAAACATTTGGTGAAGATCTGATGAAGAACTTTGAAGGTGGAGAACTGAACACCTCAACGGACAACAGAAAAAACACTCGGAATCATATACATTTTCACTAGTAATTGCAAACCAGTAAATAAAGCAAACTATCACAATTTTTTTGTGTTAAAACACAAAAAATTAAAACCTACTTCAGTTCGCAATAAAAAGGCAAAAAATATTTGATTTATTTCTAATCAACTTAACTATTGGAGTTCATTCTATGTTTTTTCCAGAAAGCGTCCTAGAAATAACTTAAAATTTAGTTTAGATATCATTACAAAGGGGAGGCCTTTGCCCAGCAGTGGGACACTCTCAAGGCTACTTAAAGAAAGCATTACAAAAAAAAATGTTGTAGAAATATAAAGAAATTCAATTATTTTTGCCTTTTGGTACGAACTTAAAGTTGGTTTTAGCTTTGTTTAAATCTTCAGACAAGCTTTATTTGTTTGAAAGCATCATGTGTTGCAATTGGTAAATATTATTTTCTGCTAAATGCTCTCCTTCATAATGGCACCCATCACAGAAAAGCTAGCGGAAAATCGGTTAAGGTGGTACGGCCCAGTTCGCCCAAGCTCTTTACCGAAACATGGACGCTCATCAAGAACAACAACATGCGAGCCATGCTATGCCTCAGATTCGTGGATCGAGAACCTAATGTCGTCATCCGATTTCGGACAAAGGTGGACGATGTAGGTGATCGAATCTCGAACCATATGTAGAAATGGGTGTCCAGGTGATGCGGGAAGATGGAAGGTGTACAAGGGAGGCAACAAAGTGGCGTCCAAAAGTTAGACGCGGCGGTTGGTGGGCAGACCAACAGCCCGATGGTTGGACGATATCGTTGTGTTCATGGAGGGTCCATGATAGTGGATGGCGAGAGACCTTAAGAGATGGCGTGAGGGGGAAAAAGCTTATATCCAACAGTGGACAGAAGAGGGCTGATGATGATGATGGTATGGCTGGGGAGAGAGTACAATACGTTATCTGAAACATTTGCTCATTGATCGATGTAAATATAACTAAGGAACAACCACTCTTCTTCAGTGGGTATAACTCAGTCCTCCTCACGAGATAGGTGGAAACATGTAGTTTAGTTAGGTCTCTCTCACAAGCTCATCTCTCAGCTGGCCAGCCCACAGGAAAGACTTGCGGAGCTAATAAATTTACGTACTTTACTTTAAAAATAAACTAAAGTCATGCCACTAGCGGAAATCGAACCTAGAACCTCTTCTGCCGGACCACCATCAGCTGTCTTTGTAAAGTAGTAGGTGCATATAATACGTATTTACTAGTAAATTCATAAAATAAATATCGAATATGCTGTAAAAACTGTGACTTCGGCCGCCTTCGGCGTAAAAAAACATCGGAAGTGGTAGATTCGACATATGCGTAGCATAGTAAAACGTCGAAAGTACCACTTCCGATATTTTTTCCTCTATACGGAACAATGAATACTATCGAAAGTGGTAGCTTCGATGGAAACTAAGCGGTCGTTGACGTCAAACAATATCGTACCTACCACTTTCGATTATTTTCTTTGTCAACTTTTAAAATAATCCGTAAATGTGTTAATCGACACTGGTAGTTACAAGCTAGGCGTCCACGTCGCTGTCACGATACATCATCGAATCTACCATTTATGATGTTGTTCGTCGTCCAACGAGAGAAGATATGATATTGTTCTAATCAAAATATATAGAAATAATAAGTTTCTACGTATAAAAAAAAATGCATCATATAAACTGTTTAATTTACTAAATTTTGGTGTAATAAAACGAAAATGCATTTTTTGCAGATTCGATAATGTACGTAGGGGCCGTCGAAATATTGTTATTTTCAACTTTTTTAACAGATTTGACATCCTGTTGACCAGTAGGTTACACCCTGTAAAAAGAGTTAGGTACTTTTGTAACACCTTGTATTTTAGAAATAACCAATTAATAAATATTAATTAATAAAATTAATAAATAACCATTAAAGTTCGTCTACACTAAAACTGCGCGTGCTTACCATAATCGCTTGTGACTTATCGTAGCGCTACGAAGCTACGCTAGGAATCGCTACGATTTGCGCTGAGCGTATTTGCATAAATTGCGTAAATTTCGTAATTTGAACTATCTCTGTGACATAGGCATGTTAAATAATGTCAAGTCTCCTGTGATATACACGGAACAACCCTAATTGATAGGTAAGTCCTTATAGAATATTCCATTTTTGAGTTAGACTGTTAGATTGACTTTTGGTAATATGGGAGTTGAGTAAAATATGCCCATTAGTTAGGTATTGTGTTCTACGAAGCTGACGTTTTAGTAAAAGAAGAAGGAATTTAATTTTCCTCTGGCAATATCTCGGTGCCGCGCAACATCCAAAGAATACATGCGTAATTTATTTCGTAGCTACTCGAAATGAGCACTGACCCGTCCCTTTTATTGAATGTTTTACCTGCGAACATACAAAATGTATTCGGCTGAGAAAATCGACGCAAATAAAGAAACACGAGCATCGTAAATCGAAGCTCACTTGTCTCTAAAATCTATCCCCAAGGTCTGCTGAAAATGTAAGCTTCGATAGACAAACGAATCCAATTTGCAAAGGAAAAATTCAAATTCTTGTTTTCCCTTTACTATATATCACTAGGTGAATAAAATAAAAAAACAACAAAAGTATACTGCATTGTTAAACATTGTGGCTGCTGAAATAAAACGCGAAATGTATTGTACTGTTGGTCATGGATATTTTCATTTTCGGCAAAAAATGTGGCGGGGAAAAGTTTCGAATGGAATAAAAACCCATAGTGGTGTTACCTGGAGGCTTCAAAGTCAATTTGTCTTACCCCCTTACGCGGCCTACCCTTGTAGACAGCGAAAGGAGCAAATTCGCAACATACGCGCTGCATCTGTCAGATGTCACTGTAAGCTATCATTTTTCACGCGTAATCCGCAGACAGGCTCGTCAAAGACCGGGTCGGCATTCTGGAAATGTAGGTTTTTTTTGTAGGTTATTTTGTGGCAAAGACCTGCCACGTAACAGCTCAGATTTTCGGTCTATGAAGTATTTTTATCATTTGGGATAGATTATGAGTTCAGCACATTTTATGTTACGTGCGTACATTCGTTAGAAAACCGATAGAGAACAGAAAATGTTCCTTTTCTTAGTTTTTTTCTATTTGCAGTCAGTACGGGTCCGCTTCGTGTAACCTAGGCTTAAGTAGATTGAAATGAAAAAGTTCGATTTTCAGAATGAAGACCCCTGCTATTGCGGACGAATTTATTACCTCGAAATTTTGCGCGATACTGTCATAGAGCCGTCCTTTAGACCCAGACGAGGGTAGCGGAGGTAATGGACAAACAAAAATGATAGGTGGATGAATTTCGAACGTAGGGGTGAAATATGACAGGCGTGAAAGCAAAAAAAGAACGCGCTAGGCGGTGGCTTGTGGGAGTGTTTAAAACAATCGAACTAGGGTTCCGAAAAGTGACTTTTGGCTTGGCTTGTACAAAATACTTTGAACCCGCAACCTCCAATTCGGAACGCAAAGTTTTTGTTCGAAAGTTCGTTATTGGCTTAATCTTATCTTTAGACAATATTGAGAAACTAATTTCAATATTTTTATTTTGGTTCAGTAGTTTGGATTTTACAACGTTTCAAAGATACGGTTTTATGACGTCACGCGACGGTCTGCATACTGTTGGCGCACAGTGGTCGATTTGTACGATTTAGGCGGCCAAAAGTCCATTTCTCAAAGTTAACTTATAACAAAACTAATTGATTCCCGGAAAAATAGACACCCCGACTGCCCAAACCCCACCCCTCCCCAGTTCCTAGAACTGCGTGCGCGCCCCCACAGGTAGTCGGAACTTGATCGTCGCGCAAGCTGTACGCGTTCGTTCTCGACACTCTTAGCGCAACCGATATTCTAAAGTGAATATTTCATTGGATATTATTCAGTTACAAGTGAAAGTGATGGAAGTCGAAAATTCAGGTAAGCTCCTTCAAATATAATTTAAATTAAGATAAGGAATATCAATATTTAGTGCAGTTACAACGTATCAAAGATCGCCCTTTTTCGTAGAAAATATTATCATTTTTTTATTTTCAATAGTAAAAATGTTGTACTTCCGAGACCGTCCGAGTTAAATTCCTTATGGTTTCTAATAGTATAGCTCTTTGAGCAGATAACCACAAAAAAAATAGCCACCACCTTTGACCACTTCGCGAGAAAAATAATAATTCATTAACTTAGGCAGAAAGTGAGAAAAATTCATTTTTTGTTTCTTTTGCGTTAAAATTCCTTTTCGTTGTTCTAGGTTCATCAAGTTACTCGGGCATGGAGGTAGTAACTCGCAGATATCTTTTTGATAAGATGATTGAGGAAAACTCTCCATCAATAAACGACAAATTGGAATACTTACAAAATTATTTGTTAGTGTCTTACGGGGACTCCGACGAAGACAAAAAGTATATAAATCATAAATTTTCATATTTTAAAACAGAAATAAAAAAGAGATGGTCCAAAGCACGCAACACGCTAGAAAAATTTCTTATAAGCAATGATGCATGGTTAGCAGGAACGTTCGAGATGCCCATAAAAACGCATAATAAGTCAGGACGACCTAGCAAAACATTCAGTGAATGTAGTGAAAGAACTAAAAGGAGGAAAACAGAAGAAGTTCGCTCCTCTGTAGGCAAAGAAGTGATAGTTCACGCAGCGCAAGTAATTTTACAAAAAGAAGGAAAAAGAAACGCCTCGCAAGTCCTAAAAGATATTACAAATTCGCCTGCAGCCGCAAACGAATGTAAAAAAAGACATTCCAAATCAAAGGCACAAGATCCCCTTACGCCTCGGGAGGCACTGCGAATGTGCGTGGACGCTGATTTGACACGAAGTCAATATGAAATTGTGCGAGCAACCAACAGAAGCTTTTACCCGTGCTACGAATTAGTGTTGAAGGCTAAACAGGAATGTTACCCACCCAAAGAGACGCTACGAGTGACCGCTTCCTGTGCTGAAAGTGATCTACAATCTTTGTTAGATCACACCGTCACGCGATTATCAATTTTCCTCGAAGAAGTACTAATGACTCTTACAGAAACTGAGAGAAATTCCTTGCAGATTATCTGCAAATGGGGTTGTGATGGTTCACAACAAGCTCAATACAAACAAAAGTTAATGAATGACGCCGACTCGGATGCAAATATATTTTTGAGCTCATTCGTGCCTCTACAAATTGTTTGCGGCGAAGACAAAACAAAAATGGTTTGGCAAAACCCGACTCCTTCTTCACCACGATATTGCCGCCCGATACGATTCAGATTTATAAAAGAGTCTACAGACATTACAAAAGATGAAATAAATTACGTTCGGGACAGTGTGAAGTCCCTAAAAGCCACGGAATTGGAACTGAATGGGCAAAAATTCTCGGTTAGCCACAGTCTTAAAATGACCATGGTGGACGGCAAAGTTTGCAATGCGGCGACTGACACCAAATCAACGAGTAGATGCTACATATGCGGAGCCACTTCAAAAAACTTTAATGACTTAAGTAAAAAAAACGAAATTCACCCAGAATCGCTTGAATTTGGCCTATCAACTTTACATGCCAGAATTCGATTATTCGAGAGTATTTTACATTTAGCTTATAAATTGCCCGTTGGGAAATACCGTGAAAAAAGAACCAAAGCAGAAAAGATGCTAGAACAACAAAAAAAAAAGAGATTCAGCAAAGATTCAGAGAAGAAGTAGGTATCTTGGTAGATATACCAAAATGTAATTTTGGTAACACAAATGACGGCAATACTAGTAGAAGATTTTTTGAAAACCCACATCTGGCTGCTGAAATAACGGGAATAGACTTTAATTTTATTTATAGAATTAAAGTTATTTTGGAAGCCATATCAAGCGGTCACAAAATAGATGTCCCGAAATTTGATGAATACGCCATGGAGACAGCAAAACTGTATGTAGAGTTATATGGTTGGCATTCTATGACTCCTACCATGCATAAAATTTTGGTACATGGTGGAAAAGTTATAGAAAATTCTCTAGTGCCTATTGGTCAACTTTCGGAGGAAGCTGCAGAAGCTCGTAATAAGCACTTTCGCTCATACCGTCTAAACTTTGCTCGAAAGTTTTCACGCGAAGACTGTAACCTTGATATTTATCACAGGTTACTCTTGACATCAGATCCACTCATCAGTTCAATGAGAAAAAAAAAGAAGATCCGATCAAAACCATTTTTGCAGGAAACTTTGGAGCTTTTGCTTCCTGCAGAACCAAATACAAAAGGCACTTGTGATAAATGCATGGAAAGTGACGGTGAGGAAGAATTGTCTTTTAAAGAGTAACATAACAATTTGTATGTTAAACTTTCATAAAATATTGTCTTATTGTTTATGATTCGGTACCTAACATTGTAAGTAACATTTAGTATAATAATGTGGTAATAACTGTTGACCATTTAATTTTAGTGTATACTGTATTTTTTTGTCATCCATATTTTATTTTCAATTTAAATAGGCATGCAGACTGTAGAGAATAAACATTTTTTTTTATGTACGGCCGTCTTTTACTTAACAAATTGTGATAATTCTTAACCCAAATATCAAAAACTACTAAGCCGATTTTGATAATTCAAATGAACTCAAAATATATATTTTACACCAAAGGGAGATTTAAAGAAAATTTAAAAACATTGGCGCTATTTACAAAAATATTTTCACAGAAATGTTTTTTTGTATAGAAAAATACGCTTTCAATGAAACGAATAGGGATAAACATATATATTCACTCTAAAATACCAGATTAGCATTTGTTGTCGTATTTATTACTGAAATAAAGCATAAAATAGTTTTGGCCGCCTAAATCGTACAAATCGACCACTGTGTGGCGGTCATAGGAACAAAACATTATAGCGCATAAAAACAAAACTACTGGACCGAAATAAAAAATATTTAAATTAGTTTCTCAATATTGTCTAAAGATAATATTAAGCCAAAAAGGAACTTTCGAATAAAAAACTTTGGGTTCCGAATTCCTGTCCCGACTGATTTTTTCAACTTATTATAAATGTTTGTACAAAATACCCAAACTTTAATATTTTTAAACCGTAGGGGCGGGCGGCGAGCAGATTTCCAGTTCACTGTGTAGGGGTAAATAATTAGGTAAGTCTATGTACTATTTTCTAAAAGCGAGGCTTATAACCTACTTTGAAGGGGAGTGAAGCAACTCTAGTTTTAAGTAGGTAAGTATTAGGTACGTAATATAGGTAACCTGAGCTAAAGAAAGCTGGCAAAATGTCTGTATCATAGTTGCTTTGGTAACCGAGACAAATTGTCGCGAATCGGAACTCGTAGCGACATAAATCGCCAGGGAACACACAATACAACAAACACAATAAATTTGGACATGTTGATCGCAGAAATAGGCGAAAGTGAATGGAAAGAGAAACCGAGGTTGTGACCTATGGATTTATATGGTCGTAGCTTGGAAACAATTTCAGTGGAAAATACTCTCAATGTGTTTTGATCGTAGAAAAACGTACAAATTGTAGTAACTGGTCGATTCCATAGTTTTGTCAAAGCAGTTCACATGAAACTGGTATGTTGCGATATTTTCCACTTGTCCATTGTTAGCTTTTTGTCCACTTGAGTCCTCTCAAAATTGTTTTTTTTTTTCTATTTTGTCCACCATTATCATTATAAGTGTTTACAAAACACAAAACCTGGAAAAATTATCACATGAAATCAAAATGAGTATGCATTGCCTACCTTACATTGCATTCTAAACTTGGTGCCCACTGGATCGCAAAGCCGACAGTCTCTTGTGTTCCACCATTCATTAGGTACAAATCTCGAAAAGTTTGTTAATCAACCGGGATGCAAGCCCTGTAGAAACTTTTCGTTGCATCGCGCACTGTGGATTACTTTCATGTCCGTCCGTCTGTCTGTCAAACTGTCAAATTCACTTGTTCTTTCGTAACGGTATCTGTCTGAGTTTCATTTTGTATGTAGATGTTTTCAAAGAATGCTTTATTCTATTTCAGATGCGCTTTGATTAATTCGTGTACGAATTGAATGGGCGATACATTAATGTAGAGATCGAATTGGAATTGCTTACCCATTCGTTTATTGTATTAGGTACGGTACGAGTACATAAATTGCAATTAGTTAGAAATACATGCTAGTAAGTAAACTTTGTATCAACTACCAACAGCTCATTAAAATTATCTTTCTCTATAAACGGTTAATCAACGGATAAATAGATTTTATGATACTTTATGTTTGGTCATCTCCCAACAGTAGGTTCCCAACAGTCCTTCTTTTATTTTTCTACTAATTATATTATGACAGAATGGAGCAGCAGGTAAGCCTCTCTATAGTCTACATATTGAATATCCACCATTAACTACTTGCCCTCACATTTCTTCGAAAAGAAAACTGCAACCTCGACGCAATTCTCATTCCAATAAGATATCCATTAGCGTGCGCTTTTCCTATCTGCAAAACCTCAATAGCCTGCAGCATTCTCATGGAGTTATTGTTATTGAACTACAGATAACTCGAGGAGTTAGTGAGGACAATGAGTCGACGCTAATCGTCCACACACGCGTGTGAACCCGTCTCCAAGTCGTGATCAGTGTACTTCCTCTTCCTACAAGAGCATGCCAAGTGTAAGAGGCCTACACTTTGAAACTATTCAGTAGCCATGCCAGTTACTATTATAGACAACATGAACTGCGGTCTCATGGCTAGGATTATAGAGCTTCAACGTTATACTGTTTACCAGTAAAGGAGAGGTCTCAAAAGGTTGGTGGTTTGAAGCCACGCCTACTAAAAACAAGTGCTTGGTAGTTAGAACAAAAAGAGCCCTTCAAATGGCTTGATATGCTGTGAATATTGTTGCGTGTAATTTCTTACACGAAACGATTTGTCTTTTTGTTCTAACGACGTATCCCAAGAGATCACCATCTACTATTACTTGGGGATTTCTTCAAGTGTCAAAACATAGGTTGGAATCGCTGTCAAATTCAGTCTATTATATTAATTTGGTATATATGGAAACCGATGGTTGGACGGACGACATCGTTGTGTCGGCGGAGGATCCATGGATGCGGATGGCGAGGAACCGAGGTGGCGTGAGGGGGAAAAGGCCTATAACCAGCAGGACTGATGATGATGATGATGGAAACCACAGATTAATAGACTGAGTTTGACAGGGATTTAGTTGGAATCACTGTCAAATTTTACACTTGAAAAATCCCTGATATTCACATCCTTGAATACGTCGATGAAGTCCAGCAGCATCAAAATATGGAAAATTAATCAAGTTAAAACTCAGTAATGATTTTCGATACTATTCAGTGCCTCGCCGGCTAAAAGAGCTCTTTTGATCTCCGAGACTTATTGAAATAAGGTCTATTCACTGCAAGGCTTCAATAGAAATCCTGTAAAGGTCCGTTCTGGCATATTATTATAGGCCCCAGCGGCAACGTAACGATGGGAGTGGACATAAAGGACTGCTTAAATGCTTGGTACCGGAGCTTGCATCTATGCCTCGTATTATACGGCAACTACTCTACTATACAAGGTATTTCAGAAAGGTACTGACAATGAACTTGTCAATACTGATAAGTTTTATTATTGAGTCAACTAAGAAATCTTGAAATTAGCTGTTCCATACTAAAATAAGCTTTATTTTTTTTCAAGATTCCGCATTTGGCCCCATAGTACTTACCTAAATCTTGCTCGTCTGTATGAGTTTAGCGACCCCCTTTAGCATAGGCATTCCTGTAACACCCTGTGAATTGTACATTCAGATACAAAATGTAGCTTATTCGAGCGCATTACGAGCTTTCTGAGTTACATCCAGCCTGATTATTATTCTAATACGTGCTTCCTTTCTTTGGAAGCTGTAAAAGGGTTTAATCGTTGCTCTAAATCGAAAGAGTCGTAAAATATCAGATCAAGATGGTAACATGATGTTTAGACAAATATAAAAAATGGAAATGGAAAATTTGCTTTAAGATTCTGGTACACTTTTTGGCTATAAGCTACTGTCATGTTTGTGACCGATTTAGGTAAAACATGGAACCAATACTATGAGGCTGACTACCTCTTGCTTGAAAGTACCTATACCTTTACGTATTTTGGATTGTTACGTATCTCGAGAGGTGGTTGCCAGGTCTATTTTGGACTCCTGTCTCCACTGTTCCTTTTCTAAAAATACCTTTATTTTGCATCATCATTTTATACTGTAATTGGGAGAAAATAAATATTTTTTGTATTTTTGTATTTTGTATTTTACGTCCGTCTTTTCAGTGATTTTGCCTACTGTTTGTTTAATTGAGATACACTGTGAGAACTAACATAAACAGTGTGTCTCTGACCATGCCAGTAATTCAAATAGGTACTTGTTCATAGAAACAGAACTATAACATCCTATCCTACTATCCTATCCTATCCTACTGATATTATATTTGTGAAAGTTTGTAAGTGTGGATGGTTGGATGGATGGATGGATGGATGGATGTTTGTTACTCTTTCACGCTAAAACGGGTGAACGGATTTGGATGAAATTTGGAATAGAGATAGCTTAGACATCAGAATAACACATAGGCTTCATATTATCACTCTTTTACACTTAGGAGCAAAGTAAAGCATATATATCCTTTTTCTGTAGTCTACGCGGACGAAATCGCGGGCAAAAGCTAGTATAGGTATAAGGTTAATCTCCACGTGAATCTGGCTTGTACATGACCGGCTTATGTCATCATGTCAGCGCATTCGGCGATTGAGTTTTAGTCACAAAGAGACTAATATTGCCATTGATTACGATTGATATGAGTTAACTGTGTAGCTGCTGTCCTTTTGTTTTAGCCGGTCGGACAGTCACGTGCGGCTATTTGAGAGTAGTTCTTACTGTCCTCAGCCTAAGAACAAATATTGAACACTAAGGTTGTCGCTGACTCTACATAGAAAGTCACTGTACATAAACATAAATAAGTCACCATACATCACGTGGCACCCAATGTTTGTGGAGCTACGTAGGTACCCCGGTGTAGTCCAGTTCTGCCATCTAGCTTTCAAATTCCCTATGAAACTTGTTGATTTCTACGCCGTAAGTAATAAAGGCTGTTTTTCCTAACCTACGGCCGTAATAAATAACTTTGTCGAGGTGCGAGGGTGTCACGCTTGTTTGCCCAGAGAATTGCCATTTTTATGACACCCTGACAATCTGATGTGTGCCGTAATGTTTTTTTGTGACAATTCGCGCAATATCAGCGCCGTGCTTTATTGCCCCGAGTTGTGTTTGCTGAGATAGATTACACTTTTGTTTTGTTTATTGCTATTTACGGTCAAATCAGTAAAGTAATAAACAGTTGTGTAAGGTATCTACATTTCAATACGATCACACGCCGTCAGCTTCCCTCAATTCAACCCTGAGGCACGTGGTAAGCAAGCTCACCTGTTTTGAGTAGGTATACCTTTTAATTACTTACAACCTTTGAGTGAATCATTTCCGAGTTCTTGACCATGAACAATATCGTGAAAGATTTTCTTAAGAGCCATCATAAAATCACAATTTGAACAATTCCCCCCTTTCGGATCGAGTCAATTCGCCACACGTGAGTGGCGTTAAAACTTTGCCTTTAATCATCACTCAGGGGTCCGGCTGATGACGCTTCAAAACAAATTATATTCACTACAGAATGTCTATCAAAACTGTCTACTGTTGTTTTTATTGCATCTAAGTCCTTTTAAGTGATTTAACGACGCTCTCGCCCGACCAATAAAAATGCCCTCTATTTTAAAATTCGTTGAATAAAAACGGCTTATTTCTTAAGAATTTAATCCTATCGAAATAAACGTCCTATAGACTTGACTTCCTGAACCAACGACTAAATAAAAGAGGTCTCAGCCTTTTTCTTTTGTCATTAATTACACTGTCCCTGTATTAGCTAAAGAAACAATGCACCTTCTTGGGTCCACCCAACTAACTTTTTTTGTTAAGTAATTAAACTTTTTTAGTCTGCTTTCACCTAATAAGTACAAAAATATTGTTGGTTTAACTTAGAACTATTTTCCATAAAAACAGTGGTTTTGACTGTTGAATTCGGGAGTGCATTTTCAGGTCGGCTGAACTCAGTGATAGCTAGCTTTCTGTAGTGTACATTTTGCGGCCCGGCGGCGGAGTTAGAGCCTATTAAACTGTCAATGGCAGAGGGTCATAATCGTGCGTGCGCCGGAGTACAGTCGTAGAGAGGCAACATAAATCAACTAATTAACCCTCCCAGCCCTTATTAACGACATAAATTTCGCGCTCGAAAGCACACTCGAGATGTTATGCGGGGCTTTATAGGTGGGTACTCTGGCAATAACATGATCACCGGTTCCTTGGGTAGGGTTGAGGTTACGCGATCAGTCTTATTGGTGATTCGCATCTATTCTCTTAAATATCCACTCACGCGTCAACCGTCAAAATCGGTTTTTATGCGGGAATAGCTCTTATTGAATGAACAATCTTTTTTTAACATAATAACGGTAATATTTACGAAACAATGTTACAAGTTCTAGGTAAATTAAAACAAATAAGTAACGGTTACTTAAAGCGGCGCTAACAGGATCTAAGGTGCCAAATGTGGCTAGGCATAGAGAGGAGCCTGGGCAGTGAAGGTGAGCGTTGATGCATATCGTAAGGGGGCCCCGTAAACCTGGGTCGCAAGTCCTGGGCGCGGCGCCGGACTCCACTTCCTGAAATGCGCTGGACCGAACAGCAGTACTCTTAGCAGTCTCTCTGAGTAGGTACATACTTGAGGTTTTAATTCTCTCTGACACTGAGATCAAACTCGCTCTATCTATCAGGGCACACTAAGGTCCAATTGCGTCAACCAGGGTTAGCCAGTTAACTCTGAGTTAACGTCAATAATTGTATGGAAATTCTAAATTAACTCAGAGTTAAACATTTATAATAAGTTGAAAAAATTCACTCGGGACAGGACTTGAACCCGCAACCTCTCGCATACCGTGCAGGCGCTCTACCAATTGAGCTACCGAGTCAAGTAACTGTCGATGCGAATTTCTTCAACTAGTCTCCATCTACTGGACGGGGGGCGCCACCTGGTGTGATTAGTTCCCTAGCAAGGGTTAGTGCTTTAGAAAAAAACAAAAAGTAACTCAGAGTTAGTTGGCTCACCCTGACTGACGACGCAAGACCGTCTAAGAGATTTTTATTGATGGTGTAGCGGTAGCCTGAAGTGATTTAGTTTGTGGCAACCCTAAACCTGGTTATTGCGGTTTAAGGCTGGAAGATAGTAGTGTGGCGGGAAATTCAAAATTTTCACAGTTTTTACATTTTGTAGCTAAACTGAGATATTTTTGTTCAGCGATTTTTCGTTCGCGAGAATAAATCCGTATTCTTTTCATTATTGTAAACAACAGAACAACAATAATTCAGCCAATTATGTGTTCTGGTCTACGACAAGTTTTTTGGACAGTACCACTGCATCGAAGACAGAACACATAATCGGCTGAATTATTGTTGTTCTGTTGTTTATAATAATGAAAATAATACGGTTTTATTCTCGCGAACGAAAAATCGCTGAACAAAAATAGTTCAATTTAGCTACAAAATGTAAAATTCTGTGAAAATTTTGAATTTCACGCCACCTTGCTATCGTCTACCCTTAATGCGAATACAGTGTTAATCTTGTATAGCCCTACTGACTTTGAGGTAAGCAATCTTTAGTTACTTGGCTGGAAAGTGGAATGTGCATACCGTAAAGGGAAACCGCTGGAAAACTTAGGAATTAATATTTGTCGAAGCGTAAAATGGGAAGAGAGTTGACTTCCATTTTCTTAAGTAAACATTCTACCAATAGTTATAGTTGTCGTCGCAAAGCGGCCTAGCTTCTTTACGGCTCTACAAAAGGCTGTTTTGTCACGTTTTGTCTTGCCCGTACCATTACACCGTTATTTGCAAAGTTCACAGTTAGGGGCAGAGAAGATTGAGCAGTATAATAAAGAGAGACGCAATAAAATCGAGCCAACCCGTATCGCATGTCGCAGTCCATTACCAAGCACATAACAGCCCAGAGTGACTCATCCTATCATCCCCCGGGTTATCGCTAACATCGCGCCACGCATATGGCGTCATTGTATGCACTAATTGTACTACAGACACATTAGTTTAATTGCCTTACGTAAATAGTGTAACTGTCTGTCTGTACAAGCCAACAACGCGTGATTATGAGCGCAGTTACTGTGTTTGTATTTATCTTTGTGATCTGAAACCAGTGTTCATGCAACAACGCTTCAGGCGGATTTGTGCGGCGACGTAGGTATCTACTAAGTTTTATATTGTACCTACTTATAGGTGTGTATATTGAACTCTAACATCGATTCGGCCCTAAAAGCTTCAACTGAGCACAAAAGAAAACAGTTTTTTTCCTTAAAAACGTTCCGTGCGAGGTCGTGATGACTCGTCAAATTAAAAACAGAAGAGGAGCTCCGTCGAAACGAATGTTATTGTGCCGATAGTCATTTATCAAAATGTCCGGACGCTCGCCACGAGTGCCGAGCACCGCCTTTTTGTAAGAAACTTATCCAATGAGAGAACTCGCCGACGGTTTTATTGCTTTTACGTTTTAGATACGGATCTATTAGGAGCATTACGTATACGGCCGGGGGTTAAAATAAAAGTTTCGGTTGTCTTTGACACTGGCCTTTGTTTGTTACTGTATAGTGTACGAACTTGGTTATAGTTGACGGCTTCTGTTGTGGGACTTCAATAGACCAGCGATAGACATAAATATCTCGAGCTTATAATAAGAGTCAAAGCTGGCGATTGAAGCAACGCGTAGAAGAGTTAGGACAATGCGTGGGTTGAAAAACGCAGGCGCAATGCGTGACAGAGATAAAGAGTCGGTACGTTTTGTCCGGAGAGCGTGTGCTCTGATACCGATCATTAAGTATTAACAGTAAGGGCCCTCTTCCTCCAGGGGTCATGGAAGGGGTCGATAAACTCCCGCGCATCCATCCGTGTGCCCGCCCTAATGATCTAGCTATCTACCGATATTGTATGGAGGCGATGTACGAAGATGTTGTTTTGTAAGTGTAGATATCATTCAAGCGTGGTATTTAAAATTATGCTTGTGATAAATTGTAATGTTCGATATTGTAAGTGTATAAAGGTTGTGAGTCGGATTAGGTCGTCAAAATAAGTAGATCCCTAAGTACATAATGTTAAAGCTTCAGTTTTCGTCACAATTGAGTCGGTATACAAAGGAAAATGGTTACCTACCAATACCTACCTACAATTTCTACTAAAAATCATTTTATGAAAAACCTTTCAAATTCATCAAGCTCCCTTTGAAATATTATAGCTATTACGCAAACAGAACTTACTCGTAGTAACTGTTCCAGGAAGAGTACACAAAAAATATGAGCCGAGAGCAACCCTCCGGAATTAATTTCGGTAGCCAAAAACGAGCGTGGAGAGAAATAAAGTTTAGGGAAAATATGGAAGACCCTAAACGGGAGAGGAACTAAGTGAAAAACGTCAGGTAACACAGAAAAACCATTAGGATTATAAACCCCTATGCACATGTATAGAGCAGTACCTACTAATTGCCCGGGCATTAAAAAATCAAGGGTCCGTAAAACCCGACCCCATTTCTTGTGCGATTTTTCTAAATGATATAACACGCAGCGTTCGAATCAACGCGATCTTCAGGGTTCCGTGGTTTATGAGTGGAATTTGAATGTAAAATCAATTAGGGCATTTTTGCATAGAGATTGCTTAACCCCCCTCAGCTGAATGGTGTCGTAACGGGGTTAAATGGGATTTAGCACAGACGTAAGCTTCATATCTTGCGGAGACACGTCTCGTGACGTCACCGTACTGCTGGGCTGTTAGCGACATGCATAATGCAACGAACTGATCCAGTTTGAGTTAAATGGGAGCGGCAAAAAGCGCATAAGAAAACCGCTTTCAAAATGAGGTTACACATTTTCCAACTCTATTACGAAATGCATGCGAAATGTCAAGTTTTCGATCAAGGTGAAGTTGTAGACAGTATAGTTTTCTACACAGGTTTTCTATGCTGAATATTTTATGAATATCTATCATTTATTTTTTAGTTTTGCATCAAGTTGTACCTTATAAGTTAAGTGGGTTTAATCGCTGTTTAGCTGAGCCGATAACAAGATACACGCAAACGGTAAATGTACTTTAGACTACGTACCGTTATGCTGTGTGGCCACAAGATCAGCGGTTAGCCTACTTCTATAGAAACATTGTATTGTACACATGCAGCAAATGAAAAATACATATTTTTACTGAGGCGTTTCTTTATATCAACGGTATGCGACATTCGACCGAGATATATATTTTTTTGTTGCAAAAACTGGTTAAGACATCTATAACAGCCTAACTTACCCAAGTATAAGAATACTTCAAAAAACTTGAAACAGGAAAATAAGTATGTATATTTATATTGTTGCTTGATAAAAAATATACATACCGTATATTACATACTTTGATTATAAACTACGAAAAGTACGAAACCAAATTAATCATCTAGCCCTATCTTGAACCTAATTTAACTCTACACGAGTCGCTATTGGCATCTGTAAATGGTCAGTAATGAGCAATTCTGTTTTATTGAGAGGAATTGGGATCAAATAAATAATATCTGTCTACAGTTATAATTTCTGCGTATGGCTCAATAAAGTCTTGCGTGCCCTCTATAATTTGTACATCGTTACACAAAACCTAATTCAAAGCATGTTTATGATTACGGCGAACGTTTAACGTACCGTACGTTAAAACTAGACGTAAAACGGTTGCTCTCCAAAGGACGTATATTTTATTTCGCAGCTTTTGTAAGCAATACCTGCGTGAAATGAAAACAATCTCTGAAAATATCCCACTTTACGCAATGACGCTGTTTATATTTTAGGGCGTCAGTAGGGCTGTATCAATATGGAGCTGCTTATGATAAAACCTCGCTGAAAAAAATATAAAAAGAAGTGAAGATAAGTCACTCAGTAACAAGTGAGCTGACTGGATCGACGATGTGAAGTAAAATGTTGATAGTAGCTGGATGTTGATGACTCAGAAATCTGTGGCGTGCCTCAACTATAAAAGTTGCTCGTATTGATGAGTTAAGCAACCCCCTTCGGTATGACAGGACGTTTCTGTAACTTAGAGGAGTGATTCTTTTAACTATCTTAGACCATTTAAAAAAAAAAGTAAGATGTAGCCTGTACAATTGTACTTGTCCCACTAGCTGGGCAAAGGCCTTCTCTCAGAGAGAGAGTTCGAGCTTAATCACCACGCGTGCTCAATGCGGGTTGGCGATTTTCGCGTTGAGGGTATAACGCCTCACACGCTCAGGTTTCCTCCCGATGTTTTCCTTCACTGTCAGCGAGTGGTATTGCTACTACAAATTCACAATGTACGTAACTTTGAAATTAAACAAAGTCATAGATACATGCCCGCACCGGGAATCGAACCTAGGACCTTTCACTTCAGAGTCCAATGTTCTACCCACTAGACCACGACCGCTTCTATAATAATAATATTTTTTTTAGTAACCCCTACTTCTCTTCCATTCTAGATCGGGCCGAGGGGCTGCGTACGCCTGCTCCGAGGGCGAAGGCAACGCGCCCAAGTCTTGCTGCGGCCGGCCACCGCTCAGGCTCTGCGTGCTGTTCCTGGGAGTCGTCGGGGCCTGCTTGGTGGCGGGGGGCGCGGTCCTGGGCGCCCTGAGGCCCCATCCGCGGGCGCCGCTCACTCTACTGCTGCTTATGATAGGTACGTAGCCTTATATTCTGTCTCTACTCTTCAACAAGACGCTCAGACATTCGGGTGAATTTTTGAGAGAGCTGAGAAGTCTGCCAGTGCTTTGAGGACAAAATGTCCAAGAAGACTTTAGGTGCGATTGTTTACAAAAAGGTTTCAAACTTGCAATACTCCTATTTTACTCTACTGCTGCATCTGATAGTTGAGGGCTGGGTTGTACGTTGTGACAGCTGGAATTGTATACAGTAGGTACGATATACTCGTACCTATGTATTCCTCCTCAAACGACATTACAACAACGTATTCGAAATAAAAATACAACGCTCGCATTAATAACCAGAATCTTTCGGCTTTGATGCGATTAATGATTTTTACAATTGACTTTGTTCGGATAAAGAGGGAACTCCGAACCCGATAAATGGTAAAAAAATAGAGAGGGTCGCCGTCTTTGATCATTCGAAAAAGCGACTTTGTTTCACGGCCAATCGAGCTGGACCGAGAATTTATTTCATATCGGATTTAAACCAATTTCAGTTCAGTGAGTGAACGACAGATTGGAAATTACAAGAATTAGCGGAATTTCGCGTCAGCAGCGGGTTTTCAGCTAGTTACCGTGGAAAGTTAAATACAATTCAGCGATTGAAAAAATTAAGGAATTGATTTATGTAAATGGACACTGTACAATTTCAGTCCATTTCGCCCGTAAACCGTATTTCGCATTCGGGTCGCCGGGAAATATGCTTACGTTTTCCAATTGGAAAACCCGAATTAATTTGCCTAAGTCCCCGTAGCGAGATCAAATATTCAGGCGGCTAGTCATAAATTCAGGCAAACGGCTTTGTACGTGCACTCGATGTAACAAATGGAGGTAATTAACCGTGAAACAATCTACATACACTCTTCAATTCGGCATTCGAGCCACACACGACATTCGCGTGGCGGCGGCGGCGTCTGCCCGCCATCACTCAAAGCCAGGTCTGCCCTTCAAAGTTTTCAATTAAACTTCAAATGAGTTTTCGAGGGGAATTAATTGGATTTTCATTAGCGTTAGGGCAAATGACGTTGTTGTGGAAGCGATCTATTGTCCGCCGCAATTTGTCCGCGTCATTCCGGTTACAAGCTGGTGAGAGCGTGGTGCGACATATGCCATGGGTGCAATGTGGTATGAAACCACTGGAACTACGCAAGGCAAGGGCAGCAAACTTCACTCATATTCACGCATGGCAAATTAGCATCTGTTGTGTACTCTACTCGCGACAGTTGTCCGAACAATCTGTTTTCAATGTTAATTGAAAGGTACGCCCTGTAATTATTGTGAAGTAACGCGGAAACTCATAAATTAAACATCACTGCTTGTCTATTAAAATAATAATGATCCCTGTGTGATCGATTGACGTGTTTTTGGTTCAGATTAGTCGATGTTATTTGGCTGGAAATGAGGTCGACGGTATTATTTTAGATTTAATATCGGTGTGTCGGTAATTATCGATGTTTTTACTGCGTAGGCCGATGATTTGCCAGTGAGTCGTCGGTTTGAATGGAACAGAGTTTTTGAGTTAACGAGCTAGCTGCCTGTGACTATAATGCTCCGAAGAATTTCAGGCCACGAGGCTTTGGAAGCATTATAACGAGGCTTTCCTTCAAGTCATTAGGTTCCAAATTTCTAAGTAATAGATTACATCTATTGGGCTTAGGCTTTGTCGCCTTTCTACACTAGGTGGTTACGTCCATGTTTTTTATTCAGCCGATGTAGAGTATCCCATTACTTAGTGAGGAACGCCCCCTTCCTCCCTCAGCCAACCTGTCCTACATGTTTTTCAAGAGCTCTGCCTTAGTAGATAGTAATGTTAAGAAAACATCAGCATGCCGAACGAGGTAAAATTTTTCTTTCTCGGTTACATTAAATGTACCTACTTACCTGTTTGTTGCTTCCACGTCTTAAGCTCTACCACTCGAAAGGGCTTTAATAGTTATTTGTTATGCGAGAATGCAAAATTATTGTTTGCGGCGAGTGCTTGTATTGAAAACCGAGCTAGCGAAGGTTTCTAAAATTGAGCCACGAGCGTAGCGAGTGGTTCAAAAAAAGAAACCTGAGCGTAGCGAGGTATTCAGAAGCACGAGACGCAAATAATATTGCATTCGTGCGAAACACAAAACTTTTCATCTCACAGAAGCGAGGAAATGACTTTGTTAGCCAAGCGGGACAAACTCTATAGACAACTACTTACAGGCAAAACAGGTGAGTCAAATAAGTTCCTTTTAAAAGCATATTTTACTGTAGTTACGGCTGCCGCACTAAAGTTTTGAGCTTCGTTGGTATTAAAACCATTCGTTTTATTAATAATTTCCTGAAGTTTATTTATCCAGACACAAAAATAATGTAAATAAAAGAATGTTTTTTTTTCCGGGTGCATTCTGAACTTATACCATATAAATTAAAAATTTGTAGGAGATAAAAAATGAAATTAGTAATATCGTTTGAAAAAATGTATTTAACAAACCAAAACATAATTATCTATTTGATAAAACAGAAGCGCAGCATTTTTTTTATTTACTGGTATTTAAAAATAAATATGTGTACAAAATATTGAAAAGACTATCAGAAGAAACCGCGTTTCTGAATGTTCTATTCCGTGACTTTACCTTTTTAAAAGATGCTTATGCACCATTTACATTCACAGTTTTGTATAGAGAATGGGCACGAACAATCGCTTTCGCTGAAATACGCGTTTAAACGAACTATGAATGAGGTTTTATTTTCCATCGGGATCTGGCATCTACTTAAACGGCCAGTGTTTTTTTCTTTTTCAAAACCATAGGGCGCGGGAAAGACTGTCCCGGCGTCGCGTTCAAATTTCGAAGCGCACAAAAGTTCAGATAGTTTAAATCCGGCCTTTACACGATCGTAAGTTACTAGTAACAGCAAACTTTCCGAGCGTGGGAGATGAAAAGGAATATTAATTGAATTGGGCCTGACATGGATTCCTCGTTTGCTTAGATATTTTTCAGTATCGACGGAAAGTAGATAGACCGCTAGAGATGCTGTCTGACTATCGGGCTGCTTGACTGCTCACTGACCGGCCGTGCCGTTCTCGGCCGCCACTCTGTGACTGCCTTGGTTCACCTGCCACCTGCCCTCTCCAGACCTTTCTAGTCCTTAGAATGCCTGCATCTTACTGCATTTAACCAAACTCCTCTTCACTTTCCAGGAATAGGCGTGGTCCTAGTAACAGCGGCAGGGCTGGCGTGGCGGCTGGGGGCCCGCGATGCGCCCTGCGCCCTGCTAGGCCTCCGGCGGTCGTCGTGCCGCCGCCTTGTGCCAAGGCTACCACCTAGCTACGCGCGGCCTCACCACCCCTACGCGGCGATGCTCTACCCCGAGTTCCACTACCGGCCGCCCCCGCCCACCTACCAGGCCAGCATGCAAGAATACAGACTCAGGTAAGCGCTTTATTTTGCTCTTCATTTTCCGGATTCTATTTGGTTTGAAGGCCCATAAAAGAAAGGACATCATCCTACCTAAAATTTAAGAGTCGGTGTCGCACTCTCCATGCACTCCGGTTACAGGCCAGTTCCTTCACCTCCTGGCCTGTCTTCGAAAGAAGGACAGATTAGAAGTGATGAAACTTACCATATATCGTACGCGATATAGGATAAGGGATAGTAGAGGCTGTACTGGTACCACGAGTGCTTACTGTCAATGTCACTGAAAGTGACAAGTTGCATAAACAACCTTACTACTATAGTATTATGATACATTACAGACGTCCGGCGGACGTCCGGCACAGCTTTTTCGCACTCGTGGTAGCTATACAGGTATCCGTGGGAACAATAGATTCAGGGAGCACATGATAGGGTAGCAACAAATAAAATAAATCAACACGAAATCAGCAATCAAGCGCCCAGGCATTCTTTTCTGACTCAATAAAGTTCAGATTATCTAAGTTTCTTCTGCTAGATACATCATACCCCTTCTGTTCAACATAAGCTCTTCTAACGCACAAGTAGCTGTTAGTACTGCCGATTAATTTATACCCTTTTAAATTACCTTCAGCAAATACCAAGAAAGAGA
This sequence comes from Zelleria hepariella, assembly GCA_949319315.1. Taxonomy (NCBI): domain Eukaryota; kingdom Metazoa; phylum Arthropoda; class Insecta; order Lepidoptera; family Yponomeutidae; genus Zelleria; species Zelleria hepariella. The sequence goes on along the minus strand of OX439378.1, from coordinate 19,648,637 downwards.
TTAGTTGGCAAACTTCAACGTTTATCCAGTCTGCTACATCAGCGCTCTATTTTTTGTTAAGAGGATTGTGAAGGGAGTGCTCTGCCGCGCTCTCGCCCATACAGACGGAGACAACGAAATAACTGTTTTGCTACCCCTAAATATTATCCGATTTCGTTGATTTTGGTGTCAATCGCTTTGTTGGTTTTAATCTGTCTGAGCTTTACAGTTTCTTTTTAATTAAAATAATACTAAAACAATTTTTGACCTATAAATAATTTAAAAAAACTAAAAAGCTCAGACATGGATTATTTACAAAAACAATTGAATCCAAAATCAACGAAATCGGATAATATTTAGGGGTATCAAAAGTTTTTTCTTTTGTATGGGAGTGACTGCGGTACACGATAATCGATTTAACGATTAAACATAGGTAGGTACCTATCTATCTACATTAATCGGATTGTTTGTTCCAGGTTGCTACTCCTGGATAGAAGTGCACCCGCGGTGTCACCGCCGCCTACGTATAGATCAAACTCAGCCAGTCTAGTCAGGTACATATCGTAAGTGAAATTCTATCGATTATATTGGGGCCTAAATATCAAAATCCATGTAGGTATGTGGCTAAACTTAGTAACGGGCAGCCGGGACCGACCGAGATATTTTGTTCTTCTATTGTAAAAAAATCCGTTTGTCCCAAAACTCCCAAAGAACAGCTATACCTTACTTACTTATTTTAACTTTGAAGATAGAGCCAATGAATAATATAATATTTTGAAATCTCCACAATTTTTTTCCGAATAATGACTTTCAATTGGAAATTAATTATTTCTGACCATTTTACGTAAATTTTTCCGATGCATATATGGAAATTACAAGGAGTTCATATTTCTCTGCAATGAAAGAAAAAACTTGGAAAATATGTGTTTAGAATTCTGCCCAGAGTCCTGTCAATGGTTTTTTGACACCCTGTATTATGAAACTACTTTGTTTTATTGCATGCCTATAAAATGGAAAGGTTGGTGGAGGATACGTGAAAAGCAAGAGAATGTTAGAATCTTGGTAGAGCAAAAGCTACAAGCTCATACAATATTGATGCACCTTGCTAAGGAATACAAGTACCTACCTACGCTAAACAAAAATGTACCTACTATCAAGTTAACGGAAAATTAAAAGTCATGATCATCATCATCAGTTCCTGCCAAATTACCTTCATCTACAAAACAGTTTTTCAGTGGTTTTTTGATGTAACTATGCCGATTTTGCGTTTTCAAATGAAGCACAGAATAATAAGCTCAACCCGAAACTGCACGCTTCTTCAGAACTTTATCTAACGTGTCCTTTCTCCTTCAAGCAGAGGAACGACGGGGGCGGCGTGGTGTGGCTCCGAGTTCAGTGGCCCACCTTCCTACCGCGCCCCCCGCGCCGAGCCAACGGTCACCGTGAGCGACGCCCTCCCCTCCCTCACGCCAATGGACCTCAAGTACGTCGAGGAGGTCGACGTCATACCCAAGCAGGAGGAGAAGGACCCAGACCAGCATCTCGTGACCATAGTCCACACGGACAACCAGCCTGTCATAGTCACTGTCTCAGGGTCCACGGCGCTGAATGAGACACACACGCCACCTCCGACAGAGATAGACATCCTCGCGCACTTATAACGTTTTCTTCGAGTTCCAATTTCGAATTTTACGTTAGAGATCTTGGTAAAGTTAGTTGCACCGTGATTCTTGAAACGAAGTCGCAACGAAATTTTCACGTCTTTTATTTTGATTGCGGTTTTAATGGTGGTTCTCTAAAGCGAAAAGTGATTATTGATTAGGATGTTAGGGCCCGGTTTCTGAGTTGAGAATTTTGCTAAGCAAATGGGTAAGTATCGTCCTGTCTCTGCAAATTTCTTAAAAAAGAGCGTGACAGAGCGATACGTAAGTATGTGCTTAGTAAAATTCTCAACTCAGAAACCGGGCCTAAGGTTTTTAAAAGTGCGTATAAGGACATTATTAATTGGGAAAATTGTTAATGATAAACTTTATTTATTTATCACGTTCACAAAAAAGTCTTTAATAATGCTCTTGTATTGATGTAAAAACGATTTACGTACCTAACTTACTTTATTTGTAAGATAAGTATTGTTTAAATAGCAACAAGCACTGACGTTTTATTTGCTTAGTTAATTAATGTGTTTAACAAATATTTTGTGCCGTGTATATAATCGATTTGTTTAAACGAATGATACAAATTATTACTTATGTTTAACGATTGTTGTGTTGTGGTTAATCTTAAAGGGAGATTGAATATTAAGACCAAATTCCTTACCGTAATGTACAACTTATTGTTTTAAAAATATTAGTGCCAATAGATGTCAAGCTAAGATAAACTATTGTAACTTCTAGTTTCAAAAAATAATATTCTTCACTGACTCACTAGAAACCTATTACAACGCAATGAAATACAAACGCACATGTACCTACCTAAAAGATATAAAAATAATGTACATAACTCATGCAACTTTTTTCAAAACTATAGTACGTATGTACCAACCTCGTAGATAGTCGTGTAGAGATTTGCGCGCAAATTTTCTACCCAGGGGGCGAATTCTTGGGTATGTCGCATTCGAGATTCTACGAAGAAAACCTTAATAACAAGTCACATTCGAGATTGTCGAGAATTAGCCCCCAGTTCTTACGATTAATTTGAAGAGTGCTTACTTTGAAAACAAAATGCGAGTTTAGTATGTAGGTAAACGTGCAGATACGTTTCCATACTAAACTCTTATTTTTGTTACCTACCTAAAAGAAAGTGTATGGATATCAGATTGATACCTACTACCTACTTTTAAAATGCCAACACGAGGAAAATCTAAAAAATCACAATTCAACATTTTTACAGATTCGTAGGTAGGTGTCTACTCTCGCATCAGTTCAATTGCATTTTTAGTTTTCATCGATATTGGTATATGATATGAAAATATTGTGTAACTATTTATTATATTATCTTTCTTCTGAAAGTTGCCGAAAGCCATGATTGTCTTCGCCTATACCTAGTAGTTGATTTGTCCTACACCTGCCTAGGATGAATTCAAACTATGTAAATACATTGCAAATAGTCCACAAAGTATTGGAAATAGCTCACGAGCAAATAAATCACTATGTACCATATTGTTAATACTAAGATTACTTTAGAATCTGTAACAATATAGTTAAGATACTGTATATAAAGTTACTTGTAATTTTAAGGAATACCCTAAATAAAGATCTTTAGTGAAAATCAACCAAATTGTTTTCCTCAAGAGAATTTCAGCGGGGGCGAAAAAAACAAATTGTATTTATATAACCATTAAAGGATAAACTTTAATTGCCTGTAGGTGGATTGGAAATCTCGAAGTTTTCAATTTGCATAAACCAATTTATTTACCTGCCCCGGGAATTGCCGCTGCGGCCAAGACGCGCCGAGCGCTGTCGAAATGGGTTTTATACGAGTTTATATTTTTTTCCGCGTCGGCGGAACGTTTGAACTATGAATATTTTAAACTTGCACTGACTAGTTCTAGGCGGCTGAAAAGTATACCTGCTTTTATTAGAAAGGCTTTGAATCGCGTTTAAACAGCATCGCCCGCCCGCAAGCCCGCGCTCTACTCTACAAAAAAGTGTATCCTACAGTTCCTATTACAAAATATTACATTTATAAAGACACTGGTGTGAATGGGATTTAGTTCGGTGGGTGTGAAATAAAAAATAATCTCTCCATAGTTTCCATTCCAAATTGTTCAATAATATAATTGTTTTTGGCATATTGGGCTAGTTATTGGAAAGTAGAGCAAGCACTAAGAACAAAATCGAACAAAAGCAGGAACAAAACAGTGCGCGTGTAGGTAATTCGGAAAGCAAAGTTTTTTGTTCGAAAGTCCGTTATTGGCTTAATCTTATCTTTAGACAATATTGAGAAACTAATTTCAATATTTTTTATTTTGGTTCAGTAGTTTGGATTTTACAACGTTTCAAAGATACGGTTTTATGACGTCACGCGACGGTCTGCATACTGTTGGCGGTCATAGGAACAAAACATTTTAGCGCATAAAAACAAAACTAGTGGACCAAAATAAAAAATATTTAAATTAGTTTCTCAATATTGTTTAGAGATAAGATTAAGCCAATAACGGACTTTCGAACAAAAAATTTGCCTTCCGAATTATGGCACAAGATACTTTTACCTACTTAAAATGTATTTCTTACCCAGTCAGTTTACCAGATTTAAGACGCAAAACAAAATAGTGTTGTCATAGCATAGGCTTATCTTGATTTACATATGGAAAATCGAGTCCTGTTTATTTGGAGCGGTAATCGAAGCATTGGGAACGGATTCCGGTACAATTTCGCGACAATGCGCGAGCTGTAATTATATTGTAAAGCAATTTTGTCGCGACGCCCCGCGGGCCGGCGCGCCCGTTCTGCAAAATGAATACCCGCACCGGATTAATAAAACGACTCGCACAATAAAGCGAATTAAATTGTAATCAAGTGAAAATGTAATAAAAAATTGGCCTTTGCAGCCATTTTGGTACTTAGCCTTTTTACTCAGAATTACCCACTATTTACGGGTCTTTGAGGGAGTGAGAGACCGATGGAACTAGATCAATCGTAATCACAATGTAAAGTGTGCCCATAGCGCCTTGCCACGCCTGGCATTCCAATTGTTTTTAACTTCAGTGAAAGACACCCGGGGTCCAACCTTGCAACACCTTGGTAGATCTCTGATACACTCTTTTGACCAGCAGCCCCTCTACCCTTGACGCCTTTTTCCAATACGGCCGCAATATAGCGCAATTTACAAAATTCAATATTTTACTAATTAAGACGCATTTTGTGTTTTTATTGAATAAAACAGCCTTACCTTTGAATAAACATTACAAATTATTTAAAATCAAAGCGAATTCAAAGAGAAATTAATTTTAATACGTTTTCAATTTGATCGCAATAGCGTCAAAGGTAACCCCCCAGTGCACAACATGATCAAAAAAATTACTATTGGGTATCAAAGGATTAAAAATTTGTGTGAACGGATTTCTGAAAATAATGACACATCTCCAGCCAGAACAAGGGTTACAGAGGTGTTCAGCACACAAAGATACCTGTTATTGCGAAAGTTACTAACACCAAACTTTGTTGACCTAGACTTTCTTGATATTAGTCGTTTTATGGCCTCCGCCAAGCACCGAAGGCTTTTTAGGTTCTTTAAATTACCAAGAGTAAGGTATTGTATAACTTCCAAAGAGAGCTCTTTTGATTTAAAGGTTTTCTCTAACCGCAAGTGGCGCCATAAATTCGATTCATAAAATAAAATGAAGTTACGTGCTTCATTTAGTTCGGCCGTTTTTTTCTTTCGTAATAAAATGCTGAAACATTTGACTCCGAGTGAAAGCTATTTGACTTGAAAAATAGAGAAAATCTGAAGAAATCAAGAATTTTCATCGCGTAAGATACGTCATTGGCACCGCGTAATAAAAGGCGCGATATTCAACAAATGAAGCTGAAAAATAAGTTCTAAATAAAATCTTACTGAAACTTTATGGAAAACTTTCAGAGGAGCTGTTAGGAAATGAGCTTTTCGTAACGAACATAAACGGACGTAGGTATTTTTTTATTATTCTCCATATACTTTCGCATTTTGTCCAAAACTAAAGTTCTTGGCTTGTCTTGGGATTGAGAATTATAAATTACACTTATTCGGAACTTGAACCAAAATAAATTATTGTGTAACTTCACAGACTTCGTTGAAGTGTCATTTATTATTCAACTTAAAAACTTTTTTAGGGTACGGGCTCGGCTATACACCAGCCCCTGAATTATTTACAAAAAGTGATAATAAGGATGAATGTTCCCGCTATCTACGCTCTATTCTATTCTTAACACTATTCATTTTATTTATATTGCGTCAAGAGTAAGTACACTGAATTCCATTTAGGCACCGAACCTATACTATCTATTTACCCCCTTAGGTAATAAATAGATAGTATAGGTGCCTACTTTAGTTATTATGAGAAGTTCTCGCTTTTCCTTTTAGGTAAGTAAAATATGATGCATAATACGAAGAATTTCCAATTTGCAACATCCGTGATATTTTACTTAATAGAAACGTTCAAAAGCAAAATACGGTATGTTGTAGAGCTGCAAGTAAAACTATAAAATATTGCTCAATTTGAATGTCTTTCCGAGTCCCGAAGGTGCATCTAAGCCGCATCCATGCATAAGGTAAATTAGGATGTAGGTACGGTGAGCGATACGCTGAGACACCCCATAGTAGCTCTTACCGCTCGAGGCATAAGTGCGTCAATCGAACAAAAAGTGGTATCATAGCGTGTCGTTGACCGTACCTATCCAATATTCCAATCGCAAGATGCGGTTACCGATGCAATCGGGTTTTGTGGTGGTTTAGGTACATCAATATTTTTCTATTCCAATGAAATACCTAGGAGATTATGTAAAAAGGATTCGGTTGTTATTTATTTAGCCTTATAAAAAAGGGGTAAGTATTTTAGTAGATGAGATGATCTTTCTTGGTATCTTGAGGAGAGGTAAGAAAATACAAATCCTTAGCTTACAAGCCCGCCAAACCCATAACATACTTACACTCGTTCTACCAGTACTTATACTTAGCATGGTTGTTTTGACACTCTGTCGAACTCGAGTGAGATACTTGCCATGTCTATTGTGCGAGCATGGCAGGCAGGACTCGAGATGGCAATAAATTAGGGTCATGTCGAGCAAAAAGTAGTTATTGCCATTCTAAATTAAATTGTTGTATTTTGGTCTGGCAACACTGTTTAAATAGATACCGATTATTACCGATTGGGGTACATCACTAGCAAGTGAAGGATTGAGTTTCGTTTTAACGCAAGAAACTAATAAAATTTAATGTAGTAACAAAACGCATTTCCGTCATTTATATATTTAACACACACTAACACAACAAAAAAGCGAAAATAAGTGGGTCAATAGTCCTAATTTATTCGAGTACGCATTAGTAAATACACATACAGCGAGAAAACAACAAAAACAAAAAAAAATATGTATGTTTCCCCTCTAATCTACGCTCTTGAGGCCTTGTCTACACCTCCGTGGGTGCCAGACATGTCATTGTGTCGGTCGCATCTGTCAAAATTAAGCCGACACCATCTCGGACAATGCCGCCATGCTGCCGGATGCAGACAAGGCTCGGTCGACGCCATCTCGAGCTCGGTCGCCATGTTGGCTTAGAGCCAACTCGAGCCCGACCGACAAGTTGACAGTTTTGCATAGAGAAGGGCCTATCTCGGGCTTACCATGCTGCCCGTACTGATCGATAAAAATCGAACCTACCTACTTCAGCAGCTGAAACCAACCTTGGCTACTTTTCTTTTGGCACCGCATCGACGACTCATCGCGCCCATCGTTATTCAATAGAGCTCGAGGGGAAAATGATTTATTGACTCGACTGCCTCCCAAAATGCTAATGCTTGCTGAATAAGTAAGCACTTGTTACAACGTAGCATCTTTTGTAATGACGTGTGATTTCTTCTTTTGCTCACTTGCTTTTACGGAAAGATGACGTTTTCGTATAAAATTGTACACATTACATATCTACCAACGCTGGCTGTGTAGCAGTAGGTATTGTATTACCCGACTAGCTACCTACGCTAAGAAAAAAATATAATACTGGCCGTTATCAAGTTTCAAGCAAAACATAGTAATTATTGCTTTTTTTCATGGGAACTATATTCTAGCAAAAATACATTGTTTGATAGGTTTGAAACTGTAGAGATTTTTTTGCGAATAGGCTGGCTGTAGTTTGTGAGGCATGCAACTGCGTCCATATTTATACCTATGAAACGTGTAAAAAATAAGTTTAAATAATAAGTAACAGCACCTAACTCTTAGGGTGGTATTCTAGAACGCTACATAAACTTAGTTTAAACAGAGTTCAGACTGTCGATAAAACAGCGCATGTTTTGATATGGAGGGAGGGATATTCAAATCAAAACATGCACTGTTTTATCGACAGTCGACACTACTAAACTCTACTTAAACTGAGTTTAAACAGAGTTCAAGGAGCAATCTAGTTTGAACTGAGTTTAAACAGAGTTTAAGTAGCGTTCTAGTTTGATCTGAGTTTAAGTAGCGTTCTAGAATACCACCCTTGACTTTCTGCACACTGTCAACAAGCCTGCAGTGAGCTGATAAACGCCGCCGCTACGAACGCATCGTCCGTCCCTCCTCCATGACTAAGAATTCCGGACGAGGTCAAAACATGTCGGCTATCCCGACAAATAGTAATAGTGAAACCGTTAAACTAATATAAAAAAGCACTTATCTCATTTGAATGTCGGTGGAAACAGAGCTCTACATTTCGATTAAAACTTTGTGGCGTGCAGTGGAGGATATATTTTCAGCTAAGCGTAGCCGTTAGTGCACATTATAAGCTCCGCATCATAAGCAAGCACAGCGTTCGGCGGGCGAAAGTTCAGAGGCCAGCAGTCTCTGCGCTCGGAAGGTGCGTGAAATATAAATCAGGATGTCTACTCATGAACTTGGGTAGTTTTAGGCTGGATTAGAGCGTATTCGTTGCAATGAAAATTTGCTCTCATTTATCTTTTTTTTTTTTGTAGAAAGAGAGGGAGAGAGGTAGTTTAAATTGGTGGCTTTAAAAAGTATAATTTTCTAGGAAACCCTCAACGCAAAAATCGCCTATCCTCAGTCCAATCCCGGCGCGCAAGTGACCAATACCCCTTACATCGCGAGGCATAAGGACGCCAATCGAACAAAAAGGGGTATCCTAGCGTCCGACTGTACCTACCTACACTTGGCTACGTCTCACTAAAATAACTGTCATTGTATCTGGTAATGTGCAAAGAAAGTAGGTTTCTTGGTACATAACCCGGTTTTGTTCGAAGAATATGTTTTCTTTGTATATAGCTAGTTATGTAACTCAGTTATGTACGAAGAACAAGGGAAACTCCCTCTTTCGACCTACTGTCGATAACTGTATCTAAGCTAGAGTGATATTCACGTTCTTCACGTTATTCTCAGGGTAGGTAATATGTATAAATGGTAAAAAAGTAGCTAGTTACCTAGTAATAGATAAATACCTAATAGATAGTAACTAAAAGTCATAATTATAATTAAAAAAAAAAAAAACTTTTTTTGCTGGCCTCTTGAACGGTGTTAAACACAAGTGTTGCTCGAAAAGTTGACGTTATGGGAATGGAATAGTTGACGTTTTGGGAAAATAGTTGACCTTTTGGGAAGTGGACGTTTTGGGAATCACTTTTTTTTTAAAGTGGATGTTTTGGGAAGTGGTCCTTTTGGGAAGTTGACTTTTTGCACCTAAAGGATAATTTAGTTTATATTGTGACTTTTACTTTTGACGTTCAGTGTATTATAAATTATAATGTATTTATTGAATACTGAATAAAAATGTTGATTTTGAGTTTTGAGATTGTGTAAGCCGTGTCATTAAAGAAAACATTTAGGATGGACTTGAAAACTAGCGTTGTCTCGCTTTGATTGTATTAAATAGAGCAAGAGGACGAGTGTTTTGAAGTTCATTTGAAATGTTTTCTTTAATGACACGGTTAAATGTATGTCTAAGGTGCTCAGGTTTCCTCAAAATGTCTTCATTCACATTGTGAGTGAGTAAAGCTATCTTCTATCTCGAGTAGAGGCGGGGTTCTGATTTACGTGAAACACGCGAAAAGTTTTAATTCCGTTTGGCTGGTTGGAGGCCGGCGCATTTAATTTATCTATTATTTATTGCGAAGCGGCAGACTCAGACACTTTCGCCCATTTGCTTTTCAATTAAGCTCATTATCCGCTGAAGAGGTTTATCTTGAATGAGCGTAATCGGATAATCCAATTTAAGACGGCTGGAATCAAAGTTAGTTCAAAAAAGGACGACAACAAAGGACGGTGTAAAAGGTAGGTACAGGCACCATTTGTAAAGAACCCCTCGTGTCAAGTGGTAGATACCATGTGTATTAGCACCTACCTTACAGTGGTGGATCCAGGATTTTGGTTTGGGGGGGCTTGAATCCAATTAGTGTAGGTTTTCAAGATTAAAAAGTATTCAAAATTTATTTTTATAGTCTCTCAGATGCTTTTGGGGGGGGAGGGCTTGTGCCCCTTAACCCCCCCCCCCCCCCTAAATCCGCTAGTGCATACCTACCTACACAATTAAGTAGCTAGGTAGTGTCAATCTATTCGCTAACAACATTGGCAGTGGATACCATTATTGCCAATATCTTTGAAGAGTAGAGCGGCCGATAACATAATAGAGTCGAGTGAATGTTTGAACCCCGAGAATGTTATTCACATTTCCACTCAGCACGCAACAAAGTTTAAAAACTACCAACAACGGAACGGGAAGCGTTTCGTTGAACGAGTCTCTTGTGCAATAAAAACTTAATTAATTTAAAACATTTTCGGCCACAACATCCTCTGGGAGGCCGTTATAATTTTGTGTCCAAAGTTGAGAGTTGAAATTCTGCAGGCCGGTAGGCGCTTCGGGCTGGCTCTTTTCGCGCAGTGCCATCGTGTCACGCCAGACTCATGATCTCATCGATGCAAGACTCTCCATACACTCCGGTCACAGGGGGCTAATTCTCGGCAATCTCTAATGTGACTAAGACTTGTTTGTTACTAAGGTTTTCTTCGTAGAATCTCGAATGCGACATACCTGAGAATTTGCCCCCAGTTCTATCCTGGTAGGAACATCACGGAACCCCCACTTTCTACACAGTTTGTTATTATATACAGGGTGGCCCAAACATAGACGTCAAGCGAGAAAATCTAGATAGCTGACACCGAGGGCTACCCGAATCACCCCCATGTATGTTCAGCCATTTTTGTCGTTTAGAAGTTATGAGGCTTTTAAGCTTTTTTTGAAAAAAAAAAAACCTAGCGTTGGATTTTATTTTGTAACTTTTTTTTCTTTTGACTTTTCAGAGATATTTTATATTTTTTAGGGTCTCAGATAATTTAACTATTACCAAAAAAAAATAATGATCAGCTATGGACTTCTAAAAGTTACCGCAATTTTGATCCAAACTCCAAAAATGTTGTTTTCGAGAAATCATCACTGAAATAGTTAGTATGGAGAAAAAATTAAGTAGAGGTCTGAAGGACTTTTCTTTTATTTCAAAAACTTCCTTAAAGCCTTAATGCTCAGAATAGTAAAAAAAACTTGTCACTTTATGGGACTTTTATTCAAGTAATTCGCGATCAAATTACATTATAAGGCTTTAAGGAAGTTTTTAAATAAAAGAAAAGTCCTTCAGACCTCTACTTAATTTTCAGTGATGATTTTTCGAAAACAACATTTTTGGAGTTTGGATCAAAATTGCGGTAACTTTTAGAAGTCCATAGCTGATCATTATTTTTTTTGGTAATAGTTAAATTATCTGAGACCCTAAATAATAAAAATATCTCTGAAAAGTGAAAAGAAAAAAAAGTTACAAAATAAAATCCAACGCTAGGTTTTTTTTTTTCAAAAAAACCTCAAAGCCTCCAACCACCAACTTCTAAACGGCAAAAAATGGCTGAACATACATGGGGGTGATTCGGGTAGCCCTCAGTGTCAGCTATCTAGATTTTCTCGCTTGACGTCTATGTTTGGGCCACCCTGTATACCTACCTAGGTAGGTTGAAATTATCATCTACCATCTTAACCAAGTTTCTTATAACTGAATTCTTCTTCTGTCCTATTATCTATTGGCAATGGTACAGTCAACTGCACGTACACGCTCAAACTTTCGTTTCAAAGTCAGCCGTGAATCCCGTAACGTAACTGAATAGAGTGCACGTGTGTAAGTGCTACGTGTACGTGCTGTCGCGGATATGTGAAAACATCATAATTCGATTTTTCTGATATAGGTACAGGGCCTTTTTTTAAATACCTTTTATTCCTGAAACACTTTAACTTCGATGAGACGTTGTCTAGGGGGACAGTTGGGAATAAAGGGAGCTGCTCTACATCGGCACGAAAATCAGCATCTTCCGGCGGTATCCCCCACTCTAGGTAGGTAGGTACTACGTACTAACAAAAGACAATCCGTACCATTTTCCAAGGTAGGTAACCAGATCCCATAAACCTACCGTCATCCAACAAACCACAACGTTCTGAGAGGGACTTGTTCGAATTAGCATAGTTTGACCGCGGGCGCGGCCGAGACGGTAATGAGAATTTACACTCCCAGTGGGCACAGTCCTGCATTTGGGACGGTAGGTGGGAAGGCATAGAGGGTTCGCTAATTCGCTTGCCCTTACCATACCTCCGACATTCCACTACATACAAGAAAATACGCTCGGCCACAGTCAAAAAAAACCCTTGGCAGCTCTTACCACGCGCGGCATAAGGGCGCTAATCGAACAAAAAGGGGTATCCTAGTATGTGGCCGACTGTACCAAGGTAAGGTACCTAAATGTTAAAAAGAAAAACTTAGTTGTCAGAGATGTGATGTACCTACCTACAGCCCTTTTGCATCTTGAGACTTAAACTTTCGTGCACATTTTTATATCGATTTAACGGTCCATCGATTTTGCATCTTCGTAATGAGATGATTGATGACAGCGTCCAGTGGCACCTTCACTCACACTAGAAGCACAAAAAAGTACTTTTAGGTCGGTGCTATAGAGCTACACATCCCCTGCATTAGGAACACTTGCACCTACCTACCTACTTACGTTTTGCTTTCTAGATTTCGTTTCCTGAGATAATTCCCTTGAGTTAACAAAAGAATAGAATTTCACGAGACTCTACACTGGAAAACTTTAAAGAAAAACATAAGTATGGCATGTCCAAATGATTAGGTACCACACTGAAAAGGGGTAAGTAGCAGGAAGTCCTTTATAGTCCATGTTTGCACGTGGAACATCAGCAAAACGACCAGGCATTGCATTGAGGACCTTCGGATTCCTCCGTGTTCTGTGTTCAGGACGTCCGAGCACGTAGGTAACTAGAACTTATTATTAACGGCCGGAAAACTCATTTGATTCCTGAACGAGGCACGCTGCTATTCGTAGGTATTCCCTGACCGACCTCTTGCATATTGTTTGCTTTATTTGTGGAGAGCATTTTATTTGCAGAATACTTAGGTACTTGTTCGCTCACCATCTACAATAGAGTCGGTACTGGCGGCCACAGTCACAGATCTCACTTTGCAGAGGCACCAAACCCAACAAAGCACGTACGCAGTGGTGGATTTACCAATAGGCTGAGTAGGCTGAAGCCTAGGGCGGCAGATTTTAGGGACGGCAGATTTAGGGGGCATCTTTTTAGATCTTACATAAAAAGAAAAATATGCATATAAAGTACCTATACCTAAATTGAAATTGCATGATTGTATTTACTTGGATAATATTTTGAAGGGGGGTAAAGTGAGCTTTTCTTGAAGCTCAAAGAGGTGACGCGAGAGTGAAAATGTTAGGAATTCATCGGTCGTTAGGGCGGCCAAATTTGAAAAGTCTACTGGCGGCAAATGTGTAAATCCGCCACTGCACGTACGTATGTACTACTTATTTGATTCTTTTGTACGAAATGTAACGCAATGTACTTATCTACAGGTTGCACTCTAAGTCGATAGCGAAACTTTAGGTAGACTATCTACTGATGAATACAAACAACTTGTACTAGGTGACGAAAAAAATGGAGTGAAAAAAATATCTGCTGTTCCATACAAAAGGTCGACTCAGTACTGCGCCAAATGTATGAAACAGCTGATATTTTTTTCGCTCCATTTTTGTCGCCATCTAGTACAAGTTGTTTGTATTCATCAGTAGACAGTCTTCTTAAAGTTCCGCTATCGACTTAGAGTGCACCCTGTAGATAGGTATATCTTCTATCCTGCTTCTATCTATCTGAAAGGTCTGTGTTCTTTATTGGGTCAACCAACAATGCAGGACAGCAATACAAATCAAACAGGTAAAAACAGAGGCTCTCCTACACAGACATAGGGACAAGGCGGGGAAATGTCCCGTGGCCCCCAAGCTCAGGGGGTCCTGTCAGACCGAGCTATTTACGAAAGAAAAACGGTAAATTTTACGTTTTAACCATAGATTAAACCTCGAATTTTGTATGAAAATTAATCGACAGATAGGATTTAAACTAGCTTTTTTGGTTTAAACTGTGATTGGTATTACGGGCCTAAAGAAAACTCGGCTAGTATCCTTCTTGCCGTGACAAAGAGGTAAATTCGGTGAAATTTCGGCCTCCCTGCGCGCGTTTTTTTTACCTAGAGCAAATAAAGTGTTATGAAATTATTATTCAAGGAAACATTCAAGAGTTAATTTCTCCGTTTGAGACTCTTTTCAGGCCTTTTAAGTATTCAATAGTAGTTTTATATACCTATCTATTTTTTGACTTGATAAAACCCAAACAGTTTAGTTGGCGCCCCAGTTTGTTTTTTGTCCTGGTTACCTACCCAGCTACGCCACTGCTTCTACACTACTGTATTTCCCATTCCACTATCCCAAAATAGCAAATCGAATTTCCGCTCTCCCTCGGCAAACAACACATAGATCTTCTATTAGGCTGTCTTCAGGGATTCGCATGGGCGTCCGCGTGATAGCAACCAACCGTTTAGTCTCGGTGCGGTCTGCCGTTGGGCGCGGGGTAGCGATAACATCTCACTCACATACGTGGGGCCTTGGAGGGCTCAGACTGGAGAGGGCGCTGCGGCTGCCTAAAAAGTAGGTATACTCGTACAGTCGACCTTTAGATACTCGCGTTCAGTAAAAATACTCCATTCAGTTACGTTTTAAGGGTGACTTTCCAACGAAATTTTACAGTGGTGAAGGTTTTACGTGCTGTTGACGTAGGTACTTACACCATAGATATAATCTAAACTAAAATCGCTCGCCTATCCGCCGCGTTCGCGCAGATGAGGACCTCTATCTTAAAAAATATACTCGTAGACTACAAAACGTCGACCTTTACTCGCGTGCACTCCATTTAGTTAAGTTATTATGGGTGACCTCTGGACTCTAGACGATCTAGCTCTACACAATTATACTTAGGACTTATAAACGCCCTAGTAGCATTTTTGATCGGCCACAATTGGCCAACGGTAGGCTTATTGATGGGATATGGTTAGTTATATCGCCCACATGAAACTTGTATTGGCCCCACGAAGATCAATAACGCTATTATGCCGAGCTGATTACCAACAGTGGGCCTTTATGCTTTTTTGCTACGGTTGGCTGAACAACGTTGGTACGACTGCAGTAAATAAAGGTTGGCCCTACAGAAATTTGAGACAACTAGCCAACGGTAGGAACATTGTTGAAAAGTGGTTAGTTAAATCACTGACATGCAACTTGTATTGGCCTAACAAGACTCAATATCGGACATCGTTTATTATGCCGACTGATATAGGTACCAACATTGGGCCTCTAGTGTGCGAGGGGATTGCAGGGGTGCAGGGGAGGGGTGGTCGCCGCGCGCGCAGGCTGGCCGCCGCCGCCGACCGTCCGCCATTTTGTAGTGTTTTAATTTTCGAGTTCGATCGACGTGGTGCGGCGAAATAATAGAAAATCTGTTGTTAGCTTGTGCGCGAGTGAAGTAAAGAAGTTTTCGTGATTCACTGAGATTCTCATGTTTAATGTGGTGGAGTTTGAAGGAGTAAAGGAAAGCTGGTTGACGCCACGTAAAAAAGAATGCCTGTGGCCGCCATACAAAACATCAAGTAATTTCAACAAATGTTTAGTGTCGCAAGACTTGCCCGACGAAAAATGGGCCATTTATGCTATAAGCGTATTATGTATGAAACTGGTAAGTCTGCTTTGATAATTTATAGTTTGGTGTAGTAAGTCTATGGTTTATACTATTAGGTGAAGTAGGTACCTACTTCCTAACCTAATCCGATTTGAAAGACAAAGGTATAAGTGTATAAAGTTGTTCCGACGTTTTTACATACTAACCTATACCTTTTGTACAATTCCCCAACTTTACTCACCAACCCAAATTACATTCTGACCTTTTTATATGCCGGTTTGTTCGTGAACCCAAACTGTGAACCCAAACGAGCACTAATGATTTTTAGTCAAATACTATTATGAAACAGGGTAAAACATTCATTTTCAGATGATTGAAAATCGGCAAGGGAAAAGTGCAAGAAAGTTGAAAATGAGTCTGACCTAGTCTCAGATACCTCTGAGCAAACCAAAAGGAAGAGAAAAAGGAAGCCAAAAAACATAAGCAGTAGTGACGGACGACGAGGATGAAGAAGATAACTACCTACATTAATTTCAAATTCCCCGATCCAGCTAAGCCAGAACTAACATCTTGCAAAGAAAAGAAAAAGAAACCATCGTCAATCGGTATGGTATAATCATGGGTAGGTAGGATACTATACCTAGTAAAAATACTACTCCATGTGTCATTCAGTTGTATGTGTCAATCAGTTGTAGTCATTACCATAGTTCGATTGATTATTTTAATTGAGCGAGCGAGCGAAGCGAGCGAAGTTCTCCGAGTCTACTGGAACAATCCGGCGTTTGTATGTATGAATGTTCGTTCGACGATAACTTGAGTAAATTTGCTCGGATCGTTACGGAATATGGCAGGCGGGTAAATGAAATTAAAAGATTTTTTAAGTTCGAACATGAGCCAAATCGGTCGAGGGGTTGCCGAGATATGTGCCATTGAACAATTTTATATATTGGACACATAAGCTAATTACGGCCTATTTTTAATATTTTTTTATGATAACGATCTTGTGTGCATTCCATTTGTGAACAGAAACTTGTGCCATTGAATAATTTTATACAACGTAAGATTTAATTATTACCTACTTTTAATAAATTTGTATTGAGTATATGACCCAATAAACAATGTTTTTAATTTCTTTATTATAATTCTCTCACTGTATGTACCTATGTTTATTATTTGAAAGTATGCTCAATGTAATATTTTAAATCAATGAAGCATTGTTAGTAATTGAAAACAGAGAGATAATAAAATTATATCATACTACCTATATAATCCTACCGGATAGGTACTATGGGGGAAAATTCTGCAGATCCACTTTTCGCTCTTATTATGATTGTAATAAGAGCGAAAAGTGGATCTGCAGATTTTTTCCCCATGGTACCTAACCAGCATCCCATCAACGTTGGTTAATTGTATCATTCCTATGCAAAGGCCCTACGGAGAAACACATTATGTGGCCCTTTGTAGGATTCCTATACAAAGGCCCTATGGAGAAATACATTATGTGGCCCTTTGTAGGATTCCTGTTCAAAGGCCCTACAGAGAAATACATTACGTGGCCCTCTGTAGGAGTTTTCACATAGGCCCTCCGTTGTCGGCCTTTCAGCAAACCATGCGGCCAAATCTAACCGTTGTCCAACCAAAGACATGTATGTGGCCCAACCAAATGCCTACCAAAAATGCTACTAGGGCGGGCATGTTAGGCAAGTAATAAGGTGCAACGCCTGTCATACCGATATTTTTTTAAATTCTTACCAACTTTGTTAGAAGAACTACAGAGAAGTCCAATTTCTCAGGCATCTCCATTATAAACGCTCTACGGCGTAGGTTTACCTTCCTCTAGTCGTGAACCCTCATCTGCCGTATCTACAGCTCCCTCGCGTTTATCGCAAGGCAATTTGGAAGGGGCCCGTGCGCTACAAAAATTGAGCCTTTTTAGGATCCGCATTTCAAAATTCGAAACCCGTTACCTATTTCTTTGGCCGTTTAGATTATATTTGTTGTTATTATAAAGTAAGTCCTATGATACAAAGTTTGATGCTTCTATGTTTTAATTAGTTTTTACGATAAAGCAAAAAGTAAAAAAACACGTTCTCGAGGGGACCTTATTTTAAATATTTTTATTATTATTTGATTGGCAATCCGCCATAGTAACACATTAATCTGTGAATATTTTAACGGGCTACCAAAGAGTATTACAGTTCCAAAGATACAGCTAAAGTTTAGACAACTTTAAAGTTAGTACAGACAGATATACAATGTAATAGTAATGGTAATAGGGTCCTATTTGGCACCCTTCGGGTGCCCTACGGAACCCTAAAAAGGACCTACCTTTCTCAGCTATAATGACTGTTACAATAAATATCTTTAAATGTATTTTGGAAAACCGAGCATGATCGAGGAAAACCTACTGCTAGGAAACCCTTATACTTACTTGCCCGAAACGTTCTTGACCAGTTTGTTTTTTATTTATGTAGATATTTACTTCCATGGTCGGTATCTCGTTAGTCTATTTATCGGTAGCTGGCTGAATTTTCGCGTCAGGCTTTCGTGGTCAAGTGAGTTATTTAGCCGT
Organism: Zelleria hepariella; assembly: GCA_949319315.1. Lineage (NCBI taxonomy): Eukaryota > Metazoa > Arthropoda > Insecta > Lepidoptera > Yponomeutidae > Zelleria > Zelleria hepariella. Next base: position 19,630,345 of record OX439378.1, on the reverse strand, counting down.
AAAATAGAGCGTTGATTATTATTTTTGGGTAGAAAAAAAATAGTCTAACCAACTTAACAACATTGTAGCCCTCTTTGAATTTGGTTAAGATGGACGAATTTTTTGTTCAAGAGATTTTCTATGAATACTTTGTAATAATTATTCAAATCTAAAGCTACGTATTTTGTACCTACAAATAAAACATAAAATGTAGGTACCTACCTACTTAAATGCCTGAAATATTGAAGAGATCGCCGCCGTACTTATTGAAAAATTGCGTCAAAAGTAGAGGAGCTGGATACTGGATGGATTGTCCTACCAGTAAAGAATAAAGTGACGCCATTCAGCGAGACAGAAAAAAATAACTAAACTCTGTACCTACGTAAATCTGGTAAAATAGAGAGCGAAAATATGTTGACTATATTCCCGCCAGCGCATGAGTACCTAGTGGAGATCATCGGTTTAATATGCGCATATATCTGACAGCTCTCAGAGATGCGAGATTACCCGAAATATTGTAGCCAAGGATCAGCCCGGCGTAGATAATGACGCATGAAGCATGTATGCTAAGCAGAGTGGAAGACATAGCAGCTGCTAGGCTTTCAGACTAAATAGGTCTAAAGCTCATTACACACAGAAAGACATGGCGTAGCCGTGACGTTGCGGAGCCGAAGGCGATTTATCTGTATTGTTTGAATTTGTATGTAAGATTAAAAACACAAATGGGAGAAGTGGCGATGCGATGCGTCAAAACTTACAATACAGAAAAACCGCCGGCACCACCACGCCTTCGCTTTTTTGTGTTAAGGCTGAAAGATAGCAACGAGGCGGGAAATTCAAAATTTTCACAGTTTTTTACATTTTGTAGCTAAACTGAGCTATTTTGGTTCAGCGATTTTTCGTTCGCGGCAATAACATAGTATTCTTTTCATTATTGTAAACAACAAAACAACAATAATTCAGCCGATTATGTGTTCTGGTCTACGACAAGTTTTTTGGGCAGTGCCACTGCTTCGTAGACCAGAACACATAATTGTTGTTCTGTTGTTTACAATAATGAAAAGAATACTATGTTATTGCCGCGAACGAAAAATCGCTGAACAAGAATAGCTCAGTTTAGCTACAAATTGTAAAAAACTGTAAAAATTTTGAATTTCCCGCCACGTTGCTATCGTCCCACCTTAAAAGCAAACGACAATGTAGTCATAAAGTGCGGCGTGCACTAAGTGTGTTTTGGCATTTAAGACTACCTATGTATGGAATATCTTCTAATGATAGATAGAACATGACGTAACGAAAATCGGTTACCACGGTTGTGGTTCTTAGGTAGGTACCCACTTCTGAACTGAATCTGCTGTATGTATCTACAGTTTACTCAAATTTAAACGTTGTATAGATGTGGAAACGTAATTTTTTCTCTCCTACTTTCATGCTATTAAGATAACATGCGCATTCGAAAATAAATACCTGCATGAATTGAAATTCAAATGCAAAGTATAACACAAGCAGATACATATCGACAGTTCCAAACCCGTTGAATTTCAAACCGAGGTTGGTAGGACCTTATCGTGTAAAACGTTACAACTTGGGGGAAGTGTCGCGTAAATCCGTGATTTATCGCGAAACTTATCCGGGCATTTCAGTGGAGGAACGAATCAAACTCTTTGCGTTCATGAATTTCCAGCTTGAAATTAATTATATTGCTGAGGCTTAACTTTGTGGCATCGGAAGATATTGTTGTGTTTGGGAACCGTATAAAAAGAAAGAGTTGAATAGGAATTTTATCTTTATTTTTAAGATACATATTTTTTCGTATATAAAATTGTCTAGTGAGGCTATCTAATAAAAACTTAATTTACTATACATAGTTATGTTTAATTTGTTTGGAATTTATTTTCGAATTTGAGTAAAATAATTATTATGATTGTCTTGCGATGAATTTTGTATCATGTATCGGTTTAGTTAGATAATGGCAGTAAGTAAATTTTTACTAGTAAATAAGCTTTAATTGTCATTTGTGACGATATAATTTGAAAACATTAGATACGTATTTACAAATGACTTCAATTAAAATAAATAATTTATCATGAATTTCAATATATTCACCTTAGCAATATTTCTATACAAAAAAGTATTAGAATTAATTCGAATTGCGACGTCTCATAGCATAGTTGACAACACATAATGAGTCAATTAGTTACACCGAATCTGGTAACAGACTGTCTAAACTAAAACTGCATGCTGGCCACCGCATTCTCGCACATAATCGCTTGAGATAAGAGCGTCCGGGCAGTTTACGTTTACAACATCTCTACCATATTTAAAACATCATCATTATTTCACACAAAGTCGGTATAAGCCATTTAAAATAATGGTAGAAGGAGAACTGACGCACTTCCATTGTCAAAATAATTTTCTAGGTTCTCATTTGCGTAGGTATTGGGTCAGAAATATTTTCCAACACTCGTTAATCTTGAAACATGATTGATTGCTAAATATTTCGTAAATATAAAGAATAATTATTGTAGAACCAGGTAGAGTGCATCATTTCAAAATCTACTCGAAACAATAACATGCACATTTTTTCAAGGTACAGGCAAAACGAACGTACAGACAATATCATACCACGCTGATAACTCAGCTGGCTTAGCATGAACGGCCATATCGAGGTTTTGCAGCTTGATCGTGCTATCACGGCAGTGAGCGAGAAAGTTGTCAGTTTTACTCTTTTTCTTTCTTTTTTTAAATCGAGGGTCGTTCATCGTCCGACAAGACTACTCACTGCCCAGAAATTGAGACGAGTATAACTACGGAAACAGAAACAGACCGACAGAGAGCATCACAAAATGTGAGACCTCATCATTCAACCATACGTGAATTTCCACATGTAACAAAATAACTCGGTGAATCTTATCATAATCCATTGGGAACTAGAATGGCCCTCGAAATCCTGAGATGAGAATATTATGCAGAATTTTCTTTAGCCCACTCCAAATATGTGTATACGAGTGAGAAGTCGCTATAATAAAATACATGCATCCCTCTTTTGTGTATTGAAGTTTTTGCGCGATAGTTTATGCATGTCGATATCTGTTAATAAACTTGGGTAAAGTTAGGATAAAGTTGGGTTACAGATATCATCCTGACGATTTTGATGCCACCTAGTCCGATAGATTGAATTAAACTTAACTTGATGAAAACGTCACGTCGTTCGAGAAGCCTTATTTTAGTTGTTTACCTGTAAAGAAAAACAAAGATTTGAATAGAATATCACAAAAAAAAATATTTGAGTTAAAATAAAGCTTGTGCATAATTTAGTGTAAACCAACAATGCAGACAATATCTTAAGAAATACTAGACTCAACTATAAATCTTATCGAAAATAACTGCCTTACAGACTCCAGCTCTTGCCCTAATACACCACAGTGCAACTAGCTGGATCTCAGAGGCAACACTCATCAAGGTGGCGCTATGAGGATCAAAAAGTATGACGAGGACATTGTCAACTTGACACTTTCGAAACGAGAGAGGAAAGTCTTACTTCTTGGCAGAGCCCACTTCTTTGGCCTGCTTGTCGGCATCGCGTTGCTTGGCGGCGTTCCCACACTGGCTGATGATGGCCCAGTGCTAAGTAAGAGAAGAAACTGCAAGACACTACAGAAGAAAGTCTCACTTCTTGGCAGAGTCCCTTTCTTTGGCCTGTTCGTCGGCCTCGCGACGCTTGGCGGCGTCCTCGCGCTCTGTTGTCTGATGATGGCCAGGCGGGCGAGGTCAGCGCGGGCCTGGTCCGAGCGACCCTCGGCCTGCCAGATACTAGGGAGGAATGTCTTACTTCTTGGCAGAGCCCCCTTCTTTGGCCTGCTTGTCGGCCTCGCGGCGCTTGGCGGCGTCCTCGCGCTGTTGTCTGATGATGGCCAGGCGGGCGAGGTCGGCGCGGGCCTGGTCCGTGCGACCCTCGGCGTGTGCCTTCTGGTACGCGGCGGCGGCGCGCTGCCGTTCGATCTCCTCACGCTCGCGTCTGTAGGAATGGGGAGATGGTTTAGAAAGAGAACAAGTAGTATTTATTCATCAACCTTAGCAAAGGATTAAGATTTTTTGCGGATTCAGCGACAACAGCGCAACGCATTGACAAGAGTTTTCGTCACGCTATCGGCTAGCGCTATCTTGCTTTCTTTCTTCAAAGCAAGATGGCATCAAGTAGTTACGGCCTATCTAAAACCAAAAACAACAGATTCGTTTATTTCATTGGTGGCGCCAGATATCATTTCCCTTTGCAAAAAAAAGGAGTTGGTTGATTGTGGTTCGAATTTAGTCAGCTAAATAATAAAATAAAGCTAAAATATCAATAGATTAAGACTCTCAGCAATTTTCTTAGTACATGCCATTACGGCAAAACATCAAAACTTACCTTGATAGTTGGGGTTTCTCTGGGGCTTCTAGATTATCTAAGTTATTTAGCTTCTTGTTTTTCTTTACTACTCGGTTAGGGTTTTCAACTTCGATCAGTCCCGATACGCCCTTCGCCTTGGTGGGGTGCTGAAATAAGAACGAATTGGAAATTTTAGTCCACAGTTTCTTAATCAAACGCACAATTCTTTTTCCTATATGAGACAGTTGAAATGACAGATCAGCCGATGTGTTGTCTGGAGAATATTTGATCAGGTGGTTTAGAAAACCTATTTACTTCAAGAAAAACCAGGATCCATTTTATTGCACCCAATAATCACACGCCAAATAGATCAATACAAATAGATAAAGATTTAACTAACACAATTATCAGTAAGTAATAAATAAATCTAAATAGAATATTTATGTACAAGTGTGTCATATACATACAATACATAATATACGGCTACTTCCAACTACACTACTCAATAAAATGTATTACTACCACAAAATAAATAGGTAGGTACTATTACGTCATCAAAATGAGTTCCGGCGATAACGGGCAGGAAAAAGATTTCTCCACAGAAAATAACAATGAATTAACCGCATCTTCTGGTTGTGCCTGCACCGCTCCGTGATAGCGGGAAGTAAATAGCGCCCGTGGTTTATGCTGTATAAAATAAACAACATAGGTCCTAGTATAGATCCTTGCAGGACCCACCGCTTCACCCGTTTTGTCTAATAGAACTGCATCGTGTCATCGTGTTTCTTGGGAGGCGGAGTAACTTCCGAAATATTTCAGTTGGCCGCAATGGAAAGTTGGTCGTCAAAATATCCCGGTTAAATCAACTGCAGCCGTCAGGATCGGTAGAGCCAACCCAATCATATTGATCCAATCACTTGAACTTCTGTTGCAAAATAGTAAAAATAAACACAATGTTTTTTTTTACTATGAGTTTCTTACTTTGTGTTATTTCCATACACCATCCCCTATCAATAAGATAATTTGCTAAGAATGAATATATGCAGGCCAATTTTTAAATAGCTTTACTGAAACACGTCAACTTCTATACATATTATGTGATTTCTAACAACTTTTGTTCTACGACAAATGAAAATGTTGCAAAATTTGCGGCACGAAGTCACAAATAGGAGCAGTAGAGGCTGGAAAGCTGGAGTAAACTTTTAAAGAACAAGAAACATGATACAACAAATAAAAAGTATCAAGTCATTTAAAAAGTCGTAGAACAAAAGTTGTTGGAAATCTCATTATTAGGAGTTAACGTGTTTTAGGAATAAAGATGTTTAAAAATAACAGGTAATTTTTAAATAACTCTATTCTGTTTAGAATTTTCTCAGAATATAAAAACCACCACCATAATCCTTTATGATCGATGTACCAAATTGTAAATGCTCAAAACTTAAGATTGGACAATATGCTGCATAATCATCTAAACTTAAGATGCTGGAAGTATGGGAAGACATGTTTGAAGTTTATTTATCACTTATCATGCAGTATTGTCCAATCACCAAATATAAAATAACATATGCGGACAATCATGGTAATTATCGTGATAATTATCATGATATTATCGTGACAATTATCAAAGGGCATATTAATTTATCTTGATAATTTCAAACCCTGTTAAAAACATGTTCTATGTCACTCTCTGTGCGAATCCGATGTGAGCGCTCTCCCTCGGAGCGACACACGTATATCTTCCCATGCTTGTACCACGCAAATCTCCAGGCATGGAGTTTAGCCTGCTGCAGGGCTCTGGCAAAGAGCTGTCTATTTAGCTTGGTGAGCTGCTCGTTGATGTAGATTGGTAGTGGCTCTCCGCTGAGCCCCAAGACTTCTGTAGTGAGTCCGCGGCGGGCTCGGGCCTCACGAAGCAATGCGTCTCGAATGGCCTTCAGTGCCAGATGCACCACCAGAGGTCGCGGTCTGATGCTACCCACGCGCAATACTCTGTCCACGTCGCGCTCTTCCACCTTTACACCTAGCTTCGCCGCAATCAGCATGACTAGGCGCACTGGGTTCTCCCACGGCTCTTCGGTAACATTTATCATCACCAAGTTGTTTTCCAGTTCTTCTTGCTTATGATCTTCCACCTCCATTTGGAGGTTGGTCATGGCCTCCTCCAGGACTTCTAACTGTACCTAGGAAGCAGATACTGATACTGTAATGCCACATTTTGGTACTGATACAGATACTGTAATGACACATTTTGGGGTTTTGTGTAGAAATGAACTGTAAGAAACTGGCCAACCAAACTATTTGTAAAAAAAATACTTATGTTGTTTAAACTCTAAACATTAAAAATAAGAAGTGGCCAAGTGCAAGTGCATGATTGAGTGCATGAGACTGCTGTCAACTGTCATCTGGCTAGTAACGGCTAGGCGAAAGATATCGTTTTTATTGTGAAAACAGTGATAAATTGTGATGAAACTAGTTGCAAAGTGAAGCTTCAGTGCTAGACATTATGTGATAGTGTTATCTCACTGTGAACTTAGTGAAACTCGATAAAAAACGCGATCTAAACCAAAGGACTACCTAAAAAGTTTTCCAAATACCCCCCCTAGCTTAGTGCTAAAATTTTCTCTGAATACCCAATCATAACCTATCTGTCAGTGTCAAAGTGACACAATAATGTTGCCATAAAAAGATTCCCAAATTCTACCACCATAATGACGGGAGTGGCCAACCAGGCTCCCGATCAAAATGATGCGACTGGCGCATCAACATCTAAAAGTCTAACGCAAACAGAGACGACTCTACCAAAACAAAAAATATACACGCAACAAATATTCCATCCCGGAATATTCAACCGGCCAAGGTCATCGACAACAGATGTGTCTAGTGAGATTCAAAATCCTGCAGTACCATGGCAAAGAGTCCCTGAACCTAAACAAAAACGAGTTCGCTCACCCAATGAAAAGGAACCTACTGCAAAAGTGTCCAAAAGAGCCCAGGACACCCAAGAACCGAAAATGCAAAGCTTGTCCCCACAAATTGAGACATCCAACAGTTTCACACTGCTGACTGTTGACGAACCGAGCCACAGCACACAAACTACACAAGAAACCAAGAAACCATCCAAACCACCTCCAGTAATTTTGTACGGTATTGACGACCTTACAAAATTAAGTGCCCTCATCGAGGAAGTCATAGAAAAAGAGGACTACTCATACAAGGTAGTATCCAGAGACCAATTGGTGATCTCATCAAAGTCGATTGAAAAATATAAAATATTGATAGAGCATATCAGGAGTAAAGGACTTCGATCGGACACACCTTTACCCCCAGGGATGAAAAATGCATGAGGATTGTTATTAAACACCTCCACTTTAGCACTCCCACGGAGGCAATAATTGAAGCCGTAGAGAAAACAGGAAATAAAGTAAAAGGAGAAATAGTAACCGCCCGAAAAAAAGGAACAAAGCAACCCTTGAATAAATTTTTTGTTAATTTACTCCCCCACAACAACAACAAGTCTGTCAAAGACATTGAATATATCTACCATCAAAAGGTTACAATCGAAGACCTAAGACAAAAAAAGACAGTGGTGCAATGCACAAAGTGCCAACAGTATGGCCACACTAAAAATTATTGCATGAGACCATACAGGTGCGTAAAGTGTGCTGGACCACACAAAACAACAATGTGCACCATCGATAGAAATACCCCCGCAGTATGTACACTCTGTACTGGAAATCACCCCGCTAGCTACAAAGGGTGCCAAGTATACAAAGACATCTATGCAAGAAAACAATCCGGATCAAAGGCAAAATGGCAGGAAAAACAAAGACCCACAGAAAACAAAGACAACCACAAGATAAGTAAGCCGGTAATTTCCCATGATGTGCCCAACGAAATACCAAATAAAGAGCCAACAATCCGAGAAAACTACACATCCAATAACTTGAGTGAGAAAAATTACCCCCCTCTTAAAGTACCCAGAAATACCGCAGCCCTGGCGGCAAACTTTGCTAGGAACACGACACCCAACCACAACGTTGACGAAATAAAGTCACAGAGAACAAATATAAATACTGAAAATATTAACACCCCACAAGAACACAGGAGTTACCTAGAAGCCATTTTAATAAAACAAACTGAAAAGATGGATCAGCTCATGACACAAATAAGCACAATGATGAATGTAATCATGACCCTAATAAGTAAACTTCCATAATGACTTCTCTACGTATTGCTACCATAAATATCAACGGCCTAATGCCGAAAAAACAAGAGCTAGAAATATTGCTCAAAGAAAACAATATAGACATTGCCCTCATAACAGAAACTCACCTGAATGAGCGCAGAGTGTGCAGATTCGACAATTATTGTATATACTGTACTAACCATCCAGATACTAGAGCACACGGAGGCGCAGCAGTAATTGTAAAAAATAACATAAAGCACCATCTTCGCAGCGAGTTTAAGGAAGACTGGCTACAAGCCACCACTATCACCGTGGAAGAAAAAATTGGCCCCATCAATATCAGTGCCGTGTACTGTCCACCAAAACACAAAATCAAGGAAGACATGTTCACCAAATATTTTAATACCCTAGGCTGTAGGTATGTCTGTGGTGGAGATTACAACAGCAAGCACACATACTGGGGTTCCAGGCTTATTACTACACGAGGACGTGAGCTAAAAAATTGTGTAGATAAACTAAAACTTACACCACTATCAACATGTGAACCAACATATTGGCCAACCGACCCCAAGAAAAAGCCAGATTGTATCGATTTTTTCCTAACAAAAGGACTCTCTAGCATATATCTTGATGTAGAATTATCACTGGACACCCCATCAGACCACTCTCTTGTCATAGCTACCGTTAGTATATCAGCAATCCGCAAAGAACAAAAAGTCACCCTATCAAATTCTAAAACTGACTGGAATGCATTTGCTGAATACCTAGAAGAAGAAATTAACTTAAAGGTGAAACTTAAAACCGAGGAAGATTTAGACGCTGCAACATTTTACATCACGAACTTGATACAAGTGGCAGCATGGCGAGCGACACCATCATTGTCGAATGTAGAACCTAAAAACAATGTTCCTCTAGAAATACGCCATAAACTGCAAGAAAAACGAAAAAAGAGAAGACAGTACCAATTAAGTAGATCCAGCAAGGACAGAGCAGACTTCAACAGATCCTCCAGAGAATTAAAAGATATCATCACTGCGAGTCAGAACTCCACCTTCCAACAGAAACTTTCTGCATTATCGGCTCGGAAAAAAGACAACTACTCTTTATGGAAAATTACAAAACAATTTAAAAGGCCACAACAATTTGTCCCTCCTCTAAAGATGGGTACTGGATCCTGGGCTCGAAAGCCAGATGAAAAGGCTGAACTATTTGCACAACATCTAAGTAATGTATTCACTCCAAACGAATCTTCAATGGCAGAATTTGAGGAAGAGGTGGACAGGGTGATTAATAGTGATCAGCAGCTATCACCCCCACTAAAACTGGTCACACCTAAAGAACTAACCCAAACAATACGTCTACTCGAAAACAAAAAGGCACCTGGCTTCGACTTAATAACCTCTGAAATACTAAAATGTCTGCCTAGGAAACCAATAGTTTTTCTAACTATGTTGTTCAATGCTATCTTCAGGATACACTACTATCCTAAAATGTGGAAAATATCACAGATATGTATGATGACCAAGCCGGGCAAAGCGCCAACAGAGCCGAGTTCATACAGACCTATAAGCCTTTTGCCCACCATATCAAAAGTATTCGAAAAGATTCTTCTTCAAAGACTCAAACCGATTCTGGCAGCTGAAAGAATAATCCCCGATCACCAGTTCGGATTCCGCGAAAACCATGCTACAGTTGAGCAAATACATCGAGTGGTGACTAAAATAAGGCAGTCCTTGGAGAAGAAAGAGTACTGTTCTGCTGTATTCTTGGACATCCAACAGGCGTTCGACAGGGTCTGGCACAAGGGCTTACTATTTAAACTCAAAACCCTGTTACCCAACTCACTCTACATGATCCTAAAATCTTACTTGCATCAAAGGAAATTTCAAGTAAAGTATGAAGACGAGCTCTCAAAGCTGTATGATATCACCGCTTCGGTCCCGCAGGGGTCAGTGCTTGGTCCAGTGTTATATTCTATCTACACATCAGATCTACCCGGTAGTAAAGAAGTGACCACTGCAACATATGCTGATGATACTGCATGTCTTGCCAGTGACAAAGATCCCGATAAAGCGACAAAGAAATTGCAATCACAATGAACAAAATAGACCAATGGCTAGAAAAGTGGCGAATAAAACCCAGCGTAACAAAATCTACTCAAATTACATTTACTTTAAGAAAAGGAGATTGCCCACCTGTCACCATGGAAGGAAAACCACTACCAACCAGCGACTGTGTGAAATACCTTGGCTTACACTTGGACAGGAGACTTACCTGGGGAAACCACATTAAGGATAAGAAAAAGACTGTATCAAGGCAATACCAAAGCCTATCATGGCTCATAGGACGCCGATCAAGATTGTCAATTGAAAACAAGCTACTAGTTTACAAAGCTATATTAAAACCAATTTGGACCTATGGAATTGAACTCTGGGGCTCTGCTAGCAACTCCAATATAGAGATACTTCAAAGATTTCAAAATAGAGCTCTACGATCTATATCAGGGGCACACTGGTTTGTGAGAAACACAGAAATACATGAATATTTAGAGATGCCAACGATCAAGGAAGAAGTGAAAAAAAGCTGCGAACGATACAAACAAAGACTACAAAGACACACCAATGACCTGGCCAAAGACTTATTAAACACCCAAGGAAAAATAACACGCCTAAAAAGATGGCAAATACTAAACCTTGACAAAAGGAGCTGAGAAATGATTAGTCATGCCAAATAACAGAAGATGATCAATGGAAAATCCTCTGACAATAATATATCCCGACAATGAACTAATCTAATTATGGCCAGAAGGGCCGATTGTAGATAACACAGGGAAAACAAAAAAAAAAAAAAAAAAAAGTGCAAGTGCATATAGACGGTGGCACCGCACAATACATGCTGTCGAGACCCAATACATGTCATCAAAGTGCAGTTATTCCTGAGGTTTCCCCGCTTCAGCGGCGGTAGAAAATGTCGGGTCAGAGGAGCATCTATCCTAGGCAGAGTAATCCACAAAGCAACTGCCAGTCTGTTATGCCCAACAACATTAACTAATCGAAGACTACGAATATCTTATAGATAGAGTATCTATCTATAAGATATTATACCTATACATTTAAAAGTATGTACAGAAAGTGAATGAAGAAGGCTTTAGACAGCAGATAATGTCTACAGGTTGATGATGATGAAACAATAGGTATTGAAGCTGGTCAGGTACCTAATAGATAATTTAGATAACAACAAAGATACACAAGAGTAAAACAAATTTTTTTTAACATACATCTTCGTCTGATTCACTGTCGTCGCTATCGCCGGATCCAGATTTGTTGTCAGCAGACTCCTCTTCGCTTGAACTCGCATCACCATGCTCCTTCCTCCACCTGTAAAATGGAAAGAAATAATAACTATTACGAAGAGTAATATGTAGCCTACACAATGTCCCACAAGTTAGGCACCGGCCTTCTCTCAGGATTTACTTTCTCAGACCGTTTTTCTTTACAATTAGTAAGTGGTATAGGTACTTCAATTCACAAAATATGAAAGTTAACTTATATCGGTACAGTTGACAGTATTTCGACGATTACATGTGTGCAGAGTGCACATTCAGTTACATTATGAACGACTGCAATGAAGATGTAAGGGTTTACATTATTGACTATACATGCCAGGTTTGAACCTGGGACCTCTCACTTGAGGGTCAAACATAGGTACACATCATATCTTCATGCTTCTAACCAAGGCACTACCACCACTTTCAAGCAACTTTTATTATTAGGGGTTAAAAATGCAATCTGATGCAATACTGCTGGAAACAAAGAAATTTCGGTTGGTGCGTCAAGTGTACAAGTGGACTTGATGCACATAATTCTCAGACACAGATTACTGCTTACCTATAGTCTGTAAAATATAGCTTGAGCTCTGTGACAGCTGTCATCGAAATCATACCCATCAAGTTCCAAATTTATTAACGGTAAATTTACTCTACGATAATCTCATACTTCATTGGTGCAGAATTAGTGACGTACGATGAGTTATCATAACCATAGACTAGAAACTATGCTGATCTTGCACATAAAAAAATCGACGATCACAGACAGCAGGATAGCTTGATAGTTGTGTTGCCGACCGACGCCTATTTTACGCTACGTGTTTTCAGTTCTCATTGCTCTGTTTTTTGTTGAGTTTTGTTGATCGTTTATTATTGTTATTCGTTGCATAAGGCGAAGAATGAAGAAAACTATTCTAAATAGTGAATGCCGTGAGTTTATTATTCGCTTACGTGAATATTTCGAGCGCGAGAACCAAAATGGTGGACCGCTTTTGCCATTGGCGCAAGTATGCAACAAAGTCTGATCAATATTCCATGTTTGTTTTCACCATACATTTATATTGTGTTTAAAATAATCCTATTAGCAATAATATTCTTGATAATCAATAATTATTACCATAATCATTCTCAACATTGTCCCATCACTACCTATACCACTTTGACATCTGTCACAGAGCTCAAGCTATATTTTATAGACTATAGGAACTATTGTTTCACCTTGTACCTTGACATTTTATGTTTTGCTTACGAATGAAACGAATGCAATAAATAGGCTTGCTTCCCAATAATTGATGCACTCACTTTTTTTTCAGTTCCTCTTGTTTCCTCTGCTCCTCCAACTCTTCAGGGCTGGTGAACTTGCGGTTGCGACCCTTGTGATTTGTATACTTTCCTGGAAAACGAGGCAAACGAATAGGTTAGTCCAAAATAAGCAACAAGCTACGAAAGAAGCACATTTTCATAACATTGTCTGACATTGAGGAAAAGAATCGCCCACGGTAAACTTACCACGCGGCATTTTGTGTTTTACTCAGAATTTAACCCCTTGAATTACTATTGAAACTACAACACTGCAGGCTTCAGAGGAAATTATTTCCAAAATTAAACAAAATTTTGCTGGCATGAATGACGTTTTGGAACGGAAATAGTATTTTTTTTTTATAAATGCCACAGACAAAGTAGGTAGAGCTATTTTCACAGAGTAAATTTTTGATTGACGCATTGGCGCAGCTTGTATCAAAACTTCAATGAATAGACAACAGATGGCGTTATAATCTGTATGTTGTTCGTTTTAATCCGGAAAAGTTTTAAAAGTTCTTTTACCGCCACTTGCACCGAAATATTCACGTGGTTATTGATTGAATCGAATCTAGCTACCAAACGTGGTAAATAGAAAACGAGTATGAATAGAAACGCTGTTTAGTACCTACCGCACGACAGCAGAGTGTCTACCTACACTTTTGTTGTAAAGTCGCCCGTAATGTAACCGAGTAGAGTGCTAGCGTAGCGTGTAAAGGTCGATATGCTGTCGTGTGTACCACTGTTTTGTAGGTCACCAGCTCCCATAGCTTAGGGCTGGGTTAGAGCGTGGGTTTATAGCTCTAGCTTTCCCGCTCTACGTCAAACAAAAGAGTGAGATTCACATAGATATAACTCCCCTAAGTACCTACTGCCGCACCCAGCCTTACGCTTGCACCTTGCAGTAATTTTATATGAGTTTTGAACGGCGTGGGTGGTGCTCCGTGGTGTTATCTCAAGGTTGAAGATCACAAAAAAGGTTGCGTAAACGGCGCTCTTTCCTTTTCAAGGAGACAGCTAACAAAATCGAGAGTCCCTGTAGGTAGGTACGTTCGGCCACAGTCACAGATACCCCATGGCAGCTTTTACCGCGCGCGGAATAAGGGCGCTAATCGAACAATAAGGGGTATCCTAGCGTGTGGCCGACTGTACTTAACAGGTACTTGCCTATCTAGAAGACGACCCTTATAGAAACCTGCTCCGGGACGTAAATAGACCAGATGCAGTGCAGTGGACTTCGCTAATAGGACAAACCGACAAGTCACAAAATATTAGGAATTCTTACATAGAAAGGCGGCTTCGACCTGACTTTGAATTTAAACCTACCAACTAGTAAGGTAGGTTCCTATTCCGGTCAGAAAACCAGGGGCCTGAGTCTGTAACACAAATGCCTTGATAGGCTCCCAGTTGGGGCTGCAATTACGATTTATTCATGCTGCCTGTCTAATTAAGTATCAAACATTTTCATGTTGTTTTAGTTGCGAGCGATTCTTCTGCATCTATCTATCAGTTCTGAAGACGAGTCCTGCGGCCCTGCCTGCCAAGAGTGCTCATCGCAATATATTGCATATTTTGCTCCCTTGTATGCAATGCACCTGGAGTGTTATTATTGCCCGTTGAAAGACGAGTTGCTTAGGCCCAGTTTCTGAATTGAGAATTTTACCTGTGATTTTACTAAATAAATGCTTACGTATCGTTCTGTCACGCTCTTTTGTGAGAAAACTGCAGAGATAGAACGTTACTTATGTATTTGCTTAGTGAATTTCTCAATTCAGAAACCGGCAGTGAGTGATCTCTGTGGTGAGTGTAGGTACTACCTATTCATCGGAGATGCTTTCCACTTAAGATATACTCTTCTTTAATGGCCCGTTTTCAACTGACAGTTAAAAGCTGAATACAAAGCCCTTGGTAGATGGCGGTCATAGGCTTGGCCATACAAGAACCGGAATGTGGCTGTCAAATTTCGCTTACACAGATAAATTTATTATCTTCAGAAAAAGCGAAATTTGATAGCTGTGAAAACGGCTCATTGATTGGATCTACCAAATAAAATTCCTTCATTACATAAATTATGCAGGGAGACTATGGCCCGGTTTCTGAGTTGAGAATTTTACTAAGCACATACTTCCGCATCGCTCTGTCACGCTCTTTTGTGAGAAATCTGCAGAGACAGGACGATACTTACCCATTTGCTTAGCAAAATTCTCAACTCAGAAACCGGGCCTATTGGATCTTCCGAGAATTTTAGGTATTCGTACCTACCTAGGAAGGCACATTCTTAGATCTAGTAGCCTGCCAGTAAGACGTTTTCTATCGAGAACTTTCGTAGTCACTGGATCTACGGATACCGGCACGTGGTACTGAACAAATCCAAGATGGTTTTTAGTAAGATCTTTTTTTCTAGGCCTTAGGTTCAACAAGCGGCATAATACGTCAATCAAACAGAAGGGATATCTTAGGGTGTTGCTGACTGTAATTACATACTAATTTATTGCTAAGTATGGTACTCTACATTGTGTAGGTAGGTATAATATAATATGGCCCGCTTTCTGAGTTGAGAATTTTGCTAAGCAAATGGGTAAGTATCGTCCTGTCTCTGCAGATTTCTCACAAAAGAGCGTGACAGAGCGATACGTAAGTATGTGCTTAGTAAAATTCTAGACTCAGAAACCGGGCCTATGTCATTGCATACTTTAAGCGTCTGCATTTTTCGGTCCAGCTTTATCGAAAGCTTCCGCACGACTTCGAATTTATTATTGTAGTACAGTAAAAGGCGAAGAGTGCGTAAACCCGATATTCCCATACTTAGCTCTAATTAATGTTAGAGCTATGGGAAAATTAGGTATCGAACTACATGATTGAAATATTAATAAAAAACTGGCGAGACTCGCCCGGGATTTTGTAGCACCACGACAACAAAGTTTCTACGGCAACATAGTAGACAGCACATCAGAGTGTACACTTTTGTGGTAAAGGCGCCCCTAACGTAACCGAGTAGATTGCTAGCATGTAAGGGTCGACGTGCTGTCTTGTGTACCACGTGCCGCTAACGGTCTTACAGAAGGTCCTGTAACACTGAAGGAGGTCGCTTAACTCATCGATACAAGCAACTTTTACTGTAGTGGACCAATACGAAATCTAAAAAAAAAAACATTTGCTCCACACATTTTGTGCAGTGGGTATCTAATTTTAGTTTGAATATATTTCGAAGTTGGACCCATAGTAAAAGATGACGTGTAAATCGACCCCCTTCAGTATGGCAGGATCTTTCAGTGCCTAACACAATGTATAAAAAAATGCGCTTTACCTTTGATGTTTTAGTTTTAGTTTAAGTTTGCACTTATACAGTAAAGTAGGTAGTTAAGTTAGATGCCTATGTAGGTACACACGACAGCACGTCAGAGTGTACACTGTTGTTGCAAAGTCGCCCGTAACGTAACCGAGTAGAGTGCTAGCGTGTAAGGGTCGACGTGCTGTCGTGTGTACTACCTTTTCTTTCCAAAGTATGTACCAACGCGAATCGAAATAAGTGCAGTCGAAAGCTCATTAGACTGTACCTATGTACAGTCGGCCACACGCTAGGATACCCCTTTTTGATCGATTGGCGCCCCTGCCGCATGCGGTAAGAGCTGCCATGGGGTATCTGTGACTGTGGCCGACCGTACCTACTAACTGAGTAGAGTGCTCTGGTAAATATGACGTACTGTTGACTGTACCTAAGTACACACGACAGCGCGTCGACGCTAGCACTCTACTCAGTTACGTTACGGGCGAGTTTACAACAAAATTGTACGGTCTCACGTGCTGTCGTGTGTACCTTATTACAACAAAAAATTACACCCTAACAGAAGACTACTGTATTGTATGTAAGTATTTTAGCATGATTAATTGTAAAAAAATCGTATTTATTTGCACGTGTCGTGTTTTTACCGTTCACTGAATTTGACGATCATCTGATTTTTTAATGTCATTTCGTGAGGTCAATGCCCATTTCGTGTTCAAAGAAACATGCATTACTTATTACGAGGTACCTAAATAATACCTACAATAAATATTAAATTATGAAGTCGGTACATAATCCTTAGCTACGTATCTACTACCTAATAGAACTTACGTACCTACATAGTCTAAAGAAAAACAAAACAAAGTTAATAAAAAATTATAGAGCGTGTTTCACCACTTCTTACTATATATACCTTTTTCGACACAGATACATAGATACAAAGACAGTTCCATTTTCAAAATCTGCACTATAGTGCTTATTAGGAACCAAAAAGTTTGTGAAACAGGTACTTAAGGGTCGACGGTAGCAATGAGGCGGGAAATTCAAAATTTTCACAGTTTTTTACATTTTGTAGCTAAACTGAGCTATTTTTGTTCAGTGATTTTTCGTTCGCGAGAATAAAACAGTATTCTTTTCATTATTGTAAACCACACAACAACAATAATTCAGCCGATTATGTGTTCTGGTCTACGACTGCCCAAAAAACATGTCGTAGACCAGAACACATAATCGGCTGGATTATTGTTGTTCTGTTGTTTACAATAATGAAAGGAATACTATGTTATTGCCGCGAACGGAAAATCGCTGAACAAAAATAGTTCAGTTTAGCTACAAAATGTAAAAATCTGTGAAAATTTTGAATTTCCCGCCACCTTGCTATCGTCCACCCTTAAGTACTGAAGTTACCTAGGTACAAGGTAAAACTCAAACTTTGGCTTATCGCAACATACTTGGGCAACCCTGCACATCGATGATCCATTTACAGGCAAATCGACTAGGTAATAAGAATTGAGATCACTCGATGACTCGAGGGTAACTTGCGAGTCAAGGTTGATGGGCAGCTTAATATGTAACGCACGCACTCAACCTAAAAACCTAATGATTTAAATGTATTGTTTTGGTGGTATGTGCCGTGCGTTACGTAGGTTGGCAGGTACATTTTTGTTGCAAAGTCATCCAGTAACGTGAGAAAATAAGAGCACGCGTGTAATTTTTGATGTGTCTCCAACTGTACGTCAGTGATTTCTCGCTTTTGTTGTGAATTCTGACTTACTGACATTATGACTTACTTAGGACCGATTGCGGATTCACACAAGACCCTTTAGTAGAAATAATTGCATTTTGATCTCTGTTTAATAGGTAGATAAGTAGGTATCGGCACGATGTAAAAAAAGGAATATAGCAAAACAGTCTGAATCAAAAGGAAGAGGCCAAGGTATTCCCAGCAGTAGACTTTACTGATAGATAGATACCTAGAAAATAACAAAATGGAATTCCACTGGTGTAAAAAAATACAGTCAAGAACTGCTGGTAAACAAATCTGGCCAGTTTTTAATACATAATGTAGAGCACCTACTCGTACACAAGGCAGCACGTAGACGCTTACAAGCGTGCACTCTATTCACTTATGTTACGAGCGACTTTGCAATGAAAGCGTCTACGTGCCGTCGAGTGTACCTACACAGCAAGTAGGAAAGGTGTTACAATAACATCATAGCACATGTTATGATATCATCCCGACATAGTTAACTACAAATTAATAGTTATATTACTTCCTATAAATCGATGAACAAAAAAGCCAGAACAATCTGTCAGTAGCCGGTTGATATAGATTACCAAATCGTTAGCAGATCAATAACGAACATGAAAACTCGATTAAGTAAAAAAAACCTGAGAAACCGTTTCTTCGGTTTTAAATAGCCTTATAACGGTATTTGATGGGACAGTGGACACTAATCCATTATTTGGATATCTTGATATAAATCTCCATGTTATGTAAGGTGTTTCTTATTTTTGCGACGACAGAGTCTTACTTTGAAATTGTTTATTAAGGTTTATTTAAAAAGTGCTAGCTTTGCATCTACGTAATGAGGTGATTTATACAGCGTTTACAGCGAAGAGACCACTCGGCGCTGCAGTGCCTGGGATATTGTTTTAGATGGAGTAGGAGTGAAGTCGAAATAATTAAGTTGATTTTTGCTTTTCAGCTGCGATTCCATACATAACATCTTGGGAGTTGGGAACGACGTCCGGGAGGCGGATCCAAGCCTTCAGTTTCATATTTTATGTTTCATATTTTTTGTTACATTTTAGTTTAGTTAGAGTCAGCGTGAGAACCGTTTAAAGAATGAAATGGACCGACGACGACTTTGTACCTCATTTTTATTCCAAACTAGTAGTCCTCCGCAACTTTGCCCCATAAATATTTTTTTCCTTCATCTCTACATTTAATAACCTCTGTTCTGAAATTAAAATAATTAATTATGTGTAGGTAGGTACAGTAAGTGTAGGTACAATAACGGGTTTTCTATCTTTCTATAAATAGGTAAAAATCAGAATCATCCTCAAGTCTATCCCAGCAATAATATCTGCGTTTAATAATAATAAAAAAAACTGTTATTTTTATCAAGTATTTATTTTCAGAGTAGGTACTTTACGGTGGAATTAGGTATGTGATTAAAGTACGTTATTTAACGCAGTCACTTTAAATTCGCATTCAGTAATTCAAAATGGACCACCTTAAATCAGGAGTGCAAATACGAGTACATTAAATATCATTGAGCCCGCTATAATTAGCACCAGGTTAACATCGAATAAGCTACTTCAAATGGCACTTCTTTTATCTCACGGTCCAGGTTAGTAGATAATGGTTTAGTAATATGCTTATTTTTTAATTTAATATTAACATCGAATAAGCTCCTTCAAATGGCACTTCTTTTATTTCACGGTCCAGGTTAGTAAATAGTTCACCCCCATGTATGTTCAACCATTTTTTGTCGTTTAGAAGTTATCAGGCTATTAGGGTTTAAAAAAACCTTAGAATTGGATTTTATTTTGTAACTTTTTTTCTTTTGACTTATCCACGACTTATCAGAGATAACCACTTTTTGTTTTTTCTAAAGCACTAACCCGTGCTAGGAAATATTTTAAACATTTATAATAAGTTGAAAAAATACCAGAGATATTTTTTTTAGGGCTTCAGATAACTTATTTATCACCATAAAATATCTCTGAAAAGTCAAAAGAAAAAAAGTTACAAAATCAAATTGAATTTGTTTTTTTTAACAAGAGAAGAACAAAATGTTTTGGCCAAACACAGCGTTTCTTAATTAGAACTTGCTTAGCATCAGCAACATTTTACTTACTAAAGATAAACGACGTCGTTAATCAGGTTGGTTCCATAAATA
The DNA here is from genome assembly GCA_949319315.1 of Zelleria hepariella. NCBI lineage: Eukaryota > Metazoa > Arthropoda > Insecta > Lepidoptera > Yponomeutidae > Zelleria > Zelleria hepariella. The sequence continues at coordinate 19,609,996 of OX439378.1, read as the reverse complement.
AACTCCATCCACTTCATCACTTAATTCTTTATTTACCAAGCAACAGCATTTTTTAAATAATTCCCCTATCCACAAGCCCCTCCATCATCCTGCCCCATTAACAACATCCCACTCAGCAGCTCATTTTTCACAAGGGTTCCTTCATAAGGCCCAGGACTCATCAACGACCAGAGGCCAGCAGTCAGTATTGCAAGCTCCCATTGGTGATCTGTATGAGTCTCTATGTAGTTAATGTATACTGGCATACTGCGATACGCAAAGGTCGTAGTCCGAACATCTGTTAAAATAGTTTGTACGAGTATAAGAGGCGCAGGAGTCGTCGGCCATGCACAGCCTCGACGGAACCTTGGCAGCGGCGCAAGGACGCGCGCAGCCCCCAACGAAAACCCGCCCGCCATTTCTGAACGAACGCGGACGCGGGAAAGTCAACTTTGAACCGAGGAAAACTTTAAACTTCGAATTTTCGGTTGGAGGTGCCGGATGTAAATGTTGGCTGAAGAAAATATTTGTATTAATTTTTTTACTGGAAAGGACATTGTGTGTGTTATGAAAATTGTGTGCTCAGTAAATAAAAGGTAAGTGCTAAAAATAAGCTAATAAAATATGAACTTAAAAATATATTTCTATCCACAAATAAAAACAGAGAAAAAGTAAGTTGTTGCAAGCATCGCGCGCCCGTTGATGTCTTTATTACTGAAGATAAGCAAGCGCGCTACGATTTCTTGAAAAGGTGCTTTTGAGGCACTTACGTATATATTCATTCTGAATATTTTATTGTTGTTAATTGTGGTCATGCTATTGGTACCTGTTATGTAATTTTATTAGGTACTAGCTTTTGCTCTCGTCTTCGACCGCGTGGACTGCAGAAAAATTATAATAGTAATGATTTAGCCATTACTTTTGTCTGTTACACGCTTTTTTCTCCTACTTCCAACCCTGAACGGAGTTACATGGGATGTTACATTTACATTTCAAGCCTTATAGGAACTCATACTTATTTGGAGGCAAACAAAACAAGGTCATTACGAAGCAAGCAAACAAAAGAAAATCGCCAATATTTTTAGTCCAGTTCGTGAGTGTAACATCCAGAATAAGGGTCCTGCCCACAACAAGCCAAGATCCCCCGATAGGTGCGACTCCCGCGCTCGGCTCCATGTTAATTCCATCGATAGGGCCTTCGCCGACACTGTTCCCCTACAGATATCTCGTCAACTGCCCTTTTACGGGCTACGGGAATTTTGATGAACTAGAGTAGACGCTAACTTTACTGTTGTCTTTGACAATTGCCTGTTAAATTTAATGAGGGCAAGCTTTGAATACCTAACTTGGAAAGTGCAAGTTTTGATTGCTACTAGGTTGAGTCAGTTTAGAGACTCGAGTTTCTTGATGAATAACCAAAACCGGCCAAGTGCGAGTAGGACTCGCGCACCAAGGGTTCCGGACCATTATTCTATGCATTTAATTGGAAGAAAAATTTAAAATACGTGTCGGACTCAAGCGTGACTTCTTATATTTCGACCTCCGGCTCTTCATCTTCTTTGTCATAGTGGGCTTCTTGTTCACCCGTCGCGCATTGCATTCTCGATGCAACTCGACAATCATTTTCCGCTTTGTACGCGACTTTTCCACCAACACCTCCTATAAAACTTTTTCTTGCCAACTTTCGACCCATTTGATTGTCCACAGCATATCCCCCATTCGTCAATATCTCATTGAATGATACCTCCTTCGAATCCTCTTTGGACTCGACTCTCTTTTCTCTCATTGTCGATTTAACATCCTGTAACCCTTGACGCATTTTGCCAATACGGCCGCAATATGGCGCAATTTATTTAATATTTTACAAATTAAGACGCATTTTGTATTTTTTTTTAAATAAAACAGCCTTTGAATAAAAATTACAAAGTATTTAAAATTAAAAAAAAATGAAATAAAATGCGAATTTAAAGAGAAATTAATTTTAAAAGTTTTTCAATTTGATCGCAATAGCTTCAAGGGTAACCCCCCAGGTGTCTCTGGACAAACTTGACGTGACAGCTTGCCATTGTCACAACAATGAAAAATATTTGACGAAAATCTTATAAAATTGTCGTTTTGTAGACAAAAAAGTATGATACTATGAATGTTAACTAGGTATAGTAAATATCCTATAGGTGAATGATAGCACTCTGTTTGATTGGTTTATATTGAAGGTAGGACAAAAAAAAAAGGTAAACATAGGTAAACAGTGCAAACGGCGGACTTTATTTGGTCATACGGTCAGACATCGTATTTTCCGGTTTTCCCGGAGCCCTGGTATATTATACCCTTCCCTGAATTGTCAGCAGTGCACGTAACGGATCCATCCACGGTCCCATCTCGTCACTGTAACTTTGTATAGAGCTTGATAACCTGCGGACTCGTGATCACACCGTTTGTGAGAGAGCTTGATACATGCTGCTTGATTAGGTATGGATGTAACCCCGCGCGGAATGAGAATGGGATGCGTCCTTTTGGAACTGATACGCGCGCGGTAAGCAAACTCGCGTCGATGCAACCTTGTCAAAGTAAAATACAGTATGTTTTTGATTGACTTTGACAAGGTTCCATCCCATTCTCATCCCGCACGCATTATAATCATCGGTTCTTTCAGACGTAGCTATCACAGAAACTATTTGTTCTTGCTTAGTTTTGATAAATAAAATTATTTCATTGCTCATGTATTTCTTTGTTGATTACAAAATTGTGACAATGTTTGATAACAGCGATAAAATCGAAACAATTCCTTACTGTTGTTCAACGTTTGATCTTTTTGGTGGGACAAAATCCACCAAAGCTCAGTTTTGATGAATTAAGTAAAGTCAAAAGCTCAACGCTACGTGATAGATGACAGTCGGCTGTGCAATTTTAAAACCTAGAAAGAGCCATTTGTCAAATTTTACAGGAGAGCCAAAAAACGGTTTGGTTACTTTGTTTCGATGCCCTGGTAAAACTATGAGACATTGACACAGCTGAACGAGAGGTAGTACATAAGAAGTGGCAGAACCTTGGCTTGCCACACAATACGATTTCATTTCTCTATGGCCAACAATGTAGGTGTATGAAAACACTTACTAGGTTTTTTGGTACCGAAACGGTTGGTTTCGACCATTTCAAACAAAAAAAGAGCCATGGACCATTTTAAAACCTAGCAAGGAAAATTCCCTAGGTTTTAAAATGGTCGATGGCTCATACTAAGACTACAAATGGTCGCCCATTTTTTCATCGTAGTGTACATGCTAGGTTTTTTGAATTTTTACTTTAGATTTTGACAATGCAATTTCGTAGGAAATCACATAAAAATTAATGCATAAATAAAAAACCCATTTTTTCACACATGTCGCTTCCTTGGTTTTGAAATTGCACAGCCGCAGTGTCACCGGTAAATGGTTATGTCATTCACTTAGGTACAAATAGCCAATGAATGTTGATCTTTATTGATTTGCTTTGCTCCTGAGTAAACCAGCGTGATGATTTTTTATAGGCTCCAAGCGACTGCAGTCCTGAGTATTTTGATATAAATTACAACCTGATACATCCACGCGTTCTTGAGAAAAAGGTCTTGACAGACAGACAGACAGACCGACGGACAACAAAGTGATCCTATAATGGTTCCGTTTTAGCTCTAGAGGTCCGGAACCCTAAAACTAGAAATGTAACTGTGAGGAAACCTGCGGTTTAGGCCAAATAAGCTCTGCCCTGTTCTCACTGGCCAACAGCCAGTGAGAACAGGGCCTGGCTTAAAATCAGCGCTGTACAGATTTAGCTGAGCCAGGTCCTATTCGTCACAAACATCTATATAAGATTTTATCCAGATTTGTACTGTATTACGTGTTGTTATGTGATGAATAAACTTTTATTTCAATTTCATATTTCAATTTCAATTTAAGCTGAGACGATAGTACCTGGTAGTGAGTTAGTCTACTCCGAATAAACATTTTCATGGAACTGAATATCATTAAATTAACAAATTGAACACTATACCGCTTACAACAATGATGCTACAGGTACATAATTACAAACACTATAACTAAACCATTGTACCCAAATATTCCCATCCCAAAAGCGTAGTAATGGTAAAGGTCTGTCAACAATATTTTTCATAAGACAACAATAGCACACGTCTTCTACCATTATTATTAAACTTCCGAAAAACTTTGGATCGCCGTGGTTAACCACAGCCTAGCCACCGCTAGGAAAATAGGCAAATTATTTTGTACAGATAGCGAGAAGCACCAATGGACTGCTTTTAGCCAGTTTTAATCATAGTTTGCAAAAGATGTAGTTTGACATAATTTGGAATAACATGTATATGTATATATTATACAGGGTGTTAATTTGCAAGCGTGCCATATTTAAAGAAAAAATAGTAATTCATGTTACCAGCTAATGTAGCCTACTCACAGTCTCACAGATTCAAGGAAACCGAAGATAAAAATTAAACTTCTTTTTAGGGTGTGAATAGGAATAACCTAAGTTTGGAGGTGCTATGACTACCCACGTATTGGGAAGAGACCGAGACCGCGTTGCCAAGTTGGCACCGATCGAAAGAGACAGCAATAACAACAACAAAACAGATGATTTCAGATCTCCACTCTCACGGGCTTAGGACCGACAAAACAAAATTTCTTTGGTAGGTAGGCGGTTAGTAGGTAGGAAAATATTGCGCAAATGTGTTACTAGTTTATTTACAGGTAAGTAATAAAAAGTAGGAAGTAGATAACATACCCAAGTACTAACCTACCTTCAAATAAATCGATGATCCGGCGTAGTTAAAAGTCTAAAAGTTAAAAAAATTACACTAATTGATACGCTATTTACAGGGTACCTACAATTATTAAGTTGTATGGAGCATTATTGTTCGAAGTGGCTAACATTCTGCGCTATGCACGGCGACACAAATTGCTTTTTCAATTTTGCAACACAAACACTTTTTTTACTAACAGTTTGGAAGGCAGAAGAATTAATCCTTTCACGCAACACAGCCGCACTGTTCACTTCTCCCACACAAATAAAAGTCTAGGGTGGTAAGATCCGGGCACCGCGCTGGCCAGGCCAGTGGGCCTCCACGTCCTAACTCCTATCCAGCGGTCACCAAAAATATCATTTAGGTACTCGCGCACTTGGAGTCCGTAGTGCGAAGGAGCTCCGTCCTGCTGACAATTGAGGTTTTGATGAACGTTCAATGGCACGTCGCCCAACATCTCATCAACCATTACGAAACGGCGGCGGCGGCGCCGCCGGCGGGCGGCGGCGGCGCCGGCGGCCGGCGCGCGCGCAAAGGTAGGTAGTAAAGGAGCGTGCGCTACGTGCACACGTCACAAAGGCTATCCGGTCACTGAGTGAGTGGCGGGCGGAATTTAGGGATGGGCGAGATATTTCGATGTTAGAGCTGGGCGTTGTCTTTATCGATAAAAATTGTGACGTCTGAAAATTAAATTAAAAAAATCGACCCTTCTTTTATGATTGATTTTTGTTCTTTATCAGCAGTATAATCACGTCCTAAAATATGGCACGCTTGCAAATTAACACCCTGTATATTTTGAGTGGGTGAATTTATACAAAATATTAATAAAAAAATGCAATAAATATGAGCACGAAATGAAATGTAGATTTGTAGATTTGTAATAGCAATACCACTGGCTACTCGTGAAGGAAAACCTCATGAGGACACCCTTATTTTTAGTTGGCCCCGCTTTACTTAATGACTGTGTCTTTCCTGTGCACTAGGCCGACTAAACTGAAACTATTACCCATCTAATACTATTTCCCAGGTACTGAAGCTTAAACTTTCGCGAGCACTGCACATTTTTTCTATTAAATCACGGTTTTACTCACTAGTAATTTGTCGGTGTAGCCGACTAGTTTCGATTACTAGTGAGTAAAACCGTGATTTAATAGAAAAAAAGGTACTGAAGCATTCGAGTGGTTACTTGACCCACCTAGTGTTAGTGGAGGTGCGCCTGGAAGCTGTATAAATCATCAAGCTTTTAGGAGCGCGACGTGTGACGCTTTCGATACGAGAGAAGAAGAAACCTGCAAAAAGGAAAAGGAAATATATTTTTGCAGCGACCTGTACAAGTGTTTATAACTATCATCCTTAGAAGCGTAGCTATAACAGAAGGCGATTTTCTCACGACCACATATTTTCATTTTGTTTTTATTTCTTGCAATTGTAGGCTAGACAACTTGCTTATGCACAGTCAGTCCAATTTACAGTGTGTACTTAATAATAATCCTCTTCAACCCTATTACGACGTGTTGTCCGGTACTATTATCGCACCAAGTTTTAACAGCAGTCTGTATTGTATGAGTCAGAGTTTTTTCGAGTTTAACTGCATTATTATACAAGGTGTTACGAAAGTACCTAACTCTTTTTACAGGGTGTAACCTACTGGTCAACAGGATGTCAAATCAGTAAAAAAAATTAAAAAAACAATTTTTATTTAAAACCTCAAAATTGAAAAAAAATCATAACCATTTTGTTTTTGTTATTAGCTCCAATTTAAAAATATGTTTGTGCGTGTAGGTGCATTTACATAGCTTTAAGTTGGTAAAACATTGTGAAAGTTAATGAAAACAATATTTAAAAATACTTTTCTCCCGCCACATCGTTCACATTGAACGTCATAGAGCCAAAAAAATATTTAGGTTGTGATCCCTATCACCGGGTGCTATTACCCTGTAAAAAGAGTTAGGTACTTTTTGTAACACCTTGTATTTTACCTTGTACCTTGTATCACCAGCGACATATATACATGGCATTTTTATTTTGGATGTGACACCTCCCCGGGAGTCCACCGGCTAAAACGAAGCCGATTACCATTGGCGAAAATTGAAGTTCTATTTATGAAAAATCAACTGGGTGGCAGCTGGATGCCAGTTCATTGCAGTTCATTTTTCTTCACTTCGATTTTCGCCGGTAGACCCCCAGTTTAGTGAAAATACTGCCCTAAAAATGTATAGGAGCATGTACATTTGAAAACTATCTATCTATCTATCTATCTATCCAGCCCATAAATAAAGCCCACTGCTGGGCATAGGCCTCTTCCTTTTCACGCCAACCCCCTCGGTCCAATGCCAATCTCGTCCATTGTCTTCCCGCTGTTTTGACAATGTCATCGACCCATCGAGCTTTCGGTCTACCCACCGACCGTTGACCCATTCTAGGCCACCATTCCGTGACTGCCTTAGTCCACCGTCCGTCCTCCCGCCTAGCCAGATGCCCATAAGATGCCCATACATGGATAAGATCCAAATTGCACAAAGAGCTATGGAGCGGGCCATGCTAGGCATCTCACTCCTTGATCGTGTGCGTAACGTCGACATTCGGCAGAAGACCAAAGTCGAAGATGTAGGCGCGCGAATCTTAAGATTAAAGTGGAGATTTGAAAACTAATTTGTTCTATTGTTTTGCAGTTAGTCATTTGTAGTAATAAGTGATAGCGTTTTCTCATTTATCATTTCCCTAGATAAATGAGAACAATATCAATTAAACGAAAGTTAAATGAACATTCTGCATTTTAAAAAACTTCTTTTACGTTAAATTGGTAACACCTTGTTATTTAACGTACCTGCCTACTTTTACTTGTGTTATTGTTTCAAAGCTATTTAAAGTAGGTACATACACGACTTATTAATTAAAACAATTTACTCGATTTTTAATACGGGTGCTATAAAAAGTAAGCGGAGTTGCGCGCATTAAGCTAGTTTACACTATATTAAAAATACTTAATATTACTGTAAATAAACGCATCAAAGCGAACCACTCAGGGACCTTCGCGTTTGCGTAAAATAAAACAAAACCTATAAGAGGAGAGGTCCTTTAATAGCGTATCTTCGACAAGGGAGCCGCAAACCAGTTCGATTCCCGGGCTACATTGAACCCGTGGGTCTAGGATGGGAAAGATTACAGTTCACTGCAAAAGTTGTTAATAAATTTTCGCATGCTTTTTTACTTTTTTTTAAACTCCGGCTCGTTAAGGGGGGTGATATAAGTGTACACTGGATGACTGGATGAGAAATGCAGCAAACCGACAATACTGGAATTTTTTGGGAGAGGCCTATGTTCAGAAATGGACCAACAGAGGCTGCCATTGATGATGATGATGACAGACACACACACACGGCGGCCAAACTTATAACATCCCTCTTTTTTGGTCGGGGGTTAAAAAGTACTTTTGTTCGTCGATAAGGGTGATGTGACTAGGGTAGAAAGACCTTTGAAAATTTGTGGGCACGCCAAATCAATGTATTTGCCATAGGAAAACGGTTCAATGCCAAGAAATCCCTGTTACTACAGGTACTATAGTATTGTAGGTACTGTATGATCTCAGAAGCAACAGTGTGGCTGCTACACTTGATCGGAAGAACATCATAAACCGAAGTTTTTGCCGCATGACGCCACTGCTCTAATATGCAAAATAAGATCTCTACCGTTGATGATCTAAATTACACTTCACAGCCGTTTTATCGGTCCATCTATGTCTTCGTCATGCTGCTCGAAGGTACCTATTGTTATTTTAGCCTAGTGTTCGAATATAGATAGCCATGATTGAATGATTACTTCCATTAGAGATTTAGAGCACTTGGTTATTTAAGCTTCTTTGAGCTGAGCTTTTTCTTAATATTTATTTTTTCATAATGTGAAATAGTGTCAGGGTGTATTTTCATCGAGCTCAAAAGCGGGATAAAGGTAAAAAACGTGGTAATTTTATCCCGCCTATCCTGTGAGAAAACAGTCTAACATGTTATGCTTTTTCAGCTAGATATAAAACTATCTAAACCACTCTAGGTGGGTAAATGAATAGATAAGACAGATAGTGCTATACGTCTATACAGACATTCTATTGAAATTCGATCTTTGTATACATATATTTGTATACTGATTTAATATCTTTGTATATCAATATATTTGTACCCTCTTAGCTAAGTTGTCCTACCCAAAGGCCTGTGCATTGTGCAATTTATAGATCCGGATAATGACTTTGGGTTTATCGTTTCTGCACGAGTGTACTATGAAGATATTTCCTGTCTCATATAAAGGCAGTGTTGGGCACGCAATCCAGTGCTTGTTCATAAGATCATAAAACCCAATACCACTAGCAAATATGTCGCGTAATATTAGTATGTAACACTAACAAAAGCACTGAGTTATAGTATCGATAACCACATTCTCTCGCATAATGTTGAATAGCCTTAGTCCATCTTCAGCTCAAGTCCATCTCTGTAATCAACGGCAGAAAATGAATAAATAATAATTATAATCATATCATAGCTAAGTAATACATAAATAATAAAGGTTTATTTTATCCACGTAAAAAAGCACTGTCTTGTGACACTTTTGGTAGGAAGTAGGATAAGAAGTCACATTATGTTTCATTTCAGCAAAATATTTTATGGGACTGTGTAATAGTCTACACAAAGCTTCTTTTCTACACAATATTTTGAGAGACTGCGGTGTGCTTACGACTTAGCCACAGTATTTTGTTTTATCCTTTTATATTAGTATCAATAATTTGCAATTTTCATACATCTATTGAAGATATTTTTATTGACATCTCCAAAGCTAAGCGCTAAACTGATAGGTGACCTACATAATTATAGAGGAGTTTGGGTCATCAGACCTCCTGTGAGATCGGAATGTATTGACTGATCGGCACATTTGGCAATCCAGCCAAGTAGGCCTCCCGTTTCGGTCACAATGCCAAGTGATTTCATTTTCGTCGCGAATAATAGGGAGTTTTACAGCAAAATTCCGACCACGTGTCGTATTGACTCTACGCCGCTTCCATAATTTGTAGCGAAACCGTTAAACGAGAGTGCTTGTCAAAGACTGTGATTGTGATACATGTACTCGTATGAGTTGGTCCTTCAGTTGATATCCAGTTAGTTTCTTAATGCAAAGGCTTTTTATATTATTTTCTTAATAAAACTTCGCTAATTCATAATCATCGAAAAGAAAAAAGAGTCATCACATCGTACAAGTATAGACTTGAGGCCCAGGAAGACCATTCACAAGATGACCTTTGATTGATGGAGTTATACGCTCACAAATACTCATATTTTATAGTTCTTGGCCTATGCTTAGTGGGCTTTTACTAACGGGCTGAAGAGATCTATGTCCTACACTATTGATCTCTACATTTCGTAAGACTATTTTACATCTTTTAACGAAGAGGTGCATAAATCGCCCAAAGATGTCTTTTGTGCACACGTACCACGATCCTAATTAACTGGACTATTGAGTCCAAAAAACGAAACCATAAAAATAATCTCAAATCGAAATGAGTCGTCAAAAAGTTAACTAGCTTGTCACATAAAAGGACCACGTTAACAGTTAACTCAACGGCATAAGGTGTTAAGAATACAATGGGCTAACTCATGAATGAAACCCCTTTGGCTCGAGCTGTGTGTTTGACAAATTGACTGCTGATCTTATCATGATTAGCATGGCACTTACGCGACCAAGCATGTAGGCACCGAAAGGGCAGATGACTACACGTTAGTTGTTTGCTTCGCATCCCATCAATTTCTCGGGTATATTTTCAGGACATTTTAAGTCTATTTGTTATCATTTTATTATTTAGCACTAAATACATTTAGTTTTTCATCTCATTAACAGCACATTAGGAACCTATAAAGTTTTTATAAATGGCTGGCATCACAGACCTGCGTTCATTTTATTACAAATAGTAGAGCACATCAACATATTTTTTGTGAAGATTTCGTACAAGGAAGTATTTTGAGTTCGGACAATGAGACCATTGTCCGAACTCAAAATACTTAGGATAAAATTTTACAGAAGTTACACACCAGATTAATCTGATCTGTGTTATACTCCTGTCATTCGTTACTCATTACTTAAAAACCATTATGATCTCTTCTAATGGAAGAAGTAGGTAAATCTTTATTTTATTTTTGTACTACTAAAGGACCTTTGTCTGAAATAAATAATTTTAATTTGAATTAAACGTTAATTTTATGGTTATTTACTGTACCCTGTATTTGAACCTATCTAGGGTTTTACTCAAATGGTAGCATGTAGGTAGACGGGCGAAGGCAGGGTACTACTTATAGCTAAATAGCATTTGTGCAAATCAAATCAATGGTCTTCTAATAAATCATAGCTTATTTGGTCCATTTGTTATTATTAGTTTGTTCCGCAGAAACTTTTAGTGTGCAGTTAAATAGCCATTCTGAATACCGAAGGATGGTTTTGCAATGATTTACTTTAATTAAACAAATATTCGGTATCTTAGCTAATCTAATACACTATGAAGAATATCATCATTATAATTAACAATGGACGTTTTTTGTCGTATGTCTGGTAAGTTAGGCGGTATGTAGGTGCTCCAAAAATATAGTCAGTAGGTAGCCACACTCTGAGCATATTTATGTATGTAGTGTCAAACAGAAACCCTTCTTCCATTCTGACTAACAAAACTTTAGTTTTAACTCAGTTTTCAAAGTTGAAACGGACGCTACCCCTTCTCGTATTGTATTTTAGAGCCACGTTTAAGAAGATTCATTTACATCATAAATGAACCGTTAAGCTTAACCTGAATTTTGGTTTCCCAGTTGTTAATCAGAGAGGGCAACGACATTAAAGTTTTATGCAACATTTTGATCATCAAATCATAAAGCTTTATTGCAGCACTTTGGCGAAAGAAAATTAAATGTCGGCTAATCGCTATCAATTATCAACTCTTGTTAGGGTTCAGTCAATGAATGATATTGGAACCTTTTATTATTATAGGTCGCAATACTCAATTCGTGAAGAAATTAAAAAGATAGATAAATGAATAATTCCTTCTACCCTTTTCTACCCCTTGCTTCTACTTTGGCCCGGTTTCTGAGTTGAGAATTTTACTAAGCACATACTTACGTATCGCTCTGTCACGCTCTTTTGTGAGAAATCTGCAGAGACAGGACGATACCTACCCATTTGCTTAGCAAAATTCTCAACTCAGAAACCGGGCCTTTGTGTACTATCTCCTATTGAAGCTATCATGCACATTGAACGAGATCAAGTTGGTATCTTCTAATCTTCTCAACTGATCACAAAAATTACCTACCCATTAGTTAGATGCCCTGTATAATAATGAGAACCCTAGTTATACTAACTGTTCTACGTATAATATAATTGAGTTTTTAGGTTTTTAAAATCCTTACACAATTTGATCGACGTTTGTCCGTTAATGAAGTCAAAAGCCATCAAGCAAAAGTGTATTTCACTAGGCTGTGTTTTTGCCGGCCGGAGCTTTTATACAACTTAATTAGTTTATTTTATTGGTGTCATCGAACAACGGCTTTTGTATGAAATGTATTGAAATGCTGACAGTCGATTAAATGGACAGAGGACCAAGTACAGTTAGGACGTAAATTGCTTATTTATTAGTATTAGTAGTAATAGTCTAAAAATGTCGGATTTTTTTGTAGCGTTTGTTTTGAAGATAACTTGTTGGTAGATTACAATTAAGTAATTCGTCAAATTACTTCTACAAAGTCGTAGTCTTGTTTTTTTGTATCTAATCTATTCGGAAAAATTTGCAGGCATTTTTGTTTTTATTACCTACTGGTTCTACAGTAGTACAATATCTCTAGTCATTTTGTCCATGTAGAATGTAGACTCTACATTTTTTTCAATCCAGACTTACGAAGCCTAAACTGCAGGATATAATGTCAAACCTATAAAATACAGACGCGAGAGTATTCAAACGTACAGGAAACAATTTTTGCATTTGCATTCATAAAGTCAATTAATTAAGAGATTAAAAGATCAACCTTGAGACAGGTTGAAGACCCATTCAAAGCGATGCCATTGAACTATTTTGAAGCAGACAGCACCCCTGAAGGCTTTATTCTATATAATTAAGACAAAACAATAAGAAAGTGCATCGTGCGAGAGGCCTATTGCAAAACTGCAGAGCCAGAGTCGTATAGATAACACTTCAGAATCGCCGGAAGGGAAAGATACGATCTTTTAGCTCATGGCCCGTGACGACTCTTGCCAAACTAAAGCGATTTGTGTCGGATTGATTTATTGGACTTTGCACTCTAAATTACTTTATTCTAGGTCTCAATATAGACTCCATTATGTCCAAAAAGTAATATGTGTTGATCAACTTACACGTGCAAATTATGTGCAGATGCTGTTAAAAGGACACGTTTGAGAAAGAATGGCAATTGAGCATTTTCAAGAATTTTAATCCGGCTTCAAATTACTATGATCTAAGTAAACTATATGGAAAACCAAGTGCATAATCATACCAATTAAACATGTTTAAATACAACACGTACTAGGAGTATAGCATACTTCACGATGGTAGGTAATTACATTGTCTAAAGCTCTGAATGACTGACCAGCGTGAAGTCATACGGGTAGTTGCTGCTAATGATGGCCCACGTCAGCTCTCATGGCTAAGTTAATTGAATTCTACTCGATCATGATATCCTGATACCTAGTTACCAGGTCAAGGAACTTTGTTAGATGAACAAGCTCTAGGATTAAAAGATTCAATATTATTATAGGTAATCTTCTTCTTAGTTTACCTTAGTTAGACGATCAGCGGTCATTACCAAGTGAATAAAAATATAATTTCCGTTAAGATTTTATTGTTCATTTAGAAATAGAAATAGAAATAGAAATAGAAAAAAACTTTATTTGGTACAAGCACATATCAATTACAATTACAATAAATCATTAAATTAAAATTAAGTTTCGTGTTCCTAATGTTATTTTTTATGATTGAGATTTGCTGATCTGCTGCCAGGAAACCGTGTAGAATACACATAAAGATCTCGTTAAAATGGCGTGACTTCCTTACTTATGATGAACTACATAAGTAAATCTATCGTTATCATCACGTAAGTATGACACAAAAAGTAAGTTTTATTTAGTTAGGAAACCGGCATAGATGAAGTAGGTAAAACAGACGATATTATTATAAACAAAATAAACTTATTTTTATTACTTTCAAGCGTTACTCAAACTATATTCCCTGAGTCGGGTGTCACTGACCAAAACAACACCCTGTATAGTGGATTTTGAAGTTCTCAACGATATCTTCAACTTCAACCGTCTTTCTGAAATTGAATGGACTCCATGAAAGTGTTTTTTTTTTTAATTTTCAAAGAAGAATTAATATTTTTGATTGATAGGTGCGTAATACATGAGTTTTTATGGTTATTCAACTTGCACGATACCCGTAATTATAGGCACTTTATAGGATAATAATTTAATGAAACTGTAGGTATAATAAATTGTGAATTACGCGCAATCTTCCAATAACTAGTTTAACTAAAATGAGGAGCATCCCTTTTTAGGGAAAAATGTACCTATCCAAGTATATTATTAAAGTAATACGATTGTCAGCTAGATAGAACAACACCCTTAAACAACAGATAGATAGATAGATAATAGATTTAGGGTTCCGTACGTCAAAGGGCAACATGTAACTTAATATAATCACTTTGATGTCTGTTTGTCTGTCCATCCGTCCATCCTTCTGTCTGTCAAGACCTTTTTTATGACGAAATGTTAAAAAAATATATACCATTTTCCCCTTTGCTTGTTTGTAAGGAACCCTTGGTGCGAGAGTCCGACACGCACTTAGACGATTTTTTTTTATAAGACGTTACTCCTCACATTATATTGTCATTCCATACATTATTGATATCCTTTTGAAAGGACATTGAATCCAATTATCCTCATATGAAAGAAGTCACGTAAAAAAATACAAATGACCTTTAAATAGAACATCGGAACACGCGCCGATTACATATGAGCAATAATTGTATCAAGTTGTATCGGTACGATTACATTACTGGTGGATTCAGAAACCAGCGATAGTTTAATGACCGTTAAGGGCAGTTTGCACCAGTGACTCAAATACAGGGCCCTTAGCCTGTAACGCAATGGCGGGTCAATGGCATCACGGCAGAAGGACAAAACCGGGCTCTCCTCGTTTTTCTCCTACAACCAGAGAACTAATCCTCTAGAATTAGAATCAAAATATTCTTTGCTGTACTACAAAAACATTAAAAGGACAGACAGCGTTAGCAAATCGTAATTGAAGTCGTCACCTGACAGCCCATTTTGGCACCATTGTGTTACAGGCTAAGGGCCCAGGTCACATGAAAGAGACAGATCTGTCTCTCAACTGCGCCACAGAATTTAATGTTTTCTGTCTTGAATCATTAGAAGAAGAGAGACACGTGAACTATTAAATATCTATGCAAATTCAGCTCTTCGAATATGTAACAAATTTTTTATGGTAGGTAGGTAATCGTGTGAGGTAGTGGCCACCCCTGGTGTCAGAGTTTTTAGGCCGCCCAAAGGGCCTCTGACATGGCTTATCGATTGTTATTAATAAACAACAACCGGGACCAACGGTTTAACGTGCCTTCCGAAGCACGGAAGCGCTCAGATATTATTGCCACTAACGGTCACCCATTCATCGACCGCGCACGATGTTGCTTATTTTTTATAATACAGTAAAGTAAGCCCTATAATCATATTAAGTTTTATGCTTGTATGTATTACCGTTTATACTATAGAGCAAAAAGTATAAAAACATGGTTTTTGTGTTATGGGGGTCTCCATATTTATTATTACTTAGTATTTAATTGTTATTATTTCTTGTTGTATTCTCCATAATAACACATAATATTCTGTGAACATTTCAACTGGCTACCTATTTCGGTTCCAAAGATTAAACGTAGGACAGACAGACGGACACACAGCGGCGACAGAGTAATACTGACCCATTTGGCACCTTTCAGGTACGGAACTCTAAAATTCCTATAAAATTTCTATTATGCTCAGATTAAATTATTGTAAAAAATAATATCTTCCTCCATTCTGAGTTTCTGACCATTTATACCGACAAACTGAAACGTACCACATTAATTTATCGGCCGTCTGTGAATCGGCCCGCTCCGCTACGGTCGCGCGGCTGCTTCTACGTAGCAAGTTCACGGTCAAGGCTTCGCGGCTTCGCAACTCGCTGCTACGAATCACAAAAACAAAAACGTCCATCCTTCCATACAAATAATATTTTGTATGCTCTTTCATGCTGAAACAGATGGTTGGATTTGAGAATAGAGATAGCTTAGACTTAGGCTTAGATCAGAATAACACTATACTCAAATTACTGGTTTTTTTCCGCGACTTCATCCACGTTAACAACAATAACGGAGAAAAATATAGGCAAGTTTTTATGTAAGTCAGCGCGGACGAAGTCGCGGACAAAAGTTAGTCGAGTATAAAGCCACCGCTTTGCCCCGAATTTTGGGAAGTAAAAAAATACAGTGTTGATTTTGTTGTAAAGTATCAAAAACTAAGTTTCAGATCAATCGGATAAAAAATACGATGCAAAAAATACATACCTAATCTGCAAACCAAATTATCACACATAGACAGAAAAGACACTTCATTCACACATAAAATAAAAAAATTAACATGCTGAAGCACCTAAGTAATATATTCAGTTCTGAAATATTTATATCATTATCAAGTTGGATCAATCAAATTCTTTTTAAAAAAGAAAAATAAAATGAATTCCGTATACTGAAATCACCAACACCATCAACCCATTCTACTCACCTAAGAGTGAAATTTTGAAAATTTTAAAAATACCGTTCAAATTTATTGTATTGCTTAATATTTACACCAAGTTTCGTACCAATCTGCCGAAAAAAAAACATAGCACAAAAATTCCCAACTCTACACAGTTACTGGGGGAAAAAAGACGTTTCTATTTGATTTTGCTGTAGAGTAGGTAAAGTTACAAAACAGTCGGATTTCTTTTTTACAAAAACTATATAGAGCTATAGGTATATTTTTCTACCAAGTGTAGCTTTTTTTTTTCTTCATCGAGCTTAAGGCTCGGTATAAGGCTAACTAGCGCAACCAATGTTAAAAAAAACATATCTTCCTTTAGAAGAAGTTTCTGAAAAAGTCCTAAGATGAGGCTATGCGCCATGCTTTTCTAGATTTTTAGGTGTAGATACCCCCTTCGAAATTTACTTTTAAGCTAAAAAAATTTCGAAAACCGCCAAAAACGGCCGCGGCGGTTATCGAATTTTTTTTAGCTTAAGACTAGAAATTGAGTTGGGTACCTACACTTAAAAATCTAGAAAAGCATGGCGCATGAGCTCATCTTAGGATTTTGTCAGAAACTTCTTCTGAAGGGACATATGATTTTTTCAACATTGGTGGCGCTAGTTAGCCTTAAACCGAGCCTTAATACATTCACGGCCAAAAAATCTAACCAAATTGAATTTATTATTTAGGCAAATCAAATAAGGATATTTTTTCGAGATTTCTGACTTGGCTCCTTAGTAAACGTTGCTTGTTTCGGTGTCTCAGGACCGCTCTGAAACACCCTGTAAGAAGAACTGTAAACTACGTGCAGATTTAAGAAGGTAATAAAAAAAAATTTTGCTTAATAATGATTCTTCTTACCCTTTTAAATATATTTTATCAATTTTTAAAGTAGATACGGAGGTCAAAATTTGTACGACGAAGTAGCTTCTCCACCTCTAAATGGCAGTACCTACTATAATCTTCGTATTGAAATCTTCCCAGATAAGGTGACGTTACAAGGTCTCTACAAAATTATGTAATGACAGATGACAGGGGTCAATTTTGATTCGTGGCCAGTTGTGAGCACGTCAACAAGGTTGGATGAATGAATATAGCCCTCCGGTCCGTAAGGTAAGGACCGAATTTCAAAACGCTCTGATTTCATTGTGACTGAATTTAAATTTTCCGTAGTCCCAAAATGCCTGAAATCCATAATGACTTCATTTCAGTTTGTCTAAGGGTCTTGAGTACGGTGTACAACTTTAAGGCTGGAAGATAGTAGTGTGGCGGGAAATTCAAAATTTTCACAGTTTTTTACATTTTGTAGCTAAACTGAGCTATTTTTTTTCAGCGATTTTTCGTTCGCGAGAATAAAACCGTATTCTTTTCATTATTGTAAACAACAGAACAACAATAATTCAGCCGATTATGTGTTCTGGCCTACGACAAGTTTTTTGGGCAGTACCACTGCTTCGTAGACCAGAACACATAATCGGCTGAATTATTGTTGTTCTTTTGAATTTCCCGCCACCTTGCTATCGTCTACCCTTAAAGAAACTGTTTCGACATTCGAAAGTACTATAGAATACACTCACACAGAGTACCAGTGAGTACGTATACGTACTTACCTATAAATAAAAATACTAGATAGGTAATTATAAATTGTAGAGCATCAACAACGCCATCGCATCGAATGAATGAATTAAGCAGGGAGAGAGTTTTAAATAGAACTCTACCACAAAAGCAAATAGGTAAGACTACGCTAACCACGTATTGTACTGTCGCTGCTCCGAAGTATTTTTTTCAACACTTTCAACGCAACCCATCTTATAATAGGCTAATTCGTGGTCCTCTGCATTGTTCTAAAGGTCACAAGTGAACAACCAGCCATGAAGCTAGCGCATGCGTCATAAGACGAGCAAATCGACGACACGACCAGGCCGCAAATAATTACCGCACCGCTGGCCGTAGAAAAAGAAAACATGCAGTCAGATTTTTTTGTTTCTTTTGGCTGGAAATTGCTTCGAGAAAAAACGTTCAAATTGAGATTAGTCGCTTAGCCGCTAATGGAGTCTTTTAAAAACTATTTGTCATTTCTATCTAGTTAGTGTCCCCCTTTGAGAAGATCGGTAGGTACCTAACTACCTACCGTACCTATACTTTTTTTTTTCTAAAGCACTCGCCCGTGCTAGCGAAACATTCTAAAGGTTTAGCGATATTTTTACTTTATAATAAGTCGTTAGAATCAATTCTAATTTCTATTAACATTTTGGCTAAGACATAAAAAAATCAAGGTCTCGTAGGACGCACAACTAGCGCCACCAATGAAGAAAAAAACATATCTTCTTTTTGGATGCGTTTTTTGCTAAAAACTGTCCCGGAAAATCTCAATGCGAGGCTTATGGCCACTTATGGCGATAACTGATTGCATCCGTAAGTTCTAGGATCTGGAATCCAAACCTTAGGTCCAAAAAATAGTTAAGCCTCGCGTTGAGATTTTCCAGGAGAGTTTTGAGCAAAAAACGCATACAAAAAGAAGATATGTTTTTTTTCATTGGCGGCGCTAGTTGTGCCTACTATTGTGCCTTAAAGTAAAGGGTGGTAATACAAAGGTCTAACTCCCACAGAAAGATGTTACATACAATACCTCTTTATTAACCCCGCATGCAATGCAGATCATTGCAGATAATGTTACTTACAAATTACTCTACCTGTAACTGTAGACAAGACCAAGCCAGTTCCTTTTTTGTTCCATTACAAAATTGCATAACCAGTTCCTGCAATAGTGCAAGTGTCGATATAAATTTCAGTGAAATAATATAAAGGCAAGTGCAGGCGGGGAGCAAACTGGTTTATTATGAAGATTCCCTTTCCTGCTAAGTTGTGGTCTGGACACCGCAGAGCGGCGGATGAGGTGGGCTTTTTCGTTACGATCCTATGCATAAAGAAAATATTTTTTAATATATCGATATATTTTAACTCATTTAATAATCTATATGGCGTTTATTATAGCACGTGTTGTAAAGACCGTCTAAACAAAAAAACTATGTACCCAAATCCACTTATGAAAATGTACCTTATTATCGCAACTCAAACCCCTACCTACAGGCCCGGTTTCTGAGTTGAGAAATTCACTAAGCAAATGGGTAAGTATCGTCCTGTCTCAACAGATTTCTCACAAAAGAATATGACAGAACGATACTTACCCATTTGTTTAGTGAATTTCTCAACTCAAAAACCGGGCCACAGTCTCTAGCGTACTCGTAGGTACTGCAGTCTGTTGGCCTAACATGAAGTGCCATATCGAGCTTGATAGCACTTTTTTTTCTATCCCTGGATTCTATTCCTAAAAACTAAGGCCTTTGCATCTACGTAATGAGATGATTTATACAGCGTCCAGTGGCACCTTCACTCACACTAGATGGGTGAAGAGACCACTCGGTGCCTCATCAGTGCAGTGTACTCCATCTAAAACATTCTATTCCTACGAGAAGGATAATAAAGCGTTTAACCGATCTATCAAAATGAAATGTCGATATCACTGGTCATGTAAACTCATGTAGAACTTTCAAAGCTGAGACGGGAATCACCCAACCAACTGCATTCTTGTGGCTACGACCATCTGATTGAGTGCCGATACCTGCGTATGGACTAGCCCTAGGAATAAATTACAGGGAGGCATGCTTAAAAACAAAACAAACCTCAAAACAAGACTGGCTAGATGCTTATGCACAATTAAAGTTTTTTCTTCCTTTTTTTGCGGTGTTTTCGAAGGATGCGCCGCTATTATTACGTGAAGATGGAACGGAATGATATAAGTAAGAAAGGGTATTTCTTGGGTGCTATCTCTCTCTTAGTGTATATTCCAAGCAAGCTCTTTTCAGCAAATCTTTTTACGATTACCACGACTCTAGACTAGGGATGTATCTAGTTGAAGGTTGACCTCTTAAACTATACCTACGCTATAGCTATACCAAGAAACACCTCATAAGAAAAAAAAACTAAGGCCTTTGCATCTACGTAATGAGATGATTTATGCAGCGTCCAGTGGCACCGTCCACTCACACTATATGGGTTAAGAGACCTCTCGGCGCTGCAGTGCCTGGGACATTGGGACCTCATAAGAAACAACCAAAAATAAACATCATTGTAAATATGTAAAGTGCCTATAGACCGCGAAAAACGTGTGCCGTGTGGTTTCAATAAAAACTGATGCATGCAACCCTAATCGTTTCCTTAATTCTACGAGTAGGTACCTATTTCTCGTTGCGATCCGCAGACTACGCAGATTAAGTATGACTCACTTGAATCGTTCGTGGATCAAAATGTACTTAATGCTGTGTCAGTAAATCAATGGAGACGTATTCGTGATTCTATTAATTAAGTTTCATAAAAGTAAGTAGGTACCTACATAATATTTCAAAACAAAACACTCATCTTCTCATCTTTGTAGGCCTAGCGCGAACAAGTTAGCGTGTTTTTGGGATAGTAAGTAAGTTTTACGCTTTTGACACGAGAGAAGAAGGCCGAAGCCCACTGGAGATGCAAACGGGCGAATGTTATCTTCCGCTCGCTGTTTACAGTAGTTAGTAGCCCTATACTTAGTAAAAGTTGCTTGTTTTTTGTTTTTTCTAAAGCACTAACCCGTGCTAGGGAATAATTTAAACATTTATAATAAGTTGAAAAAATTCACTCGGGACAGGACTTGAACCCGCAACCTTCCGCATTATTCCCTAGCACGGGTTAGTGCTTTAGAAAAAACAAAAAAGTGGTTAAATGTAGTGGCAATACCAAAAATTCCAATGAGCATTTCATCTGCAAAGATGAACGCATTGGGTGGTGTAGATTAGTGCAAACTAATCACACCAGGTGGCGCCCCTCGTCCAGTTGACGGAGACTAGTTGAAGAAATTCGCATCGACAGTTACTTGACTCGGTAGCTCAATTGGTAGAGCGCCTGCACGGTATGCGGAAGGTTGCGGGTTCAAGTCCTGTCCCGAGTGAATTTTTTCAACTTATTATAAATGTTTAAAAGTTGCTTGTTTAACTTTAGGCTTGATTAATATCCCAAGTATGACAGGACCTTTCCGTATGTAATAAATAATATATAGGGTGTTTCAGAAAGGTCCTGTGACACTGAAATGGGTCGCATAACACAACAATATAAGCAACTTTTACTATGGAGCCAAGTGCGGAATCATACAAAAATATCAGCTGTCCCATACAAAAATTCGATACTTACTTACGTACCAAATCCAGGTGATGTCTTTCAAGATTTCGCACTTGGCTTCATAGTATTGCTTGTATTGATTTGTGAAGCAACCTCCTTCAGTATCACATGACCTTTCTGTAACACCCTGTAGAGTGTATCCCACCAAAAACATTCTGTAAAAAACTAGCCAGGTCTCGATGGAGCTGCTTGTTTATCTCTAAAAAGTAATGAAATCTAGACAAAGTCGTGCCAAGTCTAAGGTTCCTTACTGCGATTTCTTTATTATTATAGTTAATGTTGTGTGACTTGGCCGTTGAAGGGTACTTCAAGGGACTTAGCCTAATGTTAGTACCTAGATATTACATAATATTGGACACCGTGTAAACTGGTTTGTCGGTCGATACAAAGTTTCTACGTTTCTACGTGGCTACGTTTGCTCGCTGAAAGTTAATAGAAATGGCCCCCAGGAAGTTCAAGTCTAGCGTGTGGGCGACGAAGAGTGTTGTACGCAAGCGCCCAATAGAAAGTTTCTACGTTTCTACGTGGCTACGTTTGCTCGCTGAAAGTTAATAGAAATGGCCCCCAGGAAGTTCAAGTCTAGCGTGTGGGCGACGAAGAGTGTTGTACGCAAGCGCGGGCCGGACAATGCGCGCGCGCCGCCCAAGCAGCGTATCGGTCACATCGCGACACGCAGATTTATCACGGTGCATGAGAATACATGCATGAGACTTCCGATAGATCCTACTGATCTTTAGTGTAAATTCTACTCTGCCAATCTGCCAACGTTAAATTAAAAAAATCTTAAACCTATACCTAGCCCACATAGCCACCCAATGCTGAGTATAGGTTTCTTTCATTGAACTCTATTATTTTCTTTCTTGGTCTTTTGCCTGCCATTTGGATCAGAGTGTCCTTATTCTGTAAAAAAAAAACGCATAGTTGCTAATCCCCATAACAGTTTTATTTGCGGAAAAATAGCTATTACCGAAATTTTTTTTTTTTTTTACTTTATAGGTACGTATATATGTCGAAAAAATATTTTTATTTATAATTTCCCGCAAGTAAACAGGTTTTGAGGACTATACATACAGGGTGGATTTTTGAGACGGGGCAGTAAGGGCAGGAACGTTAACCGTTATACGAGTAGTTACAGGAAAACGTTCATAAGAGACATTCATAACTTTTTGAGATAATTATTATGAGCAGCATTCACAGATTTTGGAAAAAAATAGTCAGCAAGAAAAATGCAAAAATATATTTTTTAAATGCAAATCGATCATGTTTCATGTAGGGATCAATAGACTTCAAGGACGCAAATGAGGTTTGAGTACTTGAAATGACAGAAATCGCAAAAAACTTTCCTCATAAATTTTGTTCGGAAAAAATACCTTTTTTTTCCTTCTTTCAGTATCGCCAGTTTGACGCCACATGACTGAAATCACTGAAATTATTTCAATTTTATTTATTTGCCATAAATTACATGTGGTTTAACAAAGATGTTCTTATGTAAGTAAGTGTATCAATGTAATTTTACCAATTAGGTGTAGCAAGAGTAATTTTAAGTATGGAAAACCTTAACCTAAAATGCATATTCCTCCAAAAATTCTGTAACTTTGTAATAGTTTTTAGATAACAACAGTTTAAATAAATCGCGCTTGAACTGATGAATATTGTCGACGTCTCGCAGGGTTTTTGGTAACTTGTTAAAGAGTTTTGGTGCCATTCCAAAAAAACTCTTGTCAAATAACTCTGACTTATGAGATATGTTCTTAATTTGGTTGCGATTACGTCTACTTATAAGTCCTTTAAATAGTTGAGGATTGCTCTTTACAAATACTGCCACCTCGTATATATAAAGGCATGGAAATGTCAGAATTTTTAAGTCTTTAAAGTAAGTTTTACAGCTATCGGATTGACGCAAGTTGCTTATTGCTCGTAAGCATCTTTTTTGGGCTTTGAAGATTACTTCCCGTTGGTTTGCGTTACCCCAGAATATAACGCCGTATCTCAGTGTGGATGTAACGTACCCGTGATATGCTGTCAATAATGCTTGTTGATTCGAGACTTTCGATAGTTTATATAGTGCAAAGGAATATTGGGCTAGTCTTTGGCATATATTTTTGACGTGGCTTTCCCATTTTAGTGTTTTGTCTATTGTTAATCCTAAAAACTTGGTTTCGTCTATATTTTCAATTACATGTCCTGATATATTAATATTAAGATTGCGATGGATGTCTTTATCATAAAAATTCATAAACTTCGTTTTGTCAGTATTTAATGTCAAATTATTATCTATCAGCCAATTATTAACGTCTCGGAGAGTATTATTTATGTCACTTTCAAATTCAGTCTCGCTATCCTCAGTGAACACGATGGTGCTGTCATCAGCGAACAGAATCATTGAATGATTTGTGACACTGGGAAGATCGTTTATATAAATTAAAAATAATAGCGGTCCAAGAACACTCCCTTGGGGTACTCCGTGTTCTACATTGCGAGAACTAGAAGAGTGAACCATTTTCGTCTTAGTGTTCGGACATATTCTATCAATTTGTGTAATTTGGGTTCTGTTTCGAAGGTACGATTCAATAAGTGAGAGTGCGTTTCCTCGTATGCCATATTTTTCTAGTTTTTTTAATAGGGTTTCGTGGTTGACGAAATCAAATGCTTTCGATAAGTCCATGTATATTGCGGATACAGATTGTTTTTTTTCCCTCGTCAGCATGACCTTACTGAGGAAGCTGTATATTGCTAGATTTATTGATTTATTTTTCCTGAATCCATGTTGTTCCTTAGCTAAAATGTTCCCAGCTTCAAAAAAATTGTTTAAATTATTATAAATTATCTTTTCTACCACTTTAGAAAGGATGGGTATAAGTGCAATTGGTCGGTAGAAATTCATATCTTCTTTGTCATTTTTTTTGAAAATCGGTTTCACTATGGTTGTTTTCAGGTTGGTTGGGAATATGCCATGTTCTATGCACAAGTTTATAATATGACTAAGAACGGGAGAAATAATTTGTGCCACGCCTTTTATCGCTTTTGTTGTTATATCGTCATTCCCGGTACTAGTGCAGTTTTTCAAACTTTTTATTGTCAGGTAAACTGCGTATGGCGTTGTCGGTTTCATAAAGATTGAATTGTGATTATTATTACATGTCAAAAAGTTGTCATATTTATATTTATTAAGATTGTTATTGGGATTATTAGGATAATTATTGTTTATTGTTGTTTGGTCAATATAAAAGTCATTAAACTTCTGGGCAATTTCAGATGGATCGCTTATTATTGTATCATTTGTTTTAATTTGCTCTATTTGTTCTCGGGGAAAGTTTGCTTTGGAATTTTTTATTATTTGCCATGTTGCTTTTGATTTATTTATAGAGTTGGCAATGGTGTAGTTGTTTTGGGCTTTTTTTGTTTGCTGGATGACGTATTTAAGGCGCTTTGTACAAGTGTTAAGTTCGTTTTCATTCTGAGGTGTAGGGGATTTTCTAAATTTCCATAGTAGTTGTCTCTTTCTTTTACTACATAATTTGATGCCCTTTGAAATCCATTTAGGTTTTTTTATAACGTCTATCTTGCATTTGGTAAGGGGAAAGCATAGATTATAAAAAAGTTTGAATTCGTCGTGAAAGTTTTTGAATGCTTCCTCAGGATCATTATTTTCATAAACTTCATTGAAATTCAGTTTACTGAAACTTTCCTGAAACTTTTTTTGGTTACCCTGGGAGAAATCTCGTCTGTATATGTACCAGAATGGTACAGAACAATGTTTCTTAACGGGTAATACTAGTAATTGCGCTGTATGGTCAGACAATCCTAAATCGAGAACTTCACCTTTACTCCCTCGTATATTGGAAATAATGTTGTCTATACAGGTACCGCTTTTTAGTCGAGTAGGCTGTTTTATTTTTAGTTGAAGATTATAGGTGGTTAGTAGAGATTGCAATTGCTTGGAGTATTTAGTCTTTTCTAAAATGTTTATATTAAAATCTCCGCAAATTACGTACTTTTTTTTCGTTACGGTACAATACTTATTCAAAATTTGATTAAACTTTTCAAAAAATAATGCGAATCTCTCTGTTGTATTTATTGGAATTCTATAAATACAAATTATAATAACTTTATGTTCAGTGAGTTCTATGGCACAGAACTCTACATGGTTAGGACAATTTAATTTTAAGATGTCTGTAATTATTTTGAACTTCTGGTTATTTCTTACCAAGATACATGCACCCCCGTTCCTATTGTTTCTTGAGAAGTGTGTGGCAAGAGTAAAGTTTGGTAGAGTCAGATGATAGGTGGCATCATCAGGAGTCATGTTGTGTTCCGTAACACACAAGACGTCGACAGTTTTACCATTTTGTGATAGTTCTTCCAGGTTTACTGACAGAAGGTCTGATTTATTAACAAGTCCGTCAATATTTTGGTGAAATATGCGCAAGCGATTATACACGAAAAAGCTTTTCTTTGGAAGCATTTTTGTTTCCGTTGGTTAAAGGTTCAGTAAATGTGATATCATTGGTAATAATATTGCATAATGTCAAGAAAATGTCATGCATTATTGTTTTAATTCCTAAATTATTTAGTCGTCGCGTTTGGCTAGAAAACATAGAATAATCATAGTTTAAGTCTTCATTAGAGTCCATTAAGAAGACATGCCCATGAGTGGTAGCGTCAAGGTAGAGTAAGTGATTAAATGTCTCCACTCTCCAGTTAAACATTGTTAGGTGATCGCTGTATTTGTAGGTTGGGAGGCATACCAAAACGTTTGTATTGGTGATCATTTCAGTAGTTTGCCGTATGAGGAGTACCAGTTCACAGTAATTCTTAGTTTTCTTGAAATCCTCCTCTCCTATTAAGATGACACAGAAATCCTCTTTTGTAAGAGTTTGTGTTTTTTCTGACAGGTCCTTGAAGAGCACCGTAATACCTACGGCTGGAATTAGGTGATGGCAAATTTGATAGTCCGACATCAGTGCATCCTCTGCAGTTTCAAGTATCTTATTTGTGTTATCACTGCTTATAATCAATAGTTGTCTTCTTGACTTGTGTGGTATTGGTTTTTGGGTTGCTGACTGAGGTGGTAGGTCGTGCTTGCTTGTGCTCGGTCTTTGAGGCTCAGGGATTTGACTATTTGTACAGCTGACATTCCGATCCAAAGGTTGTTCGTTATCGTCGTCTGTGGCCGGGAGCAAGGGCGTGGAGGGTGTAGAGCCCAGTTGGCTTGAGTTTTGAGACTTTTTATTTTTCCTTTTATTTCTCGATTGCGGTGTTGTAATTTGGTCACTGTCAACTTTTTTGTATAGATCAATGATCTTTCGGCATTTTTGTAATTCTTTCTGAAGACTATGCACTTCTAGGTTTAGGTGTTCGATTTCCTTGTGAGCAGTTGATAGATCTAGTCTCAGCTTTTCATTATCTTGTTTTAATTCCGTTGTGGTGTGGTCGTCAGTTGAGAAGTTCGGGAGACTGTGCATCGTATTGTTAAATGATGAATTAGAAGTTCCAGTATCTTCACATAGTGATGTAGAGATATATGAATGTATTTTTGTCCGATTTTGCGGTTCTGGGTCCAAGTTGACGTCTTTTGTAGAGACATTTTCGCTCAATGTAGAAGTTTTTTCTTCCGTTTCATTTTCGGGAGGCTTTGGGGTAGATACTGCTACAGGGCGGTCTTTAATATTTTTTGTTTGCGTATTCGTTGTGGATGGCTTTTTGATAATACGGCCTTTGTTAATCCCACTAGTAGACGGCTTCTGGGTTATACAGCTAATGCACTCCCACTTTTTCTTTTTCTCTCTGGTCATTAAGTTGTATCTTTGTTCACTTACGTTACCGCAGTCCAGGCACAATAGGTTATTACATTTTATGCATATTAATGCGTCACTCGCCTTTAGGTTGTGCTTGTTGCATTTCTTGCAAGGATCTTTGTGTAGTTGTCTAGACATATTGGTTTTGTTTTGTTTTTCCCTCCAAGTGGCGCCCTCTCTAAAGGTAGTTTGGAAGCTTTAATAGAGTAGTTATTTATGGCTTTGATCCGGAGTGGTACGTAGTTCTTTATAATAACTGCTAGATGGCGCTGTATTATCGTTGGAATTTTCTGTTTTTGTAGTGGGTGAGGTTCGAACCCACGACCCTTCGGGCCACTTTCGAACGAATTTAAGTCCGTCAGTAAAACGATTGAGCTACAAGAGCACTAGTAGTTCAGTCGAATTTACCGTTTGTATTGGGTTTGATTTTGTCGTTATTTAGCTTATGCCGTTGGAATCAAAAACAATTTGAAAGATAGTTTTTGATACCCTGCTTTTGGTTTTATTAAAAATTGTTTATGTTTATTTCACATGAATTTCACTTATAGTTTTGTTGTTTTAGCACATTATGCACAGTACATTATTTGCACAGTATTTGTCTGGAATTTAATCTGTTTTGGCTTATTTTGTGATCACTCACTGCATCACTTTGTTTTGCATTTTTTTCAACTAAAACACTTTATTTCTTTTTTAAAAGAAATAAAGTTATCTATTCACTTGTTACAGGTATCAGCCGGCATAGAATGCTGACACGTTGCCAGCTACTCCATTCAACATGAATTCCCTTATCAGATCGTGCATCCTCGTATTGCTTATCACGGTTGTACTCGCCACATCGTTCACTACTAATGGTATGATTTTAGAGGCCTTTATCCTCTTTCTATATTATACAATATGATGGGATTTTAAATACATATTATTAGACAAAAATGTACCTATTACTTGTGCATGATTGCATTGGAGTTACGTAGACATTTTAGGCGAGGCTACAAACATTAAGACAAGATTATCCGATCTATATCTGTGTCTCAGGCATTGTAGCATTAGACTAAGGTTAAGTTCTATCACTTTTGCTAGATTGTTTGTATAATACAGTCACAGCACGAGACAGGGTTAAACTAGTGTGGGAACCACAGGATTGCATAATAATATATCCTCTAAAATGCTTAATTTCTTTTTATATAATTTTTTAAACTTTTATTTGGAAGTTTACGAATTACAGCTAACAAGTACTCGTAACATAGTAATGACAATTCGATGTACCTACCTAGTTTTTTGAAAACCTTTACAGCCAGTGTTGAAGAGCTATTTTGCTGAGCAAGAGATAGAGGGGTACGGAAAACTCACGGCCAACCTCAGCAGAGAGGCAGGCTAAGAAGAAGAAAAGAAGCCTATCAAAAGATATACCAAAAAACTAGCTCCACACTATATGTATGCAGCCAGGTTTTTTAGTCACTTTATGCCCATGCTCACAGTAGGTGCAATTTCCAGCAAATAAACCGGGTTTGACTGTATTGATTTTTTTTACAATAGACGTCCTAATCAGGGTTATCTTATGAATATTTACGTTTTACGTCACCAGGCACATCACTAGACGAGCTCCGGCGACCTCGCGTGGTTGGGCGGATAGTGAAGCTGTACTCTGGCTCCAAGACCGAGCCGATAGCCTGCGCTGGAGAGGGCTATCAAGCCGACATTAACGACTGCGCTGTGTTCTATCGCTGCATCAAAGGGGCGAAGGAGAAGTATACTGTGTTTCGGGTCAGTTCCCTATATAAGCCAGTCTTATTCTACGCTGATAATAACGGTGTTCGTCTGGTTGCAATCAAAACCAAAAACAATTAATTGAATTTTATTTTGCATTTCAGTTTCAATGTGGACCTGGAACCATCTACGACCCAGATACTGAAGTGTGCAATCACCCAAAAAGTACAAAGAGGTCTGAATGTTTCAGTTCAGCTCAAGAAACAAGGGTTCAAACAGAGATCAATGATGAAAACGAAATAGATTTCAGTAAATCCCAAGAATTACCGTCCCCAATCAAAATAAATAAGGCTATCTATGCCGCCCACAATGCAGTCAAAAGGAATGATATATCAGTAACCACAGTAAATCCTTTGAAAACTACTTCCAAAACGTTAGTACTTTACAAAAAAACTCAAAACCCTAACCAGCAAGGAGATGCTTGCACAACGGACGGGTTTATGGGAGATAGTGATAATTGCCGCAAGTTTTATCGCTGTGTAGGGAATGGACGCGGCAGCTACATAAGATATGAGTTTTCATGCAGTGAGACTACCGTATGGGATGATGAAGTTCAGAGTTGTAACCACCCGGCATCAGTCAAGCGAAGAAGATGTGGGAGAGGTGCTGATGAAGATAATATAGCCAATAAAGCAGATCCGCAAAACACCCCAGATGGTGACGCTGAAACAATACAACAGCAAACTCAGATTAACTACGGGTCAAACGCATCTCAATTGCAAGTACAAATTAACAATGGTTCAGCGATTCAAAACCAAACTCAAATCAACTATGGAGAGCGTGTTAACCAAAGTCAAAGGCAAGAAAACTACGGCTCGGAGAGTAAACAGAATCAGACGCAAACGAGCAAAGGTTCTGCAATTAGTCAATCGCAAACACAAATAAATCATGGCAATAATGCTGTTCAAAGCCAAGTGCAAATCGATCACACAAAACAGACAAGTCAAACGCAGACTCAACAAAGTACCCCAGATAATGACGATGATAATGGCTATAATAATCAAAATGATGGTCAAGAAAAGCCACAAGACTCTCAAGTAACTGAGTCAAATGCTGCCAATAGCAACAGTAAACAATGCACTTCTAGTGGCTTCATGGGTGATCCTGATAACTGCAAAAAGTTTTATCGTTGCGTCGATAATGGCAAAGGAGGCTATACGAGATATGAATTTTCTTGTGGGGATGGAACTGTCTGGGATTCTAGCATAGAAGGGTGTAATCATGCGTGGGCGGTCAGCAAATGTAATGAAAAGGTTCCTGTAGATTTTTCTACATCATCAACTGAGGCCTCATCAGCAGTCACTACAGTAGCACCAACTAAAACGACATCAAGACCTGAAACTACCACTCAAGCAAGTACAACTGATGATGACGATGACAATGACAATGGCTATGGCAATCAAAACCAAGGCTCACCTTTAACTACAACTTCCAAAAAACCTACAAACGCACCACAAGTAACCACAGAAGGAACATCTGCATCGGATGAAACTGTTTGTACACACAGTGGTTTCATTGGTGACACGTCAGATTGTAAGAAATTTTACAGATGCGTAGATAATGGCAGAGGCAGCTACACAAAGTATGAATTTTCATGTGGAGATGGTACTGTTTGGGATCCAGAGATAGAAGCTTGCAATCATGCATGGGCAGTAGAGAAATGTGGTCGAGCAGACAATACAGATTTCAATAAGGAAGAAACAACAACGCAAAGAGAAAGTAGCAGTGAGGTTCCTGTCACATCAAGGCCTACAACGGAGAATTCAGAGACTGAAAATAATTACAATGATAATGGTTATGGACAACCTGAAGAAACTGCAGCTCCAGTTTCAATTGCAACCACAGAAAGTCAGCAAACTCAAGCTCCAGAATCCAGTTCTAATAATAAATGTACATCGAGCGGCTTTATGGGTGACGACAACGACTGCAAGAAGTTTTATCGGTGTGTCGACGATGGAAAAGGGTCGTACACACGTTATGAATTTTCATGTGGGGAAGGTACTGTTTGGGACCAGAGTATCGAAGGGTGTAATCATGATTGGGCTGTTAAAAGATGCGGTGGTAATGTAGATACGCAAACACAACCACAAACTGAAGCAACAAATCAAGAAACTTCTACCGCTAGCATTGTGACGTCAGGTGATGATGATAATCAAGGGTATAATCCACCTACTGCCACCACTGAAAATACTTCAACAACTCAAAGTAGTGAGTCATCTGATAAACCCGCTAAAGGTAAAGAATGTACTGAAGAAGGATTCTTTGGCAACGAAGATGATTGCAGAAAGTTTTACAGATGTGTGGATAACGGAAAAGGAGGCTACACCAAATATGAATTTACATGTGGAGAAGGTACAGTTTGGGATTCTGAAATACAAGGATGCAATCACCCATCAGATAAAAACCAATGTTCAAGTAATGCAGTTACTAGTTCCTCAACAACGGGTCCTTCCAGCGACCCTGATAGAGAAAATGATGAAATTTATACAGAAACTACATCAAAATCTACTACTACTACTACGGAAACAAGTCAACCCAATACAACCGAAGGGTCTCAAACTTCCAGCGGCATGTGCGAATCGGAAGGTTTCCATCCAAACCCGAATGACTGTAAGAAATTCTACAGATGTGTAGATGACGGAAATGGTGGCTACACAAAGTATGACTTTACATGTGGCGATGGAACTGTCTGGGATCAAAATATACAAGGCTGTAATCACGAGTCTAAAAGTAAAGATTGTAAGAGCTCGAGTTCCAATACTGACGGTCAACAGAATCACGAGACAACTAGTCAACAAATTCAAGAAAACACAACCGAAGGTCCAAAGACTACTCAAGGAGGAACATCAGCAGAATCTCAAGCAACCACTAGCGCCCATGGTAACCAAGGACAATGTACGTCAGATGGCTTTTATGCCAACCCTAGTGACTGCAAAAAGTTTTACCGTTGTGTAAGCGACGGTGAAGGAGGTTATACCAGATACGATTTTATATGTGGAGAAGGCACGGTATGGGTTCAAGAAATTCAAGCTTGTGATCATGACAATGATGTGCATAGTTGTTCTAGTGAAAACAGTGGCGAAAGTTCTACCAGCAGCTCACAAACAACAGAACAATCAAACATTGATGACACAAATCAACAATCTTCGTCAAATCCATCAACAAGTACTCAGTCCCAAGCACAAACTGATGATTATACTGAAAGTCCCAGTAGTTCAAGCTCTACAACAGCCAGCAGTGCACAGTGCACATCTGAAGGGTTCTACCCAAATGAAAATGACTGCACAAAATTCTATCGTTGTATAGATAATGGTAACGGCGGGTATAAAAAATACGACTTTACATGCGGAGAAGGAACGGCTTGGGACTCGAATATTCAAGCCTGTAACCATAAGAATCAAGTGGATAGCTGTAACGGATCGGGTCAAGAAAAACCTGAAACACAGCCACTGCAGGATGATGGAGTGGAAACTACCCAAAGCACAACATCAACAACTACTTCCAGTGATTCCAGCAGTATGACGACGACATCTACCTCTGGACCTTGTACAAATGATTCTGACTCTGAAAGACCTTCAAGTGAAGACAAATGTACAAAAGAAGGTTATTTCGGCAACTCACAAGACTGTACTAAATTTTATCGATGTGTTGACAATGGAAATGGTGGATTTACGAAATATGATTTTCAATGTGGAGAGGGAACCATTTGGGATCAAGATATAACAGCATGCAATCATCCTGGAGATGTTAATAATCCTTCTTGTAACAACCAAGGACAAAACTCTGACTCATCTTCTTCAACGACTTCTACCACGAGTAGCCAAGAAGAATCCAGCTCTGCTACTCAATCTTCGACTCAATCTACATCAAGCACGACAGACAACAATAACCAAAGTTCGTCAAACTGTTCTCAAGAAACTTCATCAAAGAAACCCGGAAAATCACAGGTCAATTGTACAAAAGCCGGCTTTTATCCGGATCCAGATGACTGTAAAAAGTTCTACAGATGTGTTGATTGGGACGGAAATAGTGAACGTTTTTCAGTCTTCCACTTTGATTGCGGTGAAGGCACTATATGGGATCCACAACTAGACACTTGTAACTATGAGGATTCGATTTATCCTCCACGTGACTGCAGTGGCAAAGAGACCCAAAGTGAAACTGTTGAAGAAACAAAAACGACCACAGAAGGCACTACCACAACAAAAAAATCTTCCACTACAACTGAACTACAACAATCAAGCACTACAGAACAGCAATCCACCACACAAGAAACTACAACACAAACATCTACTACTAGTGAACCAACTACTACTGAACAATCTACTAGCGAGCAAACTACTACAACTACAGAACCAACAACAATCCCAGAATCTACAACTAGTGAAAAAACTACCACTGAACAATCTACCAGTGAGCAAACAACAACTCTACAGTCTACTACGAGTGAACAAACAACGACCGAACAATCAACTACATCTCAACAAACTACAACTGAGCAATCGACTACCACCCAACAAACAACTACTGAACAACCAACGACACAACAAACTACTACCGAACAACAAACTACCAGTGAACAAACTACCACTGAACAGTCTTCTACCACTGAACAGTCTACTACCGAACAGCCTACTACCACCAAGCAATCTACTACAACGGAACAAACCACAACGCAACAGAGCACTACCAGTGAAGAATCCACCACGACTCAATCTACGGCTACTGAAGAAACTACTACTCAGCAATCGACCACGGAACAATCAACCACAGATTCTTCAACAACGCAGGAGCCAACAACCCAAGAGATTTCAACGACCGAAGCTAGTACAGAACAAACTACCACCGAACAGAGTTCCAGCAAACCTGATAAATGTCCGGAAACAGATGAAGATCAGTACTTATATGTTTGCCCAACTGGATTTAGGAGGCACCCCAAGTATTGCAACCTCTTTTACCAATGCACAGAGGATGATGACACCCATGAAGTGAAAGTAGCAACGTTTACATGCCCGAATAATACAATCTACGATGAAAAGAAAACTCAATGTGTGGAAGAAAGTAAAGCTGATAAGAAGTGCGACGGTCAAATAGCTCAGAAGAGAAGAGTTAAGAGGCTCGATGCATACACCAAAGAACCGGTAGGTGTCTGTTTAGTGTTGTACTTGTGCTAGAGCAAATAATAATTTAGCCTAGGCTTCAAACTGAGTAGGTACCTACATTCTTTATATAATTTGACTTAAATTGTCTCTTAATTCTTCACAGATGGTGGTGAGTAAGGAGAAACATAACTGCCCAGCAGTTGGTCATTTCCCCTTTGAAAGGCAGGACGAGTGCTCACCTGCTTTCCTGAAATGCGAACGTTCAAAAGCAGGAAAAGTGAGAGGATTCGTCTATCAGTGTCCAGATGGTTTCGTCTACTGGGCTGTTAGCCGGCGATGTGAACCTATGTCAAGTATGCGGAGCTGCAAGCAAACAACTAACAACTGGAGTGGACGATGGGAGATACCGGTGGAGAGAAGAAACGTAGCGCCTTAGAAAATTTTAGGATAGGATTCAATGTCCATTTAATGCGTAGGATACAATGTGCAATAATTTGCTTTTTGCGTGAGATCTATACAGATGTACTCAAAAATAGTTTTGGGTGCTTTGTGTCTTTATTAAGTATTAAGAATCAGATTTTTTAATAAATTCTCAGTCCATTCTAAGCTAAAAAAACATTGGCAAAAAATACAACAACGTCAAATCTAGTCTCGAATAAAAAATGCAGGTTATGTTTTGTGTGTAATTATAATTTATAAACAACATTTTATTGCTGCCATAATTTTAAGCAACTACGGAATTAGATACATAATTAGTTATAGGTTAATGAAATACATAAGCAACTTGTGAGCATAATGTTGAAACACCGAGGTACATTGTAGCGACAAACAATATTGTGTTCACGACATGCTTTATTGTGGTAAGCTTAATAAATTATTAATTTGAAACACCTGTTTACTTATTTTTAAAGCAATATAATTTCATAAAAAAACTAAATTATACAAACTAATTAATCACAAGTCTACAAGAAATAATTAAATGAAAAATTAAAGTAAAATAACATCAACACCCTTGCACCTGGACAGTACGCCTTTACAAAATAATGATAATTCTCTGATTAAAAATGCTGTGAGATTTTCTTCTTCAGGCTTACGGAAAATTGTTTCTAACGCAGTTCCGATGAATGCGTGGCACGAAACTTCCGCAGCGATAATATTTCCCTTTAAGTCTATCGTTAGCTTTTCATATTTATCCCAATTAGCCGGCAAATAACTATCCTCCAATTCAATTTCTTTATAACGATGCTGTGTTTTATTGATGACTTTTGTATCAATAATCATTGGTCTCAGAGTATCAGTAATTTCAGTTTGTTTACTGAGTAATGCAGTTTTATTTGTAACGACCACAGGACTTTTTCGCTTTCTTGTCAACACAGTAGTTGTAGTTTCTTCATGGTTTTTATTGGCATTAGTTTGGTGTTTCTTATTCAAAATGAGATCCAAAAAAAAGGGAAGCATACTTAGTTTAGGAAACAAATCACTAATGTTATTGTTGTCACGATGTGAGCCTTTCTTGACAGTTTTCTCAGTCTCATTTTGGTCATTGCCTTCCATATTTTTAGGCAGCTCTAGGTCATTATTACTTTCAATAGATAGTAATTTTCTGTTATTAGTCATAAAAGTTTCTGCTTCTGTGAGATTTTCTTGGACGTGATCAATCAATTCATTATTATTTTCGAGAGCTTCTATTATATCCCTAATATTATTAGGTTTCTCTCTAAGTTTTGGTGTTGCTTTTATTATAGTGGGAATTGGTACTTCTTCTTCCGATTTTCCGTATTTTTTCAATATACTATGAAGTTTTTCAATATAAACGGGGTAATCAGTTTTGATTATTAACGGATTGAAGGCAATACCCCCGTTATCCCATATCGAGATGGCTCTGATAAGAAACGGAATAAAATCAGGTTGAATAAGACGCCACCTTTTATTTATCGAAGAACGGCTCATGAAGTCCGATAAAGATATTTCCATAACATTGATATTGTCGATTTTAATTAACTGTTTGTACGTGAACGTCTTTGCATTGAAAATGTCATCGAGAGCAACATTGTTATTCAATTCATCATTTTTATTAGGAGCCCTCTCTGCCGCTGTGTCGTTGACTATAAATATAAGTTTATGATTGAATCCTAAATGTTTATCAGTAAGCTGTCTTATGGAAGGTAAGTATTTGTTTACGTCAATTTCCTCATCAAGGTCTACAACAATATGCATGAACACTTCCGGTAACTTCACTTCACCGTTTGGTTTTTCTATCAATGCATTGTCTTTAACTTTCACATTATCATGATGCATTGGAAGTAGTGCTACGGTCAGAGCAACATTGTAAATAACCAGTATTGTTAATATAACCATACCAAATATTATCCACCAGTTTGTAAGTGATGAGGACCAATGATCTGTAAACAGAAAATGGAATTTGGTAATATGCATAACATTTTATTTAGAAACCTAAATTATGCCAGGGAGCAATGACTCAAGTACAAGTACAGCCGGCTACACACTAGGATACCCCTTTTTGTTCGATTGGTGCCCTTATGCCGCACGCGAAAAGAGCTGCCATGGGGTATCTGTGACTGTGGCCGACCATACCTTTAACATAATAAAAATAGTAACAAAAATAGCACACAGCTTGGAGTCGGTGCCCAATATTTGCTGGTCAAGCAAGTAGTTTAGAGGTATTAGTAAAGTTATTAGCATTGACTTTCCAATACAAATATATTTGTAGGAATATGAAATATCATAGGGGTTTTGGTAAAGACGGATTTTATTTTTTTGTTTCTCGCCACCTTGTCTTTATAATAGAAGTTAAAAACTAAAACCCGACTACTAAAAGGCTTAAAACAAGACCTGCTTATCCTTAAAATAGACTCATAGATAATTATATAATCGTAGTCGGAGGACACCACATTCGCATTTGATATACCGATGGCCTCCGACTACGATTAATTATCTATGAGTCTATTTTAAGGATAAGCAGGTCTTGTTTTAAGCCTTTTAGTAGTCGGGTTTTAGTTTTTAACTTCTATTTTTACTAAAAGCGAAAAGATTTTCCCCATAGCTACAGACAGTACAATAAAATTATTATTATAATCTCATGGCTTGATCACACGTAGATAGTACCTACCTTTGTTCCCGGTAAATCATTTTGGACAATCATCCAGAATAGAACCAAGAACGGCAAAAAATACACATTTTGGTATTTTTTGTTCTTTTTTTTATGTTGACGCTACATGTGTTATACATTTTTGAAAAGGTCTTTTAAAGCCCTTTCATTTGATATCCATGACGAAGGTATTCCATAATTTTTATTTTTAGGTCCACCACTTTACGGGCCACACGGGCGATTGAGACAAATCCAACAACACCTCATTTTTTGAAATCTTCCGAGTTGCTTAGGCTCTACGAGGGAACAGATGAACACACAAACATACCCACATACATACCCACATACATACACACATACATACATGCATACATACATGCATACATACATGCATACATACATACATACATACGCTGCTAAAATCATAACCCTCCTTTTTGCTTCGCGTAGTCGGGTAAAAAATGCAGGTAATTAGAGAACCTCTGCAGTTGCCAAAGCATTTCTTGCTGAAAATGACCGGATGTCTCGCTGGGTGGCGCTTAAAGCATGTTGGAAGAAGTATGTTGAAGCATGCTGGGTGGTGCTTGAAGCTATCAATTAAGGAGGAGCAAATACCTGGCCACTTTCCAATGATGGCGGCTGCCCCCCGCGCCTTGCTGCGCGCGCGGCCCCTGAACCCGATGGCGCGTCGGTAGTCCCGACCTGGATGTGACTCCTCATCGGAGAATTCCTCGCCGAGCAACGGTCGCTGCTCCCGGTATGGGTCATGCATCCCTGGCCATACGGGTCACTGGAAGAGAAGGTTCAAATGATGAATTAGGGCCAATAGGCACTGATTGTATGTTATATGATTAGGTAGGTAATAGGTAGGTACAGCATCCTAGACACAACTATAGATGGGTGAAGTGACCTTTCGTACGTTGCAGTGCCTGGGCAATTTTAGATGTAATATATCGGGTAGGTAATCAAATGATGGAGTGGCCAACCGTGCCCGCTTAGCAGGCTTGAGATAGGCTTTAGTCGATTTCATGGTGTAGAGCTCGGTAGGTAGATTTTGTTATAGATGCACAGAACCTTATTATTAGTGATGATGATATTTAAGGACAAATTATCTATCTTTTTCACGAGTTTCCATTACGTAGTCCTACTATGGCGGCCGCGACCTACTTTTAGATTTGGTCACACATAACCATAACAAACCTTCAAGCCTAACTTTGTACCTGAAGGGGAGGTAGAGATAGAGTTTGACTACTCTGCGATACTTTCAGCGACATGCTGGGATATCCCACGGTAGCTTTTACCGCACGTGGGCGGCATAGTTCATAAAATAAAAGGGGTATCTCAACGTGTCGCTGACTGTACCTACATGCTACACTGTGTAGGTTTTAACCTGCGAGATAGGCAGCGGAACTAATGTCAATTAAGCGTGCTGGTTCTGCCTACCTTATGTGTTTGTTTAATGATTCAGACATGCACATTAACAATTTTACAGACACCTACACTACATAGCTTCACCCCTGTATGCTATCTATAGGGGTAGACGGACTTATATCGTACACAAGAGAAAAAATATTTAGGACGAAACAAAAATCACTACTATCGGTTCTAATTTGCAAAAATGCTTTACAAATGTTACTATTTATTACTTTTTGTTGAAGTCACCCCCCAAACTTGACTCACCAACCAAATATCCTCAATAAGTAGGTATTGAACTTTGAACAGCCCTACACTGCGTACAAACTTATCAGCATGAAAAAATATTATGTCCTTAGGTGATGCGAGGTCAAGAGTCCCTAAAATTTTATAATAGGTACTACAGAGTGGTGCCTAAGTTGTGTGGTCTGAAAGCTCTCATCAATCCAAGAAAATATTTTAGATGCGAGAAATATCAGATAAAAACAGTGTAATCAAATTTAAAAACAAAACACAAATTTCACGTCACTTCAAAATTATTTTTATTTTTAAGTTTCAGTAAAAAGGTAATTATACATATAAAACTAAGGTTTTCTTACTATTAAAACTATAACAC
Source organism: Zelleria hepariella (assembly GCA_949319315.1). Lineage (NCBI taxonomy): Eukaryota > Metazoa > Arthropoda > Insecta > Lepidoptera > Yponomeutidae > Zelleria > Zelleria hepariella. Next base: position 19,570,356 of record OX439378.1, on the reverse strand, counting down.
TAAAAAGTTTACTGATATGTAGTTCTGAAAATATTTCTCTTGTACATTCCCATGTTGAAAGTAGGTAAAGGTACTTACATCGCATAATTCGGCAAATCGATTATGTCAATTAATTTTATTAATATTTAAAATTCTGCACCAATGTATGCACTTGCACAGCACTTGTACTCACAGTCAGATGTAGAAGGTAAAAAAAAACATGCACGCTCATGGAAAATACGTGAACGCATTTTCATTCAATATTATCACGTTCATACTTTGCGCTATAATTAGTGAAGTCAACAACAAATCCGATTCACATTAGCAACGCGCAACCGACAGACGTGACATTTTTTGTTATTGTTAACTTCTCATGACTAAGCGTTGCGATTGTGAAGACCAAAATCTCATGGGTTCGCTCTCCCTGATATTGTATCTCGTAAGATTTAATATAAATTCAGGTAGGTATTTAAACAATACAGACCATCGTGTATTACCTACTAACTACCCAGATATATTTTTATTTTAATTTGGATAAGTACAATGTATTCTATACCTAAATACCCACACACCCAGACTCTACATTTTTAATGATCGTAATTACTTACGTGTATCGTTACTATTGTTATGTATTTTTTCTTTCAGTGAAATTTTACGGTTTATTGGAAGTGATATCACATTTTCACTGTAGACAACGAAGGGAATATTATATGAGTGCAGTCTAATACAAAATAATATTTCCTAGGGTAATGCGGTTACCTTTCCAAAATATGGTAGGATTTGCTTGACTTGAACAAATTTTTCCTTGTGTTCTACTATATTTTTAGAGGTCACCCTGTATAATCAAAACTTAACGGCCGTTTTTCTTTACAGAAAAAGTATTCGAATGACGTTTGAAATTGGAACTGAAGAAAAAGGTATTGTCAAATTGACATAAAATTACAATTGAAACGTCTACACAAAGAAAATCTTACAAAATATACAAGAGAGTTAGTGCATAATTATTATTTATTTATTTGTGTTTTTTTTACTAACAATAAATCAACATAGTGATTGTCACAATGCATGTCCTTTCGGCCGTGGCTTTGCTCCTTGTCCACGTCTTGATCTCCGTGATGATATCAAAGGCTTGATTCTGGCGAAATCATTTGAGCTTAGCTTCTGTTGCCACTTACCGGAGTTAGGATCGGACTGACAAAATTTTTTCACTGACAACAGAATCTAAAAAAATGACGGAGGAAAAGAAGCCTGGTGAATACTACCCGCTGTTGAAAGATGGGACGGAGGGCGGCGACCACCTCGTAGTCATTCCTACAACCGGTTGGAGCGCCCAAGAAATATGGCAATGCCCGCCCAAGAAATCCAACCGAGTGAAGAGGCACCTGAAATTGCCCGGTTTGTACTTAACAGCCAATTCATATTCGATTATATGGAGAGTCACCAGTAGGCAGGCTTAGGATGGTAGGCAGAGCGTTTCCTCTTGCTCCTGCGAATAGACTGCGTATTACTCGTTTACCTAAACGCTTTCCGAAGAACATCGTTGAAAGTGTAGGACAACGAAGGCAAGCCGCGTCTATGGCTGCTTCTTACATAGCAGATCGCAATAAAAAAGAACAGAATATTGTACAAATTAGTGGACATATTTCAACAAGCCATCCATAAGATAGAAAGAAGGGTTTTAAAAAAGGGGGAAAATCTCTCCAAATACTATGAGAATCACACTAAGGGGGCAAAGGCAGAAAGGGGGCAAGGCCCGAACAGACCACCCCTAAAGATACATGAACGGTTAGATATTAAATTAGATTAAATTAGCCTTAGATATTAAATTAGTCAATTTTAATTTAATCAACAGTCAACAGTAATTTTTGTCGAGATTTAGGTTGTTTTTAAGTGAAGTTGAAATAATCTTAATACCCTTGTAACATTGTTGTTTCTCTTCCAGAATTATTCTTTGCTTTCTGGATCACCTTGACAGTCTTCATAATCGGTATTCTGTTATTCTACGTATTCACCTCAGTGTACTATGATGTGAAATGGACCACGATAAAGACTGTTAGCCACTGCTCACGACAGCTAAAGACAAGAAATAAAGTGTCCTTGCAATACATTACAGGACGCGGGACTGACGTACCCTTCTCTACATTTAGTGAGATTTTATCTGAAATGGCAATAAAATATCCAAAGATCGCATTTGAAGTTCAATTCTATCTTAGTGATGCAAAGAATGACTTTGAAAAGTTTAAGCAAGGGTGGATGATAATGAATCAAGAGAACCAAAACAATATAACAGCATTTGTCACTAAGCATAGAAATGTGATGGTTGAGTTTAGAACTATCAGCGAGCTGATGAATACAACACCCTTGAGATATACTTGGGAATATCTGTCATTGAGATATTTGACCTTCTACGCAGGCATTTATGAGGTGTGGAAAAGTGGAGCCGCTTCGATGGATCTGGGCATTCTAGCTAAAAAGTCTCAATATGGGAAGCAGGAAAAGTTTATTGAACATATCCTTCAAAGTCACAACGATGGTCGCGAAGTGCAATACAATGATTTAGTATTTGAGAAACAGAAAGATGCCACCGAAGCGGAACTTAACTTGTCGTTTTTCTTCTTTGATATGTTTGAACAACTTGTAAACGATACTAGAGAAATGTTGAGTGTGGACCATTTTTCTAATCAATTTAGAACTGACAGATTCAAGCGAAATTATCTCGAGACAACCAACAGTCAAGCCACTGATAAAGTAAATGAAGAGTCCGTTGCGAATAAGAATATCACCAATGAAGCATCATACATGGATACCAGTACCTCCAACACAAAGATAACCAACTCTTCAAATGATGCACCGAAAGAGAAGATTATAACTGAAACTTCGGTAAAAACTACAGAAGCGAGCTTACCAGAAATGATTCCAATGAAGAAAATGAAAGAAGGAGTAAACATGTCAGCTGCTGTGAAGCCGAATAGATTTTTCCTGTTGTTTACCAGAAACAGCGCGGTCCCTATGTGGAATCAAGAACGAAGCACTAAAGATCACCTCTACATGAATAAGGACGGATCGTTTGTGGCAACGGAGATGAAGCGCAATCCATTTTTGAGCAAGATTTTGCTAACCACTGGATGCCCACGTCTGACTCCCGAGTACGCCATTGAAAAACTCTACATGGAACAATGCAGTTCTTTCGAACAATGCGATACAATTCATATTTTCTAATTATTCATAGAGTAATTATTAATTTTAATTGATTAAATTCAAGGCCAAGCCTCGATAGCTTATTATTTCGATAAAGTTTACAGTATTCTAATTTTATTAAATTCCATGCTGGCCTAATTTTTTTGTTCACTTTGTTTCATAATTTTATTACATATCCGTTTTGTACTTGAACTTAGTTTTTCTATAAAAGTAAATAGGTAATTGTTTTTTTATTTGTTTGAACTGTAATAAATTGATGTAATATTTTACTACTACGGAATTTTTCATAATAATATAGATTTACATAGGTTTCCTTGTTTAAGAGGTAATTTTTGTTGGCAGAGGCAAATTAATTAAATATTTTATTAGTGATATAGAACCCGCGTTGCATCTTCTCCTTAGCAACGGCAATGCTACAACAACCTAATTTTAAGGGACCTACATACCTATTTACTCTACAAAAAACAGGCACAACAGAAAAAATAAGTACATAAGTCAAGCACAGCCTGAAGTAAAAATTATGCAGCGACATTAGAGATGCCTTTATTTCTTGCGGCTATTTAGTTCATAACTACCTAAATGTGTTTTATTTAGGTGAAGACTTCGCTCTTTTTGGACTTTCTCCTGACCATGAAGGATATTCCGTGCGTTAATGATGGATGCCGAAACCGATTGCATTCTAAACCAGCTGCGGGAGAAGCATGAGCTACAACAGGTTAAAGTTAGTTCCAATGTACCAAAGACCATCACCCCCACAGCCAAACCTACCAGGCTAAGCGACTCTGAAATCTAAACCGAATTGTTCAGCTCAACAGAAACGCGGTAGAGAACTGTGAGGGGGTCCGCATCAGGCTGCGGGCGCTGCTGGTGGCGTTAGTCGGGGTGTCGATGTCGGCCTGTGCCTTCGCCTCGCAGCCGGTGGAGCTGGAGCTTGACGATGAAGACGTGCTCCAGCGGCTGGGCAACGTCAGCTTCGCTAGGCGGTAAGATGGGTTGATCGTCAAAAGAAACAATTACTTGGGCTTTTTATATAAATTTTAGACCAGAAACACAACTTAACACAAGCATGGGACATGTTTGCTATGGAGTAGGCTGCCCAGCAACCATAACATCCTTTCAGTTAGCCGGCCTTGTCATGGGCTTGGCTAGGCGGCAAGTGCCAGTGGTAAAACGGCAGCGCTATCTTGCTTCACGTAGTGAAAAAAGCCAGTACGTGCAGCATGGTAAGCCCGAGATAGGCCCTTCTCTATGCAAAACTGTCAACTTGTCGGTCGGGCTCGAGTTGGCTCTACGCCAACATGGCGATGGAGACAAAAATACAAAATTTTTATAAAAAATGGCGATATCTACTTTCTGCTCGACATGACCCTAATCTATTGCCATCTTGAGTCCCGCCTGCCATGCTCGCACAATAGACATGGCACGTCTTTCACTCGAGTTCGAGAGAGTGTCAAAACGACCATGCTAAGCATACTGGTGGTTCTACTTTTTGATAACACGGTAAAAACATTTGTCTACGATGAAGTGCTGCACTGGCTGGGCAACGTCAGCTTTGCTAGGTGGTAAGGAGAATTCTATAAGTATAAAAATATTACAAGGTTAAAATCGCTCGTGACAGGACCTGAACCCGCAACCTCTTGCAAACCATGCTGGCGCTCTACCACTTAAGCTACCAAGCCATGTAAACGGTCTATTTTGCAGAATCCTCTACAGAATTTTGATAAAGGGTACAAATTTATATATAAAAAAAAATCCTAGGAGAAGCTACTTTACCAAATTTCTAACATTCTCTCAGCTTAGCTAGCCTTAGGCCCAGTTTCTGAGTTGAGAATTTTACTAAGCACATACTTACGTATCGCTCTGTCACACTCTTTTGTGAGAAATCTGAAGAGATAGGACGATACTTACTTAAGCATTTGGTTAGTGAAATTCTCAATTCAGAAACCGGGCCTTATTCACGTAATCAACTCTCAAGAAGTTCTAATGAATGAGTACCTAAGTCCAATTACCAATTCTTTGTGGTAAAAGAGAAGGAGCATAGGTTTTTGGGCAAGATATTGCTTAGCACCGGCTGTCCACGAGTCACGACTGATTCCTGGGTTGAACGGCTGCATGGAATATTGCACTTTTTTTAAATGCAGTCTTATTCATTTGTTATTTCATTACAGTTTAATTAATTATGATCAGAGTGGTCAGACCAATCCTATTTCAGTTGCTGAGCATTAAGCAATAAACAAATAATTATATTATGTTGAAAAAAATCACTCGGGACACGACTTGAACCCACGGGTTAGTGCTTTAGAAAAAACAAAAAGTACTTAATAAGAGCTTTGCTATGAGAATTCAGGTAAGTAGCGCAGGGCTGGATTTAGGCCACCGCCAAGGGGCAAGAGTGGCCGCACCACTGTAATGTGTAAAGCCACCTCAACAATAAGTAATAGTAAATTTGACTTGCAGGATCACAAAACCAACCATTCGCCTTGTCCTGGGCTACGGCAAACTGAGCGCCTGTGTCACTGCCATCACTTCTTTCATGCTGCTACTTGCTGTGATGTCGAAGGTTATCTAATTAAATCTTTAAAGTGCTTAGGACAGACTTCAGAATTACCTACCTAGGTACCTAATGAGAAAGCGCGGTGTTATTGGGTAGAACAATGGACTCGGAAGCGGAAGATTCCGATTCGAATGACTTAAGTTTATTTCAAAGTGTGAAATTATAACAATAGTTCCAATCGCTAGCTGAGAAGGAAAACACCGTGAGGAACCTTGAGGAAACTCAACGCGAAAATCGCCACTCCGCTAAAGCTCTAACGTACTTAGGTTCTTTAGATACTTTCTGAGAGGAAGCCTTATTACTTAGTAGCCTTAGACAGAAAGAAAACTGGGCTTTTTACGCAAAGTAGGTATATACGAAGCATCTTAGTTTAGATATATTGGGTGGGTAAATATCAAGCTAGAGGCCACCTCCGATGCCGGCGATGCCAGGAAAGGACAGAGGATTTACTTAGCAGCTCCTAGGGCTAGGGAATCTTCGGTGGCTCAATACCAATACTTCTTAAAAACTATTCTGTCGCGCCGCTTATTCGCAGCAATCCTGGTGGCGTCGCGGCGCGCGCTGGCTGGCTGCGCCGGCGCTGCTGGTGGCGGCGCTCGAGGCCACCTCCGACGCCGGCGACGCTATGCTGGCGGCGGCGCTGCGTGGCACGGACGAGCCGGCGCGCCTCGCAGGGCATGTCGTCGCCGCTGCCGTGCTCATCACAGTAGAGATACTGGTCTGGTGCGTATCTAATCTGGCGCCCATAATCCTCCAAAGCGGAGACGAGGCTTGGTTTTTTAGGATAACAATTTTTGAACGAGCGAGCGATGTATTAATGAATGTATGTATGTATGTATGAATGTTCGTTCGACGATAACTTGAGTAAATTTGGTCGGATCGTTATAAAATTTTGTAGGCGGGTAAATAAAATTTAAATAATTTTTAAGTTCAAAGATGAGCCAAATCGGTTGAGAGATTGCCGAGATAATGGGGTTGTACAGTTTATATGCAAAGCGCGCGCGCGCCTGCGTGAATGGCGTTAGCAAAGTTACACATCAGTAACTCGGGTCACAAGTTCACAGTTCGGGGCGGACCACTAATAAAGTAGGCACCAAAGTGGATCCGGCGCGGGTTCTGAACACTGACAGCGCTTTATGCAACGCGGAGAGACGGTACCTAACCGGCTTTCCATTCTTCAGGGGCTGTCACTGGTAGAACCCACTTTTACGCTGTCTATCGTGTATCTATCGCTGACCGCATCCTTGGACCATCTGAAAGTCCATAAAGTCCTAACATCCTTCTTCCCACCCTGGTAGTCTGATGACCCATTAACACTATACATATGTATTTGTCTATTTCACAGGTACTTCATAGCCAAGTTTTTCGAGTACAACCCCCCGGTTCCAACAGAGAACAAAGTCACGGTGAAATCTATGCCGACTGCGTTATAAATTTTCCTGAAACACATTGCAGTTTGCACTTTTTTAAAACTAAGTTCACTAAATTGTAAGTAAAACTAACTGGCTTGACATAAATAAAATGCATTTTATTTATTAGCATACACTTCTGTGACAGGCATGGTTGTGGGAACGTGCCAAGTTTGTAGAGTATTGTAGATAGGTGGATAGCCAAGTTTGTAGTCTTGTAGGTTGGTGGATTTTTACGCACACCTGTGTCACAATCCGGTTGAATAGAAAACAGAGTATGAATAGAAACACACTGAAACCAGTCTCTGTTTAGTACTGTTATCCACTGTTTGGTAGATCACTTTTTTTTTATTTGCCTTGTTTCTGTTCACACTCCAGTTTCTAATCACCCCGTTTAACGGTACCTACGTATTCCGAGCGGAAGGGCAAGAGATCCTTTGTAAAAAATAAATAGCCGTCCCCGTCAGAAATTCTGAACTACTATTTTAACCGCCTAAAATTTTTGGAAAAACGTCCATGGTCGTGCCAGCAAGTATGACACTTTCGACCGGTAGGTACTCTCCGCTTCGGGTGCTAGCTAACACTTTGGCGAGTGCCGAATATACAGGGTGGTAAAAGACCGCCAACAGACCCGAAAGCCACGCAAACTAGACACCAAAACAAAGTACTTTTTCGATAAATTATTGCCGGGAAATGATTTTGGTTTTTTAGGTAATAATTTTAAAAATATTTTGCACGCAATGGACGTGTAACGCACAGAAGTCATATTGCGCAAGCGTAGGTATCAGTTTATGTTACTTAAGCTTGGAGTGCCGATGTTTAGAATACATTGCGGGTTGCAATTTTAACGTCGTTTTTTGTAAGAAATATTCATAATTTTGATATGGCTTCTAGACAAGGTATGTTGAGAATTAGATACTGAATGCATTTCTGCAAAAAAAAAGTTTTGTAAAGTCCGACTTTGAACTTCATTATCTCGGAAACCGCTGATTTCCCAGGCATAGTTCCTTGGGCAAAAATATCCCTTATGATGAGGACAATACGTGGTTTTCCGCTTTGTTGGCGGTCTTTTAACACCCTGTAGTGTCGAGTGGCGTGAGAGTCACTATAATCAACCTTCGCCACTATACTATCTCCGTGTGATCAAGCCATGAGATTATAATTTTACTGTCCGTAGCTAACTAAGTACTGGGTAAATCTTTTCGCGTTTAGTAAAAAAAGTAAGGTATATTTTAATAATTATATTTTTAATCAAAACAATTGGATAAAAGGTTAAATAGCAATTAGTAAACAAGGCACAACATTTAGCACTTATACAGCATAAGTACATATTTTTTTCATTGTCATAAGCTTGTTACATTTATGGGCTAATATCGACAATCTCACTGTGAGCTCACTGGTTTACAATACAGTTTCCGTCCGATAGTTCTTGTAGCGCACAACATGCAAAAGGGAAGTTGCCAAGCCCAAAAATTAAATATGCAAATGTAAATATATATTTAGTAAAGGTAAGGGTAAAATTTGCTTCAACGTTACACAAATGTACCCCAAAAGTAACAAAAGTATGAAGAAAAAACTTGTATATAATAGTAATAAATAAATGGCCAAGAGCGAGCCTGACAAGCGCACGATAGGGGTTTCCTAGGTAAGTGTAAGATGTAGGCTGTACAATTGTACATGTCCCACTAGCTGGGCAAAGGCCTTCTCTCAGAGAGAGACTTCGAGCTTAATCACCACGCGTGCTCAATGCGCAATGCGTTTCATAAAGCACATCCTATAGGGAAAATAAGGCGCGTAATAATGTAAAATGTCATGGTTGCGCAACATCAAGTAAATGACGGATAGCTCTAAAATTGTCTGAGTGTATCAAAATACTTAAGTTTCTGTGCCGCCACAGTTCAGTAGGTTCTTGCTAGACTTACCTAAACTCAATTTTTTTATTCGAGTCCACGAAATGACAGTTGCTACAAAGGCTTTATCTGACAGTTCCATACTAGCAACTGTCATTCCATGGACTCGAATTAAAAATTAGAGTTTACAGATTGGTAATTTTGTTGGCTAAAATTGTACGCCCCTTTACCTAATTTTACGTATAAATAGAAAAATATACATAACATACACAGGGTCGTCTCTACATTTAGCATGAAATCTAAATCTAGTATAAGTATGCGGTACACGCTGTTAAGGCATAACTTTTCCAAATTTATCAATATCACAGTGCTCTTAAAGTACATACTATCTACGAATATAATTTGGTGTCTACAAAATACTTCTATAAACTCTCGTTTCAGAAATTGGCCTCATTTGATATGTATTTGATTTAAGTTTTAGCTCTTTTTTTAGCCGCGGTGTTCACAAAACAGCTCAGCTTGAGTAGTATGAGGCGGTGTTAGAGAGTATCTATGGGTTTAAAACTCGGTCCATCACGCTCTACGTCAAACAAAAGAGTGAGATACATATAGTTTTAAACCCATAGATACTCTCTAACACCGCCTCATGCTACGTGAGAAGGAATGTAAATGGATCTCCATATCTCTAATCTATGTAAGGATATAAAATGTGATATTCTATTTAGCTCAAACTTGCAGTATTAAAAAGGATGATACAGACGGAGCTCAAAGATTCTGATAGCGCGAGAATCACGCAGATATAGGATAAAACGTAAAAATTCACCAGTGCACCGATCTAAAACCTACCCTCAAAGCTTTGGTATCGAACTAAGTACGAATGCCGATAATAATTAGGCAAATCTCACGCCGCTACAGCAGGTACAAACAATCATCTTCTTATTGGGATATTGTAGCCGCCTCTGGTCCATCTCCTCATCCACCCAACCGATGAGGCGCTGCTTCAGTTGCAGTATAGTCTCCTGCCTCACCACGCCTTCTTGGAAGAACTCTTTTAACACGATGATTATCCCATTATCGGTCTCCTGACAATCGCCGAGCGGCCGTTGGTGCTTCAAGTAGTTGAAGACAAACTTGACGATCTGCACGATCAAATCCTCGTCGGGACTCAGCAGTCTCAGGTTAGCGATCTCCGCTGGCAACAGTTTGGACAGGATATTCATCGTCACCGTCATAAGATTGATATAAACCTCTTGGCTCAGGTTCTGCAGCAGGTCGGCGACGTTTTCAGCGCCCGAAGCGCTCACGCGGACCAAGAACGTTCCTATGCGGAGTATCTCGCCTGGATGGATGCCGACTAATATATTGGAGCCTGCCTCTTCTTCTTTATCGATGTAGCGGCCAATGGCTGTCGTGGACGGAGTCAGCCGGGTCGCTGCGTTGCCTCCGTTGACTGCGGCTGGACCAATGGAACTAAACAATTGCGCGCGGTTTTCTTTTCCCATGTTATAGAGCTCTGTAGGGTTAAACTTGTACTGGGAATTGAGGTTAACCTGTCCGTCGGACGTCATAGAGATCCGGAGCTTGTGCTGGTTCAGATCCTTGTTGATCTTAAGAACGTCGGCGAAGTACTGGTCTTTGTTCACGATGTTCTTGATGCCGCGGATGACCTCGGTGTTGCCTTGCACCTCGCCTTGCACGCGACGCGACTCGGCGCCGATCTTATCGAAGATCTTTCTGGAAGGTGGAGTGAACGCAAACATTACCGGCTGAGTCGACTTTGTAGTGATGACTAATAAAGCGTCATCATTTTGTGAAAAGGACAACAGACAGAATGATTGCAGGGGGAGGTGACCAATAATATCGGCCTTGTGCTTTCAAGTTGTAACTGTACCGATTATTGTAACTGTACTGATTTCGCCAACAAACTGTTACTGCAGTTTGGCGTATTTTGTGACTGTTTGTAAATATGAAAAGTGTTAAGAAGATTTACTTTATTGAGCTCTCTTTGCCACCGAACATCCTAATAGCACCATTTTATTATCTTCCTACAATCCACAATACCTTTTACCTGAGTCGAGTTCCAACGCCTGTAGAGGACCTGATGGCCTGGAAAAACAAATTATGACGAGAAAGGTGGAGGGAAAGGGAGCTCGAGGCAGACCACCCGCTAGATGGACGGATATATAAAGCCTTGCAAAACCACCTGCACGTACTGATCCACATCGCGAGTGAGAGAGCGCAATGGAGAACTCTACTCTTCGCCACCTTCAATGATGGTCACGATCCTCAGCATTGAGGGAACGACTGAATGGAATGGAATGGACTTCCAACGCTTTCCTTGGGTCAATCAACTTGCTTCACTAAGTATTCTATTCCTTCCCTAACATTGATAGTGAAGCGTAGAAGTTTTGCGCTGATTCTTTCCAACAATCCGGAAGCCTAGACGCTTCGATCAAGGATAAAACTAGATACAACATAGAACTCTGAAATGTGTCTGGAAAAATAGATGCCCAAATTGCCTTTGGGAGCTTATTTGCTCGTAGTCCATGCAATTAAAGTAAAACTGTACACTAATGCAATAAGGTTGACATTCAAATATTAGACGTATGGTCGAAATGATATTTCGTATTGTTCTATTGCTGATATATTTTGTTTCTGTGGGGACAAGTTTTTATTGTGATTTCATACGTAATGCGGATTCTATGGGATTTAGTTCGGTGCCTAGAAGATACTATTGTCATGACCAGAAGGGTCTATTACGCGCAACCTAGCCCTGTTTTCGTTGATGGTAGCAGTCTCCTTGTTCCTTGACTAGGTTCCGCGCGGACGGCCCACATCTCTTCTCGTCACGACTCTGCTCTAGTGAATTATAGGCCTTGGCGATTTGGTCTGTGCGTTGTCAGACAGTACTAGGCTGTATCAAGTTACCTGTGCCTATTACTGCGCAAGTTGGCCCTGTAGTCGTTGATGGTCGCCGCTTGCGCATCCTCGATGATGTTCTGCGACGTCCAGTTTGACATCACAGCGTTGCAGAAGTCTAGCCTTCCCCGCAATTTCATCCAAATTATTACTTTTTTTAATATAAACATTGGAATCCATTTTCAGGAGATCCGTTCTTTGCGCACATACATTAAATCTTGACTCGCATTCAACCTGAGGCTGTAAAATGGCAGCAGTAGATTCAACTTTTGTCTACTGCAAAAAGTCGGATACCTCTTTTTTTATGAATATTCGTTGAATAATGTCAGGATCGTGGAAGAGGTGGATTTTGGCTGAGATATACCTAAGCATAGTAGGGATATATTAAGTTACCTGTGCCTATTACTGCGCAAGTTGGCCCTGTAGTCGTTAATGGTCGCCGCTTGCGCATCCTCGATGATATTCTGCGCCGTCCGGTTTGACATCACAGCGTTGCAAAAGAACAGTGTAGCTGCGGTGAACTGGAACAGCTCCAGTTTGGACGGCGACTCGCCGTGGTTGCGGTACTGGGTGGAAAAATTTAATGTTAATATTTTCAAACCCCGACCCAAAAAGAGGGGTGTTATAAGTTTGGCCAAAGCGGAAGCGGAGGCGGCAAGACCTACCGCAAATTGGTCCTGGCACTCGGTTTCGATCGTTCGATCGTCGGTAAAAGGGCCACTATAATAAAAATGGTAGTCTGGGGAGGGGCGTGGCCGCTATGTGTCTGTCCGTCCGCCCGTCCGTCCGTCTGACTGTCTGTCTGTCTGTCTGTCTGTCTGTCTGTCTGTGGCACCATAGCTCTTAAACGGGTGAACCGATTTGGATGCGTTTTTGTAATTATTTGAAAGCACGTTTTCCAGCGAGTGTTTTTAGATATGTTTTATCAAAATCGTTTCAGCCGTTTTAGAGATATGCTAATTTGAAGCTAAAATGTCGGGGGTATTTTTACACAGCGATCAGAATCGCAAGAGGTACTCAAGAGTGCTAGCTGAAAAAAAAATACCTTGAGTATGATGTGCACAAGGCTGTTAACAACGCCAGCGCCGCCGGTCACCATGTTGGCGTGTCGCAGCACTTCCACTGACACAGCCAGCGCTTGCCCCGTCTGTGAATATTAAAATAGTGTTTTTAACAAATGGCCAAAGCAAAGCATTTCGTCTGCAAAGATGAACGCATTGGGCGAAGGTATTTTGTTGCACTGGTAATTCTGAGCCAAATTACAAAATTTCATTCCAAAACGAGCGAAAAAAAATATCACTTCTCCATACAAATGGTGTCGATTGGCGATAGCCGTTTGTATTGGGAAGTGTTTTTTTTTTCGCTCGTTTTGAAGTAAAATTTTGGAATTTGGCTCAGAATCACGAATGGAACTAAATACCTTCGGCTTTAAAACCACTAAAATTCCACGGTGTATAAGTGCAAACTATCACACTAGATGGCGCCCATCGTCCGTAAGACGAGTATGTAGATTTTAAATCTGACACCAGGGGTGGCGATCATACCTCATACGATAACCAACCCAACAAGGCAGAACATTGACGAAACTTTACGTAATAAGAGGCAATGATCAACCATTTTCATTGGAAGCAGCAGAAAGGTTTTGAGTAAGTGTCAGAGAGTGTACGTGAAATAAAACAACAAAACAAGCGAGATGCGGTTCGAGCGGTTATTGGAAAATATAATGTATATGGCTAGGAATTAGACTGAAGTCACCATACCTTGGTCATATTCGTTCCGGCGGCGGCCGACTTGGATAGAAGACTGGAAGCGGCGCCCGCGGCAAGGCCGACGCTTGAAGCAGCTATGTTGAGCCAGCTGCCTCGGGCCTCCGCGTCCGTTGGGCTGATGCTCTGGAACATTGAGTAAATGAGAGTGAGAATAGGTGATAGGAAACTTGCGTCTAAAGTATGCTTTAGTTTGGAATGTAGCTGTAGTGTAGCACAGTGATAAATAATCAGTATGACGTGAAAATGGTCGCGCTTAGCACGCCGATCGGTGTATGGAGCCCTCTTGATTTACGTTGGTAAGGAAATAAAGCAAAGACGTACAAATAAGGCTACTCTATCTAAACACGGGCAAAGCGACAACATCTAAACATGCCCCAGAAACTAATAGCATCTAACTCGGCTTGCGCCATTTTTCTTTATTTCAGTGCGTAAAGCCAGATGGCGCTAGTTACTAGTGTCTTACCGCGGGGTTGACTTAAGACTTAAGGCTAACTAACGCCACCAGTGTTGAAAAAATCATATCTTCCTTTAGAAGACGTTTCTGAAAAAATCCTACGACCACCCCATGCGCCATGCTTTTCAAGATTTTTAAGTGTAGAAGAACGATATGATTTTTTCAACATTGGTGGCGCTAGTTAGCCTTATACGGAGCCTTAAGGCGACGGGGAAGGCACAACTAGCATAGCTGCACAGCCAATAAAAAAAACATACCTTGTTTTTGGCTAGGCAAACAATTCAACATTGGTGGCGCTAGTTAGCCTTATACGGAGCCTTAAGGCGACGGGGAAGGCACAACTAGCATAGCTGCACAGCCAATAAAAAAAACATACCTTGTTTTTGGCTAGGCAAACAATTTTTAGGACATAAGGTCTACAACTCTACATTCCAGATCCCAGAACCTATGAATAAATCTCGCCGCCGCCAAAAACGGCCTCTTTTTTGACAAAAACGCAGATTTTTTTTCCATTGGCGGCGGTTTAGTAGACACGACAGCACGTAGACCTTTACACGCGTGCACTCTATTCACTTACGTTACGGGCGACTTTGCAACAAAAGTGTACACTCTGACGTGCTGTCGTGTGTACCAGGTTTTTAAGCAGCACACGAAATGGCGACAAAAATCCGTTCCTCGGTTTTACCTGTTCGTGCGTGGTGCGATCGTGCAGATGGAGCGACGATCGCACCAGCCCGTAGAGGCCGGTCGCGACGGTTGCCACGGTCGCGCCGATGACCACCGCCGGCCCGACGGGCGTGAACATGGTCGCGCCTAGCACGCCGACCGCCGTTATGGACGCCACCGTGCTAGCCGTGTCGACCGTGCTAAGCACGCGCGCCTTCACGCCCAGCGTCGGCGATGGGGCTACGGTTAGACGCACCGCGAAGGCTTCTTCGCCCTGAAAATTTTGAGAACATTAACTGCTGAAGAGAACTTCCGAAGCGCAAGCTGAGGCGGCAAGACCTACCGCAGATAGGTCCTGGCACTCGGTCTCGATCGTTTGCTGGACGTAGTGTGCCCTTTTTATGACCGACAATAAAAGGGCCACTATTAATAAATCGAGTAGTGTTGGAGAGAGATGCTGAAAAGAACTTAAAGAAGGATTCTTTTGAGCTCTGTGACTCTTTCCGTTCCAATACATGGAACAGGACAGGCAGAGCAGTGGTGTACCAATTTGGGCCAACGTCGCGTAATTATCTGGCTGTTCTATGGATTTAGAAGACGTGACTTCTAACTGTGACCAACAATGGAAGATAGTGCATTGTTTTGGTCTTTTATAAAAAGAAAATGTTTAGCGGACGACGCAAAAAATGGAGAATGGACGAAAAAGAAAAAAGCGATATTTTACTAACAACTTTGCTTTTTATTGTTGTTATTTTGAAGTTATGAAGAAAAAGAAGTTTGATGCCACTATTTAATGGTTTTATAGGAAGACACTTCAGTGCTAACACTTACGATAATAGCATTGGAGTGTCTCTAACAACAATTTTTAACCCCAACCCAAAAAGAGGTTATAAGTTTGACCGCTATGTGATGTTGTGTTTCTGCGTGTCTGTCTGTGGCACCGTAGCACTTAAACGGGTGAACCGATTTGGGTGCAGTTGTTTTTTTATTTGAAAGCAGTTATTCTAGCAAGTGTTCTTAAATATGTTTTATCAAAATCGGTTCAGCCGTTTATGAGATATGCAAATTTGAAGCTAAAATGTTGGGTTGTTTGAATTTTTTATTTAGTAGTTATTACCTCAATGATAGTTCCGAAGTATTCGCCGTTTTCTGGCACGATTAAAACACATTTCGGTAGCGTGTTGTCCGTCAGGTAAGACTGCCAATCGTGGTACACCCTTGCGTTTTCATCTACGAAAACTTTGCATGCTTTTGCTATAAAAAAGGTAGGTTTAAGTAGCAGTTAGTATTTAATTATGTAAACAATCATTCAAACGAATTGTTGTTAAACGAATTCTATCGAATAGAAATTGCGAGTAGATTTATTTTAAACCTTTCGGAGGGGTAAAATGTCAGATGACGGTTTATTTCTATACGCTTTTATAGGATAGTCTACAGGCAAGCATAGAGAAAAGCCTCTCGGCTTTTCCTGAGGCGTAAAATAGCCCTTGTTCCATTCTGGATAACGAACTGGTTGGTCAGTAGTTACCTGGAAGATATTGCTATTAGCAATAAGGTCGCCAATTGTACATTAATATTATACTGCTTGTCCTTATACGAGTATGTTTTTGAGTACAATAAAGAATATTCTATTTTATTCTAATGGAAGCGGTGGTGGTCTAGTGGGTAGAACAGTGGACTCTGAAGCGAAAGGTCCTAGGTTCGATTCCCGGTGCGGGCATGTATCTATGACTTTGTTTAATTTCAAAGTTACGTACATTTGTGAATTTGTAGTAGCAATACCACTCGCTGACTGTGAAGGAAAAGATCGTGAGGAAACCTGAGCGTATGAGGCATTATACTCTCAACGCAAAAATCGCCAACCCGCATTGAGCACGCGTGGTGATTTAGCTCGTACCTCTCTCTGAGAGAAGGCCTTTGCCCAGCTAGTGGGACATGTACAATTGTACAGGCTAAGTACATTCTAATGGAACTTGATGAAGGCGACTTACCTCCAACAATAGTAGGAATACATTTCCTGACTCGAAATACAGCCGTACACCAAATGTCTACGTCATTCCTCTTGTGAAGATCGACCCAGTAGTCCGATGGCTCCAGCTGATAAAACTTCACTGGTCTGGGCTTAGCACATACTATCAGTAGGACAGACATCATGATATCCTCATCGTTGTGAGCATATTTACCTGGAATGAGACACGGAGTTTTGTTTTGCACTAAAGTATGAATAATCTACAAAAACAAAAAAGTAGGTACCTAAGAAGTTTTTGTAGGTAGATGCTTAAGGAAAACTCCACCATGATGGAGATCAGCAATCAAAAACCCGAGGTTCCACATTTTGTTTAATTGTTTAGTTTCGGGGTTTCATCGTCAATCCCAAAACATTGAAAAATCTTTTAGTTTTGAAGTTTTCAACTACTTTAGCTGTTAGGCATTTATTTAAGATAATACATTGGCATACATTTTACAATACAATCTGAACACTTGTGTTAACATGTCAAAAAATTGAAAAACAAAACTGTATGGTCTTTACAAACTGATTGTACAAGTGTTTGAATGCTGGCCAAGGTGAAGACTATGACACAATGTTATAATGCACACAATTTCCCTTACTGGACTGTAGTATATGTTAACTGATATTATAAAATCCGTGAAACAGGATAACATTACCAACTAACACAGAAGATTGTATTGACCGTAATCAGATGTGGTAGTGCCGTTTAGACATAAGAATTGCTAATGTTTGTTTTCTTGCACTAGTCTGTAACATAGCATTCTGTTTACAACAATAGGCCATCTGTGAACCTATTGCAAAAGCACAGCCTTAGCAGGCAGTCATTCTATAAATTGCCTTTAAACTTGAATAGGTACATACTTTGTTCGCAGATCTTTTCATACACCTTCATGACTTGTTCCTTCTGCCGGGAAGTGTAACCTTCGAGGTGTATTTGCCCGCTGGTTGACTCCGTAAGTTCTCCTTCAGTGTTCGGACTTCCAAATAAGGCAAAGGCAACATTCTGCAGTAGATAATTCCGGTTACTTTTTTCGTATCTGCAATTAATTAATTTTGTGAGCGGTTTTTTCTGTCTTATGTCGGCATGAGACAATTATAACTTCTACTAAATTAAAAATTAAATTAAAAACCCCTAAAATTATTATTTCAAATTACAATATCTCATAAATAGCTGAACCAATTTTCATAAAACAAGTCTAAGTAAACCAACAATCGTAGAAAAACGGCTTTCTAATAAAAAAAAATCGCATCCAAATAGGCTCACCCATTTAAGAGTTACGGTGTCACATATACAGACATGTAACGGTCTAACTTATAACACCCCTCTTTTTGTGTTGGAGGTCAAAAAATGAGCTAATGCCACCTTTTTAATCACAATCAGGATAGATGAAAATAAAAGGCCTGACCTTGCCCCAATTTTTCCTGATTAACACATTCACGGACACTCACCCAAGGCCTCTTGTTCTACTTCTTGTCATACATGGCTACAACCGGTGTGTCCGTGGATGTATTAATTACTTAATACCTCTTGACTTACTTGACCCAATCACAGTCCAGAAGATTCTCATAATACTCCTGTTGTATCTGTATTGGAGATAGATTAGGAAGTGTATTTTCCCCATGGTGATTACCGACGATATTTACACCATCAGGCAGCAGTGGAGTACTCAATTTGGAAGAGCTGCTATCACTTTCACCAGTTTTCTGCTCATGTGGAGCTGACGCAACTATTGCACTGTCACCCATGATAAACAGTCATCAAACACAAATGAAACTAAAATCTTGGAAATCTGATTTCCAAACACAAACAAACACAGTCAGTTGTAGATATCAAAATACACGAGTAACAAGACGGCGCAAACGTAAGGCAGGAACTAAGGATATATTATGAAAGCAACGGAAAATTGATAAAACAAAGTGTGGAAATGTTTATGATGTCATCATCGCACCGATATAAGTACTGCGCAGCGCACATCCTTCGCGACGTACCTACGTACACAAATAACGCAAGGCTGGAAACCCCCTGAAGTAAAGTTTACTTATTTAGTTTATTAAAAACCCTCCAGTAATTTGTGTACATACGGTAAAGACTATCCGGTTGAAAACGCTGTTTTATCAAAAGAGGCAAGGCAAATAAAATAAAATTAAACCGAGCGAGATGAAATAAAACCTTTGAACCTTTCGTATTTGTTTAATAATGCAATTTTGACTTTTGATCACAGCTTACTTTTGACAGCTGAAAATGACATTTGTCTTTGCTTTATTGTTGCCCAACGTTTGGAGAAGTTTGCTTGGTTGGCTTCAATGTTATGTTGTAATGAGGAAGTCGAGTTTTGACGTTTACTTAAGTGTGACCATGTAAATTTATGACTTTTACCATGCTTTCGCCTGCCTCATGTAGAGTCCGTAGAATACCGATGTCAAGCGGCAAGCAGAGCCAGCTAGACCTTGTCTGCATGTTTTTCTATTTATTTTCCATGAAATTGTGTGTTTTTTACGTTTCCACCCAAACAATTTTAGGTGTACTTTCCTTCAATTTGCTGATTGACTCTACATTGGCTATTTTCAATATTGAGGGAAAAAATATTGTGGTAGCACTGCATGTTTTAGATCGCTGGACTGGACAGCAGAGGGAATTCCCTCGCATAGGCATCCTTTCACTCTGATTGGATGTGCAACATTTAGGACAAAATCTTTCGCCTGTTAACTTGACCAGCCAAATCGAACTTGCACTTTTTCAAACGTGTGACACTTTAAATGATTTAATTTTAATTTAAAAGGAAAACTTACGGCTACCACAATATCGGAGTAACAAATACATAGTTAATAAAAAGCCAGAAAATATTGATGTGGTAGATTACTAAAAAAATATACTTATTGACATAGACTTAGAATCGCAATCAGTGCTCGCAAAGTGAAGCAAATAAATGCATACCAAATTGGTACGCTTTCTAAAACGGCATGTCAGTGTTCAAGGTCACTTTCTAGCGAACGGAGCTCCTGCAATTTTATTCAAAATGACGGGTCCTTGCTGTGTTTGGCTGCAGAAACAGCACGGATAAGAAAGATGAAGGCACGAGGATCACTTTACACCAGTAATAACAACGATTCCACTTTATATTATGTCGAAAAAGATCGTATTTAGATTCAAAATTTTTCTTCCGTATGACATTCAACATGTTTTATGGGGTTGCCAGTAGGTAGAATGTCAAAAATCACAATACACAAAAAAACAATTTTAGAAATATCAATCTAGAGAGCTTTGTTTTAGTTTTCCTTTAACAATGAACGACTTATGAACCGACTTCAAAAAAGTAGGAGGTTTCCAATTTGTGTAGCTTTTTTATAACAATAACTTTTTACCTTTCGGACCGATTTTGTTTTTTTTTTTAACCACTGATCCAAAAAGAGGGGTGTTATAATTATGAACGCTGTGTCTGTGTGAATGTGTGTGTGTCTGTGGCAGCGTAACTCTTAAGCGAGTGAACCGATTTGGATGAGTTTTTTTTATATGAACGAAGGTTTCCTAGCAATGGTTCAGCAACATATTTCATCAAAATCGGTTCAGCCGTTTATGAGATATTTAGGAGATATCTGCACCTAAATAAATTCCCCCGAAAGCAAAGTTGAAGCATTTCTCATTTCAAATTACATTTAAACATAAGTTGTACGTATATATTTTTGTAAGCCATTGTAAAACCCTTCATTTTGATTCTCCACTCGATAGGTTTAAAAAAATAAAAAATACCTTTGTTTGGGGCTAAAAATCGGCTATTTTTGTTTTTTTGATCTACCCAGTGTCACTCTTACAATCAAGATGAATCTAACGACACTTCGAATCCATCAAGTCGCTTAGGCTGCAGAGCGTGTCAAAGAAATGTACATTCATACATACATATGTCTGTGCCTGCAGCAATCCCATCTCTATGCCTTTTTTTCCTTATTCAACATTGGCAACACTCAATTTAAAATTAAAAAAAATATAGACGTCAAAATTTTGCTTTTGAAAAATGACAATGTGCGCGTGCGTTTTTGCAAAATAACCCAGATCCAAGCTGAATAAAACCAACGAATACGGTGAAAATAGGTGGTCGAAGAACAACACGGCTGGCCAGCCCGAAGACAGCAGCCAACGCGGTGCCGGTGAGTGTTGCCTTTCCCTCCTTTCATCTCTCTCCTCTTCCCCTGCAGGCCGGGCATACCCTTGCAGGGCAGTTTCTTGGTGGGGTCTAAACTACAGTCAAAAACAATAAAACTTTATGGTCGCCGGGCGTCGGAAACCCGACCATATAAAGTGGTCCTAAATCGAGCGCGAATACCTATGGAAATTGGTTTTCTAAGAAAATTCCAGTTTATAGTTTGCATGCTTTGTAACCTACATAACCTGTATAACCTTTAAACTCAATCAATACTCAATCAACACTCAATATCTAACAATGCCAGACCAGGCTGCGTTGTCAGTGCTTACCGCACAAAGAGAATATGCATTTCGCGATATGCAGATTCTGTACGACTTGTCAAAGGATGTTCATCCTTCGACAGGTCGTACAGAGGCTGACAAATTCAAGAGAAGTAGATTTCTTGCGCGGTACCAGCGAATTGAGGCGCTTCGTGAGGAATTTGTAGACTTTACGGCAAAGATAAATACTCTGTTGCTAAAGATCAAACCGGACGAGGTCATTGACATGAACACTGTGTCATCCTTTGATGACTTGTATTACGAAGTGGTAAATGTTGGAACTTATTTGCAAGCCCAAGCTCAAGCTCAGTTGCAGGCTCAGGCTGCTGTCGCCTCAGCCGCTTCAACCTCCTCCGATTTATCTTATGCTTCCGCGAAGCCCCCCCAGATGATGCCACAAGCACGCCTCCCAAGATTGGAACTTCCTAAATTTTCGGGTCAGGTTGAACATTGGCAGACGTTCTTTGATACCTACATGTCGTTGGTACATGACAACGGGTCTATCAGTCAAGTGGAAAAGTTCCACTACCTAATCTCTTGTCTCTCGGGTCCGGCCCTGTCTCTTGTCAGAGGTGTACCAGTCACTACGGATAACTATCCAATCGTGTTCGAGTCTCTTAAAAATAGGTATGAAAATAAACGCATCCTAGCTGTCACGTACCTCGACAAAATCTCTAACCAGGCTCAAATAAAAAATGGTAACTTTCGCGAACTTTCAACTTTGACCAACACACTGAATGAAACGGTCAATGCCCTCAAGGCTATGAACATTGGAAACCTAGACGAGTTCTTATTATTTTATCTAGCATCGCGTACCCTTGATGCCGACACTCGGAAGCGTTTTGAGCTGCAAAATAAGAAAAAGTTTCCCACGTTCATTGACTTAGTGACGTTTCTAGACGGCTACGTTAAAGTTCTTGAAACCAGCGAACCGGTGACAACCTACAAACCGCCGACTACCTACAAACCGCCTCAAGGCAAACAAAACTCAAATATCTCAAATCGCCATCCGGAGACGCAAAATAAAGTTAGAGGTTTTAAATCTAATAATTTTGCCGCCAATACCGATACTCAAAAACCAAAATCAGCCGGTTGCTTGTGCTGCGGGCTAGACCATTCGCTGTATCAATGTCCCAAGTTCATTGACCTTGACGTTTGCGGTCGGAAGGATACGGTAGCCAAGTTAGCGCTGTGCAACAATTGCTTGCGCCCTTACCACAACGCAACAAAATGCTTTTCTAAAACCTCCTGCGCGACGTGTGACGAACGTCACCACACGTTGATTCACGATGATAGTCGAGGATCCACCCTGAACGCTCCCGGCTTGGTCGAGAAAGTCGAGCATATAAGGGTGTCCGAGGAAACTACACTTTCTGCAACTACTTCTACTCACGTCGGAAACAGTCGAGCTCTCGTTTTACTCGGTACTTGCATGGTGCGCGTTCGTGGTTCCGGATCTCAAACACAGATGGCGCGCGCACTAATTGACAGTGGCGCGCAGGATAGTTTCGTGACTTCGTCGCTCGCTCAGCGTTTGGGCTTACCGTTGCGTCGATGTAATTTATCCGTGACTGGTCTAGGCCAAAACCAGGTATTTGAAGTGAGAGGTGTAACTACCTGCACTGTGCAGCCGCGTCAGTCTGACGATCCAGCCTTTGTCGTCAATCCTATCGTGATGCAAAAAATAACGAGTAAACTTCCCTCTGTAGAGGTGCCCTCGGTGGTTCGACAAAATTTCAAACATTTAGTATTGGCCGATGAATACTTCGACCAACCCACCGAAGTTGATATGATACTAGGCGCGGAGCTGTTCCATAGTATCTATGACGGCAAGCGCTTGGATGCGGGCCCGGGCCTTCCGGTTGCTCTTCACAGCGTGTTCGGTTGGGTGATTACTGGGAAGGTCGAACCGTGTCTTCCGCCCCCAGAGACCTCTTCCCTCTTTGCTTCCACGCGATCTCTTGAAGACGTGGTCAAGCGGTTCTGGGAGGTCGAAGAGCCTCCCTTAGCTAAAATCGAAAACGATGAGAACCTCAATTGCGAGAAACTTTACACCGAACTCACCACTCGCGATCCTGATGGTCGTTACGTTGTTCCGATCCTACTAAAGGAATCTCAAAATTCTCTTGGCGTGTCTTACAATCACGCCCTTTCTCGCTTAGGCAACCTAGAGAAACGTCTGAACAGAAACGAAAGCCTCAAAAAAGATTACACCAATTTTATGGAGGAATATGAAGACTTAGGTCACATGCAACCAGTAACGGAATTAGACACACTCAAGGCCGGTCGATATGTTATCCCGCACCACTGCGTAGTTCGTCCCGATAGCTCATCAACCAAACTCAGGGTTGTGTTTGACGCTAGCGCAAAGACTTCTAACGGCATGTCACTTAATGACATCGTTTATACCGGGCCGAAACTGCAAAACGACATTGTCGACATCCTCACTAAGTTTCGTCTTCATGAAATTGTTTTCACCGCTGACATTTGCAAAATGTATCGGAACATCGGACTTCGCTCGGAAGATCAAAAGTGGCAACATGTGTTGTGGCGAAGCTCGCCAACGGAACCGGTGCAAGAGTTCGAGCTGAAAACTGTGACTTATGGCGTGACAAGCTCACCGTATCTCGCAATCCGTACATTACATCAACTCGCAGACGATCATGGTGTACAGTGGCCTCAAGCTGCTGAAGTGCTGCGCCATGACACTTTTATGGACGATATCACTGCTGGAGCGCCCTCTATTGGAGGCGCATTAAAACTTCGAGACGATCTCGTCGAATTGCTCGCTTGTGCAAAGTTCGAGCTCAGAAAATGGAGTAGCAATTCTCCAGAACTTCTTGCTGACCTCCAAAAAGAGCATTGTCAAAGTCCAAAATCGTTTTGCGAGGAATCGAACCAAAATACTCTAAAAATATTGGGAGTTCAATGGGAACCCACTGATGACTTTTTCACCTACTCGTTGTCAGACATCAACCCAAGTCTCACAAAACGTGCCATTCTCTCAAATGTCGCGCGTATATACGATCCCGTCGGTTGGTTGACGCCGGTGGTTTTAGTCGCAAAACTTTTGCTTCAAGACTTGTGGCGTCTGAAAGTTGATTGGGACGAAACTGTACCACCTGACGTAGCTCGCCAGTGGCAGAGATTTGTCGCGGAACTTCATCATCTAAAAGATATCCGTTTTCCGCGCCGAATCGAATCGGCAACTCAGGTCGAACTGATCGGATTCTGCGATGGATCTTCTAAGGCGTATGGTTGTTGCGTCTACCTGCGTGTGATCAACGCGGATCACATCAGTATCCATTTACTGATAGCAAAATCTAAAGTAGCCCCTTTGAAGCTGCTCACAGTAAATCGCCTTGAACTGTGCGGTGCGGTCTTACTTGCTCGTGTTCTCAAACACATGCACAACTTGCTTCAAGACAAACTCAACATAAGCAAGATGGTCGCTTTTACTGACAGTAGTACTGTCCTATCGTGGTTGCGCACAGATGCTGATAAACTGAAGACTTTCGTTGCCCATCGTGTGGTAAAGATTTATAAAGACGTACCTGATGCCCAGTGGTGTCACGTGTCCACTCATGACAACCCTGCCGATCATTGCAGTCGAGGCCTTACATGTTCGCAACTAGCAAATTGCCCCTCCTGGTGGTCGGGACCAAGTTGGCTTCAGGACGACTCTGACTCATGGCCTATTCGTAGGGAATTTGACAGGTCTCAATCAGTTCCTGAGTTGAAGGCAGTTTCTCAAGCGCTGACCGAAACTGCGGATAAAATTCCTTCACACTTAATTGAATGTTGGCTAGAGGAAATTTCATCATTTTCTAAGTTGATTCGTCGGTGCGCATGGTGTCTTCGATTTATTAAAAACTCAAGACTTACAACTGATAAAAGAATTCTTACCGGTCTTACCGTGCAAGAATATGATAGCGCGGTTTGCACTATTGTCAGATACCTCCAATCGAAATGTTTTGCAGAAGAGCTTGCAATGATCCAGAGTAATAAGGCTTGTCCCAAATCCATTCAGAGACTTCATCCATTCGTCGATAAGGACGGTCTCTTGCGAGTGGGGGGACGACTGGAAAACTCCCGATTGCCTGCAGCCGTCAAGAATCCGTTGCTGTTGCCGAAGGAAGGCAACCTCCCAAAATTGATAATCGACTTCTATCATATCACAAACCTCCATTGCGGTCCCCGAACGCTCCAATCTCTCGTTCAGCGTCGATACTGGATTGTTGGAATCCGCAATTTGATAAGATCCCGCCTTTCAAAATGCGTCACGTGTTTTAAGGTAAAACCCATTCCATGTCAACCCATGATGGGAGACTTACCAGCTCCACGAGTGACACCAACTCAGTGTTTCCGGAATGTTGGGATAGACTTTGCCGGTCCTTTCACGGTAAAGGAGAGCAGGAGACGAAATGCGCGTACCTACAAGTCATACGTCTGCATCTTCGTGTGTCTGGCTGTAAAGGCCATTCATCTTGAGCCCGTAACAGAGCTTTCAACTCCTGCCTTTTTGGCTGCATTAGACCGCTTCGTATCGCGTCGAAATCTTTGCAAATTTATAATTACGGACAACGGTACGAATTTTATCGGAGCGCGGCGCTACCTTAATGAGCTACATGCTCTTGTTAATAAAGACACTCCAAATATACAATCTAAACTTGCCGAGCGAGGCATAACATGGAAACTAAATCCTCCGCTTGGTAGTCACTTCGGCGGTATATTTGAAAGTGGTGTAAAGTCCATGAAATATCATTTCAAACGGGTTGTAGGATCGCAAGTCTTAACTCTAGAAGAAATGTTTACCGTACTTACCAAGATTGAGGCCGTATTAAACTCGCGTCCCTTGTGTAACATGTCATCTGATCCTAGTGAGGTTGACGTACTTACCCCTGGTCACTTCTTGACAGGCGGTCCACTTGCATCCTTACCTGAACCTGAACTCGTGGACGTTTACGTACCTCCTCGTTCTCGCTGGCAAATGCTGCAAAAACTTACCCAGTCTTTCTGGCGCATCTGGCAGCAGGACTATTTACATACCTTACAACAACGATCCAAATGGTGTCAAGGACAAGCCAATGTTCAAGTTGACGACATTTGCTTGCTCATGGAACCTCAGCTTCCAATGCTAGAGTGGCGCACTGGAAGGGTTATCGCTGTTCATCCCGGAAAAGACGAAGTAGTTCGTGTAGTCACACTCCGCACGGCTACGAATATTGTTAAAAGACCAGTCTGTAAGATTTGTCCTTTACCGATTCAACAATGAAAATGTAAAATACTGAATGGTTGAATCGCTTAGTTTTAAGTTATGTTCTCTTGTAATAATGATAGGTTTTCTTTAACTAAGCTGGAATTTTCTTAACCTGTGCATATCGTGTAATTAATTATGCACACATTTATTTTGTTAATCTCTCTCGAAGAGTCTGTAATTGTATTTTGAATGTGTAACTTCTAAAGTGGTCTTTGACTCTTCATCAAATTACCAGCTACCTGTGAAATCACCAGTGATTTCAAGTGGGGGGAAAATGTCTGTGCCTGCAGCAATCCCATCTCTATGCCTTTTTTTCCTTATTCAACATTGGCAACACTCAATTTAAAATTAAAAAAAATATAGACGTCAAAATTTTGCTTTTGAAAAATGACAATGTGCGCGTGCGTTTTTGCAAAATAACCCAGATCCAAGCTGAATAAAACCAACGAATACGGTGAAAATAGGTGGTCGAAGAACAACACGGCTGGCCAGCCCGAAGACAGCAGCCAACGCGGTGCCGGTGAGTGTTGCCTTTCCCTCCTTTCATCTCTCTCCTCTTCCCCTGCAGGCCGGGCATACCCTTGCAGGGCAGTTTCTTGGTGGGGTCTAAACTACAGTCAAAAACAATAAAACTTTATGGTCGCCGGGCGTCGGAAACCCGACCACATATGTATACTCAAAAAACATAAACCTCCTTCTAGCGCAGTCGGGTACAACCGTACAACAGATAACTTTTTTTGTTTAGATTGCAGATCCTAGATTTAAAGTTCATACGCACAAATATTGAGAAATGTTACTGTAAATAACATGGACTTCTTGTCCGCAAATATAATTTAATATGTTTATCACCTTACCAACCAGAAGGAAAGTCACGATATTGTGAAAAGCTTATTACGCTGGCAGCATTATTAGGGTGCATGTGTTGTGTAGGCGATTGTCACAGTCAGCAGCTTTACGCACACATACAAAGTGAGGCGCCTCAATTTCGGGCGGCGTTTTGAATGGACGGACTCCGTCTAGGTGTAGTAAGTCTAATTCTATGCTTATTGACAACTTAAGGTAGGTAGGGTACCTAGTACGGTCGGCCACAATCTCAGATACCCCATGGCAGCTCATCTGAGACTGTGGCCGACTGTACCTACCTACCTAAATAGCTACAGTCTCATTAGTAATGTGGAAGGTAAATTTATATATTTTTTGTCTTCATCTACAGCACAAATTCTGTGTGACTTGTTGCTATACAAACAGAAAGGCGTTTATTTATTTACTCAAAAAAGCTCGTAATGTGGACATTAATTCGACAACCTTCTTTGAGCAAAGTCGGACTTGCGGGCTACTTGGATTAGGCGCCAGAAAAGTTGTATGGAATTTCATTAATGTCTTGTGTTTTGCGGCCAGAAAAACATTAATGTCGAGTTTTGTTTCATAAATAGAACTCAAACATCAGGTGCAAAAAGTATTTATTTAGAATTAGGCTGTATGGGTACTGGCAGTCGACACATTGCACAGAAAAAAAAAGCGCGGCCATATTGTTTTCGACTTTTCGCGCGTTGTTCGAAGTGATTTTTTTCTGTGTTTTTGTTGAAAAAGTGAACTCTCAAAGCGACGAATCCTCGGATTTAATGTGTTTAACACCGCCGGACATTCAAAATCAAGCGAAATTAGTAATTGGAAATTTATTGCCACCGAAGTCAAAAGAAAAATACAAGCAAGCTTACCAACAAAAAGTTTGCGGAATGGAAAATCGACAAAAAGTACTTAATCTACGACAAATGGTAAGCTAATTAAATTACTATGTTAATTACTATTCTAATTAATATTTTAATTACTCGCATTGTTTGAGTAAAGCACTATACAAGCCTTGGTCTGCAATGAGTGCGCTTCTGGCCACGCTATGATTGCCTCGAGCTTAGCTTAGCTACGCTCTCGGCCCTCAAGTTTGGTCATCATTGCAGCCCTTGCTGGCCGCGCTATAAAGGCCTCGACCTTCGGTCTCGGCCTTCATTTCAGCTTGTCCATCAAGGGCTGCAATGCTGACCGCACTGTGAGGGCCTTGAGCTGCGCTACGCTGCGCTCTGTCGGCCATCAAAAGCGCGCCAGAAACGCACTCATTACAGATCGCGGCAGTAATGTACTATTTCAATACGAGTACCTAGGTACCTAGGTAGAGTCAATTCAGCGCCTCTACATAATAGAGGTAATAAGAGCGCACGCGTGAAAACAAGCGTTTAGGTTTAGGTGCTGTCTTGTGTAGGCACACAACAACAGCACGTCGACCTTTACACGCTAGCACTCTACTCGGTTACGTTACGGGTGACTTTACAACAAAAGTGTACAGTCTGACGTGCTGTACCTAATTACCTACGCCAGCATTTAGACAAGTGCCAACTGTTACACAACATACCTAGGCCTGAGTAGGTACGGTCGGCCACAATCTCAGATACCCCATGGCAGCTCTTATCGCGCGCGGCATAAGGGCGCCAATCGAACAAAAAGGGGTATCTGAGACTGTGGCCGACTGTACCTAACACAAATATTTTATTCGAATCGGTGTAGGTATCTGTCACCGGAAAATAACAAGAACCGTAAATTTATCAATTTTTTAGTAAGTTGATCAATTACCGGAAAATCATAAACGGCAGTTGAGATGTATAATTTAATGCAATACGTTTGTTAATTGATCAACTTACGCTGCCTGGCGGGAAGTTGATAAACTAACGATTTTGCCACACGTTAAATGATGCACGAATGGACCAATCGCTGCCCAGTACTACTATTTTACGTTAAACTGACACCCGTAACAAAATACACTGTTCTCTTATTGGTCGATGGCAATGGCGACAGGCATGTGTCAAGGGTTTTAGGTGTTTATTCATAGAGTTAACAATCACCTGGACCTGCCCCTGTATTATCTAAAATATCCACAGTAAAAATAACGGTTTTTAAATGTCAAAAAAAGGATTGTTCATTGCAATAAGGGCTATTTTCGAGTGTTTTGACGCTCGTAGGTTGAATGGAATTTTTAGATAATAGAGGCGCTGGTAGCGGAGCAAAACTACAAGATAAAAATTTTATCCCAGTATCGGGTAGTGGCATCTTGCTTCACGCGGTGAAATTAAGCAAAATGGCGAAAATCTGCGAAATCTCGAAAAAAATATCAGCTGTTCCATACTAAAATTCGATAACCACTAAATGTATGGAGTTGATATTTTTTTCACAGGACCTTTCTGTAACACGCTATGTAATAGATTTGAGGTTATTGAACTAAAATTTTAATATTTTTTAATTGATTTTGATAATATCAATAGTAAAATGTCAGGTCTAGATGATTGTTAACTCTATAAATGACTACTAATGAGGCTCCGTTTCACTCATCGTGAATTGATTGTAGATTATAATGAGAATTATTACCAACCAAAACGATAATTGCTTGTTTAACCATTAAAAAATAAAAACACGGTATCGGTTGTTACTTCGTAGACAGGTAATGGCGGCGACTGCCGGCTGGCGGGGAGCGGGGTAAAAGCAATTGAGACATTCAACCAATCAGCGTGCATCTCGCGTTCGTCGGATCATTTTACCGCGAGACGCCGTAAATTTATCAACTACCGGAAATGCATACGTTAAGGTTGGACAATAGCAACGCGGCGGCAAATTCAACATATTTACAGTTTTTTTTTTGTAGCTAAACTGAGCTACCCGATTTTTCGTTCGCTGCAATATAGTATTTTAATTTCTCGCCACGTTGCTATCTTCCCACCTTAAATAATACATTTCAACTGCTGTTTATTATTTTCCAGAAGTTGATCAACTAACTAGAAAATTTATCAACTTACGGTTCTTTTTATTTTCCGGTGACATATCTTCGGTAGCAAAACACGTGTACCCAAAACTGATGATGATGATGAGCATGAAAGTATAAAAACATTTTTGAGAAGACTTTTTTTACCGCAGTTTTTTTGTGCAACGCTTGCAAGTCCTGAAAACTTGTGAATAATTCGCTTGTTGCAGTCTAACTGATTTTTAATGTTTGTGGAACACTATTTACTTGACAATCCGACAAATAAGTAAGTCAATTTTCAACAAATACTTAGTCGACTTGTCATGCTTAGGTTAGGTATATACCTCCATGATACCATACTAATAACTGAGAGATTATCGGTCTGGAGAATAACAAATAAAGACCATGAATGTCCCGCGCGTTGGTTTACTTAGTGGAAGTTCGGATGGTCTGAATAAGGTAATAAATTGCCTGATTTGGAAATGTTCAGTGACGTCATACAGATGGCTGATTTATAAAGTGGATCTTTGTATCACAAGATACCTTATGTTTGTACAGTCAGCCACACGCTAGGATACCCCTTTTTTGGATTGGCGCCCTTATGCCACGCGCGGTAAGAGCTGCCATGGGGTATCTGTGTCTGTGGCCGACCGTACCTACCATAGATGGTACCTACATACGAGTAGGTATCTACTTGTTTCGCGATCGTAATCTCGCTATGCGGGGTTGGCGGCGAGCTCGGACACACGCACATGATAAACCGCTCTACTTTAGTAATCAATAGAGACATAGTTATCGATTAGACGCAAATAAACACTCATATCTACTTATCGCAAAATTAATGTGATTAAAAATATCAAGAAACGAATAATTTTAAAGTGTTTTGTTGCCCCGGGAAAGCCATGGCTTTGCGCGCGTCTGGAAAACGATTATTTTCGCGAAATAATATCTTTAAAGTAATAGGTTTTACATTTATACTTTTCTTAGTTTACAGTGAGTTAAATGTAGTTAGTGAAAAGAACTCATTACAACAAGAAATTGACGATTTTGATGACCCTTTTCGGCTACTATCACATGAAACTATTGTGCGTAGTTTTTTCGAAAATAGAAAGGTTTGTGATTTGCTTTTTATATGGGCATATCAACCCGGTGAAACCACAGAAACTCTACACTTTCCATAATCAAACAGAGTACGAGCCAACTACTACATCTAAATATGAATCCGTTTATCAGTTCCATCCATCCAAATAATAATGTACCAGCAGCCAGCCAGCAGCTACATTTGGGTCAGGGGGGTTACGCTAGTCGTTCATACATATTGACAAAGTTTCGTAATTAATTTATCTTTGAATTTAAATAAACATGCTTTGATTTTATATACTTCGTTCGTAATGTTTATTCACTTCTTGCCGAACCGTGTAGTGCATGCGTGGAAATAACTAAATGAGGCAGTAATCAGTTGCCCCCTCGGTGAACTCTTTTAAAAACAGACTCGATAAACATTTAAAAAGTGAACTAATATACATGAAATGTAATAGACCTTTGTAAAATGCCATACGATAAATAAATATACACGCATCAGCTTTAAGCTGCCAGTGTATTAATACATAATAATAATAATTAAGGTAAGGCTATTTTGTAAAATAAAAATATAAAATGCGTCTTAATTCGTGAAATATAAAATTTTGCAAATTGTGCCATATTACGTCAAAAATTACGCCAAGGGTAGAGGGGCAGGTCAATTCATCGCTCTAGGTAAACGTAGTGTTATATTCTCTTTGGGTGTAAGAGGAGGTGCCAATGGACACTGTATCTTTATTCCGTACATAATTTAAAAGCAAATCCTTTGTTTTATTTACATTTACTTACCATAGACCACAATCTAGCTAATCCATCAATGATAGAGTTACTGCCGGTTTCTGAATTGAGAAATTCGCTAAGCAAATGGGTAAGTATCGTCCTGTCTCTGCAGATTTCTCACAAAAGAGCGTGACAGAACGATAGTAAAGTATTTGCTTAGCAAAATTCTCAACTCGGAAACCGGGCCTTAGAGTTTGAGTTTGAATGAGCCACGTTTACCTACGATATCATGTAGAGATAAGTAGTAGTAGGCAAACAATGGATCTCGAGTTTGCAAGGGAGTCATTGTTGGTACCTACTATCGCTAAAGATAACTACAACGTGTTACAAAAGATACTAACTCTTTTTACATGGTGTAACCTGCTGGTCAACATAATGACAAATCAGCAAAAAAAAGTTGAAAAACACAACTTTTTTTTTATAACCTCAAAATTTTAAAATTTTCAAAACTTTTTTGTTTTTGGATTTATCTCCAATTAAAAAATATGGTTGTTTGCCTAGCTGTATTTTAATAGCTTCAGACTGTTAAAACATAGTGAAAGTCTATGGAAACAGTATTTTAAAATACTTTTCTCCCGTCATAGCGCTTACATTTAAATTATTTATAAATCAACGGAACATCATAGAGCTAAAAAAATATTTTGGTTGTGATCCCTATCATCAGGTACCATGACCCTGTAAAAAGAGTTAGCATCTTTTGTAACACCTTGTATAAATCTAGAGTTAAAGTAGGTGTAGACTAGGCTACGGCTAGGGCTTATACCTAACGTCCCCCAGCCTTCTCTCAGGCCCGGTTGTACTGTCGGCCACACGGTACCCCATGGTAGCTCTTACCGCGCGCGGCATAAGGGTGCCAATCGAACAAAAAGGGATATCCTGGCTTGTGGCCAACTATACTATAACTGAAGTTGTTTTATTTTCAGGGTTTAAAAACATCAAATCTAGGATCAATATTATTTAAGAATGAAGTGTACAGTGAAACTATGTTGGAAGGCAGACAATCTCGAATGTACATCGTATTAATTTGGAAGTTCTACGACGATTTAGCGCCGAGACATATTTTTAATTACAAGTCAAATTTTAACGCATCACTCAATGGGTAAGTATAATATTATAACGCTTTGCCTAATATACTTACTTATAATGATGCACTAGCAACCCGCCCCTGCCCCTCTACCCTTGTAGCATTTTTCCAATATGGCGGAATTTACTAAACTCAATATATCACGAATTAAGACTCATTTTATATTTGTACTAGCTTTTCGCCCGCGACTTCGTCCGCGAAGACTTATAAGAAGTTGCCTGGGTACATCTTTCACCATTATCAAATTAGCATGAATAGAGTCATGGGTGTGTATTTTTGTAAGCTATCTCTATTCCAAATGTCATCCAAATCCGTCGTGCACTTTCAGCGTGGAAGTGTATGTGTTGTGTGTGTGTGACCAAATTGGTAAAGATCAAATTAATCCAACAAAAAAATACAAACTTTGAACCTTTTTGGCCGTTTTAGGTTTATCATTATTATTGTTTTCTTCATGCTTAGTAGTTTTGCTATAAAACGCAACTGTAGTTAAATGTTCATTGA
This sequence comes from Zelleria hepariella, assembly GCA_949319315.1. NCBI lineage: Eukaryota > Metazoa > Arthropoda > Insecta > Lepidoptera > Yponomeutidae > Zelleria > Zelleria hepariella. The sequence goes on along the minus strand of OX439378.1, from coordinate 19,536,602 downwards.
ATAGTTGTAGCTTTAATGGTTCCGGCATTGTTATTGATACTAAATCAGGAAAACTCTTAAAATGTTTCCACCCTTTTTGATGCTGAAACATGTGTTTAATTATTATTTCTGATTTAATACACGACTACTTAGTTTCAAGTTAATCTGAATCCAATAAAATGATAATTTCATACAAATTTTGAACCCCGTTTTGGCCGTTTTAGAGTTAACATTATTACTTTTTTCTTCATGGTTGGTAGTTTTGCTATAAAACGCAACTGTAGTTTTTCAAAGTTGTTACTTGAATGGGTTGGGCCCAGCATTGCTACTACATCAGGGAAAAATATTCAACGTTTCCACCCATTTTAACCCTTCATTCGCTGAAATGAGAAAAATGCTGAAACATGTGTTTAATTATTTCTGATTTAGTATACAAATACTTAGTTTCAAGTAAATCGGACCAAAAAAAAATTTTATTTCATACAAACTTTGAACCCCGGTTTGGGCATTTGAAGGGTTAAAATTATATATTTTTTTTTCATGGTAGGTAGTTTTGCCACAAAACACTACTGCAGTTTCAATTTCATTTCAATTTGCAGTTTCAATTTCTTCAGTTGTAGCTTTAATGGTTTAGGCCTGGCATTGATACTACAACAGGAAAAAATCTTCAAACTTTTCTACCCCTTTTAACCCTTTTATGGACAGAAATTTGAAATACGCTGAAACACGTGTTTAATGGTTTCTTATTTAATATACAAATACTAAGTTTCAAGTAAATCGGACCAAAAAAATTTTTTATTTCATACAAACTTTGAACCCCGGTTTGGGCATTTGAAGGGTTAAAATTATATATTTTTCTTGATGGTGGGTAGTAATGCTATGAAATGCAACTGCACATTCAATTTGAAAGTTGTAGCTTCAATGGTTTGGGCTCAGCATTGCTACTACATCAGGAAAAAAACTTCAACGTTTCCACCCATTTTAACCCTTCATTGGCTGAAATGAGAAAAACGCTGAAACACGTGTTTAATTTTTTCTGATTTAGTATACTAATACTTAATTTCAAGTAAATCGGACCAAAAAAAAAAATTATTTCATACAAACTTTGAACCCTGGTTTGGGCATTTGAAGGGTTAAAATTATATTTTTTTCTTCATAGTAGGTAGTTTTTTCACAAAACACTACTGCAGTTTCAATTTCATAATTGTAGCTTTAATGGTTTAGGCCTGGCATTGATACTAAATCAGGAAAAATCTTCAAACTTTTCTACCCCTTTTAACCCTTTAGTGGGCAGAATTTTGAAAAACGCTGAAACACGTGTTTAATTGTTTCTTATTTAATATACAAATACTAAGTTTCAAGATAATCGGACCAAAAAAAAATTTTATTTCATACAAACTTTGAACCCCGGTTTGGGCATTTGAAGGGTTAAAATTATATTTTTTTCTTGATGGTGGGTAGTAATGCTATGAAATGCAACTGCACATTCAATTTGAAAGTTGTAGCTTCAATGGTTTGGGCCCAGCATTGCTACTACATCAGGAAAAAAACTTCAACGTTTCCACCCATTTTAACCCTTTATTGGCTGAAATGAGAAAAACGCTGAAACACGTGTTTAATTTTTTCTGATTTAGTATACTAAAACTTAATTTCAAGTAAATCGGACCAAAAAAAAATTTATTTCATACAAACTTTGAACCCTGGTTTGGGCATTTGAAGGGTTAAAATTATATTTTTTTCTTCATGGTAGGTAGTTTTACCACAAAACACTACTGCAGTTTCAATTTCATAATTGTAGCTTTAATGGTTTAGGCCTGGCATTGATACTAAATCAGGAAAAATCTTCAAACTTTTCTACCCCTTTTAACCCTTTAGTGGGCAGAATTTTGAAAAACGCTGAAACACGTGTTTAATTGTTTCTTATTTAATATACAAATACTAAGTTTCAAGTTAATCGGACCAAAAAAAAATTTTATTTCATACAAACTTTGAACCCCGGTTTGGGCATTTGAAGGGTTAAAATTATATTTTTTTCTTCATGGTGGGTATTTTTGCTACAAAACGCTACTGCAGTTTCAATTTCATGGTTGTAGCTTAAATGGTTTGGGCCCGACGATTACACTACATCACGAAAAATATTCATACGTTTCAACCTCGTTTAACCCTTAAACGGCTAAAATGAGAAAAAAGCTAAAACAGGTGTTTAATTATTTTTGATTTAATATACGAATTCTTAGTTGCAAGTAAATCCGGACAATTTTTTTTTTTTTCATACAAACTTTGGACCCCATTTTTACCGCCTTAAGGGTTAAACTTGAAGTAAATCTGTCTTAACCCTTAGCGTGTCTACAAATTACAACTATTGTCAAATTTTCACTGTTGTGGCATTAGCGGTTTTGTTCCAGCATTGATCGTAACTGGTGAAAAAAATCGAAAAACTTTGGCACCCATTTTAACCCTTAAGAACATAGAAATGAGAAAAAATCTGAAATAGGTGTCAAGTCATTTTAAAAAAAAAGTACAAAAAAGCAAGATTTAAGAACAAAAGACCAAAAAAAAATTTTTTCCCATACACACTTTCAGCCCTATTTTGACCCACTTAAGGGTTAAATAAAAAAAATCGCTTCTTAAATGAACCCTCCACCATATAACGCAACTTTTGTCCAAATTTCATACTTATAGGTTCAGCCGTTTGGGCTGTAGCGTGATGAGTCAGTCAACCTAAGCCTTTTATATATATAGATTGTACAAAATAGTATTATATTACCCTTGGATAAACATTACAAAGTACTAAGTGACAATGTAAAAGAGAAATTAATTTTTAAAACTTTATCAATATGAATATCTATAAGATAAATCCAAGTATTTACCGGATGTTGAAAACCGCATCAAAATCAGTTGGTTGCGTAGTTTAGAAGGAGTTAGCGGATACAAACAGACGCGGAAAGCGTCTTTGTTTTTATGTAGAGACCGTCCACTCACATATCTACTCCTGTAACCATTCGGACGCTGCGGTCCCTGGGACAGACATGACATGTACGTAGATAGAGTAGGCTTAAAGTATTGGACTTACTTATACCCTCAGCTTCCTTAGTCTGCCTAGCCTCGCCTACAGGAAAGTCATTGTCAATACGTTCCCGGTGCGGGCATGTACGATTTATGACTTCAATTTATTTCATAGTTACGTATATTTGTGAATTTGTAGTAGCAATACCATTCGCTGACTGTGAAGAAAAACATCGTGAGGAAACCTGAGCGTATACGGCATTATACCCTCAACGCAAAAATCCCCAACCCGCATTGAGCACGTAAAAGCTCGAATTCTATCTCTGAGAAGGCCTTTGCCCTTCTTACTTTTTTATCCCGTTTGTATGGGCGAGAGCGCAGCAAAGCGCAGGGTATTCGCTCCTCTTAAGTACTTTATCTGGTTTCAGTTTAGACCCGCTCGCAAGCTGTACAGTTAGCAACTGTATGTTCATCGGCGAAGACGAAAAAATCGGTGACGCAGATGCGGTAGTGGTCCATCTACATCGGGGGGAGTTCCCCAACGTCACAGAAAGGTATCCAGAACAAAGGTGGATATTCCTATCAGATGAGGCGCCTAGGAACACGTTCGCCAGAGCAAAACGGATACCCCGCTTGAAGGAGATTGCTGGTGCATTTAATTGGTCTATGACGTATAGGTAAGATCGATCGCCCTTTCTAGAATATGTACTTAGAGCATTAAGGCCTGATTTTTCACAATAGCCCATACAAAATTCGTTCAATTTTCAAGTTATTCCTAGGAATAGTGCTACCTATTTGGAGATTGAAAAATCGGACCTAAGACTTCTAGAGACAGTAAAAGCTGCCCTCCTTAACCATAAACAGAAACAAATAAGAAGCCCTTGTGTCGGCCCCAGACTCCACGTAGGAGTAATGGGTAAAAAGAAAAAGAAGGAGACAGTAAAAGATTATATTGCATATCCATCGAGTCTTCCCTCATTGCTGAGGATCGTGACCATCGCTTGAAGGTGGCGGAGAGCAGACTTCTCCATTGAATTCTATCACTCGAGATGCGGATAGGGTATTTTAGCGTGGCTTCTGCGCCTCTATTACCTACCTAAAAATTCCACTCAACCTCCGAGCGTCAAAACACTCGAAAATTGCCCTTATTGAAATGAACAATATTTTCTTGACATTTAAAAACGGTTATTTTACGGTGGATATTTTCGATAATACAGGGGCTGGTCTAGTCTGCATCGAGCTCTCTTGCCCTCCACCTTTCCCATCATAATAAGTTGTTCAATATAATACGAGCTAGGTATGTGTCCGAAGAAAGTTGAGATGCGTCGTACGTTGGCATATGATTGGCACTATTTAGCCAACTGTCAATATATTATTTTTCAATTTCAGAACTAACTCAGACGTTCCAGTGCCATATGGCCGAGTAGTGCCCCTAAAGGAGCCCAAACTGACCGACCCACAGTCTGAACTGACAAGCATCATTCCTTTTTGGAACATAAAACAGAGTGATGTGCTTATCACTGTGCTTATATCACATTGCGTTGAATTCCGGATGAACTACATCAAGAAGTTACAAAAGTACGTGGATGTCGACATCTATGGCAGATGCTCTCAAGATAAGAAGAAAAGGTAACTAAGGCTTTTGCATCTACGTAATGAGATGATTTATGCAGCTTCCAGTGGCACCTTCCCTCACACTAGATGGGTGAAGAGTCCACTCGGCGCTGCAGTGCCTGGGACATTTTGTAGATGGAGTAGGCTTGCCCAGCACCTATACCATCCTGACAGCTTACATATTAAGAGAAGGTTTGCCCCTACTCGATAGACTTACGCTCGGTGTCTGAATTGAGAATTTTACTAAGTAAATACTTAAGTATCGTTCTGTCACATTCTTTTGTGAGATATAACGCTTGCTTAGAGAATTTCTCCATTCAGAAATCGGCAGTTAGTCACTTTCTCCCACAAACGACCTTTTATGGCCCACAGTTAGGGCGTGCAGAACCGGTTCCGGTTCCAGATTTTTGATACCCGGTTCTGGGAGCAGTCGGAACCGGGTAACCCGGTTCTACCCGGTTCTGACCGATAAAACTGTAAGTTTCCTAATAATCAAATAAATCACTGGAAAACTGAAAGGATAGGCTGGAAATGACATTATTAACAGGTCTGAAATAAAAACTGGCATTGTTATCATGAAATAACAGGAATAATAAAGGAACTCCAAAAACTTGGTTGCGGGTTCAAGTCCTGTCCCGAGTGAATTTTTTCAACTTATTATAAGTGTTTGAACTCCAAAAATATAATTATCTTATACAAAATCAGACTACACAGTCAGGATCAATAACTAACCACGTCTAAGCTCCTGTCACTTAGCGAGCTGCGTAAACGATTACAAATTTAGCCTGCTGAGGAGAACATCCTTTCAGGCACCACACTTTGTTAGCGGCATAGCTCTTAAATACGTATCTGCTCATAGGAATGGGGACTCAAGAAAGGCGGGCAGTACCTTAGGTTTAAGGACGTGCAGAAACGCCACACGAAAAGCTGTGCTATCGACCATTTGACATGGGAAGAGCAGGCTGAAGACCGAGCCGTTTGGTGGCATACAGTCAAATAAAAATTAAAGTAAAAGTAAGTGAAACCGTTAAATCCATATACAAATCAAACATCTCCGAGTTTGCGGCCAAACGAAGAGTTGCTCTTGATGCCAGACGAAGAGCTGCTCTTGATGCCTGACGTGATGAACTCAGATGTAGACCGCCAGCGGCCATTCAGTATAACTACTCCAATGGAATTTTAACGTGTAGGTGCAACCGCAAGGAGGGATTGAACGGGATGTTGAAAGGCGTATCAAAAAAGCTAGACGAGCCTTTGTCCAACTAAAGGACATCTGGAAAAGTCCTAGCATTCTTAGAACCAAGAAGATCCGCTTATTCAATTCCAACGTGAAAACGGCCCTACTGAACGGCTGCGAAACCCGGAAGGTCGGAAAAGCTGACACACACACAAAAGATCTAGGTCTTCGTCAACAACTGTCTAAGAAGCATCTTACGAAGACACTGGCCCAACAACTGGCACCATCTCAAATGCCGAACTGTGGCAGATCACCAAACAAAAACCCGTAGCCCAAGACATCAGGAATCGCAAATGGCGTTGGCTGGGATATACCCTGCGTAGACCCGATCACCACATCCCGAAAGTGGCTGTCGACTGGAAACCCGCCGGAGGCTCACGACGACCCGGAAGACCGTCACAGGGGAAAAGATCCGTTCTCTCTGAGACGAAAGAGAAGGGATCAACTTTGCCAGAGCTACCCTCCCTAGCTATGAAAAGAGACAAATGGAAAGCCCTTGTGTCAGCCCCAGACTCCACGGAGGAGTAAAAGGATAAAAGAAGAAGGTGAAACCCCCCTTTTACAGCCAAGATAGGCTACATAAGTCACATGACGGCAAATGACCGACGCCTTCCCCAGCCGCAACAGTCACCGTGACTGAATCCGGTCGGATGGAATCATCATCAAATAGTAATACCTACATATGCTAGCGAAAGGTTGCTACAACAACTTCCACCATTTTCAAACATCGCCATTTCTATACTGATTGATGTCTACGTCTACGTTGTCTCGAACTTAAGGCCGTCGAGGCTGGGACAAGAATAACATCGTTTTTGCCTACATTTCCCACCTCATCTGTGCTGATAACTTCATAATTTTCGTTCCTTGACAAGTGCTGTACGAGGTTGACAATACCCCTGCACTTATCATCGGAATTGGGCCGAGGAAATACAGCTATTATTGCGGAATTAAGAAACTTTTTAGATTTTTATAAAGAACCGGGGGAACCGGGTATACTTTTTCGGAACCGGTTCTGCAGATACCTCGTCAGAACCGGGTATACCCGGGTATTTCGGAACCGGGTAGAACCGGGTGCATGCCCTACCCACAGTGCGTACTCCACCAAAAGAAAAATTTTGAAAGTTTGCCCGTAAAATTTTTAAAGAAGGGAAAATTTGGTTGTACATTTTTACTATGGGATTTTGGGAGTGAGAACTCACTGGACATAACGACATGCCGAATATGTTTTGGACCATCTGATAGTAACCGATTTGAATGTGTTTTATCTTTCCAGTTGCCCCGGTTATTTCAAAGCCGATTGCAAGCCGATCAACAAGTATATTTTTTACCTCTCTTTCGAAAATACAATGTGCCATGAATACATAACTGAAAAAGTTTTCTATCAAGCTTATTCCAAAGGAGCTATCCCTGTGATAATGGGACCGTCTGTAGAAGACTGCGAGATCCTGTTACCACCATTGTCTTACATTCATGTGAGCCAGTTTAAGGACCCAGAAGAATTAGCCAAGAAATTGATAGAGATAAGTCAGAATGACACGATGCTACTATCATACCATAGGTGGAGGAACCACTTTGTAGTACTCAACGAACACGGATATTTTCAGACCACTTCTATGCACTATTGCAGGATTTGCCAGGCGTTGAACTATAATAGTGAAAAACCTAAAGTGTATGGTGAAACAGAACTTAAAGATTTTTTGGACCATGGAAGGTCTTGTAAAAAATCGTGAACATGTCAAATTGCTTGAAAAAAAAAACTAGACTTGAATTTAATCCGAGGTGTAATAATGATTGCAAAACTCCTTTTTAATCTTCGAATAAACGCAAGGTGAGTATTTTATCTGCAAGATTTACTGCCGATTTCTGAATTGAGAAATTCGCTAAGCAAGCACTTAAGTATCGTTCTGTCTTTGCAGATTGCTCACAAAAGAATGTGACTGAACGATACTTAAGAGGGCGTTAGAGCACCATTTTCCCATACAAAAGTAGTTCCGGTTTAATTTCTAAACTACAAGCTGAATTTTGCTGAAACTTGGTTTATATCAGTAGATGACCAATACGGAGGTTTGCAAATAGTTTTTATAATAAAAGAAATAGCCTGAAAGAAATTAGAGCGATGCATTTTTCGCGCCGAAAAAGGGGTTACTTTCAGCTGTTATTTACTTACATTATAACACGATCTATTGGAGTCTAACTACCTTGAGAACATCAATAATGTATTGTACTTGTCAGAAAAAAAAAGATTTTTGAAATAGCTAACAAAATGTAGAAATTGCAGCTGAACTACGAAAAAATTGGGAAAATAGATTCTATTACGTTATAACTACAACTACATACTCGCGAAAGGACACGAACACACGTAGACTCATACAGCCGCATTGCCTCTCACTTTTCCCGCGCCCCGTCTCGCTCTGGGTGAAACAGCTATAGAAAACAGTGTTTCAAGCGCTTGGCCATCACCGAGTTCCCACGATCCTGACGGGGCCTCTTAAGTAAAATTCTCAATTCAGAAACCGGGCCATAGACTATCCGGTTACTGAGAAAGTAGTTGTTAGCAATATAAGCCTCAGCGCACGTAAGCATTGAGAACCAAAATGAAGGAGGGTCTGCCTCAAAATTGCCATTAGAACAGGCACTTAGCAGCATAAAGGCTGTTGGTACTGACCCGACACGTAAGTTAGTGAGGTTTTGCACTCCCTACATCTCAGGGGTAAAGGGTGGTATCGATCCTTAGGTATTGGCGTTAAAAGGATTACAAACTGACTGGGAACTCTACAATACTCTACATATTAATTATGAGTTAATTTTACACAATTATTATCACTTATTTGTTTTAAAAAATCCAATACCTACTCGTATAAACAATATTATAGAATGTACTTACTGCACCAAATGTAAGGAGCTGTCGAGACTTTTACCTGCAGTAAAAGTGGTTTGAATTTAGAAGTATAGCGAAACCTCAAGTATGACTGATCCTTACTGGTAACAGTGTTCCAGGCACTGCAGCGTCCGAGTGGTCAGTTCACCCACCTAGTATGAGTGTTGGCAACCGACACCGCCTCTTTTCTTTTTGGCTTTAATTTAAATTTGAAATATTGGTAAAATTCTAGTGTTCCAAACAATTGTAAATAATTCAGTTAGTAAACGAGGATCACCAGAGCTGGGTTTCATTTTTGGTCGTCTTTTTCATTGGTGTCAGAAGTAATTTGAAGATGCAAACATGCCCATAATAACCAGAGCTCAGTCAAAAACCCAGCAAACAAACGAGTTAATAGTGAACCCAGTGCCAGTGCCTATTATCGAGGGTAGTGCTCCTATACCCAGTGACGGTGCCTCTATTTCCGGTGCCCTTGCACCCGGTGCCCATGCACCAGCATCGTCCAGCACACCTCAACTTATCGCTGCACACAGTTCGCCGCTCGTTCCTCACGACTCAGTACCGAAGTCGCTAGACCGCACCCTTGTGCGGCAATCACGTTCTACTAGCGAAGGTACCGCAGCGAAGTCACGCACTAAATCCAGCGTGCGCTCCACCAATACTGTAAAGGCGCAACAGCTTGCCACAAGATTGGAACATGCTAGGCGTGTGGCCCAAATCGACGAGGAGATTGAAGCTGACCGCGCCGCAGATCGCGCCCAGCGCGCCGCACGTGAAAAAGCACTAGCGGATCTCGAGCTGCAGGCAGAACTAGCTGCCATTGCCAGCACTGCCTCCCGCAGCAGCTGCAGAGGAGATTACGTGGAAAAATGGTTAGTTGACTCTCATAAAAGTATTGTAGATTCAGAACACATTAATCCAGTGCAGACCCTTTGCAGGGAAACAAACCACGGCGCGGCCTATGGCCACGCCCATTTACTACCCGCTTCGCCAACACGTCCGTCGTTGCGCGATGCCGCGTTTGAGGCCGGAGCTGCTTCCCGGTGCCCAATGCCCGGGCCTAAGCCTGCCGCAGCTCAAGCATTCGCCCAGCCGCACTCTACAGCTCTCCCGTGCGGCGGCGGGCGCCTTTGTGAGAATGCTACGGACCTAAACACCACTTCACATTTACCTATGTTAGGCACACACCACTGTAGTGATGACTATTGTAATTTGAACAAAAATAAAACTAGCAATGAAGGTACACAAGACAATATAACTTTATTGGCGAACGCGATTGCAGACCTTGGCAAGAAGAAGATACGGGTGAGTGATATCCCTAAATTCACAGGCCGCGCGTTGGACTGGCTTCCTTTCAAGAGGGCCTTTGAGCAGTCCAAGGCTAGTTTTTCTCCGTGTGACAACATCAGCAGGCTTACTGCTGCTCTCCACGGCCCCGCGCACGAAGCCGTCGCCGTACTCCTCGCCTCTGCCGACAATCCGGAGCAAGTAATGGCTGCACTGGAAACCAGGTTCGCCCAGCCTGAGCACATAGTCCTCCAGCAGCTAGCTCTCGTCCGAGGTCTTCCAAGGCTCAACACATACGACGCCCCACGGGACCTCACTGTCTTCGCATGCCGAATCCGGAACTGTGTTGAGGTGATACGATTCCTCCATCAGCCCGAGTACCTCGCAGCTCCCGAACTGGTAAATACAGTCATCGGAAAACTGACTCCTCTCCTCAGAGCTAGGTGGGCTGACTTTGCAATGGCAAGAGTTGGCTCTGGCTTGTTCAAACTAGAGATTCTAGCGGCTTTTCTAGAGAACGAAGCTGATTTACAAATTAAATTTGGTTTTATTTCGCCAGAGTCGACAACTGTCAAAAGTCAACCTGTCAAGCCCGTCAAAGACAAAATATATTCTATTTCAGTCGACGAGGAACCAAAAAGTTCGCATACCTGTTTGTATTGCAACACAGATAAACACAACGTCAGCGATTGCCGTGAGTTCAAATCTCTTTCGTTGGACGAGCGCTGGCAATGGGTGCTAACAAACAAGGTTTGTCGAAAATGTTTGAGGAAAGGATCTCACCAATATAGTGGCTGCAGGAAAAGGTGCTCAGTAGAAGGCTGCACGGCCAAGAATCGGCACCATACACTTCTACACAGGTCTCAATCGGCTACAACAGCTCATCTGGAAGTACAGTCGAGCCCGTCAACCTCTTCAAGTTTGGAGGTACAGTCTACAATACAAATTCCCTGCACTAGTAACGACTCTGCTAACTTTGAAGATAAACAGCCATCAGCAATCGTAGCCCATAGCATTTCGCCTCCCAAATTATCCAGTCTCAAGCCACTTCTCAAAGTGATAGCGGTCACCATTACCGGGCCTCTATGTAGCATAGACACGTATGCCCTTCTCGACGATGGAAGCTCGGTAACCCTTTTAGACCAGTCAGTGGCGGACTTAGTGGGGGCCAAGGGCTCTACAAGTAAATTAAATATTGATTGTATTGGCGGTTTAACTAGACAATGTGAGGTAAGTTATGTTGACATTCAAGTCAAGGGCCGCCATAGTGCGGGCACTTTCAACATAAGTGCGCGATCCATTTCAAATCTAGGTATAGCTAGTCAGTCGGCGCATTTAGATGATATTGTCCAGTATCGATATTTGTCAGACCTGGTGGACGAACTCTGTTACGACGTTGCTAAGCCGATGTTGCTGATAGGCACTGATAACTGGCAGGTGACGCTCCCCAAAGCCGTCCGCCGTGGGTCTCGTTGCCAGCCGGCAGCCGCCCACACACCCTTGGGATGGGTCTTGTTCGGCTACATATCGTATAGACCTAATGTAGAGGCATCCGTCAATCACGTCTCCATGGCTGGCGATGATGAATCTTCGCTAGATGTTCTTGTCAAAGATTACTTTAAATTGGATTCTATCGGAATAACGAAGGTGGATCACCGTAGTGCCACTGACGAACGTGCTTTACAGATCCTAGAAGATACAACCAAGCGTTTAGATTCGGGTAGATTCGAAACCGGGCTATTATGGCGAGATAATATTTCTTTTGTTCCTGAGAGCCGTGAGCTAGCTTCAGCCCGCTTTACTAGTCTCGAGCGCAAGATGGCTAAAGATAGCTCTTATGCAGACGCTTACAGACAAAACATACAAGGTATGATTAGTAAGGGCTATGCCGAGTTATGTGAAGGACCACCTTCAGGCCCTATGCCGTGGTACCTTCCTCATTTTGGAGTCGTACATCCACAGAAAAAGAAACTGCGTGTAGTCCATGACGCGGCAGCGAAGTGTGCTGGAGTGAGCCTCAACTCACTTCTTTTAACCGGTCCTGACCTACTTCAGCCATTGCTTTCTATAGCTATGAGATTTAGAGAACGTTTAGTTGCTCTATCAGGAGACATCAGAGAAATGTTTCCCCAAATCAAGATTAGACCTGAGGATAGAGATTCTCAGCGCTTCTTGTGGAGAGATAACCCAGACCTACCACTGCAAGAATATCGTATGTCCTCAATGATTTTTGGAGCAGTATCCAGTCCATGTACCGCACTATGGGTTAAGAACAAGAATGCCGGTCAATTTCTTCAAGAATACCCTGATGCTGTTCGATCCATCATTGAGGACCATTACATGGACGATTTCTTGGGCAGCTTTGACAGTAATGAAGAGGCGGCTAAGCGAGCCTCTGAGATATTAATGATTCACAAAGCGGGTTGTTTCGAAATGAGGTCTTGGGTTTCTAATCGCAAAGAGGCGTTGGCCTCGATTCCCTCAGATCTACGAGCAACTGATGTGTCCGAAGTGAGTTTAGGCCCAACCTCCCCTTCGCAAGTTCGTGTGCTAGGTATTACTTGGAGCATAAATGACGACAAACTCTACTTTATAAAGTGTCTACCAAAGCTTCCCACAAAGTTTTCTAAGCGCTCCGTTCTATCTTTATTGATGTCAATATATGACCCTTTAGGGTTTTTAACCCCTATCATAATGAAGGGCCGTGTGCTATTCCAGAAAACATGGAAACTAGGAATTGATTGGGATAAGAGTTTACCTGACTCTGCGATACAGAACTGGAAAAGTTGGTTTTTCGAAATTCAAAATTTAGCTAACAGCTCTATTCCTAGATGTTATTTGAATAGCACCAGTCCCATTAATGATGTTCAGTTACATTTATTTGCGGACGCTAGTGAGCGAGCTTACGCCTGTGTTGCCTTTTGGCGTTTTACTTATGAAGACGGCGGCGTAAGCTTGTCTCTCATTGGGGGAAAGGGTCGCCTAGCGCCCCTTAAACCTGTATCAATCCCTAGATTGGAATTACAAGCGGGCCTTATCGCCGCTCGTTATAGCGTCTATATTACAGACGCACATACACGAAAACCTAATGCTACCTTTTATTGGACTGACTCCCTTACAGTCTTAAAATGGCTCCGTAGCGACGCCTGCATGTTTAAAGCTTTCGTTTCGTTTCGTGTTGGAGAGATTGTTGAAACTACTAATGTTCGCGATTGGAGATATGTTCCTACAGCTCTAAACATCGCCGACGACGCTACTCGGGACAACGGGGAGTTTTCATTGTGTTCACGTTGGTTTACTGGCCCAGCCTTTCTTCTGCTACCTGAAAACCAGTGGCCCAGTGAACCAAAATGCAATGTTCCTCCGGTCACGGAAGAAATAAAAAAACTTTCTGATGCGACTGGAGCTTTAGTCGGTTATACGACGCAACTGCCAACCCTGCCGCCGGTTGTCGCCAACCATCAGCGGTTTAGCAGCTGGTTGCGCCTCCTCAGGGCAACCGCTCGCGTGCATCAATCGGCTTACGTTTTTCGATCTCTGTTATTGCGAAATTCTAAAATATCTGATTCTTCGCGCGATCATTCCAACTTACGTTTGCTTAATGTTACAGATCTCAACGTTGCCGAGATCCATTTATTCAGACAGTCACAACTAGATTCATTCCCTGATGAACTCATTCGTGTTCAAGCAGCACGCCCCGTCTCGAACGATAGTAGACTTAAGAACATTTCACTTTTGTATGGAGAGGATAGGCTTATTCGGCTATCCGGACGCACCGCTGCTACGACGGCTATTGATTCTCACCCGATTGTGCTTGATGGCAAACACCCTATCACCAGACTGTTAATAAGCTCATACCACGTCAAGTTTGCGCATGGGAACCACGAGCTGGTGGTGAACGAGTTGCGCCAAAGGTACTTTATTCTTAGCCTGAGACCAGCCGTGCGAAGAATATCTCAGAGATGCCAAGTCTGCCAGAACCGTAAAACCAAGCCTGTAATTCCGCCAACTGGAGATTTGCCAGAGGCTAGATTGGCGCATCACGAGCGTCCCTTCACCCACGTTGGTATAGTCTACTTTGGGCCCTTAAACGTTTCCATATGCAGGCGGACTGCGAAGAGGTGGATTGCCCTTTTCACCTGCATGACGATTCGAGCAATTCACATTGAGATCGTTGATAATCTCACATCGGACTCTGCCTTGATGGCTTTACGGCGTTTCATAGCAAGAAGAGGCTGCCCATCCCACATTTACTCTGACAATGGAACATCTTTCGTTGGCACAGTCAAGATTCTTCCAGAACTTTTCAACTTCTGCGCGAATGAAAAGATCGTGTGGCACTTCACGCCGCCGTCCGCGCCCTTTATGGGTGGATGCTGGGAGCGTATGGTACGATCCGTCAAGAACGCTCTTTCAGTAACACTCAAAGACCGAACACTAAAAGAGGAGGTCCTACACACCCTCCTTCTAGAGGCCGAGTGCGTCGTTAACTCTAGACCACTCACGCATGTACCAGTCGACGAGGACTCGGACCACGCAATTACTCCTTTTTCCTTCCTCATCGGGAGCTCCAGCGGTGGCCCTCAGACGAAACTCTTTGATGACGCAGACTTGTATAAACGTGCACATTGGAGAAAGGCGCAGAGGCTTGCCGATCACTTCTGGCAGCGTTTTGTTAAGGAGTACCTGCCGCAGCTCGTCCCACGCAAAGAGATACCGAAATCAAGGCAGCTGAAAACTGGCGACCTGGTGTTTATAGCGGATGGAACTCTGCCTAGAAGCAGTTGGCCTCGTGGCCGAATAGCTGCGACCTATCCGGGCAAGGATGGGATTGTCAGGGTCGTAGATGTCGCTACGACGGGAGGAGGTGTGCTGCGACGTCCGTCGCGCAAGGTGGCGTTGCTGGTTGCCGGCCAATAGGTATTTGGTGCATCACACCGTCGGGGGCCATGTTGGCAACCGACACCGCCTCTTTTCTTTTTGGCTTTAATTTAAATTTGAAATATTGGTAAAATTCTAGTGTTCCAAACAATTGTAAATAATTCAGTTAGTAAACGAGGATCACCAGAGCTGGGTTTCATTTTTGGTCGTCTTTTTCAATGAGTGAAGGTACCACTGAGCGTACGTAGACGTAAAGTCCACAAAAATCCATCAATGGATCTTTTCAATGGATTTTTGTGGACAAAGGGGACGCAAAGGCGTAAGTTTACTTGTAACATTCTGTAGATACTCGTACCTATGCCATTTTATTATTATTTATTTTTGTGGTGTGGTGTGGATTAAGTCGATAATAGTTTCATCATTTTAATTCTTCCACCCCCCTGTATTCTCTAAAATAGCCACCGTAAAATTTTTCTTTTTTAAATGTAAAAAAATAAATAATTTTAATAAGGGCAATTTTAGAGTATTTTGACGCTCAACGGTTGATTGATTTTTTTGAGAATAGAGGCGTGTTTTAGTAACATTCCATGTCTTTATCTAAATAAACCAAAGTTTTACTTCACATAAAACATTGAACGTGTAGCATAAAACTAGAAGCCAGCAGCCTCTACCCTTGACGCATTTTTCCAATAAGGCCGCAATATGGCGCAATATTTTACAAATTAAGACGCATTTTATGTTTTTATTTTATAAAACAGCCTTACCTTTGAATAAACCTTACAAAGTATTTAAAATCAAAGCATTACTATGCGAATTCAAAGAGAAATTAATTTTAGAACTTTTTTAAATTTTATCGCAATAGCGTCAAGGGTAACCCCCCTGAATAAAGATAGAATGTCCGGACCCGACGAATTTCGATTTTAGTACCAAAAGATGGACCTGGTTTTATAGAGCTTTCCTAATAACGATAGATAAATATTGTGTAAAAAATACTTTATTGCCATTTTCCGCGTCCGCGTAATTTGCGGGGCAGCTGTTTGTTCTACTTTACGGACTTGCAATAAAAAGTGGCTGTTACGGAGTTTTTGCCAACCGAACAAGTAACTACGCCATTCTACGTAGAGCTCTGTAACTCTATCCTTTATTTTATCCAATAGGGAAGTGACTAAGTGCCGAGAAGGTCAAATTACTCTGGTGTAATTCAGAAGTAAATTACTCCCGGCGCCCGAGCCAAATGATTAGGTACATATTGTGTGTAAAGCTGGGTCCAGATATGTTTTTTCTCCGTACCGTTCCTCCGTTCCGTATCAGCGTCGCGATCCAAAAACGCTAGTGTGGACGAGACACCGTACCACCGTATCTTTCGATACGGTGGTACGGTGTCTCGATACGGTGGTACGGTGAACAGGCGTCCACACTAGCGTTTTTGGATCGCGATGCTGATACGGAACGGAGGAACGGTACGGAAAAAAGAACATATCTGGACCCAGCTTTATTCTGAGGTAACGCTAACTATCTTAGGGAGACCTTACTTATTTATTTAGTGTGAGGGTAGGGAATGAGCATTGTATTCCTGTTGGAGCCTCCATCGCTCCAAGCTAGTTTTCTTACTTTACGAAACCCACTATTAAGGTGAAGTAAAGGCAACTCAGTTAAGTAAGTAATACTTCCTTCAGTAAGGATAATTTTAAATTCAATTTAAGGGGCTCTGGGCATAATGAATTTAGCCCGCGTGCAAAAAAAAATGCACAAAATCGATTCCTGTTTCAAATACACTAAAAAAAACGAATATTTTCACATATCAAACCCTAGAATTAGGTGAGAGCTATCTAAAACAGCCAGTTTTGTGTTGATATCCATTACAGATTGCAAGATATTTTGTCTGAAAAAAAGTGCGCCGCCTATTTTTTTCCATCCAAAATATCTTCAAAACGTTCATGAATCTCAACACAAAACTATCTGAGTTAGATAGGTGTCACCTAATTCTAGAGTTTGATATGTGAAAATTTTCGATTTGTTTAGTGTATTTGATACAGGACTGGATTTTGTGCATTTTTCTTGGCGCGCGGGCTAGGCTATTCACTATGCACGGCGCCTTAACATTTTTTTTTTCCGCTGGCCGGTCCGCGACATGTTTACCCCTTTTAGCACTTGGTAGAGCTACCATTGGATATTTCAGCGTGTCGCTGACCGTTAGGTACCCCTTTGAAATATCCGAAACACAAATTGTTGATTTAAAAAATATAAAAAACACGGACATCCCGTCTCTCGCTGTCTTTTCTACACGATAGATGGCATTACGCGACGCTACAAGCGGAGACAACTTTCAGGACCTCCCTATTTCCTTGTTTTTCCATGCCCATGTGAACCTTCAGCCGTGATATATTGCTGACCCGATCCCTTCCCGTTTGCTGCTTTTTAATCTCGTGATTTATGATACACGAAAACGATTTTGAATACAATAAAACCTATTGGGGATAGCAACTATTTTTCTCGCGCTTGACGTGAGAAATTCCTTTACGGTCGCTTTTTTATGTGGGTCCAATATGTTACAGGTGAATTGCCTTCACAACAAAAAAAAAAACTTGTTTAGATTGCTTGGGGATTTAAAGTTCTTATGGGCTGTTTTATAAAAGTACAAGTCTTACTGCCGGTTTCTGAATTGAGAAATTCACTAAGCAAATACGTAAAATTCGCTTTTAGATTTTAAGTTACTCTTTTTAGGGTTCCGTAGAAAGGTGCCAAACGGGACCCTATAAGAGCGAGTCGAACTCACACACTGGGTGCGAGGGAGGGTGCGATTTTTTTAAATTGTATGGCGGTAAGGAACCCTTACTGTGCGATTCCGACACGCACTTGGCCGGTTTATAGAACTTCAGAGATCGACTTGCTGCCATTGAAAATCACACCGAAACAGATATACCTACTGCCGATTTCTTAATTGAGAAATTCGCTAATCAAGCACATGTATCGTTTTGTCTCTGCAGATTTCTCACAAAAGAGCGTGACGGAACGATACTTAAGTATTTGCTTAGTAAAATTCTTCACTAACCAAATGCTTAAGTAGTGAAATTCTCAATTCAGAAACCGGGCTATAGTTTATTAGAACAATTCGATATACGTACATTGAGTAGGTACCTAGTCCTTAGTAAAATTTTTTTCAACCTTTCTAATGCCTAATCGGCTACACAATGTACATTGTCAGTTTTATGAAATGATCTACATGGTGTTACAGAAAAGTCCTGCAACACTAAAAGGGGTCGCTTACCTCATCAATACAAAGCAAAAAAATATCAGCTGCTCCATATATTCGGTGCAGTAGGTAGATATCCAATTTTAGTATGGAAGAGCAGATTTTTTTTTTCGAGTATTCGTCGTAAATGTGGCTTGTAGGTATGATGAGTTATACTTCCCTCTTCGGTATAGTTTCAGTACAGTACAGTCCAGTTACAAGACGTTTCTGTAACAGCCTGTATTTATTTATGAACATTTTTATCACTTATGGTAGGTAGATAGACTGTAGACTTATTTTATGCGAATTAAAATAGACGGAGCGCGAATTAAAATAGATATTATACAGACACAGTGTCGGATACAGGATTTTGGTTTGGGGGGGGGCTTGAACCCAATGAGCGTAGGTTTTCAAGATAAGAAAGCATACCACATTTTGGGTTATAGCCCCCCCCCCCCCTCCCCCTCCCTAAATCCGCTAGTGTACAGACAGATCGAAAGAGAGAGAGCAGTAAAGAGGTTGTGAGGTTGTACATAAGTGTAGAAACTATTCTAAACACTAATGAAAACATCGAGTGGCGATAATGGATTTGTAGGCTTCCTTCATAATAATGTGTACCTTATGCAGTGTTAAACAGTAATGTAACATGCACTTAGCTTATGTAAATGGATATTGTCTCTACAACGTAAACTTATGTGGGCATAACTTACCCTTAGTGTTAAATCTCGCTGATGGTTTTAGAAACGACTGTGGCAGTATACCAAGCCATTTGCATTGTAAATACGGTGTATCTGCATACCACATAAGGTACAGGATACGGTGTTGCAAACTACCTAACAGTGCTGCATTGGAATTGAAATATCGTGGCTATCCAGATGCGAAATACAGTACAGTCGGCTGCAGTCACAGATACCCGGTGACAGCTTTTACCGCGTGCGGCATAAGGGTGCTAATCGAACAAAAAGGGGTATCCTAGCGTGTAGCCGACTGTACCTACCTGCATCGAATAAGCTAATCTCAGATTTCAAAACACCCAACACCGCTTGGGTGTTGGGTAGACTTTTGAAATCTGAGATTAGCTTTTAGATTAGATTCAGTAGGTTAAAAAAATCCGCTCGGAAAACTCTCATACCTATAACTTTCCTCAAGAAGATTGATCATTGAAAGTTACGCAAAAGGGACACAAACTTCCGTGTCAGCAGGAGATACACTCTGGTGATGAATGACAAACGTCTGGTGGGGCAAATGAGGTTTACACAGAGATAAGCGGCCCTTTTCACTTGACTCCGTGTTCCACGGACTGCAGTTGAACAAAAGCCCGGGAAAAGTGACTGATGAGTTCGCATTTTTCAATAACTCTGCTGCCTCCGTTATTTTCGGATTACCATAAGCTGTTTCAGGCACCATGCAGCGTCCAGTGTAACTTGACTTTTGTTTTGATTGGAACGGCATACTAATGAAGGTTCAAGTTATACCAAGGCGAGAACGAAAACATATCCCACAAATACGATTTCACTAATGTAATGTAATTAAACCTAAAAACCATCCCTTCCTTATTTTTTAAGCCCCGCGGCAAAAATATGAGTATATACGTTTTAAGTGTGTATCTATGTATTTGTGTGGCATCGAACGTAGCTCCCAAACCGGTGAACCAATTTTGATTTAAAGAAAGTAGGTTTCTTGGTACATAACCCGGTTTTGTACGAAGAATATTTTTTCTTTGTACATAGCTACCTAGTTATGTAATTCAGTTATGTACGAAGAACAAGGATTTTTTTTGTTTGACTTGATCGATGGTGATGTTAGCTAGATTTTATCAAAATCAGTTTAGCCGTTTATGGGATATTCTACATTTAAATGTCAGCGTTTAGCATTTTTTTATTTTATTTTGGTCATTAATTAATTTAAAATCTATGTAAATAATACGTTTGGTGTACAATAAAGAGTAGATAGAATATCTATCTAACATCGAGGATGCCGTGGTTTATAAAGTTGGCTCTCTGATCGGTTTTGGCTTTGGCTTTCTTGTGGTTTGTCGACAGCTGAAGACCAACAATACGTAACAATACGTTATTTTTCTTATGATATCCGAGAGCATTAATTAACTGACTATACAATTTGCGTACTTAACCTGAGCAGATAAGTAACTCCTTTGCATCAAACATTCATAATTATTTACTGTGTGTAGGTACCAAGAATGGTTTGTTTAGAATTCCATGTACAAGCGTGGGAACTCGGCGATGGCCAAGCGCGTGAAACACTGTTTTCTATAGCTGTTTCACCCAGAGAGAGACGGGGCGCGAGAAAAGTGAGAGGCAATGCGGCTGTATGAGTATACGTGTGTTCGTGTCCTTTCGCGAGTATGTAGTTGTAGACTTGTAATTGTAATGTAACAGATCTACAAGGTGTTACAAAAGTACTTAACTCTTTTTACAGGTTGTAACCTACTGGTCAACAGAATGTCAAATCTGTAAAAAAAAGTTGAAAAAAAACAACTTGTATATTTTCTAATTTTTTTCGTAGTTCAACTGCTATTTCTACATTTTATTAGCTATTACAAAAATCATTTTTTCTGACAAGTACATTATTGATGTTCCCAAGGTAGTTTGACTCCAATAGACAGTGTAATAATGTAAGTAAATAACAGCTGAAAGTAGGTAACCCCTTTTTCGGCGCGATAAACGCATCGCTCTAATTTCTTCCAGGCATTTTTTTTTTATTTTAAAAACTATTTACAAATCTTCCTATTGGTCATCTACTGCTATAAACCAAGTTTCAGCAAAATCCAGCCTGTAGTTTATAAATTAAACCTGAACTACGTTTGTATGGGAAAATGGTGCTCTAGCTATAGCCCACGCGCCAAGAAAAATGCACAAAATTTGGTTTTTGACATTAATAAAAATTTTGAAGATATTTTGCTTGAAAAAAAATAAGCGGCGCACTTTTTTTCAAGCAAAATATCTTGCAATCTGTAATGGATATCAACACAAAACTGGCTGTTTTAGATAGGTCTCACCTAATTGTAGGGTTTGTTATGTGAACATTTTCGATTTTTTTAGTGTATTTGATACAGGAATGTATTTTGTGAATTTTTCTTTGCGCGCGGGCTAATTCACTATGCCCAGCGCCTTAGGGCACGGTGCACTGATCTCAATCCTATTAGTATTAAGAGTACCTTGCTATTTTCAGGACCTGTAACCTGTGGCCATTAACGCACTATGGCCCGGTTTCTGAATTGAGAATTTTACTAACTAAATGCTTAAGTATCGTTCTGTCACGTTCTTTTATGGGAAATCTGCAGAGACAAAACGATACTTTAGTGCTTGCTTAGAGAATTTCTCAATTCAGAAATAGGCAGTATGTCTGCTTCGGCGTGATTTTCAATGGCAGCAAGTACGATTTCTGAAGTTCTATAAACAACCGGCCAAGTGCCACTCGCTTTTAGCGATAAGACCGCCATTTGTACTGTTATTTTTAAATGTTTATTTGTAAAATGTTTTCGTTTGTGCAATAAACAGTTACTTACTTACTTACTTACTTCGCTCGTTCGTTCAATAATAAAAACATGTTTCTTGTATCGGGACCATCATACTCTGAATAATATTCCTTCCTTCATAATAATTCTAAACTTACATTCCTTTAAAAGTAGGACAGACTGACATACAGACAGCGTACGCAGAGTAATAGGGTCCCGTTTGGCACCTTTCGTGTATGGAACCCTAAAAAGAGTAACAGAAAATCTCAAAAAGCGAGTTTTTCTAAGGTAACAAGGTACTGATTTGTGCTCTACGAGGTGCTCACTCGAATCCAGTTCTCTACAATTTTCATTAAAGGAATGTTCCAGCTAGCTAGTCTGAAAAGCAGAAGATAATATCTCTGAATGCATCAGTAAATGTGGTGTTCGGTCTCATTTAAAAAAATAAAATTATTATACCTATAGAAAATTTAGGCTCGGGTTTTACTGGTAAGAAGATTCTTCCTAGAACCAATCTGTTGGTAGACCCTTAAATTTTTGTTAAAAATACCGCAAGCTTTTTAATTTACTTCTTTTGAATCGTTACAGGTACGAATATAAAAGATAACCGTACAAAGTACGCCATTCAGGCCGTAATTTGAGGCTACATTGAACGTGGATACTGGATAGGTACCTAGCTAGCTTTTTCTGGTCGGTCAATTCAGTCGTTTGATTAAATACTGAATGTAGCGAGGACTATTCATCCATTTGGCTCACATGACTATTCATCCATTTGGTTTAGTCTTTATGGTCTTTACAGTCTTAATTCTACTAACCAACCCCTCTACCCTTGACGCAATTTTTCAATATTTGGCGCAATTTACAAAATTCAATATTTCATGAATACGGTTTTTTTTATTGAACAAAATAACCTTACCTTTAAATAAACATATCGAAGTATATAAAATCAAAGCATGACTATAATTATTGCGAATTAAAAGAAAAAAAAATGACAGTATGAACGCAATAGCGTCAAGGGTACTCGTAACCAGCTATTTCGTCGCTTGAGATGATTTAAAAAAAATAGTTATTTGTTATGCAAGAATGCAAAATTATTGTTTGCGGAGTGCTTGTATTGAAAACCGAGCTAGCGAAGGTTTCTAAAATTGAGCCACGAGCGTAGCGAGTGGTTCAAAAAAAGAAACCTGAGCGTAGCGAGGTATTCAGAAGCACGAGACGCAAATAATATTGCATTCGTGCGAAACACAAAACTTTTCAACTCACAGAAGCGAGGAAATGATTTTGTTAGCTACCTAAGCGGGAAAAACTCTATAGACAACTACTTACAGGCAAAACAGGTGAGTCAAATAAGATCCTTTTAAAAGCATATTTTACTGTAGTTACATGTGTGTGTGATTGCAGAAACACATAAATGCTTTTTACTTACTTACATAACCACAGAAAGTAATAAAAATATGGCAGATCTATTATTATGAGCAGGACATTCTGAACTTGGACTATACGTAGATTGTAACTAATTTAAGCCATAGTAGAATTATGTTAGGTTAGGTTCAGAGTTCTCTGATATCTGATATCATGTCTGATAATGTAGAACTTACCTAAGTACCTGAGTACTATTCAGCGTGAAAAACTACTCTACATCTAGATATTAGTATTTGTGCTATCATCAGAGTCGAGTGGTCTGAGCAGAAAACAAACATGCGGACAACTTAGTTTATAGGTTTTCAAGAGCATTATCTCAGTGTGTAATTATAGGTAGGTACATATTATGGCTTGTTGTTCATATACAGTCGGCCACAGTCTAGGATACCCCATGGTAGCTCTTATGGTGCGTGGCATAAGTGCGCCAATCGACCAAAAAGGGGTATCCTAGTGCGTGGCCGACTGTACCTACACGCTATGCATTCATACAGTCAACTAGACTCTAAGTTCTTTTGCTCGTTATACTGAATATTATGCCATTTTTTTTAAAGAGTTATTGTAACGTGAAAAAAAACGCTCAGGACATGACTGGAGCCCGCAACCTAGTACGCATACTGCCAGTTTCTGAATTGAGAAATACGCTAAGCAAATGGGTAAGTATCGTCCTGTCTCTGCAGATTTCTCACAAAAGAGCGTGACATAACGATAGTTAAGTATTTGCTTAGCCAAATTCTCAATTCAGAAACCGGGCCTTAGTGCTTTAAAAAAAAAAACATAAAGAGGCTATGGTAAAAGATGAACACTTGTATGCTGCTGTGAAAAAACATAACTGTGGCAAAGAAGGAACAACCCAACCTACTGGATACTCTTTCATTGTTTCGTTATATAAATAGGCCACTTAACTATTTTACCTAGTCATGGTGAATATGTGATTGTATACAATACGTTGACTATTTCCAAGGTGATACTTAAGTACTTACTTAATTAAACAACCTGTCTCATACTACCTCCATAGGTAGTTCCTGTCTATCTACATATAGGTACGGTATCCTAAGCAGTAATTAGGGACAACGTTTACTATACAGGGTGTCCCAAAAAATAGTGTCAAGCGGAAGTCCAGAAATAGAGCACCCCTAGGGGTACCCGAATCACATCAAATCATGTTCAGCGATTTTTTATCGTTTAGAAGTTATGAGGCTTATAAGGTTTTTTGGGAAGAATTACTTAGCATTGGTTTTTATTTTTGAACTTTCTTTGTATTCATCTTTTTTAATTTTTTTTTCTTTATTGGGTTCTTGGATAACTAGTCTATCACCCAAAAAAAACGATCAGCTTTAAACTTGTAAAAAGTACCGCAATTTTGATCCAAAGTTCAAAAATGCCGTTTCAGAGAAAACATCATCGAATAAGATAGTATAAGGAGAAAAAAAAGTAGGGGTCTGAAGGATTTTTTATTGATTTCAAAAACTTTCCTACAACCTGAACCTTCAGAATAGCACAAAAAATCTGTCACTTTATGGGCCTTTTATTCGAGTAATTAGTGATAAAAGTTGAAAAACCGGAATTGTGAGAACTTTTATTTAGATAGTTTTTCTTTTATGTTTCGACTTTATCCGAGTACCTATCTAAGTACTTTCTGCCATCTCTAATCTGATGGATTGGAGTTCGAATTCAGCTTAGGTAGAGAGATGGTTCAGAACACGTAGGAACGGCAGCGATGGCTTGCCCGGTTTTAATACCAGTCAGATTTGAATGGTTCCAAAGAGGAATCACTCACCACTTTCACGTTCCCAGAAATTCGTCTAGAAAAGCGGCTGTGTTTGCTTTTAACTTTGGTACCTCATCAGGAAATTTCGAGAATCAGCTATCACGGCCGATCAAGATGTTTAAAAAAATTACAACGTGTCTAATTTTGATTTAATAGGTTAAAACATGGTTACCTACATAAAATGTTGCTAATGGGTGAATTGGCAGGATTGACAGTGAACCTGGAATGGATAAAAAGTTTTAAAAGTTCATGTTTGGAGTAGGAGTATGTATTTAAAACCGTTTCTACGTTATACCTACCTATACCATGGTTTTGGTCAAGGTAACAGATCATGCTACGGATAAGGATTAGGATATTTAAGATAATTAATTGTCCTGATCTTTTTTATATAACAGCTGTTTCAATTAGGGATTTTCTGACAGCTCATAAGTTGTAGTTCCAAATTTGTAACTAGATGTCGCTGACGAGACATGTTATTTTTTGTATGCCAGTTCGCGCTCGTTGGCCTTCGTATACGTCCAAACACATTTAGGTATTAGTTGTGGAGCAAAATGAAGTGTTTCCGGATTTACCATTCACTCATACAAGAACATTAACAAAGTCGTGCACTTTTTCATGTACTGTAAAATGGAATGACAGCTACGACGATGAAAGATGAAGTCACAGAGCAATGAAGTGAAGAAATATTTTCGCTGTATTAGGCACTAATTTACTTTGTGATAGAAAACATGTCGTATCAACGCCATCTGTCACAGCTTTTAGAACTATTTTTTTTTTTTTTTTAGCTGTCAGAAAATCCCTTATTACACAATACGCCAAATCATTGCGTAACAAAATTAACTTATTATGATTAACATATTATATCGTAGTTACATATCAAAATTAAATCTAGACATCAATACACTATAGGTGCAAAAAAATACAACGATAACAAGCACAAAACTATAGCTATATAAGTTACTTCAGACAGAGGTAGCGAGTATTCAACGCTCAGATTTTACCATGGAGCGGTGGGCAGGCAAGACCGCTGTGGTAACAGGCGCAAGCGCAGGTATCGGTGCCGATATCGTGGTGGAGCTGGCCAATGCTGGGATGGTCGTAGTCGCTGCTGCCAGGAGGCTTGAAAAGTTGCAGGTGAATTAGCTTTGCTTTGTTTTTTATTCCGTTATTTGATTACAAAATCTTTGAGTTATTCATTTCTATAAAGTCAATTTCTCAGCGCACTAAGCGCATGTTCACGGATATAAAAAAAAAAACAAAAAACAAGAATTAACAAGTGACGTAACGGAGGCTGACGGGTTAGTTAAATGAGTAACTTTTAAAACAATTTGTATGTAATAATAAATAATAGATTGTGTTGTGACGTCACAAGCTAGTATTTTCACAAAGTACTTTTTAAATGGCCCATGATCCACTTTTTTGTTGGGCAGTACTAATGTCTGATAATGCGGTATTATAAATTACCTTCCCGTTTAATTTTTTCAATGATCTTTCAAGGGAATACTTACTTTAGTTATACCTATTTTATGATAAAGCAAAATTAAGAGCACTAGTTTTTGTCACCAGGCATGTCAGATTGATATGTTTATTTTTATAAGTAAATATTTATTTTTAAGCGCCATGAAATAAAAAAATCTTGAAATGCAGGATGTTGTTGCTTAATTATTCCTAAATTAAAACCAGGTTAGGTTTATGGCAACAAATAGTTTAGCGAACTTAAAAATTCTCTGCGCAGTGCTATAGACGTTTAAAGTTTCCTCCACTATTAGTACTCTGAAAGATACTGCAGGAACGAAAAATCAACGACCCTTAAAACCTGCCCACAGGGGCTACAAAAGCAGTACAAGGGCCGCGGCCGCATCCTCCCGTGTCGCTGCGACGTTGGCAATGCAGAGGACGTCAAACAGCTGATAGAGTTCGCTAAGAAGAACGCAGGAGGGGTCGATGTCCTGGTCAACAATGCCGCTGTCCTCCCTACAGGGACCATAATAGGTATAGTTATTAGAGAGTTTCACATATTATTTTGAATTTCTGTAGTTGTTTTACATGAAATGCTATCGTAACATGATTTGATATAGCGAAAAGATAAAAAAAAACTGACTAAAATATAAACGAAAAATATATTAGGAAAGGAAACTGCACTGCTTTCACCACATACAGGGTAATAAAGTCACCGGCTCTTCCCAGTACCTACTTAGGTATTTGATCATTTGTTTTGATACTTATAGGTTCGAAGGACATAACAAAATGTACCTATATCTATGTAACGTGATCTAAAGATTTGTGGACGTAGATTTCGAACTTGAAATAAAGCAATTTCAAGCCGATTGAGATGAAAACTATTTAATTTTCTTTGTTCCCCTCAGATGTTACAGGCGAAAGCGCATCCCTGAAAGAGATAGAAGAGTGCTACAAAATCAATGTGGTCGGAGTGGTCAACGCTACGAGGCTAGCTGCGGCTGACATGAAGGCTAGAAAGGTCAAGGGTCACATCATTATAATCAACAGGTTTGTGGAACTTTTTTTAGACATTGACGTGCTAAACAGCTCGTGTGAGTGGGTCGTAATATCGCAAAAACTGGTTTGGTGAGAATATGTTAACCTCTCAAAATGCTTGTAAGTAACAAATGGATCTAGATACAGCTCCGCCGATCCAATAGGTCGATGACATCATAAAGGCAGCTGGAAAGCAGTGGACACGACTAGCGAGGCACCGGGTGGGTTAGCGTGACAAAGAAGAGACCATGATGTCTAACAGATTGTCATCATCATGAGTTCTAGAGAAAGATCTAGATCCCACCAAAAACATTCTGTAAAAAACTATCCAGGTCTCGATGGAGCTGCTTGTTTATCTCTAAAAAGTAATGAAATCTAGACAAAGTCGTGCCAAGTCTAAGGTTCCTTACTGCGATTTCTTTGGTATGGCATGGTAAGCCCGAGATAGGCCCTTCTCTATGCAAAACTGTCAACTTGTCGGTCGGGCTCGAGTTGGCTCTACGCCAACATGGCGACCGAGATCGAGATGGTGTCGACCGAGCCTTGTCTGCAACCGGCAGCATGCCTAATTTTGACAGATGCGACCGACACATGTCTGGCACCTACGGAGGTGTAGACAAGGCCTCAAGAGCATAGATTAGCGCACTCGCACGCATCGCATGCGCACGTTTTGATATTCCACGCCTTGTTTCAGCGTTTTATCTGTAATACCACCGGTTTTTCAAATGTAGATATTTAGTCCGGGATCCCGGTTTTTTGGTATTACCGAAAACCAGTATCCATGCTCTACTCCAGATCTTCGATTATCCTAGTTTTTATAGTTTTCCCTTTATGTGGCCATTAAACCCTAACTCTGTACCAAATTTCAGCTCTCTGAGTTTATGGGAAGTACTAGTTCTATTTTGATGATCATGAGTGAGTGAGTGAGTGAGTGAGTGTCATAAATGCGAAACTTTGCTTTCGCTTAACATCGGAACTAAATGACCTACAGACTTGAAATTTTGGATTTTAAGTATGTGATTTATTTGATGATTTTATAGCTTACTGGATGACGAAAATTTCTAAGTTCTGGTCTTATCCAGAGGTTCTCAAATAGGGGTCTGAAAATGGGGCGAAATGGTTCCTGTAAAGGATGGTACGGCAGTGTTTGCTTCGCGCTCGACCTGGCGGGGGCACTGCCGTGCCCCCAGATTTATGTACCTACTCGTACTTGTTCCGTCGCGCCCCAGACATCATGCAAATGAGCCTGCCGAGCGAAGGCCCCTCTGGCCTTCCACACATGACCCTGTGCATTAGTGTGCATCTACTTACATAATGAGATGATTTATAGAGCGTCCAGTGGCACATTCACTCACACTAGATGACTTGGTGCTTCAGTGCAATGTCTGACGATAATACCTACGTATAAAAATAACATTGTACGTACATATAACATTTACTGCTACTTGACAGCTGATTTGAATGAATGCCATCTGTGTAACCACAACCACAAGTAGTGTTATTATATCGTTGTCTTGTCTGTAATTGAGCAAAAGGTATGCCAATTTCGAGATTATACGATAGGAAGGAAGATAAACGGTGTTAGTTTGAGTTTTTTTTGTTTGTTTTTGTACCGGAAATGTCCCAGGCTCGCCTTGTTTCTCGTATATCTAAGTGACAACTTCACCAACACGGGATTTGTAAACGATATCTGGAAATATATACAGGGTCTTTTTAGATGCGGCAGATATTAATTCGATTTATTAAAACGTTTAAATAAAATCACCCATTGAAAATTAATCATGTTTCGGCGCCGCCTCTTTGTGTAAATGTGACAGCAGGACATCTTCTTTTCGTATTGGTCAATGACATTCTAATACAAATGTCATTGGTATTGGTGGTGTTTTCCTCCTGTGGGCCATTTCATAAAACTGACAATGATAATTTGCTATGACAATGGGGTTTTTTCCAGGCATCAAAAATAGCCCGAATAACTGTCAAAATCAGTCTATTAATCTGTGGTTTCCATACAAACCACAGATTTAGTTGCGCGATAATTCGCGAATCGCTGTCAAATTTGACACTTGGAAAAATCCCTATTCGATGTACATTGCGTACCCGATTGGGCATTAGAAAGGTTACAAAAAAGGTTTGGTTACTAACCGGACATTCAATGTATTGTACATCGAATTCTCATAATAAACTATGAATTGTAGTAGTATTATGAAATGACTACTGGACCAGTGGTCTCTTGAATGATTTAACTACCTCTTCATTCCAGCATCGCCGGCCACAAGATCGTAAACCACTTCAATCAGATAGCTATGACGAGCGTCTACGGCTCAAGCAAGTACGCCATCACAGCGCTGGTTGAAAACATTCGCTTGGAGTTCAGCCACACCAAGACGCCCATAAAAATTACGGTGAGAAAATGTTTACGTGAAAAAAAATCCAGCCTCCAGATAATGAGCGACGCGACTTTCGCAAACATAACTTGTGCCCTAGAAAGTGTCGCCGCGTGTCATACTAAACGGGCTAAACTTAGTTGACCGTATTGACCTAGGGCCCATTTCTGGAAAATTGCGAACTTACATTGTCGAGATATTAATTTTACCAATAACAACATTTTAAAATTTTCCCGCATAGGGAATGGCAACCGCCATTCGAATCGGGTCGAATAGCGGTTGCCATTCGACCCGATTCGAACCAAATTAAGTAAGTATACGAACTTAAAAGTTTTCCGCCGAGATTTCGTTCGTTGGACGTTTTCTTGTGTAAAATGTTGATTTTAAATTGCTGTGCCAGCTTTTATCTGGCTCCGTACTTATACCTCAAATAAGTTTAATATTACAGCTATCCAAAAATCTTTCCCTCGCCAGCACAATGAAATGGAATGACAGCCATTTATTAGCAAATGAAGATAATTATTTGACGCCAACAAAGGATTCTGGTGAATGTTCCAAAAGTTGCGATTCAAAATTAACGGACCGAGAAACGATAAAATTAATGAGTATCTCTATTTGTAGCGTCTGTACAATATTTCTTTACAATAAAATGAAAAAGATTTAAATTATTAGTATCAGTCCACCATCCTGTCCAACCTTTTAGTGTGAGCATGAAATAATAGAAAACAAGAGCTTTAACCATCATACAAGACAACTCTGACATTTTCATTCAAATGTTGGTTTAGGTAGTTTAGGTACTTTCGCATTAAGACTGTAAAGTTGACAGCCACACGCTAGGGTACCCCTTTTTCTTTGATTGGTGACCTTATGTCGCGCGCGCCAAGAGCTACTATGGGGTATCCTGGACTGTGGCCGCGGAGGTATGGTCGACCACAGTCTACAGGGTGCACTCTAAGTCGATAGCGAAACTTTGAGTAGGCTGTCTACTGATCACTACAAACAACTTGTACTAGGTGGCGAAAAAAATGGAGCGAAAAAAATATCAGCTGTTTCATACATTTGGCGCAGTACTGAGTCGACCTTTTGTATGGAACGGCTGATATTTTTTTCGCTCCATTTTTTTCGCCACCTGGTACAAGTTGTTTGTAGTGATCAGTAGACAGCCTACTTAAAGTTCCGCTATTGACTTAGAGTGCACCCTGTAGTGGCAGACCGATGTCTGAATTGAGAATTTAAAAATAGATTGTGTTTAACCACCACCGACGCAAAAAGAGGAGTGTTATCATTTTGACCGCCATGTGTGTGTGAGGGTGTGTGTGTATGTATCTATGTGTCTGTCTCTGGAACTGTCACCGTAGTTCTTAAACGGGTGAACCGATTTTGATGCGGTTGTTTTTATTTGAAAGTTTTCTAGCGATGGACATGTTCTTAGACATGTTTAATGAAAATCGATTCATCCGTTTATGAGATATTTTCTAATTTGAAATAAAATGTCGGTGTTTTTATTTTATTTAGTAAGTAGTTATTTTTGTAGAGCAAAATGCTTAAAAAGCGATATAAAATCGTATGTCGCGGTGTAATTATGCCGTGGCTGAGACTTTAGCAAAGGACATTTTATGTAGACTTTAGCCAAGGACTTTACCACATTTTAAGTCCAAAATTGTACCTAACTTTTCAGAGCTTATCACCAGGCGCAGTAGATACTGCAATGCTGGCTAGCGTCCCAGGCTTAGAGGGAAGTGGGATTCCGATGTTGAAAGGCAACGAGGTTGCACAAGCTGTCGCCTTGGTCCTCTCTACACCGGAGAGTGTTAATGTAAGTTGTCAGCATTTCTTTGTAAATTACGATTTAAAAAAATTACATACATGCATATTGGATATCTTTTCCAAGCTGAATTTAATATTTTTTAATCTATAAAATCAGGTGGAATGTATATAAAAAATATGCAACTGAAACAAAAAACGGGAGAAACAGTACTTTGAATCCCTTGCTGCCCTCAGAATTCGACTTTAGAATCCTTCACTAAGCTCTGGATTCAAAGAAACACTCTCGCCTTAAAATTAAACTGAAAAACATGTGGCGCAGTCAAGATAAAAGTTATTACAAAATCGTTTTTTTTTTTCTTCAGATTACCGAGTTGACAATCCAGGCTGTCGGAGAATTATTTTAAAGCGAATACAAATTTTATAATAAATGGTCTCATATTGTTAAGAAACGTTACTAAATTAAAGTTTGAAGTATCAAAAAATAAAATGACATCTAATTAATTTATTTCAATGAAAGTCTTAAAAAAAGCCTACATATTTGAATGTTTTTTTCAGGTGCGTGTAATGTTCAGCTATAAAAAATGGAGCATATCTAAGTAGTTTTAAACTATAAACGAAAAACTAAACCAACCAACCAACCTTCATCGTAAAACTTGCCTAAAATCTATAATAGGTATATGGGTTGTCACAGAGAAGGACTTGAGGGGGTCGTTAAATTCATCAATACCTATAAGCAACTTTTACTACGGGCCAGCTGCAAAATAACGAAAAAATAAATATACCTACATTTTATACAGTAGGTATCAAAATTTAAGCGGATAATTATTGTCTCTCTAGTAAAATCGGTAAATTGGCCGGCGCCTTGCGCCCGCGCTTTTGCAATTTACAAAATAAATATTGATTAAATATGCTATAAAAGTGAAAAAAGTGAATTTTTGAGCTTGCTGTGTGCGTTTGGCTTATTTACAAACAAAGGAAACCACGATCATTATATTTTGGGTAAAATTGGTGAGTTTTCGGGCGCGCTTCGCGCGTTTCTTTTTAATTAAAACACAAAAAAACCGTGAAATTATCATAATTATGTCGGAATAACATTAGTTAATTTTTGGGCATCTGTTTTAATAAATCCTCGGCTTGAATTTTTTTTATATAAAATTATTTAGTTTTGGTGAAATCAGTGAATTTTCATGCTTGCTGTGTGCTTTTTACCTATTTTTAATCAAAGGAAACCACGATAATCATATATAGGTGAAAATCGGTGAATTTTCGGGAGCGCTGCGCGCGTTTCATTTGAATTAAAAAACAAAGAAAACCGTAAAAATTATAATACTTATGTGATTTTTTCCTATTTACAAACGAATGAAACCACGATCGTTATGTTAAGTTAATAAAATTAACAACATTCTGACATTTAAAAGATAAACTTGGATTTCTTTTCGGATTCTTTAAGTGGTTCGATGTACCTACTTAGATACATAAGGTTTCTGAAAAAAAATATTTAACTTAAACTCTAATAAAAAAAATTAGGGGGCGGGGGGGGCGGCGAATTTCCAGTCGGCCCCGGGCGGCAAAAACCCACGCTACGCCACTAGACAGGACCTCTTTGTAATAAGCTTTTACAGAAAAACTGAACTGTGACTTTAAATCCGCGACTTTACGCTCTTAGATCCGTTTGCGTCAACCAGGGTTAGCCAGTTAACTCTGAGTTAACATCAATAATTGTATGGAAATGTCAAATCAAGAATCAAGTTAGTTGGCTAACCCTGACTGACGCAAGCCCGCCAGTGTACTCGGACCAAGTAAAAAAAAAACAACTAAGGTGCTACTCGTATCGTGTACGGTGCACTCGGATGAAGAAGACTATTCAGAAGCATACCAGTTGTCATTTTAGTAAATATGTAGTCATATAGGATATAGGATACTCCCTTTGGTTCGATTGGCGCCCTTATGCCGCGCGCGGTAAGAGCTACCATAAGCCGTGACAACGCGGCTTCAATTATAAACACACCTTCACCCAGACCTTCTTAAAACCTACATTTTAATTTAAGGTTGGACGATAGCAAGGTGGCGTGAAATTAATAATTAATAATAATAATAATAATAATAATTTATTTTATTTATTGAAGATAACAAGATCTTATAGGGTTAGTAACAATTATTGGTAAATAAATATTAAAATTAAAGTTAAAGCTATGTTAGTTTTAAAATGTTTTGGCGAGTCTATTTCTTATTTCGCTCGACCGTTTTGACTGCCCAATGTTTAAGGACTGGGCAGTCAACCTTGTCCGCGATTGTGCGAAGTATGTTGTTACGGCTGCCACGGATTCGGCTGAGGATTGACGTAATTCTATTCCGCACTATAGCGAAAAAGTCATCGGTGTGGGCCTCTGCGAACATCGCCGACGCACTGCAGTAGCGCGGCAGCCTTAAGAGCATTCTAAATACATTGTTATATTGTATTCGCAGGGCTTTGAGAGTCTTCCGCCTGTAGTTGACCCACAGGCTGCTGGTGTAAAAGACTTGGCAGTATGCTTTAAACAATGTTATTTTGGCTTGTGCTGAGCACCTAGCAAACCTGCGGGCCAGCATGTTGCCTCTGACCGCCATCGCCCTGCGCTCCCGCTCAATGTCGAGATCGTCCTTGAGGTCCTCAGATACAACGTGCCCAAGGTACTTAAACTGGCGAACAATTTTCAAGGCCTGACCATTCAAGTGAATCGGTGGTATATGTTTTGGTGTTTTTTTGCCTGATTTAAATACCATAAGCTCGCTTTTTTTCGTGTTGTATCTGAGGCCATGACTGGCGGCATAGGTTTCGCACACGCTAATCATTTGTCTGATCGACCTGACCGAGGGACCAAGCAACACCATGTCATCGGCGTAGCTAATATTATTAATACGTAGTCCGTCTATGGAGCAGCCCACCTTCATGTTGCTCAGTCCCTCAATCAGCCCGTTCACATATACATTAAAGAGCGTCGGAGAGGACAGTCCCCCCTGCCTGACCCCACATTTTAGTTTGTACGTATCGGAAAGTGATGATCCCCACCTCACATTATTGGTTTGGTTTTTATACCAATACTTAAGGCAACCCGATACCTCTGGCGCCACACCCATCCTATCAATTTTCCCCCAAAGCACGTCGTACGATACTAGGTCGAAGGCTTTTGATAAATCTAGGAAACATGCATATATCGGCGTTTGTCTTTCCGTGTAGTATCGCACCACGTGCTTTAGAGCAAGAATTGCACCTTCGGTCGATAAGCCCGGGCGGAAGCCAAACTGCGCGTCATGAAGATGAGCATGTTTACAAAGATGTTTATTGAGCAAACTGTCTAAAACTTTGGCCAATATCGTTGCCAGTGAAATTAGTCTATAATTGTTGCTGTCGGCGATATCGCCGGTTTTATTTTTAACTATGGGCACTACAATCGTCTCAGTCAGGGCCTGCGGGAGATAAACATGACCTAAACACAGGGTATAAAGCATAGATAACACCCTAGGTAAGTGGACACCTGCGAATTGCAGGTGTTCAATACTGAGGCCGTCGTGTCCCGGAGACTTGCCTCGTGTCATATTCTTTATTACGAAACTAATATCTTTGGCTGAGAAACGCACTTGCAGGTCACCGTGACACGTTCCAGCCTCAGCAGTGTTCACCTGCCCCGGTATTCCAGATGGTGCTAATACTGGATCTACTTTGAATTGGTCTTTGAATAAGTTAGCTATATCACAATGGTCACTTTTACCATTAACTTGATTGGATAAGCTAGGGTTAATATTCAAGCGCTTTGTTGATTGCCAAAATTTACGAAAATCGTTTGAGGAGCGATGTTCAGCTAAAATATCCATTTTTATTTGCTCTTGATGATTTTGGCACCATTTAACTCTAGACTTGAATATTTTCCTAGACTCACACATCTCATCGTACACGAGCCCACTGCCAGGTTTCCCATACCACAACCATACCCGTAATTTTAACTTAGCATGTGAATGGGAGTCGCGTATGTGCTTGTTCCAACCCACAATCTTTTTAGTTTTGCCCTTGACGGTAGGCTGGTGGGTCGCTACAGCAGCTTCCTGCAGGCAGCTAATAACTTCGATATACATGCCATCCAAAAGCCTTCTATGCTCGACATTTTCACAAAATTTGTCTGCACACCCGTGAAAATCTTGTGGAAAGTCAATTTTCCTCAATGCATCATTACACAACATAGTATATCGACTTATTTCGACGGGATTTCGCTCTCTCCATATTATTTTATTACATATTACATCACACGACACAGATTTAGACCGAAGAAGAAAAAGTTGACATACAATTTCCAGTGGTAAATGATCCGACCATAAGACACTATCTATGTGCACCTTAACACTTTTAATTGATTGCAATGCTGATTGAGTTACTACGCAATGGTCTAGCCAACTTCTGCTTCCTTGCACGGCACTAACGAAGGTGTATGTATCGGAGTTTATGCCTAGTTTCTCAATGTCTACACAAGTCCACTTAGTCTCTGTACAAAAGTCTAGAAGCTCCTTACCGAAAAGTTTGCCGGGGTGGGCGTTGAAGTCGCCAAGAATGTACACACATTCCACGTCGCTGTTTTCTATTAGTGCATTAATTTCACTTAAACAGCTCGTAAACTCTGGTAGGTTTTTGCGTGAGTCCGTAGGTAAATACGCACTTATAAACATAACTTCGCCGCAACCTACGGTCGCTTTGATAGCCGCGAGACGCACACTATTGCACTCCACCACAGTAACCGACTGAAACGCATTCTTTCGCCATAGGATGGCTACACCGCCATAGGGCCGCCCGCGCAGTATTCCCGCTGACGTATCCACCGCTGATTTACTCGTATAGCCAAAATCTGTGTCGATTGTTCCAAGAAAAGGTATGTCGTGGGGTAGCAGCCAGTGTTCCTGCAGCGCCACTATATCACCTGAGGAGCACAATGACCTAACACACTCTAACGAGCTTTTTACTGCTTTACAGTTAAATGAATACATTTTACAAGTATTCATATTGTTTTTGTTGTTGTTGTTGTTAGATTTGTCTGTCCTGTCCATTTATAAGTTTCGTGGTGTCGTTTTCTATACTTTCAGTTTTTTCAGCTAATACAGACTTGCTCTTATCGTAAGCTAGGAATCGTCTGAATGTGATCCCATCAGGCCAAAGACAATCATCTAGGAATAAGGATATCTTATTACTTGGAACTAGCACTTTGTAGGCATTATAGTTTCTTTCTTTTTTCATTTTTATTCTATGCGGTATCACTGCCACCTGTATCTTTTCATGTATGTACTCTTTAATGTCTCTTTCTGTCGACTCTTTGGATACATTGGTGATGAAAAGTGGTACAAGAGAAACAGCTGCTCGGAAGTTTGAACTCTCCATTATTGGGGCTTTTCCCAGTTGACTAATATGCCGATTTTTATTTGACTTTCGCTTCTCAACAACAGTCCAGTCACTTTCGGTTGCCTTTTCAGGTGAATTTTTATTCACGGCGTGTACCTGTAAAGTCGGAGCCATCGACATTTTACTACTCTGTATGTGACCTTTTTTCCTAGATGCTAGACGAGCCGGACTTTTATACTTCTCCATAGTCGAGTTCACAACAAAGGAGTTGTTTAGTTCGTCAATTGAACCGCATTCTCTCTCTATTTCACTTACGCTATTCTTGGGCGTCGTCGACGGCAAAAGGTCGATCTCCTTCGTGCGCAGTTCGCATCCATTTTCTGCAGTAGTCGATTCGCTGAGTAGGACGCCTGGATGTGTTGGTTGTAGAGGAAGCGAGACAGGTTTAGTTGAGCGAGGCGTAGTGACGTGACTTAAAGCGGCCGATTTATTTTCTGCAGCCGCCACTAAGCCCGCGTACGAACAAGATGGACTTCTTAAATGGTCCGGATTATCTGGGAAAAATTTCATAGTTTTTTAAATTTTTAAGCTAAACTGAGCTATTTTTGTTTAGCGATTTTTCGTTCACGAAAAAAAACAAAAAAAACTTATTGATGAGCAGATCACACAATCGTCTGAATTATTGTTGTTTTTTTGATATAATAAAAATAATAAAAAGAATACTATTTTATTTCCGTGGACGAAAAATCGCTAAACAAAAATAGCTAAGTTTAGATTAAAAATTTTTAAAATGAAAAAATTGAATTTCCCCTCACGCTATAAAAACCCAAAAGTAGTTGAGATGCGGCCAGCGTGCTAACTACTTACTGAGTCTGGCCTTGGCGCTAGAGATGTTCTCGTTAATGAAATTTCAACTAGGCCGAAGGTATTTCTACCAAATACGCCTCTGAGTATTCTTTCGCCGAATACACAATGCTGAATAAATCTCTTATACAGGGTGTCCCGTAATTCAACGTCAAGCTGGAACTGAGTGAAAGGGCAGGTCTTAACGGTACTGGGAATTAAAAACCTAGTCGCTTTATGTTCAGAAATTACAGCCATTTTTTGAAAAAAATCAAAATCATTAAGCACGTAGTTATGTAGCATCCTAACTTCCTGACGTCATAGCAATGGGGATAGACCTATTCATACACAATTTATGCTCTCTAAAATCGGGCTGTGTAGGGTGTTAAAAACCTTCAATCCAGCCGAATGGACATCATTTTTTTGGCAAACCTTTGGCATCGTTGATTTACTTTTTCATTTAAGTAAAAAAAATAGAAGCTTAGAACTAAAACCCGACTACTAAAAGGCTTGAAACGAAAGCTAAGTAGTTGTAAGTAGTTTTTTACTTCTATTTTTATTTGTATTTTGGACGATAACCCAGAATAAACAAGAAGGGACAAACAAAAAAAGGAATGTTGTCGCTACATATTGTGTTCTAGATTTTTGAAAAGGCATTTTAAGGCCCTATAATAAAATGTATTACGACACCCATCACGATCGTTTCCAATAATAATATCTGTCGGTTCGGTCGACGGTGTTTTAACACCCAGTATAAGGGAAAAATATGGCTCTAGTTCTCTTCGCACGGTATAAATTAGCTTTAATCGTTTGAATTCGGCTGGCGGTCTGGCTAACCCTTTGGTCGGGGGGCTATCTATCTATTGGCATTGGTAGACCAGGGGTCGATTAGGGGAATGGTTGTGGCATGCAATAGTTTATCGTATGATGAATAGCACCTAAAATAAAACTAACTTCGTATGGAAGTCTTTTCGGAAAGTTGAGCTTAAGTAAGTACTTATTACCTGAATAAAGATCACATTTTCTTTTTAATTAAGTGTTCGACAGGGTTTTACTAGTTTTAGTTATACATTACATAAGTTTACTGAGTGATATATTATTTTGGGCATATTATGTACTCATAAGGTAGCGCAATGTAAACGTACCTCGGCTTACATCACGGAAAACGACATATAACAAAGGATTTAAAGAAAATGAATTACGGATTACACTGTCCTGCAATGAAAAAGTAGCTTAATTTTGTATATAGCTCGGTGAACATCAATCTGACGTGTAACACCGCCATAAATATCGGTTATTATGTAAGTACTGTACCCGGGCTTTACTGTTGTCTGACCGT
Source organism: Zelleria hepariella (assembly GCA_949319315.1). Lineage (NCBI taxonomy): Eukaryota > Metazoa > Arthropoda > Insecta > Lepidoptera > Yponomeutidae > Zelleria > Zelleria hepariella. Next base: position 19,497,635 of record OX439378.1, on the reverse strand, counting down.
AGCGTATACAATATAAAGGGCAATGTTTTAAATAGCTTTATTCCTGAAATACGTCAACTTGTAATGTGATTTCCGACAACTTTTGTTCTACGAGTTTGGTGAAAGCAAATTTTTATTTTTCTTACAAAAAACAAATATTTTTTCCAAAATATTCGATATTGAGTAACGCCATTAAAATATAATATTAACTATAAATGACACAAATCAAATCGTGTGTTCAAAAAATTGCTTCTTTCGTCGTCATGTCACTTCGTTTCTTGAAGCAAAGCATTGACGCCCGTGCCGTGCCCGCGCTTGACTCGAAACTAGTGATTCGGTGACAGACATCTCACGTAACCAGTTATTGTAAACGGTGACGCTAAATAACGCTCACTCCTAGTCTGTGATCATTCATTAAGAATGGCACATCACTATGTGGGCATGAAGTACGGTATTCTCTGTTGTACATTTTACCGAAAATGATTGTGAAACTTCATGAGCGTTATCTGTCAAAAGTTAAATAAACGAATGGAAACACTATAACACGGTAACAAATAGGAGCAGGAGCAGTAGAGGCTGAAGAGTTGGTAGATAGTGGAGGGGGACGAAAGCGCGCCGCGCAGCGCAGGTAGCGCTGAGATGGTACAAAAGATAAGAAACGTTCATTAAGTAAAAATAGAAATTAAAAACTAAAACCCGACTAACAAAAGGCTTGAAACAAATCCTACTTATCCTTAAAAAAAACCCGACTACCAAAAGGCTTGAAACAAATCCTACTTATCCAGATAGACTCATCCTTATTAATCCTCTTCGGAGGCCAGTTTTATGTACGGAAAAATAAAATTTGACAAAAGTTGTTGGAAATCACATTTAGAAGTTGACAAGTTTAAGGAATAAAGCTATTTAAAATTAACCCTGTACAGAACCACATCACGTGATCCAATTATCTGGGGGCACGGCAGTGCCCCCGCCAGGTCGAGCGCGAAGCAAACACTGCCGTACCATCCTTTACTGGAACCATTTCGCCGCATTTTCAGGCCCCTATTTGAGAACCTCTGGATAAGACCAGAACGCAGAAATTTTCGTCATCTAGTAAGCTATAATCACATACTTAAAATCCAAAATTTCAAGTATGTAGGTAATTTAGTTCAGAAGTTAAGCGAAAGCAAAGTTTCGCATTTATGACACACACTCACTCACTCACTCACTCACTCACTCACTCACTCATGATCATCATAATAGAACTAGTACTTCCCATAAACTCAGAGAGCTGAAATTTGGTACAAAGTTAGGGTTGAATGGCCACATAAAGGGAAAACTATAAAAACTAGGATAATCGAAGATCTGGAGTACCTGGTGACCCTGATTAGAAAACACAAGAGCCCTAATAGAACTAGTACTTCCCATAAACTCAGAGAGCTGAAATTTGGTGTAGAGTTAGGGTTTAATGGGCACATAAAGGGAAAACTTTAAAAACTAGGATAATCGAAGATCTGGAGTACCTGGTGACCCTGATTAGAAAACACAAGAGCCCTAATAGAACTAGTACTTCCCATAAACTCAGAGAGCTGAAATTTGGTACAGAGTTAGGGTTTAATGGCCACATAAAGGGAAAACTATAAAAACTAGGATAATCGAAGATCTGGAGTACCTGGTGACCCTGATTAGAAAACACAAGAGCCCAACCAAACTATTATAGATCGACATATACCGCCCTTACAAAAAATATTCACCTTGGTGGGCCGCTTCATTTGATGTCAAAAATCGAAGGTCTGAAGTATCTGATGAAGAACCCTCAGCTGGTCTCAGCTGTATTAGAGCCCCCTTCTACTATTGGTACATAAAAATATCGACTGTCATTGCAGAAATCCAGCGTAGTGGGACACATCTTCTAATATAATCTAGCCTATAGCGTCCTACTGCTGGGCGAATGCCTCCCCTTCTGCTTTTAATACGCATATAAATAAAATTAAAGGAAACTCTGGATAAGACTAGACTGGCTTTTATACTTATACTTACAATTTAACAAGAAGAAATAGTCGAACGAATAACTTTATTCTACTCGAACATTACACAAATAAAAAAACTGTTTCCAATAAGAAAATCTAATGAAATAAATCAATATGCCCACGTTTCTACAAAAAGAAGTGAAATCCCACCAAAAACATTCTGTAAAAAACTAGCCAGGTCTCGATGGAGCTGCTTGTTTATCTCTAAAAAGTTATGAAATCTAGACAAAGTCGTGCCAAGTCTAAGGTTCCTTACTGCGATTTCTTTATTATTATAGTTAATGTTGTGTGACTTGGCCGTTGAAGGGTATACAAGGGTACAAAACCAGGTGCTCCATGACACCATTGCACCAATCTGATGCCAGAACCGCTTGTGTACCCTTCAACGGCCAAGTCACACAACATTAACTATAATAATAAAGAAATCGCAGTAAGGAACCTTAGACTTGGCACGACTTTGTCTAGATTTCATAACTTTTTAGAGATAAACAAGCAGCTCCATCGAGACCTGGCTAGTTTTTTACAGAATGTTTTTGGTGGGATTGTTCTTTACTGTGTGTTCGTAAATGTTTAAAGCAAGAAAACATACAAACAAAATTAAATCTACAAAATGAGAGAGGTGGCTATCTAACTTAATATCTAATATACATAAATCCCATCCCACTACCCACTATCCCACTAATCCCACTTCCCACTAATATTATAAATGCGAAAGTTTGTGATTGAGTGAGTGTGTTTGTTACGCTTTCACGCTGAAACGGCTGGACGGATTTGGCTGAAATTTGGAATGGAGGCAGCTTAAATACCAGAATAACACATAGGCTACATATTATCACGCCTTTACACTTAGGAGCAAACTAAAACATGTATCCTTTTTCTGTAGTCCACGCGGACGAAGTCGTGGGCAAAGCTAGTGATGATATATACTTCGTATTTCGACATGCCAGAAAGCAACAGAACAATAATATTTTCCGCTATGGCGTGCTACAAATAACGTAGTTACATAGATAATATCTGGAATTCGGGTTTGAAGATAATTGCATCCGAATCTGCACAATGAAAACATGATATTATTGCTCCAATAACGGAACCCTCATAACCGTATAAGTTGGTACAGTGGGCGACACGTTAGGATACACCTTTTTGTTCGATTGATGTCTCATGCTGCGCGCTAATAGCTATACCTATATAGGGGTATACCTCGCGTGTCGCTGACCGTACAGTCGACCAAAGTTGGACCTGTAAACATTTTCGTTGCAAAATCGCACGTAACGTAACTGAGTCGAGTGACAAGGCCGACGTACTGTACAATTTGTGACGAATAATCCCTCTATACCCAATCTCTGTAGGTATGTGGCACGACGCGGCAAAAAACTCTATGTACGAGTATGTAAAGACTCGTAAAGGACACGTAAATATACACTACAGGGTGAGGCGAAACAGATTATCTTTTCTTAGAGAACCATAAGCAGTGAAGGGACTTTTACATTGCGAGACGCGAGTTCATAAACACTCAAATTACATTTAATTTTTTTATGGGTTTGGAAGTGCGATAATAAATAAAAGCTCCTGTGAAGCTCCCCTTGTGAACCTCACTCTACATTTCTATTAGCATGCAAACGTGATTTGCTTTTAATCTCTGAGTGCTGATTACAGTTTTTACACCCAGCTAGTGCCCACTACTTGCTCCAACTTTTTTGCAGGTTAAAACACAGGCTGTTCCCAATTGTAATTAGCGTTTTCAGGCAGCTTCGAGCGCGGCCAACGGGCGGGGGTTGCATAAAAAGTGCAATTTGCCGCGCCACATACTCCACTTTATGGACCCCGGTACACCCTGTACCATTTGTACTTGAAGGCTGAATATTTTAACGGCGCCAAATTTAAATGTTAATGGCTTCACCGGGCATTAAAAAGAGAAATGTGTTGCGAAATGTTAAGCCGCTTATCATTGCGGGTAATCGAATCCATTAAGTATTCATTAGCACGCTTGTGACTTCGGCTTTCGCAAGAACTTTCAGGGTTTCGCAGATTATCTTGCAGTGGCGTGTTGGAAATTACCGACATTCTTGTGCACCGAAACGGCTAAGTTGAAGCTGATTATTATGTAATGATGTCTTGGTAGAGTATGACTCCCCACTCCCCATCCCTTTTATAGCTCGCTAACTCGCAATGCGGTGTTCTCTCTCCACTCCAAACAATAGTTAGAGCGGGTTAGATAGCGGTGTATTACGCTGTCAAAACTCGAAAGGGCCCCTCATATTAGGTTGCATAGGTTAGAATTTTATTTACCTTTGTTAAAAGATTAATGATTATCTACCAATCATGAAAAATATTATAATTTGCGAGCAAAGCCTTATCGATCGATAAAATAAATAAAAAATAAACGTGTGGAAGGAGCCGCCAGCCTTTCCGTAACGCCCTATTTATTTCACAATAGGTAGATTTATTCGAGTCGGATATTGTGAAATCCTAAAATCACGTTTGTAATCCAATGCTAAGCCAGGCGGAACGCTTATACGGCTAGCAAAGCATTAGTGGAGGTATTGACCGGAAATGGAGGCAGTTAATTTCAAAGTGACATCTTGATTGCAACGCAGTGTTTCACGCGGGTTAAAAATGTAGGTAGCTTTGTCAGCTAGCTTAGCATCAGTGCCATAGCCGCCATATCTATCATCATCATCATCAGCCTGTTAACACCCACTGCTGAGTAAAGGCCTCTTCAAGCTCACGCCACCTCTCACGATCCTGTGCCAGGCGCAACTACTGCTATCCATATCTATGTATATGAAATAGTTATTTGTTATGAAGTGATGCAAAACTATAATTGTTTGCAGCGCGTTCTTGTATTCAGAAGCACGCGACGCAAGTGATATCATCCGTGCGAAACACACAACTTTTCATCTCACAGAGCGAGAAAATTATTAATGCATCAAAAAACAATAGACAACTAGGCACATACAAGTTAATGAAATGAATTTCCTTTTTTGCAAGTGACAGATGAGTCAAATGAGTTCTTTTATTTCTTTACACCTTAGGGCGGGCGTCGCGTTCAACTTTCGAAGCGCGCAAAAATTACTTTTGCCTCATCGTATGATACTAGTAACAGCATACTTTCTGAGCATGGGAGATGAAAACTCTTCCACTGTTTATCAACTTAGAGAGAAAGTTAAGACGAAATACGACGCACGACTAGCGCCGCCAATGAAAAAAAATCATATCTTCTTTTTGGATGCGTTTTTAGCCAAAAACGCTCCTGCGATTTCTCAACGCGAGGCTGTTTTTAGGACCTAAGGTTTGGATTCCGGTTCATATAACCTACGAATGCAATCGATTCTCGCCAAAAAAGAAGATATGATTTTTTTTTCATAGGCGGCGCTAGTTGTGTGACCTGTTTTATTGCGTCTTAAATACAGTGGTACGAGCTATACTTAGATCTCGATATGGCCGCTAAAGCTCACGCATTCGATGCCCGCACTAACATGGTGCTGAGAGTAATGAGTCCTCTTTAACCGACTTCATTTTGATATCCTTTTTGGCTGCCTGGTCAACATTTAAAAAAAGAAACAAGTTTAAGTCCAGCTCGTCGAACATGAAAACTCTTTACCTGTACGCCAGCGAGCGGACCCGTACACACTTTCAGCATCATATTTTAATTTATATTTTTTTATAAAAGAGGATGTGCTCAGGATGTGTAGAGTTGATAAGAGTGCCCAGCTAGTGGGATGACCATAGGTTTTATCTTACTTTTACTCATTTTTATGGTTCCGAACCTAAAAAGGATAAACGGAACCATTATAGGATCACTTTTTTGTCCGTGTCTATCTGTCTAGACCTTTTTTTCAAGTATCAGGTTGAAATGTATAGGTATTAAAAAAACTCAAGCCTGCATTCCCTTGTGCAGGCAGTGGCAGCAGTGGTTCTTAACCTTTTAGTGATGACGGACCATTTGACAATATTTCTGTCTTGCCACGGACCACCAACTGTTTGGGGGTAATACACGTAAATGTAAGTTCATAAAGTGTTGTTTTATCTATAAATAAATCACGCATATAATTATTCAACGCTTAGCATATTTTGTTCAGGAAATTATTTTCTTTTTAATAGTCATTTTACTGTACTCATATTCGTGACAAATACTTTGTTATCAAGACAAATGCGCGCGCAGCGCGCCCAAAAATTCACCGATGTTACCCATAAGATTTCCTTGTTTGTAAAAACGTGCCTAGTGTGCCCAAAAATTTATCGATTATCCTATATCCGTCATTGAGTTCCTTGATATGTAATAAATGCGAAGTTAAAAACTAAAACCCGACTACTAAAAGGCTTAAAACAAGACCTGCTTATCCTTAAAATAGACTCATAGATAATTAATCGTAGTCGGAGGACACCACATTCACATTTGATAAACCGATGGCCTCCGACTACGATTAATTATCTAGGAGTCTATTTTAAGGATAATCAGGTCTTGTTTTAAGCCTTTTAGTAGTCGAGCTTTAGTTTTTTCATAATAGAGATTTCCTTTATTGTAAATTGGACAAAGGCGCCTAGTGTGACAGAAGTTTTATAGATTATACATTGAGTTTACCTTTGATGATGGACAAATGTGCGCGTAGCGCATACGAAAATGTATCGACTTTGTTTACCTGACTTCAAATTTGAGACTATGTAATTAGGGTAAATGCGCGCGCGGGCTCAGAAATTACCGATTGCGCTACCCTTTTTTATAAAAGAGATTTCCTTGGTTGTAAATAGGAAAATCGCGCGCTGCGTGCCCGAAAAGTCAGCGGTTTTTTAAAATGATGCCTTCCAAAACCACTCAATGATTAAGACATTTTTCGGGTGGCTTCGCGGACCACTTCGGGTGCCTCCGCGGACTACCGGTGATCCGCGGACCATAGGTTAAGAACCACTGTCTTAGAGCCTAAAAAAAAGGCAAGTTTCTAAATTTTACAGAAATTTCTTTTAATTTCTGTAATTTAATTGACTAAATTAATGATTTGCTCGTATAACCCTACATCTTGTTGAACCTGATTAGGGAGCCCGCAATACAAGTTTCAATAGTGCGGGGCCCGCTGTTAATACATATTTCATTTAAAAATAGTATTATTTGTATGTGAAAAAGATACGGCCGTTTATGAAGCATATTTTGACCCTCGCAAGGGCTAAAATCATGAATCATGAAATCATGGCTTTTAGTACAAATTACGAAAGAAATCCGATAACTGTTTTTTTTTATTACGTTACAAAAATGGGGTCTCTATCCAATAAGAAATGAGGGGTCCAAATTTTTATTTATTTTTACAATGTTTTCGTTTTAGGACCAATAATTTAAAATGATTTATCATTTCCCCCTACAAAGCTTGTGTCCGACTCGCATTTAACATTTTTTTTTATTTCAAATGAATGCATAGCGGCATGGTGGTATGGAACCCTCGGTGTGCAAGTCCCACTGGAACTTGGCCGGTTTTTTAAATAACAAAGCGTCCAGCGGTTTTGGTGAAGCGTCCCAACTCAAATTGCCCTACAAGTTCCTGATTGCTCTCCAAACAGAAACTTGGCCGGCACGCAAACTGTTAATGAGAAACCATAACTTTGTTAAGGCCGCCGTGACGACATTGACTTTTATAAATTAACAGTGTTTGCTGCTTTGTTGGTCCTCTTTTTAATCAAACTTTTCTCTTAACACAATATTAGCCAGTTAAAAGAGCTCTTAGTGTGAAGTTTTCTATTTCAGAGTAGAGCCTTGTTTTGTCATGTAAACAAATCCTATGTTACCTACCCTTCAATGTGGAAAATAAAACAAGAATCTTGTTTTTACTAAGAAAACAATACACCCGATCTTGAGGTTCGAAGAAAACTCGGAATTTCATGGTTATACAGAAACGCTTATACAGTGCTTTCATAGTTTGAATTATTGTTGTAAAAGCACTCGCGTAGAGAGACCCTGCTGGCTACCTCATTGTAGCTCTTATCATCTGTGGCACAAGTGCGAGTAGCGCACCAAGTTACTTGTCTCTAAACGTATTTCTCTGGTGCTGCCTCAAATTACTTACAGGCAAAGTGAGACGTGACGACAATTTCAAAAGTAATAAGCGAACTTTTGAGTGAGTCCCAGAACTCTATTACACTGCACGTTGTTAGAATCGGCACGATAATATCAGGATTCTAAGCCAACGCAACGTAGATCCACCAAAGTTCGATGAGCTCCACAGTTAATTTTCCAGAGATGCCGTTTGCAAACAACATTACATCTATACTCTTGAGACATCACAAATCCGAAAAAAGTCAAAGCGCGGCGTAGAGCCAATCATCGGGAATATGGGCATGTTTGTAAGTAATAAGTAAAGAATCTTGGATGAGACATTCCCGAGAATTTTTCCCTCGTGACATTTATTTTATGGCGTTTTATGTATAGACAGTCTACGGACAACAGACTCGTTTAATGATTTATTTCTGTTTGCCTTTTCAAAGTTTAAAGTTTTTCCGATCGATACAAAATACGTCCCCATAAAAGAATCCGCTTTTTTCGTACAAGTAGCATTATCATTTTCAATCGTACCGAAAGTAAAATACGGGTTATCGTTTTCTCAACGTAATGTAAATCTCATGGTAGTACAGCTTCCACCTCTACAAACCTTGACGTGGAACATTACTGAAATCGGCATTAAATATTAGCTAAGTAGTGCTCTCGCATATACGGGTATGAATTACCTACTCAGATTCTCGTATGCGGTGGGCTGCTAGCAAAGTTGGTAGACTGGCAAGTTTAATGGAATTAGTTTCTAAATGAAAGTACGGTATCTTGAAAGCTACTCTACTCATCCGTTTCGTAATCGTCGAGGCTTTGACCCATTCAGCAGAAATTCTGTAATTTTACTAAGTAGGTACACATCTAAAGGATTAAGATCGCCTCATATATATTTTATGCAAATAATATTTTTTTTTTATTCTCCCATGCTCGGAAAGTTTGCTGTTACTAGCAACTTACAACCGTGTAAAACCCGAATTTAACCAATCTGCATTTTTGTGTACTTCGAAATTTGAACGCCCTTTTTTTGCACGCCCCATGGTGCAGAAAAAGAAAAAAACACTAGCCGTTTCACTAGATGCCTTATAAGTTCATATAAGCTTCAGAAAGTAGAGCCTCGTTTAGACGCGACTCTCCTCGCAAGTGGCCATTTTCTATACAAAACTGTGAATGCAAATGAGGCATAGGCATCTAAAGTCACGGAATAGAACATTCAGAAATGCGATTTCTTCTTACAGTCTTTTTAATATTTTGTACACTATATTTATTTTTAATAACAGTAAATTAAAAAATTGCTCCGCTTCTGTTTTATAAAATAGATAATTATGGGTTGGTTTGTTAAATATTTTTTTTCAAACGATATAATTGAATTTATTTTTTATCTCGAGAAATTTTAAATGTGTATGGTAAAAGTTCAGAATGCACCCGGAAAAAAAAACATTCTTTTATTTACATTATTTTTTTGTCTGGATAAATAAACTTCAGGAAATTATTAAAAAAACGAATGGTTTTAATACTAACGAAGCTGAAAACTTTAGTGCGACAGCCGTGACTACAATAAAATATGATTTTAAAAGGAACTTATTTGACTCACCTGTTTTGTCTGTAAGTAGTTGTCTATAAAGTTTTTCCCGCTTGGCTAACAAAGTCATTTCCTCGCTGTTGTGAGATGAAAAGTTTTGTGTTTCGCACGAATGCAATATTATTTGCGTTTCGTGCTTCTGAATACCTCGCTACGCTCAGGTTTCTTTTTTTGAACCACTCGCTACGCTCGTGGCTCAATTTTAGAAACCTTCGCTAGCTTGGTATTCAATTCAAGCACTCGCCGCAAACAATAATTTTGCATTCTTGCATAACAAATAACTATTTCATCTCCCATGCTCGGAAAGTAAGCTGTTACTTTAAACATGCAATCGTAGGAGATCCTTTTTTAAACCGCTTTGTATTTTTGTGCGCTTCTAAATTTGAACCCGACGCCCTAATAAAAAAAAAAAAAGGAACTCCTTCAACTTGTAGCATTGCCTAGCAACGGGTTGTTGATTTTATGACACTTCAAGAAGATACGATATATAATCAACAACCCGTTGCTAGGCAATGCCACATACTCCTTTGTAAAGCAGCCAAAAAGAAGGGAACTCATTTCACTAACCTCTATGGTAGGTATTAACTTACCTATGTCTATTGTTTGTCACGCATGGCTAACAAAATCATTTCCTCGCTTCTGTGAGATGAAAAGTTTTGTGTTTCGCACGAATGCAATATTATTTGCGTCTCGAGCTTCTGAATACCTCGCTATGCTCAGGTTTCTTTTTTTGAACCACTCGCTACGCTCGTGGCTCAATTTTACAAACCTTCGCTAGCTCGGTATTCAATACAAGCACTCGCCGCAAACAATAATTTTGCATTCTTGCATAACAAATAACTATTTTTATACCCTATTATAGGCAGCCTAGTAAAAAATAAGTATAACAAAGCTGATGTTACTTTTCTAATATTTCTAATACTTACATACTATTTATTTATAGTGGCTGATTTTTTTCAGCTAGTTTTTCGAGAGTTTAGATTATCAACCAGCACTTTATTCCAGTGATTAATGACCTCTTTGGCACTCTTTTTTCGCATATTGCAGCCAGCAGCTTATTACGAATACAGTTTTATTTATTTGACAGACCTTTTTCTATTGATTCTATTTGGTTTTCAAACTGCCCTTTTTACACTGAAAAAAAAACTACAAAATCTTTTTTAACACATCTATTCGAAAAGAGAGCTAGTTCGTTCTCACAAACAGGGACAAAAATAGTTTTTGAATCACATGGAACAAAAATTAATTAATAAAGATTCTAAAATATACTCCCGAGCGTAGCGAATATAGATAGTGTTAGGTGTAAATTGCAATGACCAAAGAGATCAATCACGATTGACGAACAATGTATAGACAAGTAACTGGCAGTATAAAAAAACAACACGGAAGTTAAATAAAAAAAAAGTTTGGGAAAAATCTAAACATCAGAAATTCATATTTTAAGTACTTATGTATATAGTTTCATAAAATTTCTTCATCAAGTAGACATAGTATCTGACGATAAATTACTCGTAAGTCCACTCACTTATTTTCTCATAGAGGGTGATAAAAAGTAGAAACCGTGTGGGTTATATCTTTTAAAATTCAGTAAAAATGATACAGAGCAGCGCGCTATAAATCCTCAATATCGTAAGCTCTACGTCAGCTCTATAATGATTTATAATGTGAGAAATTCACGTCACGTTCCCCGCGATAGCAAGGTACCGGGTAAATAAGCCCGCTGGGGACTTGAGGGGTCAACTCAAAATGCTTGGCATAGCTGTGACTATCTAAGGTCCCGAGGGTTGCGGCACATCAAGATAGACTCGTATTGAGACATATACGATACCTTTTACACACCATAATGAGACGCAAGTAGAGACGTCGAGTTGCGGAAAACAGTCCGTTTTACCATTTACCATTACCACACCAGAGAAGGAAAAAGAATGCCAGGAAGAAGGAAAATGTGCAACATCAAGGAGTGGACCGGTATCAAAACCGCGGAACATTTATGGAACTTAGGAAAACTTACTTAGGGAACGGTGCATATGAAGAAGTTCCAGAAGAAGAAGAAAATAGACAGGTCTGAGTGAACGCGATTTTAAAGACAAAAGCACACCTAATAAGAGTGCATGCACCCTTCCCTGATAAGTGTGCAGTGACTACTCGGACGCTGCAATGATTGAGTCATGTTTAGATGGACTTACCTACTCTACCATCCTTTGAGCTTAGCTCAAAGTATTCCTGTAAATAAGGCTACGGATTTTTCCGTAGTTCTGCCAATGCTTGGTGTGTCAACAGCCTTACTTGTGTCGACGGATGGTAAAGAGGATTACGCTCGCTGCCATGCTCAGCACCGGACCCATCAGGCATTAAGGGGGCCTACGCGGCTTTTGAAAATTACTACTGACAGAGTTTTAAGGAAATGGGCATCATTAACTAGGTAAGGAAAATTCACTAAGGGAAGTAGGTGTTCCACAGAGCGGTACCTAATACTGTAAAGGCTATACAATGACTATCTGCTGAGTAACCCATATAAACATGTCCCAGGCATTGCAGCGTATTATTACTTTACGTACAGTTAGCCAAACGATAGAAAACCCGTTTTTGTTCGATTGGCGCCTCTATGCCGCGCGCGGTAGGAACTACCATTGGATACGAGTGCAACCGTACATACAAAAACCTTTTTTTTACAAGTTGTCAAAGCCCTTGAGCTGAACTGGAGCCAGAAGAGTTGCTGAAGGCAGGAAGGCCTGGCAAAGAAAAGGCCATCTAAACCTCGGGGGTACTGAGACAGCAACAACAACAAAGTTGTCATAATATGAAAATAATTATCCATTGATAATATCTCGCACATGAATAGTCAGAGGGTATTATCTCGGAAAAAGCATTTTTTTTTTACGACGGATTCGAGTTCGCAAAATTTTTCTCTACAATCTGGCAAGACAGCCATATCTGTAGGTTAGTTTAAAGCCGAGAAACGGAGCTTTACGACTGTCTTCCAATTTGGTTTGCGATATATTCGAGCAGGCAAGACTGTCACATTTTAGTTAGCCACTAAGCGCCATCCGAAATTGACGGGTCACTCGTGTTATTTCAAGTTATGACAGGTGCTCTGTCAATAATTACTATAAAAAGTTAAAATGTGAGCAGTCTAGAGCGTATTATCTCTTAGTTAATACTCTTTAGCCCGTTTTGAACAATTCGTCATTTGTATTATTTTGACTTAATACTCTATAGTCCGATTTTTTTTCACAACTTTCTAAATACCATTGGTTTTATATTGACTTAATACCATATTGCCATCGGTTTCTTCTAGATACTACTCTCTGTCCAGTTTTTTTTTGTAATATTTGTTTGTTGTTAACCGAATAATACCCTTTTGACGGACCATTCCATTTTGCCCCACCAGAGATGCCCCACTGGTGGGGCAAAATGGAATCGCACAAAAAATTATTCCATTTTGCCCCACTGGCCACCCCACTGAGTGGCTGGTGGGGCAAAATGGAATTTAAATTCCATTTTGCCCCACCAGCTTTTTATAGACAAGATTAGAGGCTGACTCATTACAATGATGCAGTCACCGTAGATTAGCCTAATTTTATAATAAATCGGCATAAATAAAACTAATTTGTTAACTTTACTAATTCGTTTATTTGTTTAAAAAAAATAACTTTGGTATATTATTATGGCATCTAACATTACAACATTGTTAAAATAGTACAACATAACACAAAGACCGCTTATAATTCTGAATAATCATTTCTATAAAATATGTGTCATTTATGAATAAATATACATAGATTTGTCATTTTTAAATCTTTACAAAACATTAAAATTAAACAATTATTTCAAGTTATTGCTTTCTTGATTTAAATTAAATACCACAAAAATACCTAAATAAACGTTTGCTTGTTTCCATTCTTAATCACAATTTTGTATGAACACAAAAATTGTGGTAAAACAAAACTGTGGCTAAGAACTAATAGCCTCCAATTGGTATCTATTATAGCCGCGTCTTCAAAGTCAGAGTACATTTCGACAGAGTGACTACTTTGATGCTCCTTTGCTTGTGTAAAATTTACTGCATAAAATACAAAAATTTAGAAAAAGAGCCTTTTACCCGTCCAAGGTCGAGGCCCATGATGCCATTTTGGGTATGCTACTTTTTGATTGGTTATTTGGTGCCGCGCTGTCTATTGTTCTAGTAATTCAAAGGACCCGGTGCACGTTGTAGTTTTCTACCTGGAATCTTATCAGTTTGCTTACAACCGTTGACTAGGTTTGTTTGAGTGAAAATAATGGCTTCGTGTTCAAGTGGTACAGGCAGTGCATTAGTTTTTTTGAAGAATTCTAAAGCTAAAGAAAAACTTTTTCGTGCTAGGCCATGGGCTAATTGCCAAAAAAAAATTACAAAAATGATTCGTCAATTTGGGAGTGCATACATAGGAGAAGTGTGCCTATTTTTTTAACAACTTAACAACTTCTCCGTCTACTGGACGGGGGGCGCCATCTGGTGTGATGAGTTTGCACTAATCTACACCACCCAATGCGTTCATCTTTGCAGACGAAATGCTAGATGAGATGGAGACTAGTTGAAGAAATTCGCATCGACAGTTACTTGACTCGGTAGCTCAATTGGTAGAGCGCCTGCACAGTATGCGAGAGGTTGCGGGTTCAAGTCCTGTCCCGAGTGAAATTTTTCAACTTATTATAAATGTTAAATTATTCCCTAGCACGGGTTAGTGCTTTAGAAAAAACAAAAAAGTGGTTAAATGTAGTGGCAACATCAAAAATTCCAATGAGCATTTCGTCTGCAAAGATGAACGCATTGGGTGGTGTAGATTAGTGCAAACTCATCACACCAGATGGCGCCCCCCGTCCAGTAGACGGAGACTAGTTGAAGAAATTCGCATCGACAGTTACTTGACTCGGTAGCTCAATTGGTAGAGCGCCTGCACGGTATGCGAGAGGTTGCGGGTTCAAGTCCTGTCCCGAGTGAATTTTTTCAACTTGTTATAGAGATTTCACTCAGGTTAATATCTCCATTAATTGTCACAATTATCTCCATTACAAACTTCTTTTCAGTCGCAAGACCATTCTGAAACACCCTGTACAATTAGTATAGTTTTTAACATTTAAACCTCAATTTGAATTCTTTTATTGTATCTTTTAAGACCTTACGGGTGACTGTACTATTTGCATATCTGTATATTTTAGTATTATAAAATACTGATTAAGCTATGGACAACAATGGAAACAAGCAAACGTTTATTTAGGTATTTTTTGTGATATTTAATTTAAATCAAGAAAGCAATAACTTGAATTAATTGTTTAATTTTAATGTTTTGTAAAGATTTTAAAATGACAAATCTATGTATATTTATTCATAAATGACACATATTTTATAGAAATGATTATTCAAAATTATAAGCGGTCTTTGTGTTATGTTGTACTATTTTAACAATGTTGTAATGTTAGATGCCACAATAATATACCAAAGTTTTTTTTTAAACTAATAAACGAATTAGTAAAGTTAACAAATTAGTTTTATTTATGCCGATTTATTGTAAAATTAGGCTAGGCTACAGTGACTGCATCATTGTAATGAGTCAGCCTCGCCAATAATAATCTTGTCTATAAAAAGCTGGTGGGGCAAAATGGAATTTAAATTCCATTTTGCCCCACCAGCCACTCAGTGGGGTGGCCAGTGGGGCAAAATGGAATTATTTTTTGTGCGATTCCATTTTGCCCCACCAGTGGGGCATCTCTGGTGGGGCAAAATGGAATGGTCCCTTTTGACCGATAATAAATTCTAAATTCTTGTGCAAGGAAGGTGGTTTTTGCTGCCAATCCCGCTATCAAAGTAGATAATAGTGCTGAAGACCTGGAAATAGCGTAAGAAGACTGTGATGATGAATAAGCCGACCCCACTTATCGTCCATCTGGAGAATTTCTGCCTCTAAGTTCCCCGGATATTATGCCAGATCACCAACTTTTGCATTGCTAACTTAAGAATAACCTAACATAGGTAAAATATTTGAGCCAGATCGCCAACGTCGCTCGGTAGGGTAGGCTGGCGACGTTGCCCCACTGGATGGCGAGGCTCAGCCTTTGCCCTTGGTAAGCACCAGCCCTCTGTACACTCGAGGCGTCAACCAGGCACAACAAAATCTCTTGAGAGAGTTTTCGCGCACCTGGTCCCTGAGGGTCTCTACGCCGAAGGGCGCCAATATGTAGCCCTGTACCAGGACTGCATATTTGTGCCTCTTGTACCCCGCTGTAGCCGCACCAACGCCGCCGGAGCGGCCGGAGGCCACTTTTATAAGAGACTGTGCTACTATGTCGACTTACGTAGTGTCCCAAAGCAGCGACCGCTACAGTGAGCGTCACCACATCAGGCCTATTGCCATTGTCTCTGGCTATGCCATGCTAGGCTAGGCTAAGCAGGGACCCGGGACAGATTCAGCCGCAGATCCTGGCTTGGGCCTGCCATGTCTGGCCAAGCGGTCCTGGCCGATTAGGTCGATCGTGCTGTCGACCGAGGATAGGAACGCTGGCAGCGCGATGCTTGAAGGCATTCTTATGCCCAAGCAACCGTGACGGATCGACAATTTGGTCTGGGTCTATCCTCTAAAGGGCAATTTAGGACTGCTTATAAGGTTTATCTTATAATTTTGCCTCAATGTTGAATAGCGTAATACGTACAATAATTTATGAGTAAGAAAAAAAGTAAGATGTAGCCTGTACAATTGTACATGTCCCACTAGCTGGGCAAAGGCCTTCTCTCTCTACGCGTGCTATACAATGCGGATTGGCTATTTTTGGTATAATGCCTCATACGCTCAGGTTTCCTCACGATGTTTCCCTTCACAGTCAGCGAGAGGTAATTGCTACTACAAATTCACAAACATAATTCTGTCATATTTGCCAAATTCATCGAATTTGATGAATTTAATCTTTCGTAGGAATCGTCCTGCACAGGGGATCTTAGGAGGCACAGTGATGGATGAGTGAGTAAAAATATGAGGCCAAGTCATGTTTTTCTTCGTCAAGGAGGTTCTCTCTAAGCTCGCACTTCGATAAATTGAGTTCGAAACCAATTGACTAACAATTTTGTGTCAGCTATTCCTGCCCCCTTAGCACGCTACCATTTTGCCTACTCTCAACTGTCACCTTAGCCACTGTTAACTGTCACCTCAGTAGTGTTAAGCGGCTAAGGTGACAGTTGAGAGTAGGCAAAATGGTAGCGTGCTAAGGGGGCAGGTCTAAAATTACTGATTGTGTGTCGCCTCCATGTTTCCTCGCTAGAAATATTGATTGTTCCTAGATTTTTAATTACAAACGACTACCTTTAATAACTTTTTCTTAAAGTAAATAGCACAGAGGAAGTAGTTTATTTGAAATGAATTAATTTAATTTAATTATAAGCGACCTAAAACTAAATTAGATTGTATTAGTTTAAGTACTTTATTGAAGACTGAAATACCCAATTATTTATACCAATTTTTGTTTGTTCGGAAATATGTGACTTATTTTGTTATTTACTTCCTTATTTACTTACAAATGTTATGAATTTTCAAATATTCAAAACGCTTTTTCTCGAAACTCGCTTTTTTGAGATAATACCCTCTGACTATTCATGTGCGATCTAGTAAAACCTGGAAAGCTTCTGCTATCTGCTAAAACCTGGAAAGAGACTTTTCAAATGGCACAAGAAGGATTTGATGAAATAAGAAAGTGGCTGAATGATAATGTTCTTACACTAAACGCCGACAAAACTAAGTATTTGGCCTTCTCCATTCATAAAACTCCTAAATTCGATTTTAATGTGTATGCTCATAGCTGCACACCGAGTTCAGCAGGTGAATTGGATATAACCAAATGTTCATGCCAATCACTAGAGCGCGCTGAAACTATCAAATATTTAGGAATTCTAATAGATGAAAATGTTTCGTTTAAACAGCACATTCAGGTACTTAGCAATAGAATTCGAAAACTATTTTTTTTTTCTTCAAAACATTGCGACACGTTGTTGAGCCTTACAAGCTTAAGCAAATCTACTACGCTGTCTGTCAGTCACTTTTATCCTACTGTATCTCGTCTTGGGGTGGCGCTGCTAAAACTACACTATAGAAACTTGAGGTCGCCCAAAGAGCCATCCTTAAAATATGCACATTTAAACCCTTTTTGTATCCTACAACATTGCTGTATGAAGCATGTGAAGTCCTTACTGTCCGTCAACTCTTTATATTACACTAGCTTTTGCCCGCGACTTCGTCCGCGCTGACTAAGATTAACAGTTGCAGCTCTATTTTTCCCCCGCCATCGAAGTCAGTTAGGGGAAAAGCTACTTAGCAATGTATAGCTAGTGCCCACGACTTCATTCACGTGGATAAAAGAAAAAGGATAAAAGTTTGTGGTGATTTAGCAATTGTACCTAGCATTTTTTACCACCTAGGTAGTATTAAATGTATTTATAACCGACCCCCAGCGCTATCAGACTTCGCTCCCGTGGACCATGCGTTGTTATCTGCTTCTTCAAAACTCAACGGAGTAAAGATGCAGATACCTACTGCGGCATCTAACTGATTGAACGTGGGTTACCTACATTTCAAGACACACTCGAATATTTCGACTCTTATTTTGAGTCCGCTAATCTGCTACTGCTTTCTGCAAAGTTTCAGTCTGGGTTGTCTCTGTTGTAGTTGTCTGTAGTTGGTCTCGCCTCAAGTCTTCGTGCCTTTGTGGCCTATATGGACACTGCCTCTCCCGATGTTAGAGACTCCTAATGCGTAGTTTGAAACCCAAGTACCTACATCTCGTTTGCTTACACAGTTGTGTGAATGAATTTATCAACATTCGATGCAGTAGGTACGTCACAGGTCTCAACATCTGACATCTATAAAACTGTAAAAGATCTCCAACAGAGCTAGTTAGCGTTACCTACTCGTATTACAGGCACGAAGTTACTTAACAGAGCAAACTATATAAAAATTCGTGTAGTTTTTTTATATATTTTATTTTGCATCATGCTATATCAAAGACAACGATCTTAATATCAGAAAAACTTATCCATATTATGTCTATCCTGTGTCTATCACATTGAATAGTTATTTTTTTTCTATGAGCTGCCCTTCTGAAACACCAAACGCGTCTTCTTAGCGTCTACGATACCATAGTCTGAAACAACGGTTTTAAATCGTCGGTCTTATTCTTCTTTCGTGTTGAAAGCGTCACACTTTGCCGTCCCAGAAACGCGCTAACCTGAGCGCGCTGGGGTCGCCTCCAAGAAATCATATCATCTGCACTGTGGAGCATCAGGACAGTTATGACGATGCGACCTTGTCGGTATAGCTTAAGATTGGCACGAAACAACTCTTCTGGCTCTTTTCCTCACATATCTTTCATGCGGGCAACACCACCACACAGGCGTTTCGGGGATTTTCACATGCATCTTCTCGTAAGTCTGAACTTCTGAAGTCTGTGGAAAGCCTATCAGAGTTGGCAACAATGAATAGGCGACTATGATATTATGTAAAAGTGCCCCTGTCTAGTCCTTCTAGGTACTCAATAGGTACTTAGTGGAAATAAAGCGGTCATGTTGCTCAGGTTACACCATCACTGGCTGATTTTATGCGCCTTTGGTCGCTCAAGACTTTACAATGTTTTTCATACTTGCACAGTACACACAGCGGCTTTTTTTGGTCAGAACATCGTATCTTTAGTTTTCTTCGAGGTCTGGTGCATCCTTATTCTTCCCTGAATAAGCAGCAATCAGCAATGCACTGAACGGACATTCCATCTCGTCTGGCCAAGAGATCTCAGGACGGACGTCGGACCGCAACTTTGTAAAGATCTTTGATAAACACTGCTGGATGCAAAGTTTTTAAATTAAGGATTTATTTATTGGCTCTTTCAGATTGTAAGTAGCTATCACTGAAACAATATTTTTTTGCCTCATTTTTATAATTACACAATGTTGATTTCTGCTGTATTGCTTTCTTGATACCATTTTTGTGACAGTGACGGATGACAGCAATAATTAAAAACAACTTCTTCATTGTTGTCTATCGTTTGATTGTAATGCATAGTTGCGGCACATTTCGGACTTTTTGGTAGATTAAAATTCACCGTTATTCAGTTTTCGATGGATTTAGGAAAGTAAATAGCTCAACGCTACGTTATGACAGAGGGTCTATGGTAAATGGTTTTGTCGTTCACTTTTATACAAATAGCCACTATACGATAATCTATGTGTATTTACTTTGCTCCTAAGCGCCAAAGCGTGATAATATGTAGCCTATATGTTATTCTGATGTCTCAGCTATCTACATTCCAAATTTCATCCAAATCCATCTAGCGGATTCAGCGTTATAAGGTAACAAACACACTCACTCACTCACTCACTCACTCACAAACTTTCGCATTTATAATATAAGTAGGATGTTATAATGAAACAACACTCCGCCATGGTTTTTAATCCTAGTCTACAAGATAAACGCCGAAATTATGCCGTATGTGACAAATCACTCCATTTCAATACAATTGACTTTGCGCACAGATTCTTTCCGTATCTAGGGCCTTTCCTCTATGATAAAATAAATAAAGAAATTAAAATTTACCCCATGACTAAAACTATCTGTAAAAAAGAAACAATTGACTGGCTTTTAAAAATTTCCTACGATGAAACTGAAAATCTCCTTAGTGAGACTAATATAAATAGAATATTATGTTAATAAGTGTACCAAACTTAAACAAATAACAATCAATGAAACTGAATCCCTTCTGTAACCATATAGAAATAAAATATGTTAATAAATGTTTCTTATAAATAATAAAATATGTTATAAAATGTTATAATAATAAAATCTATCTATACTTATAATAAAACTCTAGCGAAGTCAATTCTGTACATTGAATATTTTTAGAAAAAAAGTATCAGGGGTTACTAAGTAAACTATACTGAATACAAAAATGCAAAAAAATCGGTCTATGTCTGTCTGTCTGTCTGTCTGTCTGTCTGTCTGTCTGTCTGTCTGTGTGTTACCTCATCACGCGAATACCGTTGAATAGTTTTCAGTCAAATTTAGGGCCGTGATAAGTCCTGGTTCTGGGAACAATCTAGGCTATCCGATGTTCAGAATACATTGCGGGTTGCAATTTTAACTTCGTTTTTTGTAAGAAATATTCATAATTTTGATATAGCTTCTTGAGAAGATATGTTAATAACGTGATACAGAAGACATTTCCGAAAAAAAAAATTCATTTCCGAAAAAAAAATCCGACTTGGAACCTCAATATCTCGGAAACCGTTGATTTCCTAGGCATAGTTCCTTGGGCAAAAATGATCGTTATAATGAGGACTATACAGGGTGTTAAAAGACCGCCAACAGACCCGAAAGCCACTAGACACCAAAACAAAGTACTTTTTCGATAAATTATTGTTGGGAAATTATTTTGGTTTTTTAGGTTATAATTTTGAAAAATATTCTTTCACGCAATGGACGTGTAACGCACAGAAGTCATATTGCGCAAGCGTAGGTATCAGATTATGTTACTTAAGCTTGAAGTGCCGATGTTTAGAATACATTGCGGGTTGCAACTTTAACGTCGTTTTTTGTAAGAAATATTCATAATTTTGATATGGCTTCTTGAAAAGGTATGTTAAGAATCCCCTGAAGCTCTGCCGGAGGGAAGATGGCCGGTGGACAAGGGCAGTGACAGAGTGGCGGCCGAGAACTGGACGACGATCAGTCGGAAGACCAGCAGCCCGATGGTCGGACGACATCGACATTGTCATAGCGGCGGAGGGTCCATGGATGCGGATGGCTAGGGACCGTGAGAGGTGGCGCGAGGGGAAAAAGGCCTATACCCAACAGTGAGCAGAGGTGGGCTGATGATGATGATGATGATGATGAAGCTCTGCAGCCCTCTCGCTCGCACTTTTGAACATTTTAATTTATTGTAAGAGAATGATTCAACTTTGGACGATAAAATATAGTTGCAGACATAGATAATAAACATGTAGACATACTTTAAATTTCACATTTATAGTTTAAAAAATAAATTACTGAACTACTACTTTTAACCGAAGTTCAGTGATATTTTTTTTTATTAGTAGGAATATGAAATCAAAAGTGTGTTCACATGTCGATAGCTTTATTATCTATGTCTGCAACTATATATTTTTATCGTCCAAAGTTTAATCATTCTCTTACAATCAATTAAAATGTTGAAAAGTGCGAGCGAGAGGGCTGCAGAGCTTCAGGGGATTCTTAAGAACTAGATACTGAATACATTTCTGCAAAAAAAAAGTATTGAAAAATCCGACTTTGAACCTCATTATCTCGGAAACCGTTGATTTCCTAGGCATAGTTCCTTGGGCAAAAATGTTCCTTATGATGAGGAAAATACGTGGTTTCCCGCTTTGTTGGCGGTCTTTTAACACCATGTATGTGGTCTCCCACTTTGTTGGCGGTCTTTTAACACCGCTCGGTATTCAATACAAGCACTCGCCGCAAACAATAATTTTGCATTCTTGCATAACAAATAACTATTGTTTACCGTTAAGCTGGATAGACAGAGTTATTAGCCGTATGCTTTGCTTGCTGGCTTAGCATGAGAATGAGTAAGACCTTATCTATGGGCTTATAACTTTATCTATCCCACTCTACGTCGAGGGAGATACATATTATAAACCCTTTTACTTCCTAATAAATTCTTATGCTAAGCTTCCTGGTATCTTATCACGGGCGATACCTTAATGTAAACAATACATATTTATTATTAAATTTATAAATGTATTGTTTAGATTAGGGTTTTTATTCTATTTTATTCTATTGCTTTCTTTTGAGCCCTGCTACCGCAAGTTAAGAAATAATAACTATTAAAATACCCCCGACATTTTAGCTTCGAATAAGCATATTTAATAAATTGCTGAACCAATTTTGACAAAACATAACTAAAAACATTCGCTAGAAAACCTGCTTTCAAATAAAATAAAAAAAACCTAAAGCTTCCAAATCGTTCACCCATTTAAGAGCTACGGTGCCACAGACAGACACACCCTCATAAACACTTATACAGACACACTAACAAAGCTGTCAAACTTATAACACCCCTCTTTTTTGGTCGGGGGTTAAAAAAAACCTTCCTTTTGAGTTTTCCTCCACAGTCGAATTTAAATTAAATGTCAAATGTGTAAAAACGCATACGAAGTCGCGGGCACAACTAGTATGTTATAAATACGCTAAACCCTGACACACCCTCTCACACACACACATTCACCCTCGCATTTACACACAGAGAGGACACAAACACACACACTCATGTTCACCCTCACTCGTGTAACTTGATGATACTTTTTCTCCATCCTTATGATAAAAATTGCATGCTTTGTTTTCACTGTAGCTACTCTAAGGCTTAATTCTAATTTACATACTTCTAAAGATACAAGTAAGGGGATATATATGCTGAAACACAGGCTTTAAGCCTAGTTCGGCAGCAACCAATCACAAATGGTTTACCAAAAAATTATGTACACTTTTTTTATGTATTAGCCTAAGCCAACTTTGTAACTTTTTTTGTGAATTAAATACTTTATACTTAGGTCCACTTGCGTCACCCAGAGTTAGCGAGTTAACTCTGAGTTAACGTCAAAATTTGTATGGAAATGTCAAGTTAACTCGGAGTTAGTTTGCTAACCCTGAGTGACGCAAGTCCGCCTTAGTGAATTAAATACTTATGTCGTGGCTCCCTCATGACATGACAACTCTTAGTAAACCTTATAGCTGACAGAAACACCTCAAAAGTTTGATAGTTTTTTACGATTTTTATCTGTGGAATTAAATGGAAAATATGTCGCGCCACAGATTAAAAAAAAACGCTGTCAAGAAGAGCCCTGATTTCTGCTAGATAATTTTCTTAGTACAGTTACGGATTGGTTTCTTGGACAAGAAACATAGTAAAGATTTAGGTCCGTGGGTAAAGATACTCTAAGCATCATCTTTTCTCGGTACTGGTAGTACTGTCCCACGGTTAACAGACGAAGCCTTGGCAACAATCCAAACGTGTAGTCAAAGCACCGAGACGGACTATAGCATTGTCGTGCATTGCCTTAGGGATACAAGCAAACTACAGCCTTAGGTAATGCTTGCCGATCACAATTATTATTGTGGTCATAGATACTATGTTAATCCTTCATGCTTTGTACACTTCAGCTATGTAGAACGTAATCTACAGAGGGTTAACTGATAATAATTAGAAAAGAAGCAAAAACCTCATCAATACAAAACAAATGAACCTAAACTCAAGGAGTTAAGCCATTCAACAGTTGGACTATGCACCTCCTGGCGCTATAACAAGATCAGCTTGGTGGCCAGCTACCAGCTATCATAACGTCATCCAAAATACATTTGCAATAACCCTAAATGATATATTTTCTAGATTTGTTTCATTATCATCATCAGCCTGTTGACATCCACTGCTGTGCTGAGTAAAGGCCTCTTCATGCGCACCCCACCGCTCACGATATTGTGCCAGACGCAACCACTGCTTTCCGGCCACTTGGGCTATGTCATCGGACCATCTTGCTGGTGGTCTCCCTTTGGTTTACATGATTGAAATTACTACAATTTAAATATCCTTGCAAGAGAAATGGTGCCAAAGAAGTAGAGTTAAAAGGTTAGAAGCTACTCTAGGTACAGCAAAGTAAGGGATACATTTTGCCTAAGCGTTGTTAATTCTTTAGAGTCGGCTATTCCGACAAATAATAAAAGTAAGTGAAACCGTTAAATTAATATAAAATTCTTTAGAGTGTTTTTTTTTATTACCTACTACTCAACATAATCTTTTGGGCAAGCCTACGTCTAGTAGCATGTCACAGGCACTGCAGCGTTTGAGGTTTTGAGGTGGTCCGAGTTGTAACGAGTGGAGTAAAATTTTCAAATGTAAATTATATTTGTTTTATTGCCATAAATTACATTGTATGTTTGTAATTATGTTCTTAAAAGTATAGTTTCAACGTAATTTTACTAATTAGGTATGGCAAAAGTATATAGGAAGGACAATGCAAAACATTCATGCAAATTATCATGAAAAACATTCACAAGTGGAGGTGTGATTGGACGCTCGCTGTTACATGGATGTAAAGGCCTTAGTTTTATTCTGAAAATACAAAGGTTGAGAGCTGGGGCCTTATCCTGTAACACAATAACACAATGGCGTATCAATGGCGTCCCAGGTAGAAGGATAAAACCGGGATTTTCTCGTTGTTCTCCTACAACCAGCGAACTAATCCTCTAGAATTAGACTCATAACATTCTTTGCTGTACTACAAAAACATTAAAAGGTCCGACACTGGACCGACAGCATTAATAAATCGCAATAAAAACCGTCAACCGGGAGCCCATTTTGGCACCATTGCGTTACAGGCTAAGGCCCCTGGCCGCTGCGGCTTGGCCGCTAGTGCGCTATTGGCCTAAGGGTTAAATGAAATTGTTAGAATCCTCAGCGCCGGTTACTGCATAAATGGGCAGAATTATGTGGCGGTAAAATGAGAGATAGAACAGCAATTAAATTTTTAACAGTCTCGTTCAAACACGAAAGTTTACTTACCTAGCTGGCGAAAAAGCTCACTGGTTAATTCTGGAGCCTTAAAAATATCTCACATAGACTTCCACTAGCCAATACCTTTGCTTCACGATCGTTATCGAGCTGCTTTCCTTCGGATATGCAGGTAACCAACGTATTCACAAGCTAGGGTAATAAGAAGGAAACATTCATTAAATTGACTTAAGTACACCTTTAACTTTTCATGCAAAGCATACTATATTATTTTTAATTCAATAAATTCAATAAAGTATACCTATCTTGTGTGACTCAGGCCCGGTTTCTGAATTAACTATCGTTCTGTCACGCTCTTTTGTGAGAAATCTGCAGAGACAGGACGATACTTATCCATTTGCTTAGCGAATTTCTCACTTCAGAAACCGGCAGTTAAGGTATGTGAAAATAAGTTTTGAGGACCGAACTAACGCTAACTATAGGTACTGATCACCGGGATGATAAGTAAGTAAGTAAGTAAGTAAGATATTTATTCGCAAAATAGAACAAGAGTAGTATGTAAAAGTACTTTCATATCGTCACAGTGCGAAGCGAAACGTAAAGGGTCGAGAGGAAGGTGAGGTAACACGGTGAAGAATTGCCAATTTTATTGAAGCGTGACTCATGAATTAGTAAAGTTGCAGAATGGGGGGTCGGCCGCAGATGGCGACAGGGAGATAGTTCCGGAAGGGCCTGCCAGAGTTTTTATCCCATCCCGAGCGATCCCACCTCAGTGACATATGGCGGTGCTTATCCCGGCAAACTACAGTAATTTCCCCGATCCAATTCGTGAATTGAACCAACGAATATTTCACGTGAATGTTGTCGCTCCCTATGATGAAGCTCCACGGATTCGACCCAAATAAAGATAAATTATATTTTTATACGCCAATTTCGGTCCCTTTGTTTCAAGACAAAAGGGTAGAGCCGAATGTTTTTTCCTCCTCGCTCAATATTGCCACTGTAAGTTTCTGGAATCTCCATTCTGCGTTGGAATATATGACAGTTTTATTGAAATGCCTTTATTGAATTGGAAATCGGCATTTCGTTTCGCGATAAGATCGTATTTTTTGGTACATTTTTCTATATTTGGAAGATATAGCATAATAACGCGGAGTCATTATTTTAGTTAGACATAATTAAACGTTTCCGAAAACGGACCTCCGTTACGGTTATTATTCTTCTTAATGATGATCCGTGGAGCAGGGTGGCGTCGTCGCGGCTTCCAGCCCAGCCATTTTTCATGAAGCCTCTTATTTATTAAACTCTATAGAGCGTGTTAGATTTTCCACGGCGCAGAATACGCGCACTATATCATTCATTACCCCGCATTCAATCCCTGGTCTTTTCCATACATTTTTAAGGAGCGAGAGTAGTATAAAATGAAAGTACTAGGTGCGCGTGATCTACGGAGCGAAATGAAAAAGTTCGACCGAATCCATTAATTACAAAAGTGCTCCTATTTTTCCTTGAGAGCTCGCAACCGGCAGGCTCGAAATAAATAAATTTATAACGGCCCCGGTACCTACTGAAATATAATCATTTGATGTTGATGAATTGCTGTCCTATACAGACAGCGACGAATTTTTCATCAGATTTTTCTAAAACTCTATTAATACCGAGTAAAGCCAATCATTTTTCAGGAATCGACTGAGCTCAAATGATTTTACGTACATACCTGCCTACCAAATTATTGAACGCAATGGCTTGAGCTTATTTCATTTCAACATACTACGGGGTAGTTTCCAAGACTTTAGCCAGGACTACGGGGAATTATTTCAGTCAGCTTAACAACCTTGCTCTCCCGAATTCCTGAAGTGCACAATATCCTTGCTGAAATTAACATTACCTATCTACCGCAACACTTGCCATTGTATCAAAGATGGTCCTGAGGTTTTAATTAGTGAGCCACCGCTACAGTTCCCAGAAGAGACATCTAGTTAATTATTCTTTGTTCTAGAACTTCGAAGACTTCCATTTTGGTCTGCCGTACTAAGAATTCACTGAGGTTTTGTGTCGTCATCGTCAGGAATCTCTCAACTTTAAACTTTGCAAGAACGGCAGAACGCAATCAGAAACTACACCTATTATAATTATTTAAAGAATACGCTTAAAAAACTCATTGTTTTGCTTCAGACCCTTTTTCACGATCTTACGATCACGTTTTGCATCGCGACAGAAGCGCGACGGTATCGCGTTTGCATCGCGACTGAATCGTGGTTACGGTGGGCGAGGGCACACAGCTAGCGACCGCACCGCGACTGTATCCATACGAACGCGCGACAGCATCGCTACTGCATCGCTACAGAAGTCGGCGTGGGCGAGAGCTCTAAAGTCGTCGGTTGTAGTCGGAGCCGGAGGACGCCACATTCGCATTTTTTTTATTAAACCGTTTGCCTCCGAATATGATTAATTATACAAGGTGTTACAAAAGTACCTAACTCTTTTTACAGGGTAATAGCACCCGGTGATAGGGATCACAACCTAAATATTTTTTTTACTCTACGACGTTACGTTAATTTTGAAATTAATAAAATTTTAACGATGTGGCGGGAGAAAATATTTTTTTAAATATTGTTTTCTGTACATATTTTTAAATTTGAGCTAATAAAAAAAAACATAAAAGTTATAAATTTCTCAATTTTGAGGTTATAACATACCCAACTAGCAAAATCTGGTCTTACAAGCGTCTCAAGACCACTCTTATATAACTCTTACAGACGTCTATAAGTGTCGAAAAGGGCGCACCTTATAAGAGCTATTTAGCCCTTACAGAGGTCTTAGTAGGGTCTCGTCGAGAGTTATTTCACTCTTATGGTGATCTGGCTTAAGGCTGATATAAGATCAATAAGTCTTATATCGGTCTTACTAATGCCGTACTAAGTGTAATTCACCTTATATTCGACTCAATGATCTCTTTGTAAGACCTATCAGAAATTTATAGTGAAGTACAGTCGGAAAAGTGAAAAAAAATAATAAAGTATTTGGTATTACTACTTTAATGTTAATGATGATAATAATTAAATGCCAAGTCATATCTTACTAGGTATTATACCGATAAACAACTTGCGGACTCGATTTCTTCGATAGTTTTCTAATTTAAATATCCAATATTTTACGGGCCTTATCTGGAATGCATATTGAATATCATAAAGTATTTTTATTATTTGTGAAATCTAAAAAAAATATAGACTACTCCATTGTTGACTTATAGCATACTTTACTAGGACTGATATAAGTCTGATTGTTCTTATATAACACTTGTTAAGTTCATTATAAGTCTTTGACTCTTATAAAACACTTGGCAAAGACATTTATAAGTCTGATTGTTCTTATATAACACTTGTTAAGTTCATTATAAGTCTTTGACTCTTATATAACACTAGGCAAAGACATTTAACCGCAGCCATACTTAATATTTTAGGGTTCCTTAATAAAATAAACAAACCCCCTAGTCCAGAAGTCTAGCTACTATAGTCCGTTTCCAGGGCAGGCGGAAAAGCGATCATTGACACGAAGTACTATGTTACCGTAAATATATAATGATTCGTGTCGCACTCCGTCACTCTCCTTACATTTCTGTATCGTTTTATATCGAAGCGTGTTTTTAGGTACGGGGTGGGGTGAGAGTTCCGGTCAGTCAGAGATAAAAAACCTGTTTCAACGTGCAACAGGTAGCGTCACGAGTTATGAGCGCTCGACGAAACTGGTGGGGATTTCTGCACAAGTGTGTACAATCGCACATCCTTATCATCAGAAAACGATTGTGAAACTGACACTGATGAACGTGACATCCCTGTTTAATATACTTAATGTATACTCATACCAACCTGTTTTTTTTCCCGCCACTTTGGTGTCGTTTCACCTTAACATAATTGTTTAATAATTACTAAACCTCATCGCTCATTAATGTGCCAGTTCATAGTCAACTTGTCAAAAATTCAAAAAACCTTTGGCATAAAAAATTTTGTTTACTTCTGTGATCCACTCAAAGGTTAATGATCGCTTTTCCGCCTGCCCTGGAAACGGACTATAGTTAGTACCTACATAGTTGCCCGTTAGCATTTCCCCTGTGGATTATGTTATAATTTATAAATTAAGTAATTTTAGACATACAATATGCAAGATAGTCAAACTTCATCTACATCTACACTTATTATAAAGAGGAAAAGTTTGTAAGTATTTATGGATGTTTATGGGGTTATCTCCAAAACGAATAATCCTATTTTAAATTTTTTGTCGTCAGATAGCTCATTTTCACTAATCTCATGGGAACTTGAATCACGTCCAGTCAAGTTCTGTTCAAGATTGTCAACTCTAATACCGCTTTCTTGTTGTACGGAACCATCGAACACATTTCCAATTCCAACTATTTCCGAGCGTGGTAAAAGTCGTAATGTCTCCGAATTTCGCACCAACTTTGTGAACTTCCTTGATATTTTTCTTCTATACGCTCCACTTCACTTAATTTTTTTCCATTTTTGCAAATCCATTGTTTATAACAATAATTTAAGCAACACAGTACTGTCACAAAAATAGTAAGGTTATCTCTTACTGAAGAGTTGTTTAGACCCTTGTAAGGTAAAACATGATCTTATATAACTCCTCACAAAGGTTTCGACTCTTTAATATGACTTGGTTGAGACAAAGTACATTAAATCTGATATAACACTTACTTGATACGCTACTAAGAACTAATAGGCTTATAGCATGCCATTATAAGTGCAAATAATTATTAAGACCAATAAGACTTATAGGATCCGCTTGTAAGAGTTTGCTCTTAGTAGCATCTTAAAAGTATATCTTACAGACGTCTATAAGAGTTCATTATAAGTCAAATAGGTCTTTAAGTGCAAAGTGTCTTTTAGCGTGCTTATAACTGTATATCGGTGACCGACGATATCGGTGATCGAATCTCGAGTCTCAAGTGGAAATGGGCAGGACACCTGGCGAGGAGGGAAGATGGCCGGTGGACAAGGGCAGTGACAGAGTGGCGGCCGAGAACTGGACGACGATCGGTCGGAAGACCAGCAGCCCGATGGTCGGACGACATTGTCATAGCGGCGGAGGGTCCATGGATGCGGATGGCTAGGGACCGTGAGAGGTGGCGTGAGGGGAAAAAGGCCTATACCCAACAGTGGGCAGAGGTGGGCTGATGATGATGATGATGATATAAGTAACTGTACTTAATCAAGAGGCATATAATCCTTTTATAAGAGTCAAGTACTTATGGCGGATGGCTTATAAGGCTATTTTGCTAGTTGGGTATTTTATTAATTATTTTTTTTTACAGATTTGACATTCTGTTGACCAGTAGGTAACACCCTGTAAAAAGAGTACATTTGTAACACCTTGTATACGTATGAGTCCATTTTAAGGATAAGCAGGTCTTGTTTCAAGATTTTTGGGTTTTAGTTTTCAACATCTATTTTTTTTCCTAAAGTCTATGCGGTTTTTTCAACGCCTTTCAGGGGCTAATCGCGAACGCAACGCCATCCAATTTCGGCTAGAGATAAAAGACGTAATAAGTAACAAGCAGATGGTGCTTCTTGTATTCCACTTAACTCTGATTACAAACAAGGCAACATTAATTATCTTTTTGCTTGGGAGATGCTCCGAGTAATTTACGTGGCCTCCCGAAAATAATTCAGCCAAATGGTCTGTCGCGAAACCTTTGCATTGTTGAAAAAGATAAAACGAAGAATTTTAGTGACTTGGAATTGATCTTTTAAGACACCGATGGTGCTTCTCCTTGACTAAATTTGACATTTGCTGATCGGTTTGCTAAAAAAAGGTTCACTTTGCAATCTTATGGAGTAAAAAAATAATTAATTATTAAGACCTTTAAAAATTGGTTTTACCTATTGGAAAGAAAGTCTAAATAAAGCCTAGGAGCTCCCAGCTTTGTACGAAAAAAATACTAGATTGATCACCAGCGTCTCCAGCTTTAGGTATCGAGTGCCATCAGAATGAGTATGGTTCGTGCTATGGCCTCGGGGAATGCTTAGTAGGCAGTAATAAGTTTGCGGTTATTTCATTATTTAGAGGTACAGATACTTGTCTGCCTTCTTCAAATGTTAATAAAAGTCTTGTTACGGATACCTCGGCTTGTTATTACTTATTTTAAGGCGCGGATTATCGAGCTTACCAAATCTTTTTTTATTATTTGTAGCTGTATTTTCACCAAGTGTTTGGGTAAACCTGTTACGTTAGGAAAACAGTCATGTCCGAGACAGCTAATTAAAAGTACTAAGTAAAGTACTAAGAAAACCGGGAGGGCAGTTAATTAAAAGTACTAAGTAAAGACTGTTCAGAAACAGTAGAAGGAGAATGCTGCTGCTAAGTGGTGAGATCGATATCTAGTAGAGAGTACTACCTTTTGTTATACTCGTAATACCTATAACTCTAACTAGGAGGGGAGCTACAAAAGTTTTAAAAGCGAATACAACGCTCCGAATCTACCCAGATTCAGATGGCAGTCGTACACTCCGCTTGCTGTAGAGATAATGATACTTTAAGTCATCACAGCGAAAGAATATAGCAACAAACTACAAATCAATTTTTTGTCTCCACCTTCACGTATAAAGAACAAATGATTTCAACCGCGACGAAAAAATCGACCGCACAAAGACGGGAGAGCTTCCTTCCCCTTCATTTAATTTAAAAATCTGCTGAACGCTCAATCCGTGACCGGAGAGCGGTAGAGAGGCAAGGCAGCTAAGAACGGAACAAAATCCATCCACCGTCAGTCAGCGATTTGAGTAATTGATAATAAGATCCTGCCTCCTCCGGTGGGCTGGCTAACTTTGTTTGAGAAGGTAAAAGGCGCACGGTAATTGCATTGCCCCTTGCAGATCGTTATTGTTAACTCAGCAGTAGGCATTTTGTTACTTGAGACGCTGCGAATGGACCTGATTGCGTTTGAACAATCCACCAAGCGCTTTCAAAGTAACCGTATAACCTACAAAAAAAAAAAACACTGTAAGTAATACCTACAATAAATCTAGGTTTAACAATATCTGTTGAAAAACAAAGATTAGTAGTTTTTACACGACATTCGTCACAACCATCGCAATATCGAGTTTAAAATGGGTTATTGTGATAGACCTGCAGCACGTAGCATGATACATTGATCGATCCGATTTGACCCGATATACCCCAACTCTAGGTAAATCCACAGCTAAGTAGAGAGAGAGTAGACTTCGCTGAGTCTGGGAAAAATATTTTTTTGGCCCGGTCGCGGTTAAAAATTTAGATTTTTTTCGACTTTGAAAGTTTAAATATATGGATAGGCTAATAATTTGTCTGACGCACAGGATTGTAATCTTCCAAAAGCCGGATACGTGCGGGCTTAGGAGATTCATTATAAAATCGAAATTAAAAAGGCCTACGCGGGCAGAATTAAGTAATTGGACGGGCGAGGCAAAGGCCCCATCAATTAGATGGATCACTGATTTTACAAGCACGGGATGTTGTATACCTACCCTAGCTACCTTTTTAATTCTAAATTAAACCTCTGCTAAGCCTCCGTTATTCAATGTTTAACTTGAGGATTACTGCTACGGAGGATGGATAACTCACAAAAGAAAAACGATCTGAGGTAACAAACATAAAAAAAATCGGGTCGTATTGAGTACCGCCTCCTTTTTTGAAGTCGGTTAAAAGGTACTTACTGTAACTGAACCTAAACCGACATATTTATTTAATTTTATTAACTCAACAGCACAGTTTTCTTATGAACTTCAATAACAAAAAAAACGACCAAGTGCGAGTCGGACTCGCGCACGAAGGGTTCCATACCATTATGTATAAAAACGGCAAAAAATTCACGTTTTTTGTATGGGAGGCCCCGTAAATATCTACAGGGTGCACTTTAAGTCGATAGCGGAACTTTAAGTAGGCCGTCTACTGATCAATACAAATAAGTTGTAATAGGTGGCTAAAAAAACTGAGCGAAAAAAATATCTGCAGTTCCATACAAAAGGTCGACTCACAACAGCAGAAATTTTTTTCGCTCCATTTTTTTCGCCACCTAGTAGATGTTGTTTGTATTGATCAGTAGGCAGCCTATTTAAAGTTTCGCTATCGAATTAGAGTGCACCCTGTATTTTGTTCTAATTTTTTGTATTTGTTCTTATAGCGGCAACAGAAATACATCATCTGTGAAAATTTAAACTGTCTAACTATCACGGCTCATGAGACAGCCTGGTGACAGACGGAGTCTTAGTAATAGGGTCCCGTTGGGTACCCTTTGGGTAAACTATACCAGGTGGTACGAAAGTACCTAACTCTTTTTACACGGTAATAGCACCTGGTGATAGGGATCACAACCTAAATATTTTTTTGCTCTATGACGTTCAGTTAATTTTTAAATTAATAAAATGTGAACGATGTGGCGGGAGGAAAGTATTTTTTAAATATTGTTTTCATTGACTTTCACAATTTTTTAACAACTCAAAGCTATGCAAATGCACCTACACGCACAAACATATTTTTAAATTTGAGCTCATAACAAAAACAAAAATGTTATGATTTTTTTTCAATTTTGAGGTTGTAAAATAAAAATTGAATTTTTCATCTTATTTTTACAGATTTGACATCTTGTTGACCCGTAGGTTACACCCTGTAAAAAGAGTTAGATACTTTTGTAACACCTTGTATAAGGCCTTGGCATCTACGTAATGAGATGATTTATACAGCGT
Source organism: Zelleria hepariella (assembly GCA_949319315.1). NCBI lineage: Eukaryota > Metazoa > Arthropoda > Insecta > Lepidoptera > Yponomeutidae > Zelleria > Zelleria hepariella. The sequence continues at coordinate 19,463,750 of OX439378.1, read as the reverse complement.
CCAGTGGCATCTTCACGCACACTAGATGGATGAAGAGACCACTCGACGCTGCAGTGCCTGGGACATTGTTTTAGATAGAGTAGGCTTGCCCAGCATCTATAGCATCCTGACAGCTTAGTCGGCCTAGCCGGAACCCTAAAAAAGACATGATACAAAAGACAGGCAAGGCTCCACATGGCGAGGCCAACTTGCGCAGTGAAATAAGAGCCAGCTGAAGACTGCGAGTGATATTACTCGCCACCGTGTTGTATAAGACGACACGGCCGGAGCGGTGAAACTATCTGCCGGAAAATATCACTTGAAGCAGGTTCACTCAGCATTAAGTGCGGCAACCCTTAAGACTACCTAGTCCGCGTTTCATTATTTTCAATTTCAATTTAATTTATTTGCCATAAATTACATGTGGTTTGACAAAGGAGTTCTTATGTAAGTAGGTGTATCGATGTAATTTTACCAATTAGGTGTAGCAAAAGTAATTTTAAGTATGGAAAACCTTAACCTATAATGCATATTCCTCCAAAAGTTCTGTGACTTTGTAATAGTTGTTAGATAACAACAGTTTAAATATTATTATCATCAGCCTACTTCTTTCCACGTGAGGATTATAGCTATGGAGGATAGATAACTCACAAAAAGTTTTACGGTGGCAGTCGAATTCCAATAGAAGGCTGGCGGCCGGCGGCGCGGCGCTACACGCAGTGAGTGTCGGCTCGTAGCACAGCTACGGCGTAGAAGCGTAGAGGCGTAGAGGCCTACGCGCGCCTGATTTCTTGCAGCAATACTGTGGCGCACTGTGATTTGCTGGCAGCATCAATAACGCGGAGTAAGTATTGTAGAGGGTGATGTGTGAAAAGATAGTATGTAAGTACTTATAAAAAAGTGTATATTGGATACTCACCACCGGACTAAGACCGAGCACTTAGTTGGCACGATACCTTGCGTGATGTGACAATATTTCACAGTTGTCTGGTTTTGAGTCTAATGGTTAGTTACGTCGTTATTGTACTAAGTTAACTCTCTAATAGTGACAAATTGGTGGTGAAACTATCTGGACGCCAGCTGTCCGGTATCACCGCTCCGCAAACGAGCGAACTTCGTTCAGCATTCACTTTGCTTTTTAGTTTGCAACTCTGGGCCTTGGTATGTTTAGCGCAGTAAAAGGACGATGCCAACAAACATTATTCAAAGTTCACTTCGAGGCAAAGAACCTATATTGCTTTTAAATTGTCACTAGAAGATTCAGAAGCGAGGAAAACTAATTTACAAAATACAAAAGTTTCGGACGAGAAACTTTGGGACTTCAAAATGTAACTTAAAATACTTTATTTTCAGAAGCTAAACCAGTCTGCCCGATAAGCATAAACAATAAAGCTTGAAACTTTATAGCAAAAGGCTATTGGTTTGTTCGTTGCGTTGTGGACAAAATAGAGCGATAAGTCTCGATTTCAGAACTATTAAAATTGTTAGATTGTTTCTACGGTGGGTGACTTCGAGCATGGCTACTGTTTTCTGAGTAGAGCGCCGTGTAAGAAGATGAAGTATGTTAATTATTAGTATTAGCTCTCTAACTGGCCCAGATGTTTGACAAACTGTTGGCTGGCCGTAATACTTTGATATTGCGACTGATTATTGGCTTAATCTTATCTTTAGACAATATTGAGAAACTAATTTAAATATTTTTTATTTTGGTCCAGTAGTTTTGTTTTTATGCGCTAAAATGTTTTGTTCCTATGACCGCCAACAGTATGCAGACCGTCGCGTGACGTCATAAAACCGTATCTTTGAAACGTTGTAAAATCCAAACTACTGAACCAAAATAAAAAATATTGAAATTAGTTTCTCAATATTGTCTAAAGATAAGATTAAGCCAATAACGGACTTTCGGACAAAAAACTTTGCCTTCCGAATTGTCCGGGGAATCGACGCTTTTACGAGTGTCGCACATTTTGTTATGTCAGAACTATTTACAAAGTTAAGGTACTTATAAGTATTTTTAAGTTAAGGTACTTAATATTATGGTTGAGCGTTATGGGCACTTTTGCGTCAAATGGGTCCCGGGGGTGGACTTTTAAAATTATTTTTTGATACATTTTTTCTCTTTTTATCAATGTATTAGTTTAGTTATAGGTTGACGAAGCCTCTTGTGTTTGTTTGTTTGTGTTATGTTTTGTGTACATTTTGATTGTGTTTTGATTGAATAAATATTTACTATAAAAATATAGTTTAAATTTACTAGCAGAGTCTGTCTATCTTTCCAGTTTATCAGCGTAAAAAAAAAATACATTCAGAACGCAAGCAAAGCCGCGGACGTAAGAGCATAATCCTAGATAAATGAATCAATTACTGCGCAATTTTCGCTCAAAGACAGTTGACAAAGAGTTCCTTTCGTGGCCTCGCTGAATAGGTATTCGACGCTAATCACCGAACTTTATATTAACGACGTCGCTTATAATGACGGAGTTCAAGCGGCTGTGATGTAAGGGTTACATTTTGTTGCTTAGCAAAGGCATCAGCCCCCCTAACATTGCAGACCAAGACGTGACTTGTATCTTACCTAGCCTGCGAGATACTCCTTCTTTCTACTGGAGGTAATGTAGGTATGTTAGCGTTATGTTTTTACGAAACAGGTTCTACTGAGTAAACTGTAGAATAAAATAAAAAAGCAAAGCTAATATCGCTAATGTAAGCAATGGACTAGTACGATTAATACAATTAGCAAGAAGTCGGGGCAGTGTGTGATAAAGAAGACGCCTACGCCAAACAGTGGGAAAAATTCTTGGGCTGCATAGACTGATAGATAAATAGAGCTCAAGGTCGATATTCTAACTAAAAGAAAAAACATGATTCCGTAGCTTTCATTAAGGTAAAATACATATGCACCACGAATCATTTGTAAGAATCGTTAAGCCATGTCAGAGGCCCTTTGGGGGGCCTAAAAACTTTGAAATCAGGGTTGGCTACTACCTCATACGATAACCTTTGTATGATTTGTGATTTACCTACTTGTAGATGACTCTCCCCATGATGATATTTAGCGAGTAACATAAAAAACGGAAAATTGACAGTTGAATAGATAAGCTAATCGGTTTTTCTATCCCACACTGCCCAAAGGAACCCTAATACAACAGCGATCGGTTCAATGTTCGAAAATTGAATTCCGGTTGAACAATCCTAACTTCCATTACCCTCAACCAAAACCGCCTTCAAACCCTGTTTTTTTTTAGGACTCAGCTTTTGAGCTCAGTTGAGATAACCGATATATTCGAAAGGTGCGTTGTTCGTCAAATTACATAGGAAAGTAATTTTAATTCCGTTCTGGATATCGAACTTCACTTGGTCCATGATAATATCGAAAACAAGATTGGGTCATTTAGGTAGTGCTTTAAAACAACCTAGATATGTAAACTATTTATTCATACAAATTACAATCATGTTTTGACACTGGTCAATCCGTCTAGTGGCCTATGAACATTTGGTCAAAAAACTATATACGTTTTTATCGCTGCTCGAAAACACAGAAACGTTGCTAAAACCTACTCATTAATATTTATATTTTGTAAGTATATATGTTACCGGCCAAACCCGATTTAAGGATAAACTAGTTTCGCCTAGGCCAAACTAGTTTATCCGAACGTCGTATGGATAAACCGGTATGTCCTAGGCCAAACTAGTCTAGCCGAAGCTCTTAAGGAGAAACCAGTTTAGCCTAGGCCAATCTAGTCTGGCCTAGCAAGAATATGTAAGCTTCAGGATAAACTAGTATGGCCTAGCCCGAGCTTATACAGGGTGGCCCAAACATAGACGTCAAGCGAGAAAATCTAGATAGCTGACACTGAGGGCTACCCGAATCACCCCCATGTATGTTCAGCCATTTTTTGTCGTTTAGAAGTTATGAGGCTTTTAAGGTTTTTTTGTAAAAAATTACCTAGCATTCGATTTTATTTTGTAACTTTTTTTCCTTTGGTTTTTTCAGCAATATTTTTTATTCTTTAGAGTCTCAGATAAATTATCTATCACAAAAAAAATAATGATCAGCTATGGACTTTAAGAAGATACTGCAATTTGGAGCCAAAGTCCAAAAATGTTGTTTTCGAGAAAACATCACTGAAATAGTTAGTATGGGGAAAAAAATAAGTATAGGTTTGAAGGACTTTTTATTGATTTCAAAAACTTTCCCAAAGCCTCATTCTTCAGAATAATTCAAAAAACCTGTCACTTTATGGGACTTTTATTCAAGTAATTTGCGATCAAAGTCGAAAAACTGGAGTTGGAAGAAATTTTATTTCAATCGATTTTCATTTATTTTGGTCGATTCGGACAAAAAACATTGCGGATCGGCTTAAAATAATCTGTCAGTAGGATCTGCATTAGAAATTCACGAAAAAATAAAAAATAACGTTTTGAAAGTAAATTCGATAATAAATAATTTAAAATTCAAATAATGAAAAAAAAAGAACAAAAAAATAAAATATTTTATGGTTATTTTTTATTTTTTTCGTTAATTTCCGATGCAGACCGTGCTGACAGGCAATATCAAGCCTATTTGCAATGTTTTTTGTCCGAATCAACCAAAATAAATGAAAATCGATTGAAATAAAATTTCTTCCAACTCCAGTTTTTCGACTTTGATCGCAAATTACTTGAATAAAAGTCCCACAAAGCGACAGGTTTTTTGTATTATTCTGAAGAATGAGGCTTTGCGAAAGTTTTTGAAATCAATAAAAAGTCCTTCAGACCTCTACTTATTTTTTTCCCCATACTAACTATTTCAGTGATGTTTTCTTGAAAACAACATTTTGGGACTTTGGATCAAAATTGCGGTATCTTCTAAAAGTCCATAGCTGATCATTATTTTTTTGGTGATAGATAATTTATCTAAGACTCTAAAGAATAAAAAAAATTGCTGAAAAGACGAAAGAAAAAAAAGTTACAAAATAAAATCGGATGCTAGGTAATTTTTTTCAAAAAAACCTTAAAGGCCTCATAACTTCTAAACGACAAAAAATGGCTGAACATACATGGGGGTGATTCGGGTAGCCCTCGGTGTCAGCTATCTAGATTTTCTCGCTTGACGTCTATGTTTGGGCCACCCTATTGACGAATGATTAGGTATGAATGTTACCATATCTCGTAAACTAAGAGGTTTAGCGCAAAAAAACGAAATTTTCGAACCCCTTAATAACCGCGGAACCAAGCCTTTTACTTCTATACGTGTTCTAAAAACCGACATACAGGGTGTTAAACATACAGGGTATTCCTGAAAGTGTGACAGACAGTCGAAAAATATTTAAAACAAAGGTTAGGTCAGTAGGTTTGGTTGGCGACACACTGACATACCTCTTTTTGTTTACGAATGGTCCTTTAAACCGGACAAAACCGGACATACCGTAGACTTTTTGAATGTAGACCTTTTCAAATACGGCCTCTAAATGCGTCCCCTACTGCTCAGATAATTACGGCGGGTTTGTTAATTTTAAGAAAAAGTACTAGGCTAGCATAAATAAGTAGAATCTGTGTTACCCCTACTTAAATAGGGCTAGACTAGTTAAATCTTTTTCGACTGTCTGTCACACTTTCAGGAATATCCTGTATGTTTAACAGTTTTTAGAACAGGTATAGAAGTAAAAGGCTTGGTTCCGGGGTTATTAAGGGGTTCCAATATTTCGTTATTTTTGCGCTAAACCTCTTAGTTTACGAGATATGGTAACATTCATACCTAATCATTCGTCAATATCAGCTCGGACTAGGCCATACTAGTTTATCCTGAAGCTTACATATTCTTGATAGGCCAGACTAAATTGGCCTAGGCTAAACTGGTTCCGGCTAACTGGTACCGACATACCGGTTTATCCATACGATGTTCGGATAAACTACAGGGTGCACTCTAAGTCAATAGCGAAACTTAATGTAGGCTGTCTACTGATCAATACAAACAACATGTACTATGTGGCGAAAAAAATGGAGCGAAAAAATTTCAGCTGCTTCATACATTTCGCGCAGTACTGAGTCGACCTTTTGTATGGAACAGCTGATATTTTTTCGCTCCATCTTTTTCGCCACCTAGTACAATTTGTTAGTTTGGATCAATAGACAGCCTACTTAAAGTTCCGCTATCGACTTAGAGTGCACCCTGTAGTTTGGCCTAGGCGAAACTAGTTTATCCTTAAATCGGGTTTGGCCGGTAACATATACATATACAGGGTGTTAAAAGACCGCCAACAAAGCGGGAACCACGTATTGTCCTCATCATAAAGATCATTTTTGTCCAAGGAACTATGCCTGGGAAATCAATGGTTTCCGAGATAAAGAGGTTCAAAGTTTCAAAAATTTTTTTATTTGCAGAAATGTGTTCAGTATCAAGGCTTTAACATTTCTTCTCAAGGAAACATATAAAAATTTTGAATATGTCTTACAAAAAACGACGCTGAATTTGCAACCCGCAATGTATTCTAAACATCAGCACCTTGAGCGTAAGTAACCTAAGTTTATGTCAACGCTTGCGCAATATGAATTGTCTGCGTTACACTTCCATTACGCGATAAAATAATTTCCAAAATTATAACCTAATAAACCAAAATTATTTCCCAGCAATAATTTATCGAAAAAGTACTTTGTTTTGGTGTCTAGTATGCGTAGCTTTCGGCTCTGATGGCGGTCTTTTAACACCCTGTATATTAAGTTGTGTAGTTCTGTCAGTGTTATTCAATGCGCATAGAAACCCTGTCGTAAGCGCATCGCGGCGAGTAGGTAAGTAATACCGATATACACACACTGGCACGTGCATGGAACGAACGCCCATTTAACTTCGTTTTCAGTCCCACTCTAAAAATAGGCATACGTTTCTGTCATCTCGTTAGTGTATCGCATCGATTCGTACTTCAGTTCGCCATTCAGTAGCGGATCCAGGAATTTGTTATGGTTATATCCCGCGCTGACGGGCGCCCAAAAATTTATTGCTTTCAATCTAAAATTATGTTTGAGGTGGAAGAAAAAATACACTATTCTATAAAGAGATCTCGTCGCGCCTGGTTGATGCCTCAGGTGACCAGAGGGCCGGTGCCTACCTCGGGCAAAGGCTGAGCCTCGCCATCCAGCGGGGCAACGCCGCCAGCCTTCTGGGCACCCTACCGAGCGACGGCGGCAATCTGGCCCAATTTTTTTATTTAAATTAAATAGGATAGTTTTCTTTTTATTTCTTAGGTACACTTAAGTTAATTGATATCCTCAATAGAACATTATAATGCGCGGCTGAAAATTTTTAGATTAGTCAAGGTCGACTCATGTGCCTTTGAAGGATTTGGGGGGGAGTTAGGCTGAAGCCACCTAGCCCCCTCCCTAAATTCGCTACTGTCACCATTCAATTAGGAAGTCTAGCGAACCACCTCGCACCGTCCGACCGAAAATGGAATTGTTTACTACTTGAGAGGGAACGCGGGTAACCTCAACTCCATACAAAAGGGGAGACCTGTTTCCTCCCTGGATAATTGTTTTAGAATAAATATGTTTATGCCATTCAATCTATATTTACCTCTGACATGTCCCTCTGTTTTCCTTTTTTTATTATTTTAATATTTATTTAATCCAATTATCCAGGGAGGAAACGTCTCCCTTTTTGTATTTTTTGTATGGAGCAGCCGGCTACCCGCGTTCCGTCTTAATGTTGGCGCAGCCTTTCCCAACCCTTTTCGTGGGCAGATCCCTTTCGCCACCTTACCGTGAGTCTCGATATGGGGGTTCAAAAGTACTTATTTGCGATATAAACTTTAGTCTATTTAATTCTCAAAACCTCGGTAAAAATCGAAAGTAAGTCATTACGGATTTCAGGCATTATGGGACCAACGCGAATTTAAATTCAGGAACAGTGATTTATCAAGCCGTTTTGACATTCGTTATGGACCGAAGGGTTTTTATATTTGTCCGGATGGACACTTACTTAATTATCACTTTACACGTCATTCTATCTTGAAAGGCTTCCTATTTATATAAGCACCACCACTTCCGAAACCATTTCATTAGGACATGTATCTCTACTTAGATAGTCCGCGGACCCCCAGGTTGTGAAACCCAGCTACTTTACGTAAGAGCCGCAATAATAATTATAAGTAATAATTGGTGTTATTAGGTTACCAAGTTAGTTTAAATATTTAATCCTTTGCCCTCTGCTCCGCTTGCATACCATACATTTGAATCGAGGTCTATTGAGCGTACATTCCTCTCCCAAAGTATTTAATTGAATCCACATTATGGGCTTTGTGTTGCTTTTTTATTGCAATCGGTTGAATAGTTTAGTTGCCACAAAAAAAATAATTATTTAAGATTTTTTTATTCGTTGTTTGTTAAGACTGAACTCATTCAGTAAGAAATATATATTATACAGGATTCGGCTTACTTTTATTGACCGAGCGAACGAAGTGCATGTGTATAAAGGCATTCTTAATCCTACATCAAATTATGCTGATAATTTGTGCAAACCAACAGACATACCTACAAATTATATTTATACATATTAAAATGTTAAAATTCATGGTCTTCCTTTTATTTCTGACACTATGTTATTTAGCAAAAAGAAAATCCTGATGATGAAGCCTTTCGATCGGTATGATAAAGCTACAGAGCAATTATTTTTCTCATGTAACGGGTTCGATTCCCTGTTCAACCATGTAATTATTTAAATATCTATGAATGCAGTTTAAATTGTTTTTTAAATTCAATTATTGTCTTCTTTCAGTAAAATGTTCCATCTACAATATTCAAGGTACTTTCCCTCCATGTGGCAAAGCCGTGGGACGCCCTGTATATTCACTTTGTTGTTAACAATCCCCCTTAAGGCTGGAAGATAGCATCGTGGCGGGAAATTCAAAATTTTCACAGTTTTTTACATTTTGTAGCTAAACTGAGCTATTTTTGTTCAGCGATTTTTCGTTCGCGGCAATAAAACAGTATTGTTTTCGTTATTGTAAACAACAGAACATCAATAATTCAGCCGATTATGTGTTCTGGTCTACGACAAGTTTTTTGGGCAGTATCACTGTTTCGTAAACCAGAACACATAATCGGCTGAATAATTGTTTTTCTGATGTTTACAATAATGAAAATAATACTGTTTTTTTGCCGCGAACAAAAAATCGCTGAACAAAAATTGCTACACCTTGCTATCGTCTACCCTTAAATTGAGAATGCAATCAAATACAACAAAACCCCTTAACAGCTTTATAATAATCGAGATTTCCTGTTCCTTGTTATAACGTTACACAGAAACGTTACTTTAATTGCTTTTATGTACCAGAAAATACCAATTCACCACCACAGTAACTATTAAAAATTAAAATACATATTTCTAACTACCTGTCTCTAAAATAAGCACCGTAAATATTCCCATTATTAAATGTAAAAAAAACGGTTCATTTCAATAAGAGCCATTACCATAACTATATGGACTTTGACGGTTGACGCATGAGAAGATTTTTTTAAATATATAAACGCACCATAAACCACTCTCCTTTTGATTAATCTAAGCTTATTTCCAAGACACCAACGCAAAATTTAAATAAAATAAGAGAAAAAAACCCTAGTCTCAGCGAAGTCTACTAGTCTATCAGCCTACCAACTCCCAGCCTAGTACGACAAAATAAATCCATTTTTCACCATTTCTCCAGCTACTATAGGTAACACCGGGATTTAAACCTGGGACCTCACGTTCTACGTGAAAATCGCTAATCCCACTAGGCACACTTTTTCCCAGGTAATAAATAGGACATGCACAATAATTTATTGTACCGGCTACAATCTTATTTTCCTCTTGGAAGAGATCTTCCGTGGTATAATAAACCAAGTGGCTTGTCGGGACAAAGTTAATTCACTAGCGACTTCCGAATGCACTTTGCCATATCGCTGTTTACAAAGGAGGCAACCATGCTATTTGGTTTGTAACAAAATTAATTAACAACTTGCAGAGAATCAAACTTTGGGGGTCTATTGTAGAGTCACAGTCATACTTTTGTGTATGAAACCAGGAACAATGCGAAGAGGAAAGAGAATATTAGGAAGGAAGACCTCACCACCAAGTGGGATTAAAGTTTGGAAGATAGAAAGAAAGAGAGTTATGCTTTGTGTTACCATACTAAACTATATATTTTATGCTATCCCATTCAATAATCATGCTTATAAACCCAGCGCCAACCACCGACCACCTAAGTTTTCTCTATCATAACAGCAAAATTTTCTTTTCTATCTCACTTTTGAGAGAGCACTTTACATGACCCCGGGAACCACTCATCTCGTGAAGCACGGTCAAGTGTAAAAGGGTTCTGAGTTTTTCTACAAGACATGATCTTGGAATTATTAGCATATCCGTATCTTTCCAACAATGGCTTTATTACATTCTCTACTGCAGCTTCTTTATTGCAACGTCTTGAAATTCTTTACAATACCCTATTTCTTGGAATTAAACAACGTAGGTAGTGCTTCTGAAGCGTAGCGTATCCATTAGTTTCAACAAAAGGAGGAGGTTCTTAATTCGACGCGTCATCAGCAAAATCAGCATCATCACTCCTTCTGCCCACTACTGTGTATAGGGTTTTTCCCCCTATCGCCAGCTCTAACGGTCCCTCGCTATCCGCATCCATAGACCCTCCGCCGACAAAACGATATCGTCCATATTCATCGGGCGCGGTCAGTCCATGGATGGGTGACCGCTAGTGGCGCTTCCGTGCTTCGGAAGGCACGTTAAACCATTGGTCCCGGTTGTTGTTGATTAATAATAATTGGTACACACGACAGCACGTAGACCCTTACACGCGTGCACTCTATTCACTTACGTTACGGGTGACTTTGCAACAAAAATGTACAGTCTCACGTGCTGTCGTGTGTACGCCATGTCAGAGGCCCTTTGCGCAGCCTAAAAATTCTGGAATAGGGTCGGCCTCATAGAATAACCTAACCTAACGCGTATAGAAATTAAACTTCGCAAAATGTAATCGTAAAGCAGCTGGCTATACCTACTTACAGACTAACCTTATTATTGGTATACCAATTTTTTAGATACACACCCAGGAATCACAAGGTTCACATCGTATTGTCGAAAGTCTTTTTGTTGAATGTTGTACTATCGACAGCGAATAACTGATTTGTTGGATCATCGGTGATAATTTTTCGAATGTATCGTTTTATAAAACGTCCTATCAGAGTTAAGTCAGAACGTAGTTAGAGCTAGAGCAATGAACCAGTGAACCGCAGGTTTCTTTCTGATGTTTCCTTCAGCAATAACGATTGCATTACATACTATAAATCATAATGAATAATGTTGGGCTATTGTCTTAAAGAATAGCCGCCTAGTGCGTGCCCCCGCGGCGCCCGGAACTCTCTAGCAACTTTCCCTGAGTGAACTCCACCCGCTGTGCTTTAGTGGAATCTTGGAAATCTGATTATGGCGTAGTCAAAGGTTTGGTGCATTTAACGAGGTTTATTGGCTGACGTACGGGACAGCGCCCGTTCTAGGATTATTACATACATTCCCACAGTGATGGTGCAACCACCGGTTACAAATCACACTAATATTATAAACGCGAAAGTTTGTAAGAATGTTTGGATGGATGAATGGATGTTTATAAATGACTCTTTCACGCTGAAACGGCTGGGCGGATTTGGATGAAATCTGTTGACCTTGAAGAGCCAACGGGTTAAGATAGCTTACACGCCAGAATAACACAAATGCTATAAATTACTCGATTTTTCTTGCGACTTTAGCCGCACTGAAAAATACTGAAAAATATAGGCATCTGTTTATCCATTTTTTATCTTTTCGCGCGCGGACGAAATACGTCCTAACACTATGCTCTGATGAGTTCACGTGGTTGTTGGGCATAAAACGTGGTGCTTTGGAGCATAATTCTCCTGCAGCTACGAATCTATAGCCATGAGGGTGCAAAAGTAATTTTCCAACGAAAGTGGGTATTCGAGCGCTTGTGGTTTGTGGAAGTTTAAAATAGGTTTGTGGAACTTTAGTTGAACATTTTTAGGTTGCCAAGGCGTTTTTAAAGTAGCTCCCTAGACGAAAATGCAAGTTAGTTGGCGAGTAAAATAGTAAGAATTAGAAGGTTCGCTTCGACCATAAGCTCTACAACATTACAGTTGTATGGTATTCAAGCACAAAATTGTCAATTACCGTGTGTGAATCTCCTGAAAAACTAAGTTACACCTGTATTCTCTAAAAAATAAGCATCATGAATATTCCATTTAAACATCTTCTTCTTAATATACAGGGTGTTAAAAGTCCGTCAACAAAGCGGGTAACCACGTATTGTCCTCATCATAATGAACATTTTTGCCCATGGAACTATACCTGGGAAATCAACGGTTTCCGAGATAATGAGGTTCAAAGTCGGACCTTTTTTTTTTCAGAAATGCATTCAGTATCTAGTTTTTAACATACCTTCTCAAGAAGCCATATCAAAATTATGAATATTTCTTACAAAAACGACGTTAAAATTGCAACCCGCAATGTATGCTAAACATCGACACTTCAAGCTTAAGTAACATAAACTTATACCTACGCTTGCGCAATATGACTTCTGTGTGTTACATGTCCATTGCGTGATAAAATGTTTTTCAAAATTATAACCTAAAAAACCAAAATAATTTCTCAGTAATAATTTATGGAAAAAGTACTTTGTTTTGGTGTCTAGTATACGTGGCTTTCGGGTCTGTCAGCGGTCTTTTAACACCCTGTATAAAACAAAGACGTGTTAGTTACGCCATTTATAACTCGAGAACGGGTGGACCGTTTTTTATGATTTTTGATTAGTTGAATTTCTCTCCGCCCCGAATAGCAGAATAACCATGAAAACCTCACGAGAAAAAAAAGGTCTGCGCGGACGAAGTCGCGGGCAAAAGCTAATTTATAATAATTTGAAAAAAATCGCTTTGCACGGGTTAGTGCTTTAGATAAAAAAAAGTAAAAAAAAGGAAAAAAAGGACTATTATTTTTAATGACAGCAATTTTCCAGTAAATAAACCGGTTTTGGCGGTTCACGACGATGCGGATTTTTTACATAATGAGCCCTAAAGATATTCAGTCTGGCACACGTTCGTTCAATTTCGTATGTAGGTATTTGATGTTTCAGTCATATTGAAAACGGATCAAGTCGCGGCTATTTTGGTGTTAACCAAGTACAAGAATAACCGAAATTCGACCAACTTTTTAACCACTAGTCAATGGCCACTTCTTAATAAGATTTTGAAAAAAATACGTATTTGGTCTACTGCCAATTCAGTAGTCCTTCTGATGGCATATTGTGGTATTTTGTGGCTGCGCAGAGCGTAGTGGAGACTTACGCGGTTCTTTTTAAAAGATTTAACAGTATTGCGAAGCCTTCTTACTACATGCAAGAAGAAACAGGGCTTAAGGGGGCTATTCGGGCTTAATCGTTTCCTTTCCGTGGCTTAGGTAGGTGCCTATTACACAACGGGCCAACAAACTAACTGCTTCACAAGTAGGTTTCAGGGTTTTAAATGTTTCTCGTGCTATACAGAGTGTCGCAACTTTGTTCGTGTTGGAAGAGTCAGAACTAGCTCTAAGTATTCAAGAAATATTGTTATAGGTAAGCATAGTGATTCGGTTCAAGACGAGACTTTCAAGCATCTTGGCCAACTTTTATCGAATTTGTGTTTTGTTTCTTGGTCTTGTCTCGATCGTTTGATTCGAGCGAGATCGAGCGAGAATCTCGAAATAGAGTCCGCGCCACCACTGAAGTCCAATAGACGTGACGCTAGCGCAACGCACAAAATGTTTCCAGCGTTAGGCGTAATAGGCGTAGTTCCCCGAGTTCCCGTGAGTCTTGGCGCGTACTCTATTTCTTTTCAAATTGATATTTTATTCCCTAAAATTCAAACAGCTATCATTTTTTGACATGTCAGAGATTATAATATAAACCTTTTTGGCCAGCCGCATTTTATTGATATGGATGACATGAACAAACGAGAATCTCGAAATCAAGATGTCATAAAAACAAGACCGAGACAAGATTTTCGCTCGCCTTTCAAGATCAAGACCAAGCAAAAGTCTTGTAAGCACGCCAAAGCTAAGAATGAGTTGAGGTTTGTTAAATTTCACATTTACTACGTTATGAGCTTGGCATTTTTTAATTTTTAGACTATAGGATATACCGTAGCGTAACCTTGTATGTCTGTGATAATTCCTCTATCAAGTTGATACCTATTGTATTTTTGTCTCCAAAGCAATAGTCAATGACAAACCGAGCTAAAGTTATGCGTCAACATTCACAATGAAAATAATGATGTCAAATATCGCTCAAATGAACTATTTTGTTCTTCAGTCAGTTTAATATAGGTACTTAGTTTACTTTGTATCGCCTGTTTCGTAACAATTTCGCTTCGAGTATTTTCTTTAGCCCCACTATATACTTCTGCCATCACTAACTTTGACGTCACGATTCCCGCGAGTATTTTCAGCAGTCCAAACTTGAGCTGAAACTGTAGTCTTCAGTCGCGATACTTAAACGTTTTAAATGATATCTTCAAATATAGGTATGAAGTTCGCGCCACCTAGATAATTATATCAAAGCATCGAGATAATTACCTGAATTAATAACCTGCTAAAAATAACGTGTAATAAATGTAATGTACTCGTAGATAACGTTGGCAAACGTGAAGCCCAATGCAATTAGCTTATTCCCAGCTTACACACACATTTGGGGCGTGTTATGTATTATGTATGTTTCGTCTGATAGGATCTAGGTTCCAATCATATTTTATTAATTGTTACTAAGGCTTTTGCATCTACATAATGAGATGATTTATACAGCGTTCAGTGGCACCTTCACTCACACTAGAAGGGTGAAGAGACCACTCGGCGCTGCAGTGCTTGGGACATTGTTTATATATGGAGTTTTTAGATATTAATTGTAAAATCATAACAATTTGTAAAATCATAAGTCTTTGATAAATATCCACCAACCACTATTTAATTTTCTTTTTGGACACCCGTTAAATCGTGGCAAGAAACCCGGTTTCTAACAATAAAGCTCAAACACTTGGTACTAACACCAACATGATTGATGTCCATTAGCAATTGATATCCATTCCCTAAGTGAGCGAATGGAAGATCTCTATCAAGGCCTTTGTTTATTTTACTAATGTACTGGCGACATCGAGACATTGCTCGTACTGCTACATTAGTAGGTACATAAAGGGGTGACCACACTGCCCACTTTCACCCTCACCTTTTTAGTCGAGTATAAAAGCTGAGTAAAAGCAAGCAAGCTTGGTAAAAGCTACTCAGTGGAAGCAAACTGTCGTTAAATAAAAAGTCTCGTTTAATTTCGGTGTGAAAAGCCCTCAGGATTAAATTAAATGCTTAATACACTTAGCTCAATGAGAAAACTGGATCCCCAGATCCATTACTTAGGAGGCATTCAACAAAACGATTTATTGTTTTGTACATTAAGTCTTCTAATCGGTGGCAGGTGGATGGAATAAATACTTTCTTTGGAGAAGAAGCTGCTAAATAAATCACAATAAATCAGTTAATTAACTTAATAATTTTTTTGTATGATTTAATCCAAAATAATAATCTTGAACACTATAAAAGGCAATATAGTGGGTGGGATGTTCGCAGGTAATGGACGATTGGGTCCGATAATGTCTGATGATGTTCCCTGTCTGACCATGTGCCTCATTGTTCCCTATACCTGTGCAACATTACATTTACACACATTACGCCGAAATAACCATAGCGAAAGATCCAGGGATAATTCAGTTAAATCAGTTTTAAATTAAACTTTTTAGCAGCTTACAAGTTAGTCACAATTGGCGTCGCAATATGTGGATATCAGCGGGGGCTAAAACCAAGGGGTTGAAACATGACTGTAAACCCTCAGTGACAAGCCAAGATACGCCTTATTTTCGAATGACGCACTTATACTAGGCGGAATAAGAGCTACCATGGCGTATCCTAACGTGTCGTATCTGCGCAGATCCACCTTTACAGCCACCAAAAAGATTTGATCGCACTTTACATAAGTATCTACTATTGATCGAACAACCAGACTGTCCTCTGTTCTAAAAACCAGAGTTGTAGAACGGATAAAGATTCGATTCGATCTAGTCTGAATAGGGTGCTGACCTATTTAGTACAGAAAAACTGGACAAGTGCGAGTTAAACTCACGTGGAGAGGGTTCCGTACATGTAGTAGGTACATATGCACAAATAAAAAAAAATGTCTTATGCCACTTATACGTTTTCTATACGTTTACCTATACTGGGTGTTAAAAGACCGCCAACAAAGTGGGAAACCACGTATTGTCCTCATCATAATGAACATTTTTGCCCAAGGAACTATGCCTGGGAAATCAACGGTTTCCGAGATAATGAGGTTCAAAGTCGGACTTTTGAAAACTTTTTTTTTGCTGAAATGTATTCAGTATCTAGTTCTTAACATACCTTCTCAAGAAGCCATATCAAAATTATGAATATTTCTTACAAAAAACGACGTTAAAATTGCAACCCGCAATGTATTCTAAACATCGGCACTTCAAGCTTAAGTAACATAAACTTATACCTACGCTTGCGCAACATGACTTCTGCGCGTTACACTTCCATTGCGTGATAAAATATTTTTCAAAATTATAACCTAAAAAACCAAAATCATTTCCCAGCAATAATTTATCGAAAAAGTACTTTGTTTTGGTGTCTAGTATGCGTGGCTTTCGGGTCTGTTGGCGGTCTTTTAACACCCTGTAGATAAACCTATAGATACAGGTTTAGATTGGCAGAATAGTAAATTTTCGCTTTCAAATTTTTTTTTTATCTTATTAATTTACCCCCCAAAAGTATTTATTTATTTACGTTTCACGTCCGTGTTTGGGGTTTCCAAATTTCAACTCAATCCAGTAGTTTCGGTGGAAATTGGCTGCGGCAGACGGACAGATATAGACATACAGACGCACGAGTTTTTCGTTTTGTAATGGTTCTTTTACCTTTGAGGTTTTACTTTTGAGGTACGGAACCCTTAAAAGTAGTAGAGCTCTAGCAGATTGAGTTACACTGAATGGAAAGAATTGCGAAGTAGGAATCTGTTTTCTATTACCGTTTCAAGAATCACGTTTGACAATGGAACAAACAGGGAACAAACGAAAGTGACACTTCCGTACAGGAAAAGTCAATTACACAGGAAAATTGGATACTGTCCTAAGGGTGACGTCGAATTAGCATAAGTAAATTATTTGACGCTTTCGAGGCCTTTTGGGATCGGCTGCCTCTTGACAGATTTTGGACGGGTATTATCCAGATTGTTTACGTTTGTTATAGGGTAATGATACCGATAAGGCATCTCTAGTGGGTCAACCATTTCCATTATAGATTAAAAATTCAAGATGCGCGCCCAAATTATCCATCTTACATTTCTCTGCACAGTCGTATCCATTCGGTCCATTTTTGTATCAGCATTAATTAATTATAACTGTTGTTTTTTCCTGTAAAGTACCACGTAAGCACATTATATTAAAACGATCCAAATCCAAACAAAAATATGCAGTTCCGATCTTGTTGAGATACAATAAGTTTGAAACGTGTCCGTGTCTATTCAGAAAAGCCAAGTTTCCGGACCAGCGCTTTGAATCTAGTTGTAGTGTAATTTGAACATGCTTTAACAAAAGAAGTCGGTACAAGTAACCTAGACACAAAGGTAATGCCCTAAAAGAGCAATAAAAAGCTGTAGCTAGCACCAAGTTTCCACCAGTCGACAGTTCTCACCCAATATAGCGACGGCTTTGTTGTAAACTTAATGAATTGAACTAGTTTAAAGTTTCTTGTATCTTCGTCTGATATCGGATTCGGATTGAATACGGAACGAGTTTTTAGATTGGAAAGCAATAATGAAAGATACGTTACTCCGCATCAAATATTGTTGTTCTCTATTGAATTTGTGTGTGTCGTCTGAAGTGGCATTAACAGTCGTCATCTCAAGCTCGAGCTCAATAGTAGATGAACTCAGAAAACAAAATCACCGACTTAAGGCCTTGGCTGATGTCAATGTCAAGCTCAAGCTAGTGTCTATTAATATGCTGACAGCTATGCTACCCAAGCTTGACACTACCCAAGGCTTGACATTAGCATTTTTGTTTTCTGTGATCACCTACTTGAGCTCGAGCTTGAGCTGACGACCATTAATGCAACCCTAAGTGTGACCTTAGAAAATACAGATACCCAGTGGTCTGAAACAAAGATTAAGGCTCATTTATAGGCAAAACTAAAGCCGCCAATGAAAAGAAAATCTTCTTTTTGGATGAGTTTTTAGTTGTGCCAATAAAAATTATTCACCTTAAGGTGACGAATAAATCCCGCACAACTCAAAAGTGGCTGTTGTTTCTTTTGCGGAATTTATGCAATGGTTCTAGGAATAGGGAATTAGGCCTTAGGTCCTAAAAATAGTTAAGCCTAGATATTCTCATTTGACGGCTCGTTCTAAGCAAAAAAAAACACTTCTAAAAAGAAGATGTTTTTTTTTTTTCATTTGCCGCGCTAGTGCTGAAATGCTGAAATGTAAAATTTCCAACCGGCTGGATTTGGACACTGAAAAGTTAAAATATTGAAGATTGGACCTGTGGCATGAAGGGGTAACACGAGTGCTGGTGTGTGATATGGGTTACGTATCTTAGTAAGAATATCTCTGTTAGCTTAATGACGGGGCGTCGCAAGAACTTGGTGGAGTCTTTCAAATGCGAGTCGGTTTTAATTAAAAACCGCACCGTACTGTTCGAACGAAAGCCCCCAGCGAGCTTGGTGAACGGCTGAGTAACACAGCGCGAGCGTGATGATCACTGACTGAGTAAAAATATTATTTGTAATTATGCGTATAAGATTTTGGGCAGTGCATAAAGCCAGTAATCACACTGACATATCGAAGGCCATGTTAATTCCAGCCAAAAAATATTGCATCGCATAAAAGAGCGTTGGTGGCCTAGTGGCAGAATAATGGTCTTGGAATCGAGATACCCAGGTTCGATTCCCGGTGCGGGCATGTACCTATGACTAACTTATTTGAAACATACATTTGTGAATTTGTGGAATCAATACCACTCGCTAACTGTGAAGGAAAGCATAGTGAGGAAACCTGAGCGTGAGGAAACCTCATATAACCTTAAGGCGAAAATCGCCAATACACATTGAGCACGCATGGTGTTTAAGCTCTCTCTCTCTCTCTGAGAGAAAGCCTTTGCCCAGCTAGTGGGATATGTACAATTGCACAGGCAACGAACACCTTATTTTTTTATAAACGAGAAAAAGCATCAAACCGCCGTGATTGGAAACTGTCGAGAGAGCCAGAAAAAGATCAATAGAAGCTGAAAATTTTATGTTGATGATAGTGATTCTTTTCAGCGTTGGATGATTGCAACCGTACAAATCAACCGCTTACTTTTCACTCAGTCGTTTTATAAAGTCAAGTTCAAGTTTGATCTCATCTGTATGACCTTATCTCTCATAACCTTATATCCATGGGTAGGTTTTGTAAACAGTATTACACGAACGTTAACAAATAACGTTGCTAAAGCAACATTTACATAGTCTCTCTAGATTTTACACCGTAAAAAGAATCCGTTTTCACGATGACAGAAAGGCAAATTTTTTTTTTCACAAAATAAAATGAGAAATTAAATTCTAAATTGTTCTGTCAAAAGCATTGCTTTTGTTCAAGATGTCCCTATACAGCAAAGCCGAATTTTATGAGCAGTTTGATGAGGGTGCAATTAATTGACACTTTTATGCTTAAAAAAGCTTTTAGGGGGATGGCAATTTTATAGATTTTTTGCGTAAATGCCTTCTAAACATGATCTCTAAATTATGAAGTGATCTATAGTACCAATAATGCAATTTAGTATTTTTGTACCGACATTTCTTTTCCTATACGAACGAGAAACCTTTCATCGATCGACGTAAAATAGGTACCTACAATTACCTATACTACGATCAGTGATAACGACGATCACCGGTGAATATATCGGACGGAACGGCTTCCCGATTTCCCAATAATTAAATCGAACAATGACGCATAGAATTCAATTAAGGGTGGGCTGAGACACATGGATGTTATCCGTCCGCGATCGGTGACGCCGGGCCTGGCCAGGCAATAACATGGCAATTTACGTCAGGCAGGCAAAAAGAATCACCATTAAGTTAATTGGCGAAAGGTCTGCCTTATCAGTTTTCCGCTCCACTGGCTGATTAACGATTTACGAAAATAGCTTCGGGCGAGCCCTATCGGACAATATTTTTGCCCCTATCTTGGGCAGCCCGCGACGAAATTTCCGCTTTTATGCTAAATTACAATCCGATATTTGCCGTTCCAAGTTTGGGCCAATGAAAACGTCAATAGAGTTTTAAATTACAATCCGAGTTGTGAATTCTGAGAGATTGATTAATTGCTGCTTTTCGTATTTTTCGTGAAGGTTTTTTTTTCGTTGCACAAAAGCTCAAAATCTTTCCCGCAAAGCCATCGCGAATTAAATATTCAAATAAAATGAACAATTCCGAGGGAAATATTTATGAATGGTTAAATTTTCCTCTGTCTAAAAGATGAGAAGATACAAAAAATATACCTATTGTGAAGGGTAAAGCCTTCAATTTGAAATGGGTGGCTATGGAATATTTTTGTAAATAAAAAATACAATATTTATTGTTGATGTTCTTCAAGCCGAATTTTTGAGACCTTTACGGGTCCATACAATATCAATATGCACCATATTATTGATAGGTACTTAATCTTTTATTGATCTATCATAGCTAAGTACTTGGTTTGAGAATAATAATTATTATAGAAACATTTTAACCTAAATTGCACTTTGTCTAGAATCTAGACGAAGTGCAATTTTGGTTCCAGTGATATGTAATGTCTTTTATGTAATGCATAATTTTTCGTGTGTGCTATAAAGTATAAAGTAATTTTTATACTTCCATTTTTTTTATCAGACACGTATTTATAATGTATCGTTGCCGTGACTCGTGTCTTAAAACCATTTTCCTGCAAAGGTGCAGTTTATTGTGGTCGCCTCGCTTAAATGAAAACTGACAAGAAAGTAAGAAAGCGAATCCTTTACAAAAACCAACCACGGGTCGAGCACTTTTCGTTTTCTACTCTCATGGCTGGCTTATTACAAAAGGGCTTTGCGTGGCGGGTCACTAAACAAGCAGTGTATAAGGTACATAGCGAGGAAACTGTGGGGTGGTTTTCCCAGTCTGTTAAGGGTAGGGAAAGTCGACTGGTCCGCTTCAGTGTCGTCGGCAGAGCCTTTCGGGCATCACGTGTTTGCCGTCGGGTATCGTTTGCGATATCGTAATAAACCAAAGTTTACGTGAGAGGAACATTTTTGCAAAATATTCGGGACTTGTGAGAGTCCAATATTTTTGGACTCTATTTTTCTTTGGAAAGAAAGTGTGAATTTTGAAGCGAGCATTAAACAGGTGTGTGAAATTATTTACAAGATCCTCAAATTGAAATTGATGTGATTGTTTATTTTAATTAATAGTTCCGTTTACTGGTTATTGTAACAATAGAAAACCTTCCGTTTTTGTGTTGTTTTGAGCATGTGAATTATTTTTGTTGGAAAGTAGCGCTCTTAATAATTGATAGTAACGAATGAAAATAATTACATCAAGCACCATATTTTAAAAGATAGGTAAGTTTTAGGACCGTAGGCACTTTAGTGTGATGCCCGGTTTACATTATTCCAGCGCTGGAATGCTGGAATGCTACTGCAATAATGTAAACCGCTACTGGAATGCACTGGAATGAGTTAGCATTCCAGTGATTTCACTGGAATGGTGGTCTACTTTTCCATTCCAGTGCGATCATTATAGCGCTACTGGAATGATGTAGACGGCCATTCCAGTGCTGGAATGGCATTTGTAGAGTAAACACGCGTCGGTTATTTTGCGGATTTTAATGTTTGTATGAGTTTAATAAGGTGAGACGTTGGATGACAAAATTTCTGGGTTGAATAAATTCGCATCGACATGTACTTAGCTCGGTAGCTCAATTTCTATATCGCTTGCACGGTATGCAAGAAGTTGCGGGTTCAAGTCCCGAGCGATTGTTTACCTTATAATAATGTTTAAAAATGTTTCATAGCAAGGGTTAGAAAACAAAAAGTTAGTTCCAACTTTTTTTAACTGCTTTCTTGAACTCATTGTCACACTAGTCTCGTCAATTCGACCGCTTTGAAATGACTGGAATAATGTAGACGGTCGGCCCATTCCAGCATTCCAGCGCTGGAATAATGTAAACCGGGCATCAAGCTTGGGCCCGCTGATAGTTGACACTTGATTTACATGTTTCATGGTGTCAAATAAAAGCTCTTGGAGAGTACTTCATTTAATTCAATGGCAGCTTAGTCAAAATCAAGAGTCCTTTATTTTTATAATGTTTCAGTATCAACCGTTTCACCTGGTCACTGCTTCCGAAACACATTACAATTTCTAAAGCTATAAGTACACCGGAGTCCCAAGAAAACAAGGCAAATTTTGTATTAATTAAACTCAACAAGTTTAGTGTTGTACAAAGTAAAAAGGATACTCATTTCTGAAAAGTTTTTTCTTTGTAGATGTTTTATTCAGTTCTGTTTTCTTTCAAAGAGTTTCTATTCTATACTCGCAGTTCAATAGAAATAGATATTACTTTTGTCGTTATTTAAATGTGATACCTACCTCTTTTCTTGGCCTGAAAAGAAACCGTCAGTTTCGAACAGCTAGGTATTTTTGTTTTTTCTAAAGCACCAACCCGTGCTAGGGAACATTTGAAGCACACTAAGGGGGCAAAGGCAGAAAGGGGGCAAGACCCGAACAGACCAATGTTTCAATTATAAATGATAGTTTCGTTTTGGTATAACATAATAATAAAGTCGTATCATGGATGTATATGATACTCGTATTAGTTTAATTCGTTTTCAGTAACCTCAAGGTGATTTAATATTAAATTAAGGGGTTACAGTGAATCTTGGGTCTACCTGGGCACTGCAATAAGCTGAAAACGTTGGCTTTTTAAAAATAATAATTTTAGTGTTAGGTACGTATACATCTTGTTAAAAATTGTTTTATAGTTCTAAATAATGAATACCTAATACAAGCGCATAGTGTTTCAGAACCTTGGTATAGTTCTAAATAATGAATTACCTAATACAAGCGCATAGTGTTTCAAAACCTTGGTTTACCTACAAACAGTTCAAATTTTCGTCCTGAGAAATTGTTTTTTTAGGGTTACGTAGCCATAAGGTGCTAACAGGAATCTTAGGTAATTGTATGAGGTAGTGGCCAACCAGGTGCTTACCACCTCTACCCAAATGAGTTTTTTAATAAGCCATGTTCGAATCGGTTTCACGCAGCGAGAGTCTACGAAGGCATTCGGCTCCCTGCCGCGGTATAACGACCTGGGGCAGGTATTTTATTTGCAAATAATAGGTTGATAGGCAATTTTTAGGTAAGAATAGGGTATTTTCAATTTATTTTTAATTCCATTATCTTGTAAATACAAATTATAACCCATATTATTCACCAAAATATTATGGATAAGTCCTCATTGCGAACTCACGGCGTAAGCTTTTAAAATAGTGCTATCTGCAGTGCTGTTGGCGTAATGAATAAATGATTTATCTATCTATCTATCTAATGTTTAGTGTTCTGTAGCTACTTATGGAGCTACAGAACACAAAAACTTAAGATTGCTCAGGCTGAAAAAATGTAAACTGTTGTCATTAGTCATTCGATTCATTAGTAAAGTTATAGTGAATGAAATATAGACACTTGAATAATTTTGAAATGGTAATACGAGTGATTCCAGTGAAAATCGACGTTATCTACCAGACAAACAAACAAAGTATAATTGCGTTTGCGAGGGATAGAATATTCATAATGGAATACTATTCAAATACTTATAATGGTATTGCTTGTAATTGTTTGTCATTTTATGTTTTGTAGCTAAATTTCACGATAAAACTTTGACCTGCAAGCAAGCAATCTCAGGTTCAAACTCCACGAATACAAAGTGGTACAAAACACTCAGTACTCTTTTTACAGGGTGTAACCTACTAGTCAACAATATGTCAATTCTGGAAAAAAAATATGTTTGTGTGGGTGCATTGGCATAGCTTTGAGTTGTTAAAACATTGTGAAAGTCCATAAAAAAATATATAAAAAAACTTTTGTCCCGCCACAGCGTTCACATTACATTGATTTAAATTCAATGTAACATCACAGAGCAAAAAAAAAAATTTACGTTAATGTATGATCCCTATAACCGGGTGCCTATAACCCTGTAAAACGAGTTAGGATTTTTTTTAACTACTTGCAGCTCGCATAATGATAGTTCAAATTCAAATTCAAAGTAGCGTTACTACTCGCCATCGTGAGAAAACCCCTAATGGTGAAAATCACCAATCTTAGCTAGTCGGACATTGTATTTGTCTAAGTTATTTTTTTATTTAGGTACTTACTTATCAGTTAAATAATTTTAAGTAAAAGTACTCTAGCCTTGAAAAAAATCTTGGTATTCCGTATAAATGGTAGTCTGTATGTATAATTATGATTTGTGATTATATTTGAATTTGAATGTCAAATTAGTGAATTGGCGAGAATACGAGAAAAATTAAAAAAATGGCCGGCTATAAAACTGTGATTTTGGATATGACAAATTGGATAGAACCATAATAAATAGTGCATAATATTAATCATCAACTTAATAGCTGAATACTATAATAATATGAAATCTGTTTGTTTTCAGATTTATTAATCAAAGGAAAACATGATAAGGAACTTCAGGAATTTGACGTTATGTTTTGCGGTGTTTACTTTATTAATAGGTAAGTGTTATTTATGCAAGGCCCTTAATTTTTTTTATGGAAATAAAACAAAACTGAATTTAAAGTACCTAATGCCAGAATGTTAGAATAATAAATTAAAATTTCAGACCGAGGTGACGGCAGATGGAAGAGAAAAGACAGAGAAAAACTTGAGCAGGACATTGTGATATTTAGAAAAATGGCCGGTAAGGGAATTTGAATATTTTTAATCCAAAATTTTTGTTGCTATTGAAACTGTTAATATTAAAAAGTAAGAGGGGAAAATTCTAATAATACTTTCCGCAAAGTATTAAGATCGTTTCTTTTTTTTTTCAGAAAACATAGAGCATGATATTGAAGATTTCTACGACGACTATCCTGATGAAGAAAGCCTTGGTGATAGCTCAGAACATACGGACGCAGCGGAATACAATAGTGGTGCAAAAGAAAGTGACGAACTCGTATTTGAATCTTTAAAATTTAACTCGTACAATCAATCATATGTCAACCAAAAACAAGTGAAAGTAGATATTTCCAATCAAATAAACGAACGGCCAGCTCATGCAGAATTTGCACCAGTTACTTTCAAAGTCAACAACAATGACTCAATGGATGAAAACGTCACACAAAACTCATCGTGGCCTAAATTCGAAGATATGCTTTTGGCAATCGGAAAGCGATACGATTGGAAGAACGACCGTTGGATAAAAGTGAAAGAGAAACGAAACAAAACATCAGTGAAACAAAACTTAAATTACATTAGGAGTGATTTTCTTTCCAAGCACAAGTTCAACTACAGGACTGTAAAATTAAATCGTAGCAAGTCGAAGAGAAATGTTATAATCGCCGTGAAGGCAGCAAGGTGAAGTCTTCTCGACATAAGCACCCTAATTGTGTATAATTGACGGGACCAACTTCCACAATTTGTAGAAGTAAGGTATTTATTTGCCTTTAAAATACAATAGAGGATTTAATTTTATGCTTAGTTCTTCTGAGAAAAGCGTTCGTTTGTCGCTCTGAACATCTAGAATAAACAGCATTTTCAGAATAACGTACAGTAAAATTATGTAGTAACGGTAATAATTTAATTAGATATTCTCTTCTACTAAAAATGTACTCATAACAATAAATACTAAGTAATTGCTTTACTAAGAAATGACACTTCTAGAAAATATAAAAGGACTTTGAAATGAATTATTCCGCTTGTATTATTCGAATTTCTCCTCAAGAAGCACTTGGGAGTATCAAGTTAAATTGTAGTGGATATTTGGTATTCAAGACGCGTTCCAAGTTTGAAATGTCACTCTTCCACTACCGGAGCGCCACTGCTTTAGCAATAAAATATCTTGGTTATTTTAAGCTCTTAACAATAGTCTATCTTATTCTATCAAAACCACCACAGTATAGATTTGTTTTTAGGGATACCGCCCTTTAGCCAACCCTATTATTCTGCCTACGGTGTCTATCCGGTCGTCCGTCTGTGCTACCTTTAAAACCGTAATAGGTACCTCAGTTGAATTTTTTACAGAATATTGAGTTATTATGGCGAATTACCTAACAAAAAAAAAGTTGGCGAAAACAACGAATGTATCGGCGTTTTTTGTTTTTTTTTTTACAAACTCTACCTTAGACGCACCTATACAAAAAAGTACTCTGCTCATTATGAAAGAGGGGTGGCGAATCTATTTTTCAGCGCCCTCGTCCTTTGATCACGAAACTATGTTGATCCCTCACATTCTTCGTTGTCAATTAGGGGAGAAATATCAAATCAAGATGGTCGATAGGGCATTCATCATGAATTCCCGCTGTAATGTTTGTTAAGCGCGGGGCGATGTACCCGAAATTTTGCAGGTAATTTTCTGGCAACATCTGTTTCCACACTCGAGCGAAAGGAAACTCTTCCTACTTTAAATGTGAGCTGTTCTATTTAAAGCATTTGAGAAATGCTTTTCATTTATCACTTCAGATATTTAATGTCTTACAACGTATGCGGAGGGAGCATCTCGGTTTTAAAATGTACTAACCATCGTCTTTTCCTTCCTCTCA
Organism: Zelleria hepariella; assembly: GCA_949319315.1. Taxonomy (NCBI): domain Eukaryota; kingdom Metazoa; phylum Arthropoda; class Insecta; order Lepidoptera; family Yponomeutidae; genus Zelleria; species Zelleria hepariella. The sequence continues at coordinate 19,436,861 of OX439378.1, read as the reverse complement.
AATAGCCTTTTCAGGATGATAACCACGGACTTTTGCAGAACAGTATGAATCATATATTTGACTGAAAATGCAGGTACACACGACAGCACGTAGACGCTTACACGCAAGTACTCTGCTCGGTTGCATTATGGACTACTTTACAACCAAAGCGCACACTCAGACGTGCTGTCGTAAAGTGGAATTCATCCGGAGATATAAACTTTTTTTCCAATTTAAGTTCAACACTGTACTCGTAGTATAGTTAATGATGTAAACTGTTTAGATCTAGCGAAAGCTAAGTGCTGCCCACTGTACACTGTACAGTATGCTCTGCGATATAAATGCGAAACAAGGCCAAGTCTGTAACGCCATTGCGTATCGATAGGTTCCCAGTAGAAGGCTAAAACCGGGGTTTCTTCTTCCACAACTAGCGAAATAATCCTCTTCAATAAGAATCAGAATATTCTTTACTATACAAGAAAACCATTCAAAGGACAGACAGCCTTAATATATCGTAATTGAAGCCTACAACTGGGAGCCGTTGCGTAGTTTTTCTCTACGCTTGCTGTAAAGGAGATTTTGTATAAAAATATATAGGTAAGAGCAGAGTCATAGCGAATAGATATATTTACTGTGTCGCTGATGGCACTAAAATTCAAGAATATAAAATGGACGTGGCATAAAAATCAACTTTTGGTTTATTATCCTAACGATAAGTGTTCTATTAAAGATAATGGTACTGAGCATTAGAGTTGAATTTTATATGACCACCGAGCTACTCAGCGCTCCCTGTTCTTCCATTATTATGAGACCGTGACCCCTGAAGATAAATTGTTATTATAACTGACGGCTTGATCGATATAGTTGTAAAGTACTGTACCTATAATAAAGGGTATTAAAAGACCGCCTTTAGAGCCGAAAGTATAGGCTGGGAAATGTTTTTGGATTTTTAGGTTGTAAGTAAATAATATTTTATATCACGCAATGGACGTGTAACATACAGAAGTCACAATGCGCAAGCTTTGGCATAACTTTATGCTACTTACACTTCAGGTGCCGAGGGTTGCAATAATTTTTACGTAAGTTTTTGTAAGAAATATTAAAAATTTTGATATGGCTTCTTAGGAGGGCGCTAGAGCACCATTTCCCCAGTTCAGGTTCAGTAGTTCAGGTTTAATTTCTAAACTACAGGCTGGATTTTGCTGAAACTTGGTTTATATCAGTAGATGACCAATATGGAGGTTCGCAAATAGTTTTTATAATTAAAAAAACAGCCTGAAAGAAATTAGAGAGATGTGTATTTTAGCATTTTTCATGCCGAAAAATCGGTTACTTTCAGCTGCTAATTACTTTCATTATTTATTACACTGTCTATTGAAGTCTAACTACCTTGCAAACCTCAATAATGTATTGTACTTGTCAAAAAAATATATTTTTGAAATTGCTTGTAAAATGTGGAAATGGCAGCTGAACTACGAAAACATTTAATTTTGAGAAAATAGATCAGGGGTTCCCAACCTTTTTTTGTCTACTGCCCACTTTAAGAATAAATTATCGAGTCGAGAGCTCAGTCGGTGTCTAAGAGTCTTCCTAGCTAGGTAGATGATATTATAAATCGACCCCAAAGCCCTACAGCCGCATTGCCTCTCACTTTTCCCGCGCCCCGTCTCGCTCTGGGTGAAACAGCTATAGAAAACAGTGTTTCACGCGTTTGGCCATCGCCGAGTTCCCACGCTTGTTCAGAGAACTCTTAAGAAGAAATGTTACGTACTAGATACTAAATACATTTCTGCAAAAAAAAAAAAAAAAAGTCCGACTTTGAACCTTTTTGAATCTCGGAAACCGTTGGTTTCCCAGGCATAGTTTCCTGGGCCATTAGGACAATATGTGGTTTCCCGCCTTGTTGGCGTTCTTTTAACACCTTGTATAGTGAATAGAGTAAACGATAGGGTTAGTATAATTGCTATAATTATTTCGTTTATTTCCGTCGGCCATCAATCGGTGTCAGTTTCAGTTTGACATTTGGCGTACAAAAAGCAACTGATAAGTTGATAACAAAAAATACTCTAATAAGGATACTCTTATTACAATGTAATAGGGACTATTTTTGTTCAACCCAAGGGAATTATTTCTTGAAACGCACTCTACACCGGTTAGTTCTTTCTGTGCTACCAATGTTGACAGTTTTAGCTACTCTACTATAGCAAAACTGTCTGCATTGGTATAACCTACCGTGCTTCTCTATCGCTACGATAAAATAATTGTCGAACTGATGTCTTCCCTGAATCGTTTGTATCGAACTACTAAATTAGCAAGATGAACAGTTTTAGGCTCCGCCCACACAGGAATCATTTTTCAGGCTAGTGAGGCTTCCATGTTTTTTTTCGGTTGGTAGGGGTACGTAATCGGGCGTTTGTCAAATGACGATGTTTTTTGCCTTTGCGTTTCATTAATGCCTTTCTAAATATTGTGATTGAATAAAAAGCCCTACCCAGGTAAGTCTTCGTTGACACAATATATTTTACCAATTCGAAGTAAGTAATCCTCCTCGTCAGAAATTCTATTAACGTAAGACAACAGAAACAAACAGACGAAAAAATATTAAAACAATCAAAGCTACTATTTATGGGCGCAACAATCCGTCTTAAAATAATGAAAGAATGGAAATTATTTCTTAGGAACCATTTAACTTTTCTTTTCTTCGGAGGCAACCTCACCAAATTATACTTAATAGGACAATTGTATTTTAAATGCTAAGGGGTCTGGAGGGTTTTTGTTTTATCGCACAGCCAAGAGATTCTTTTCTTTACTTAAATACTACGTTTTTTTTTAAGTTTCAAGTAAAAAGTCCTACCAAAACCGTCGTTTACCGTCAATATTTTAATGTACAGTATTGTAGAGCAAAGTTATTCTTGACACTCGTTTTTAACCCCCAACAAAAATAGGAGTGATATAAGTTTGACCGCTATGTGTGGGTGTGTGTCTGTCTGTGTTTCAGTATATGTGTCTGTCTATGGCACCGTATATATCTTAAACGGGTGAACCGGATTGGATGAGTTTTTTTTTTTTCTTTGAAAGCAGGATAAGTTTTATTATTCTATTCGACTTTACCATAGCAGATAGACATCGCGTCCACGTGTAACGGCTTAGTCTTAATTACTTTCTCACTAACAATGGGATTCAATAAACACTCGAGCGGCTGAAGAGAGGCTCGGAAGAAAAGGTCTCACTCAATTCACCGTGTAAGCAGGAAGGGGACCTTACCATGAGTTGCTTAAGTGTTGCTAAGGGGCTGCATAAAATATAGCAAGCTCTATCCACGGAGACAAGTTAATAAAGCGTTTTCTCTGTTAAGTAATACCATACAAATGACAAAGACAAAAAAAGACAGTGGGCGTAAACCCTTCTAAATGCTCGTACACACTGCGCTACTTTTTGCGAGAGTATTTAGCTATTTTGTATTTTTTTTGTGACTGTTATTTCAATAAATAAATGCAGAAATAAAAACAAGAAGTTTCGTAAAAGCTAATTATCGTCTGCGATGAATCATTCACTAAATTCTTGAACAACCACGCCAGAGCCAATTTTCATCAACAATGAACAGTCTAAAGAACACGTCAGGTCACGGAACAATAACGATACGGATAAAATATGCCCAGCACACAGTCTGCACAGTACGGGTATCACGAACAGACTAAAATTTACACGTCCTCTGTACACTGCATTAACCGTCATCGCTGACATTTCCCTATTAACTTGTCTCGGTGGATAGAGTATAGAAATGGCAGTATACATACAGGCCAAAAAGGTCCTGTCATACCAAAGGGGGCCAATTAACTCGTCAACCGCGACCAATTGCGACCAATTGCGAAATCTCAAAAACCTAACAGCTGCTCCATAAATAATATGAACAAAATGTTATAGGTATGCGGCCTTAAATCTCTGACACCAGGGGTGGCCACTACCTCATACAATAACCTAACCCAATATGAACTGTACTGGTACCACGAGTGCTTACTGTCAATGTCACTGAAAGTGACAAGTTGCATAAACAACCTTACTACTATAGTATTAGGATACATGACAGACGTCCGGCGGACGTCCGGCACAGCTTTTTCGCACTCGTGGTAGCTATACAGCTGATTTTTTTTCCAGAATTTGAAGTTGGCCTTATAGTAAAAGTTGCTTTTATTGATGAGTTGCTCATCTAGATTATCTAGAGGCGATGATTTTTATTGCGCAATAAACACTAGACAGATGGACAGAACTCTCACCTAATGTAATTCCATGGCATTCATCTCATGTTGCATCTCATGGTAGTTCCGAAGCTGAACTGAGGTCTACCTAGTACCTTAGGCAAACAGCTCTGTTTGCACTGCAGAGCCCTCCGGACCTCTGTCAACAGTAATAACCTCATCGTTCTCAAGAAGACATGCCAAGTAAACAGGTCGACAAACGCCCGTCCTAATTCTTACAACTCGTCCGAAACCGCAATGGTTACAAAGAAGACATACAGGGTGTCCCAAAAAATAGTGTCAAGCGGAAGTCCAGAGATAGAGCACCCCTAGGGGTACCCGAATCACCCCCATGTATGTTCAGCGATTTTTTGACGTTTAGAAGTTATGAGGCTTTTAAGGTTTTTTTGGGGAGAATTACCTAGCGTTGGTTTTTATTTTTTAACTTTTTTTGTATTTAACTTTTCAAATAATTTTTTTTTTATTGGGGTCTAAGATAACTAGTCTATCACCAAAAAAATAATGATCATCTTTAAACTTGTAAAAGATACCCCAATTTTGATCCAAAGTTCAAAAATGCCGTTTTAGAGAAAACATCATCGAATAAGTTAGTATGGGAGATAAAAAAGGAGGGGCCTGAAGGATTTTTATTGATTTCAAAAACTTTCTTAAAATCTGACCCTTCAGAATAGCACAAAAAATCTGTCACTTTATGGGCCTTTTATTTGAGTAACTATTTGTGCCCGCGACTTCGTATGCGTTTTTACACATTTGACATTTAATTTAAATTCGACTGTGGAGGAAAACTCAAAAGGAAGGTTTTTTTTAACCCCCGACCAAAAAAGAGGGGTGCTATAAGTTTGAAAGCTTTGTGAGTGTGTCTGTATAAGTGTTTATGAGGGTGTGTCTGTCTGTGGCACCGTAGCTCTTAAATGGGTAAACGATTTGGAAGCTTTAGGTTTTTTTTTTTAATTTGAAAGCAGGTTTTCTAGCGAATGTTTTTAGTTATGTTTTGTCAAAATTGGTTCAGCAATTTATTAAATATGCTTATTCGAAGCTAAAATGTCGGGGGTATTTTAATAGTTATTATTTCTTAACTTGCGGTAGCAGGGCTCAAAAGAAAACAATAGAATAAAATAGAATAAAAACCCTAATCTAAACAATACATTTATAAATTTAATAATAAATATGTATTGTTTACATTAAGGTATCGCCCGTGATAAGATACCAGGAAGCTTAGCATAAGAATTGATTAGGAAGTAAAAGGGTTTATAATATGTATCTCCCTCGACGTAGAGTTGGATAGATAAAGTTATAAGCCCATAGATAAGGTCTTACTCATTCTCATGCTAAGCCAGCAAGCAAAGCATACGGCTAATAACTCTGTCTATCCAGCTCAACAGTAAACAATAGTTATTTGTTATGCAAGAATGCAAAATTATTGTTTGCGGCGAGTGCTTGTATTGAATACCGAGCGGTGTTAAAAGACCGCCAACAAAGTGGGAGACCACATACAGGGTGTTAAAAGATCGCCAACAAAGCGGGAAACCACGTATTTTCCTCATCATAAGGAACATTTTTGCCCAAGGAACTATGCCTGGGAAATCAACGGTTTCCGAGATAATGAGGTTCAAAGTCGGATTTTTCAAAACTTTTTTTTTGCAGAAATGTATTCAGTATCTAGTTCTTAAGAATCCCCTGAATCTCTCGCTCGCACTTTTCAACATTTTAATTGATTGTAAGAGAATGATTAAACTTTGGACGATAAAATATAGTTGCAGACATAGATAATAAATCGACATGTGGACACACTTTTGATTTCATATTCCTACTAATAAAAAAAAAAATCACTGAACTTCGGTTAAAAGTAGTAGTTCAGTAATTTATTTGTTAAACTATAAATGTGAAATTTAAAGTATGTCTACATGTCGATAGCTTTATTATCTATGTCTGCAACTATATTTTATTGTCCAAAGTTGAATCATTCTCTTACAATAAATTCAAATGCTCAAAAGTGCGAGCGAGAGCTGCAGAGCTTCAGGGGATTCTTAACATACCTTTTCAAGAAGCCATATCAAAATTATGAATATTTCTTACAAAAAACGACGTTAAAGTTGCAACCCGCAATGTATTCTAAACATCGGCACTTCAAGCTTAAGTAACATAATCTGATACCTACGCTTGCGCAATATGACTTCTGTGCGTTACACGTCCATTGCGTAAAAAATATTTTTCAAAATTATAACCTAAAAAACCAAAATAATTTCCCAACAATAATTTTTCGAAAAAGTACTTTGTTTTGGTGTCTAGTGGCTTTCGGGTCTGTTGGCGGTCTTTTAACACCCTGTATAGTCCTCATCATAACGATCATTTTTGCCCAAGGAACTATGCCTAGGAAATCAACGGTTTCCGAGATAATGAGGTTCCAAGTCGGATTTTTTTTCCGTAAATGCAATTTTTTTTTCGGAAATGTGTTCTCTATCACGTTATTAACATATCTTCTCAAGAAGCTATATCAAAATTATGAATATTTCTTACAAAAAACGAAGTTAAAATTGCAACCCGCAATGTATTCTGAACATCGGTTAGCCTAGATTGTTTCTAGAACCAGGACTTATCACGGTCCTAAATTTGACTGAAAACTGTTCAACGGTATTCGCGTGATGAGGTAACACACAGACAGACAGACAGACAGACAGACAGACAGACAGACAGACAGACAGACAGACATAGGCCGATTTTTTTGCATTTTTGTATTCAGTATAGTTTACTTAGTAACCCCTGCTAGTTTTTTAATAAAAATATTCAATGTACAGAATTGACTTCGCTAGAGTTTTATTATAAGTATAGATTAGTGGTCAAAGGTCAAAAACCAGAATTAGGAGAAATGTAATTTCGATCGGTTTTCTTTAATCTTTATTGATTCGGACAAACGCTTGACACTATTTTTTGGGACACCCTGTATATTAAAACAACAGAACAACAATAATTTAGCCGATTATGTGTTCTGGTCTACGACAAGTTTTTTGGGCAGTGCCCACTGCTTCGTAGACCAGAACACATAATCGGCTGAATTATTGTTGTTCTGTTGTTTACAATAATGAAAAGAATACTGTTTTATTGCCGCGAACGAAAAATCGCTGAACAAAAATAGCTCAGTTTAGCTACAAAATGTAAAAAACTGTAAAAATTTTGAATTTCCCGCCACGTTGCTATCGTCGACCTTTAAGGCTGGAAGATAGTAGTGTGGCGGGAAATTCAACATTTTCATTCATTTGTTTTCCGATGTCACTTACTTGAGCTCGAGCGTGAGCTGCCACCCTTACAGTTGCCACTATTGGTATATTACGATTGAAGTCGAATTGTAATATCGTACAACCGCAATATGTGCCTACTTCTTCAGTTTAGTCCTGATCAAGAATAGAAACTGGCTTCCTTTCCAAGCTTTACAAAGCCGCTACATGAAAACGCAATAACGGTAAAAAATGGCACGATTCACAGATCAATTTTTCATAGACAAGATTTTTCTCCGGGCCCCGCCGAAATCCGGCCATTTATCAAACGCATGTGTTTCTTTGCCTAGCTGCGTACGACTGAGAGAAAAAAAAACCTTACAGATTACTTACGGGAAAAAAACAAAGACGTACGTGATCTGGGCTTCAGAACGTGCCCCGAATGGCGCTAAGCGAACATGTTAAGTTTATGATTTTTTTACGACCCTCTCTACTGCTTGCTAGTCTTTTACTTTGTGCGCTTTAACCATTAAACATTTAACAGGATTAGCCACAGCTCCACTTGCAGAGTGTACATTCGTACAAGCAGCTGCATTGTAACAATAAAAACATGAACCTTTGCATCTACATACTAGTGGTTCTAGTGAACTCGCAACCCCATATCTTGGCAACCCCTCCACGGATTTGGCTCATGTTTGAACTTAAAAATATTGTTTCTGTCATTTACCTGCCTACCAAATTTCATGACGACACTCAAGTTATCTTGGAACAAACATTCATACATAAAAAACAAACATACAGGGTGTTAAAAGACCGCCAACAGACCCGAAAGCCACGCATACTAGACACCAAAACAAAGTACTTTTTCGATAAATTATTGCTGGGAAATGATTTTGGTTTTTTAAGTTATAATTTTGAAAAATATTTTATCACGCAATGGACGTGTAACGCACAGAAGTCATATTGCGCAAGCGTAGTTATCAGTTTATGTTACTTAAGCTTGAAGTGCCGATGTTCAGAATACATTGCTGGTTGCAATTTTAAAGTCGTTTTTTGTAAGAAATATTCATAATTTTGATATGGCTTCTTAAGAGGGTATGTTAAGAACTAGATACTGAATACATTTATGCAAAAAAAAAGTTTTGAAAAGTCCGACTTTGAACCTCATTATCTCGGAAACCGTTGATTTCCCAGGCATAGTTCCTTGGGCAAAAATGTTCCCTATGATGAGGACAATACGTGGTTTCCCGCTTTGTTGGCGGTCTTTTAACACCCTGTATAAACGGCAGTAGTAGACTCTCTCTTCGCTCGCTCATGGCTCGCTCGTTCAATAAGATGATTTATGCAGCGAATAAATACTTGATGATGGAGTGACCACTTGGACGCTGCAGTGCCTGGGACATGTTTAGGTGGAGTAGGCTTTCACAGGACCTATACAGGGTAATTTTTAAATAGCTTTATTCCTGAAACAAATCAACTTCTAAATGTGATTGCTAACAACTTTTATTCTACGACTTTTGGTGAAAGCGCAATTCAATCTTTCCATACGTTCCATACTTACAAAAAAAAAAAAACCTAATTCCATCCACAATTTGCGGCGCGGAGTAACAAAATAGGAGCATGAGAAGCTGGATAGATGGTGAGAGTGGAGGGGCATGAAAGCTGGCTTTGCAGGAAGCGCTGAAATGGTACAAAATGTAAACTTTTAAAGAATAAGAAACGTTTAATAAATAAAAAGCAAGTTATCAAGCTATTCAAAAAGTATAACAAAATATTATGTTGTTGGAAATCACATATTTTAGAAGTTTATGAGTTTCAGGAATAAACTATTTAAAAATCTCTCTGCTTAGTCGGCTTAGGCTCGGATTCTGAATTGAGAATTTCACTAACCAAGTAAGTTTAAGTATCGCTCTGTCACTGCAGATGTCACACAAGAGAATGTGACGGAACGATACTTAAGCATTTGGTTAGTGAAATTCTCAATTCAGAAACCGGGCCTTACTGCCGATTTCTGAATTGAGAAATTATCTAAGCAAGCACTTAAGTATAGTTCTGTCTCTGCAGATTTCTCACAAAAGAACGTGATAGAATGATACTTAAGTATTTACTTAGTAAAATTCTCAATTCAGAAACGAGCCCACAGTATTGTAGTTAGTCTACAAGAAATACTAAATACAATACTGGCGGAGTCAACTAAGCTGCTTGTTTATTTGCGATATTTTCCTTCACGCTTAGCAGAAGCTCTTTCTCTGAAGAATGCTTCATAAATAAGTTATTTGTCTAGTAGACGGAGACTAGTTGAAGAAATTCGCATCGACAGTTACTTGACTCGGTAGCTCAATTGGTAGAGCGCCTGCACGGTATGCGAGAAGTTGCGGGTTCAAGTCCTGTCCCGAGTGAATTTTTTCAACTTATTATAAATGTTTAAATTATAAATGTTTAAGTTATTCAACTCAAACACTTGCAGTAAGTCATTATGTGCCTTCACATGAAATCCTCGAACACAATAACTAACAACTTTTATTAATTTCGGTCAGCCAAACAAGACTGTACAGACAAAACAAATATTTTACATTCAGCTCGACCATTCGTATTAATTCTGGGAACTAAAGTAATAGACTGTGTAGGACCAGGGTTAATACACTTTAGAAACGGCTTAGCACATTAACAGCCACATATAAATTGTACGGGTCGATATGAACGATGGCTTCTAGGTAGGTAAATAAAAAGTTGCAGAAAGCACACTTCACTTTACTTCAGTAAGGCTCACTATCGTGAGTATGAGGCTTTAGCAATTTCTACTCAGCTATACAACTTTTAGGGTGGTATTTTAGAACGCTACTTAAACTCAGTTCAAACTAGAACGCTCCTGAACTCTATTTAAACTCAGTTTAAGTAGAATTTAGTAGTGTCGACTGTCGATAAAACAGTGCATGTTTTGATTTGAATATCCCTCCCTTCATATCAAAACATGCACTGTTTTATCGACAGTCTGAACTCTGTTTAAACTGAGTTTAAGTAGCGTTCTAGAATACCACCCTTAGGCCTTTGCATCTACGTAATGAGATGATTCATACAGCGTCCAGTAGTACCTTCACTCACACTAGATAGATAAAGAGACCACTCGATGTTGCAGTGTCTGGATTGTCCCAGCTATACAAACAGCGTTGAATAAGAGGCTAAATAAAGCGGGGCAGAAAATAAATCGACTGTTCCATACATAAAATGTGTAAAGGCGGACACCAAATGGAGACGTCATCCAGCGCAGCGTTTCTGGGTTCGTGACGCGTAAAAAGAAGAAGCTTTCGATAAAAATAAGTATCTGATGTCCTCATCATCGTGATCCGATGACGGCGACCTCTGGAATTGTAGAGGGACTTCTACGGCGATGGGCGCGAATGTGGCTAAACGCATGAGTAGAACTCGACGGGCCGCAGGACCGGCGATATTCATCATCATCAGCCACCTCTGTTTTCCATCACTTGCGGTCCCTAGCGATCTGCATCCATGGACCCTCTGCCGCTGGTCTCTTCGGTTCTTGCCCCCTTTCTGCTTTTGCCCCCTTAGTGTGTTTCCCATAGTATTTTTAGAGATTTTTCCCCTTTTTTTAAAACCCTACTGTTGGCGACGCAGCCTATGGTAATATCTATGGTCCAGAAAAGGAATAATAACTGTTAGACAGTTCTCTTGACAATACACGCAACTGAAAAATTTTCTCTCTTTTTCTTTAATTCGATAAATTCTGCCGCCACCGGGAACACCTACTTTTAATCGAACTTTGCCTATTTTCTGAGTTTTCCCCTATTTTAACTAATCGATCTTTCATTCTTGTTTTGTACAAAATTAGAGCTTTACTTTCAAAACTTCTTTGTTTGCCCCCTATTTGTTATTTTCTAAACTGGTTGAATCTTCCTGCAATATTCTGCTCATCGAGCGCAAGTTCTGTTTAATCCTATTGCGATGGCTAAACATTTTACCTGTACGGGGCAGTAAGATATTTGTACGACGCAATATTAGGAAAAGCTTTTACCCGAAATGGGAGAGAGAGCGTACCTATAGCTGTAGAGCTACCTGCTTATGCTAATAAATAAGTCTCCATGACATGACGTTATTTACCTGTCGCTTCCATACAAACAACCTCACTCCGCAGGGAAGATAAATATACAGGGTGATAAAATATGGAATGTTTAATTTGTGTAAGATGTATATAACTATTATTTACTCCCGATAAACAATTTACAATTATTTTTATTTAAAAAAAACATGGCACGTTTTTTAAGTTCTGATGAATTTATTCTTAGTTGCTGATAGGCTGGAAATAGTGACTCTACAGGTAGTTTGGCCATCAATCGCAACAACACAATATTATTGAATGTGTATTAGCATGTAGAAACGAGTGCAACCTATTAAAAGGACCTAAGACCTAGCGCTAGCTTTCGACCGCTTGAAAGGAGACCGCGCAGGATAGAGATGTGGCGACTTCTTGTGTCTGAGGCCAAGACCCACTTCGGATTGCTGAGCCATCGAAGTAAGTTAGTACCTAAGTAAGGACCTAGAGAGGTTGTCCGTATTCCTACAGGCCGGTGCAAAGATGACGTGTGAAGGAATACGCTATACAGACTGACCAAGCAGCTCGCTGAGGCAAATACTTTCGCCCGGTTCTCTGGCGAGCAGCCATAAAAAACTACCACTATATTAAAAAAATAAAACACCGTAAATATGCCCAATTTTAACGGTCAAAAAATATATTTCCTTTCAATAAGAGCGACTTTCTGGTAAACAAACCAGTTTTGACGGTTGACGGCATGAGTCCTACTCCATCAAAAACATTGTCCAAGGCACTGGAGCGCCGAGTGGTCTCTTCAACCTTCTAGTGTGAGTGAAGGTCCCACTGGACGCTTGTATGTAGATGCAAAGGCCTTAGTAGTAGTATTTTCCCTCAAATAAACCTGTTTTTTAGAACTAGCAACTGTGCGGATTTTTTTTAAGCACACTGACCGAGCATTTTCTCCGCGCGGTAGTCTTGGCGTTTTGCTCGGTCAGTCTGCATGTAACATTCAGGTAACCTCCGATTTTGTTCAAACTTTTCGGGACTGAAAGGGTCATCCGCGGCGATACTTCTACAAGTTCCGAGGTCGCTGTGTCCTACATCGAAAATAAGTTGTAATATGACATGGGTTGTTTGTAATTCCGCTTTTCGCTGCTCCATCCATGAGACTGGGGATTTAAGATTTTGTATTATAGCACAATATAAAAATATACAGCAGTTTATCTACATACAAACGGCAGAATAGCGCTTTATTTATACCTACGCGCCTCGAATTTCTGTAACATTCAGCGACATCTCTTGTTTTTTCAGACGGAATTTCAGGCAGTTTGGGACTAAGGCAAATTGAGATGTGGACAAACTGAAATTAAATCATTACGGATTTCAGGCATTATGGGACAAAGGCAAATTGTAGGCACATCAAGGCGTTTTGACATTCGGCCGTTACGGACCGTAGGGGCTAGGATACTACGACTTCTTGGTCGATTGACACGCGTGTGCCTCGCGTGATAAGAATTACCATAGTTTTTTTTCTATTAAATCACGGTTTTACTCACTAGTAATTTGTCGGTGTAGCCGACTAGTTTCGGTTCTCATTCGGAGACCTTCTTCATGGAGAACGAGACGGCCCTCGCGACGCCGCGGCTAGTCTCGAATTGCGTTTGAGTAGCCGTTGCGCGCGCGCCGAGAGCTGCGGTGCGGGGGGTGGTGTGGGCGCGGGCGGACGCGGTGGCGCGCCCGCCCGCCCACCGCCGAAACTAGTCGGCTACACCGACAAATTACTAGTGAGTAAAACCGTGATTTAATAGAAAAATGTGCAGTGCTCACGAAAGTTTAAGTTTAAAAATTACCATAGTGTACTCTAGCATGTCGCTGACCGTACGTCTCAGAACGGGATGTATACAGGGTGTTAAAAGACCGCCAACAGACCCGAAAGCCACGCATACTAGACACCAAAACAAAGTACTTTTTCGATAAATTATTGCTGGGAAATGATTTTGGTTTTTTAGGTTATAATATTGAAAAATATTTTATCACGTAATGGACGTGTAACGCACAGAAGTCATATTGCGAAAGCGTAGGTATAAGTTTATGTTACTTAAGCTTGAAGTGCCAATGTTTAGAATACATTGCGGGTTGCAATTTTAATGTTGTTTTCTGTAAGAAATATTCATAATTTTGATATGGCTTCTTGAGAAGGTATGTTAAGAACTAGATACTGAATACATTTCTGCAAAAAAAAAGTTTGGAAAAGTCCGACTTTGAACCTCATTATCTCGGAAACTGTTGATTTCCCAGGCATAGTTCCTTGGGCAACCCGCGTACACCTACGTAACGCGGGTTACGAGTACAACCTAACTTTTCCGTTCGCTGGTATAAGTTAGTGCGCTCGTACACAAGACAGCACGTAGACGCTTACTTGCGTGCACTCTATTCAGTTACGTTAGGGGCGACTTTGCAACGAAAATGTAAAGGTATAAGTGCTGTTGACAGTACATACGGGTCTATTAAAATGACAACTACGAGTAAGATGCTTCTGATTTGTCGTTTTCATCCGAGTGCTCTAAAATAGCCGGAGTTCTCTATCAAAGAAACATCATTAGTTATTTTATTTGACTCCGTCTATGTGCGCTAAGGATATGAAAATGAGGCTTATTATTTCAAGGACACGGCAGAATTATTATTCTACTGACAATTCCTATATTGTGATTATATTATGTAGTGTTAGTGTAGGAAGACGGTTGAGGTAAATTGAATTGCCAAAGTAAAGGGAACTTAAAGCGTTTAGTACACGAGGTGCTAGTTTACGACAAGAGGCAAGTAGGCGACTCGATAATTTCGTTTTATGCCCCTCTCTCCAGTCTTCATACACTGTTACCGGCGGCGGCGGGCGTGTTGGAGAGTATTTTACAGAAAAATCTTATTATTAAAAGTACCAACGGCGGTCTTATCGCTAAAAGCGATTTATTCCAGACAACATTTGGATGTGCAGGACAGAAAGAAAACACAGAAGCGAGTAGATGCACAAAAAGAAAAGAAAAATATAATAGAATAAAATACTTAATTGTCGATGGTCAGTTACGTGTGCCTATTTACGTAGAAATAGGGGTATTCTTCAAAGCATTTTCCCCTAAAACGAAGGTTTTAGCTACACCGAAAACTAAAGCCTGTGCATCTAAACAATGCGTTGATTTATACAACGTCCAGTGGCACCTTCACTTACGCTCGGACGCTGCAGTTCCTGGGACGTTTTAGATAGAGTGGGCTTGCCCATCAGTTGACCTGTATTTCCTGTGGGATAGGCCGACGAAGCTGTGTGGTAAGAGTAACTACGAGTAGCACATAGAGTTTTGACTCTGATGAAGACGAAACGAGGCGAGCGATATCTTTGCATTGCGTCTTGTAGTAGTTTTGTCAATCTATTTTATAGCCATTTAATTTGGGTTTTTGTATCTTGAAAGCTTATTTTCCTTATTGCAGTGGTAGCAGTCTGTTGGAACTTATACGTACATTGTGAAGGAGTCGCGAAACTTCTTTGAATTTTCAGGTGTAATTTCCCAAGGGTTGAGTTTGCTAAAATGCGTTATAAGATACTCTTGCTTGAGGTTCAACTACAGTAACGTGGCCGGAAGTGCACAATTTCCAGTTTTTTTTTAAATTTTGTAGCAAAACTGAGCTATTTTTGTTCACAATAATTCAGCTGATTATGAGACTTGCTCAAACTACAGATTACTATAATTATTATACTAATAGGTACATTTTTTTGTACAGTACCACTGGTTTTTCGAGGAAAAACCAATCTGCTTAATTACTGTGGTTCTGTTGTTTAAAATAATATAAAGAATACTATTTTATTGTCATGAAATTGCATAAATATTTCATAAATATTTCAGTTGAGCCACAAAAGAATTGTTCCCGCTACGCTATTTGTGTTGGTTTTGCAATTTTTGGTATCAAAGCCCTGCACATTTTTTTTGTAGATACCTACTACAGGGTAAAAAGTAATGCGAAACTCTTTGATCATTTAGTTTGGTGGCGAAACTTTGAATTTTATTATTATTCTCTATGCTTGTTAGTTGACAGAATGGTGACAAGTAAGGTCATATAATATTTTAATAGTTTTCACGTTACTTTTATAAATATCAGCAAACAATAATTATGTCGGCTATCAATTATTCCTATATAAAAAAGCGCAGAGAATTTGGCGCCCAGCCTATGTACAGCGAAGTGCCGACTCACATGGTGGACTCCATTGAACCCAACTCATCGTTACAAAAGATCTATGGCCTTCGGAACCCAGTGCATCAACTCAGCCAAGCCACCCTTATGCAATCCGAATGTTACATCAACACACCTGGTAAAAAGTTTAAAGACGCCCTCGTAGACCACGCTGAAGGTGGGTGGCCCAAAGAAGTTAACTGCCAAGACGAAGAACAAACAGCCCGCTTTCGAAGACGTGTCGAAAGAGATGACAACTACATAGATGCTGTTTTAAACCTTTGCCCGTCGTTCGCACATTTCATCAACCAAAATAATGGCATTGATTTCTATGAAATGTACTACACAACTATGCCGATGCTCAACCCCGTCGAGAAAAATATGATCCGCATCAAGAATGTGATCCCAGATCAATATCATCGACCGATATCCTGCATTGATTGGACTCACGAAGATAACTCAAAGCTTGTAGTTGCATACTGCGACAGGGAATTTCCAGCATTGCGACCCAAGAACAAGAGGAAAACTTGTTATTTTTGGGATATTGAGAACTCAGACAATCCTGTGGCGAGCTTCGTGCCGCCCTCGGCACTGTGGCAGGTGGCTTGCACCCCTGCACACCCGGCAATCGTTCTCGGTGGCCTCGACGATGGAAGATGTTGTGCCTTTGACATACGCGTTCAAGAAGAACCTTCTTTGATTTGCCCAATACATCTCGCACACCGAGAACCAATCAATTCTCTCCTGTTCTTGTCATCTCGGCTTAATAACGAGTTCTTCACAGGCTCTTCGGATGGTAGCGTAAGGTTTTGGGATGTTCGAAATCTTTCGGAACCAACCGAAGTTATGATAGCGGCAGTTAGATTGGGCGTTGGCCAAGAGGCCAACATGACCAATTCCCAGGCGATCAGCTGTTTGCAATATGAACGCCAAATACCCACGAAATTCCTCTGCGGGACCGACACGGGCTTGGTGATAAATGTCAATCGTAAAGGGAAAACTCCATCAGAAATATTCAGTGTCGTCATGGAGACCCAAATTGGCCAAGTTAAGGCAATTCAACGATGCCCTAGCACTACAAAAATAATTCTTTCATGCGGCGATTGGTCTATCAATCTGTGGAGCGATGACGTGCGTACTCAGCCCATACTGACTGGAACCAAGCAGCGTTACGTCACCAATGACGTATGTTGGTCGCCGACTAGGTGCTCGAGTTACATGGCTGTGAGTAATGATGGGATGTTCCGTTACTACGACATCCTTCGTAGTTTCAAAGAGCCGGTCGAAAAATTGCAGATCTCGCAATACCCTGTGCTAAAGTTAAAACCACATGACGAAGGAACTTTTGTAGCTTGTGGTGATAGTAAAGGCTCGATCATCCTTATGTTGATGTCCGAATCGATGGTGCAGTCGGGGCCAAATGATAAGACCATATTAAACCAAACTTTTGACCGGGAGGGAGTGCGAGAGCATTTGTTAGAGTTGCGGGTTAAGGAGATTCGCCTCAAAGCTATGAAAGGTGATGAGGAAGAGAAAAAAGAGGATGTGCCTGATGTTGAAGCATTGGTGAAGAATGCTGAAGCCGACTACAAGAAGTTGGTGTCTGATACAATAAAGGACTTGGGCATCCCGCCACCGCAACCAGTGAAGAAGAAGGCTAATGAAGGAAAAGGGAAGAAGAAAAAATAAGTGAATACTTTTCGATGCAGCATTGCTTTTCAGCTTTCTATTGCAGCGGGAAAACTGAATTTTTTAGGTAAGATTTGTTTTTCGTGCCTTTTTATCTAACAGAGGGATACACTGGGCGCCGGCAGTGATATTAAAAAGTGTTATTTTTTATTACCTCAGAGATATTTTCTTCTTATACCTAGTGCCGTCTCATAACGGAGGTTGGCAATCAGTTTAGCTATTTCGCGCGTGAGAATTACCTATAATTTTTTATTAAATTATTCAAGTGGTGAAAACTGCAATTTCCTTTTATTTTATTGAGTTATGCTTATGTTAGTTGTGTAAGATGTAAGATGTTACGAGTACGTAATGGTGTCAGTGTAATATTACCTTAAACTTAGGTACTACAAAAATACCTAATAAAAAAATATGTAATGCAACTTTGCCTGTTTTTATTGATGTAGATTTAGTGAATCGAGTTTGAATTTGTGTTTGATAACCTAGTACCAACTAGTAGGTACTTAGGTATCAAAACCAGAGCATGTAGAGTGGATAAAGCTGAATGATGGAACAAAAAAATACGTTGTTTTTCTCATATTTCGGTATTGTTCTTTACCACTTGCATATTGTTTACCTTCGTACATGAGCCATTGAGGGGTTGCCGAGATATGGGGTCGCAATTTCACAGTTTCGTAGCAAGTGGTATTACGCTATTTTGAAACAATTAGGTTTGGCCGCACCGGAATTCAAAAGCGGAACGTCTTCTACCAAGGCTACTACCGCCAAAATATTATATCCCCTCACCTATTAATTAATTATCTTTTCATCTCCCACGCTCGGAAAGTTTGCTGTTACTAGTAACTTACGATCGTGTAAAGGCCGGATTTAAACTATCTGAACTTTTGTGCGCTTCGAAATTTGAACGCGACGCCGGGACAGTCTTTCCCGCGCCCTATGGTTTTGAAAAAGAAAAAAACACTGGCCGTTTAAGTAGATGCCAGATCCCGATGGAAAATAAAACCTCATTCATAGTTCGTTTAAACGCGTATTTCAGCGAAAGCGATTGTTCGTGCCCATTCTCTATACAAAACTGTGAATGTAAATGGTGCATAAGCATCTTTTAAAAAGGTAAAGTCACGGAATAGAACATTCAGAAACGCGGTTTCTTCTTATAGTCTTTTCAATATTTTGTACACATATTTATTTTTAAATACCAGTAAATAAAAAAAATGCTGCGCTTCTGTTTTATCAAATAGATAATTATGTTTTGGTTTGTTAAATACATTTTTTCAAACGATATTACTAATTTCATTTTTTATCTCCTACAAATTTTTAATTTATATGGTATAAGTTCAGAATGCACCCGGAAAAAAAAACATTCTTTTATTTACATTATTTTTGTGTCTGGATAAATAAACTTCAGGAAATTATTAATAAAACGAATGGTTTTAATACCAACGAAGCTCAAAACTTTAGTGCGGCAGCCGTAACTACAGTAAAATATGCTTTTAAAAGGAACTTATTTGACTCACCTGTTTTGCCTGTAAGTAGTTGTCTATAGAGTTTGTCCCGCTTGGCTAACAAAGTCATTTCCTCGCTTCTGTGAGATGAAAAGTTTTGTGTTTCGCACGAATGCAATATTATTTGCATCTCGTGCTTCTGAATATCTCGCTACGCTCAGGTTTCTTTTTTTGAACTACTCGCTACGCTCGTGGCTCAATTTTAGAAACCTTCGCTAGCTCGGTTTTCAATACAAGCACTCGCCGCAAACAATAATTTTGCATTCTTGCATAACAAATAACTATTTTTTGCATTATAATTGGGTCTCCCTATGTTACCTACTACTCCACATTTTGGCACGGTTGTTTGCTCTGAATGCATGAGTGAGTAGGTCCGAACAAGGGAACTTTGTTTACCTTTTTCAGGTTTCACAGGGACTTGCTAGTGTATAGTGAAGCGGATAAAGAGAACAAGCGAATGACTTGTAAACACTGTAAAGCTTGATAAGCAAAAAGGTATGAAACATTTAAATAAAAGTAATGAGGCTATACCAGAACAGTCACTGATGAAATATGTAGATTGTAACTTGCGTAAAATTGCAATATAAAGAGTCAGTATAGAGGCGATAAAGAGTTCATCAATAAATGAAGAGTACACAGACTCTACGACTCTACATAGAGCTTAGACATTAGGTCCAAGTTCGATACCCAGTTGAACAATCACATATCTGCCACCTGTAACACAAGGTGTGCCAGTTGACTACTAGAGTTTCTCCGGAGTGTCAATTCTCACTAGTGCCAGACAGCTATCGCCGAAATCGATTTTTGTGTGCCAGTTGTCACCCAAGCCGTTGGTATAGGCCACGTTTTTTGCTGGTAGAGTCCCATCATTTTTCTAATTCTCTAATAGCACTATTTATAACTACTAAATAAAACAAATAAAATACCCCAGATATTTTAGCTTCAAATTAGCATAACTCATAAACGGCTGAACCGATTTTGATAAAACATACCTAAGAACACTCGCTGGTAATTTATTTATTTATTTTATTTATTTTTATAATAAGGTGCTGTTACACACAACAGAATATAACATTTAAGCACTTATAGGCTATTATTACAGTACTAAAACTGCTATGCAATTACAACTGCACACAACATTCAAAATATATATAAAAGTTGATAAATACCTACATAAAATCAGTTTTTAAAAGCTAACATGCAAATAGCAAAAAAAAGAGAAAAAGTTATTTTGAAAAAAAATTAACAAAAAATCTAAACATTGGCAAAATATATAAAAACATGCTTTTTAAATGTACATAAACTATTACAAAAAAGGTCCATTTCGTGAGAGTCACACTCATTATATATTCGACACATTCGGCGTAACGGGCTATTAGATGTGACGTTATTAGTAGATGTCGGTACATTAAATAAAATTGGTGTGCGCATTGAACGCGTAGGAACCTTAAATTCGAGCTTCAATTTGCTATTTTATACAGATTGGTCAGGTCAGTCACTGAACGCCTTTTTTCAAGACTACTCATGCCGAATTTGCGCAGCCTGTTATCATACTCAGGTATTTTTCGTCTAGAACCAATTCTGCTGCACAACGTACGTAAGAATCGACGCTGAATAGACTCTATACGGCCTATATGGTTTTGGTATATAGGAGACCACACAGACGAGCAATATTCAAGTATACTTCGCACGAGTGAGTTGTACAGCAAAATCCAAGTGCTATGGTTTTTGAAGGGCTTTGCAGTGCGAAGTAGAAATCCTAGCATCCGTTTGGCTTTAAGTGTGATAAAGTCATAGTGTGGTCTAAACGATAGCTCCGAATCAAAAATTACGCCTAGATCACGGACCCTATCAACGCGACCAAGCGCAACTCCAGAAATATGATACGAAAACATGATGGGCGTTTTATTTTTAGTGAAGCTCATGACCTGACACTTTTTGACATTTAGCGACATGCTGTTATCAAGACACCAGAGATCAATCACTTCCAAATCTTTCTGAAGACCTGCTTTCAAATTTTAAAATAACAAAATTTTAAAATAAAATAAGTAAACCTGCTTTCAAATTTTAAAATAACCTCATCCAAATCAGTTCACCCTTTTAAGAGCTACGGTGCAACATAAATCCCATCCCACTATCCCACTAATATTATAAATACAAAAGTTTGTGTGTGAGAGCGTGTTTTTGTCACTCTTTCATTCATACTGAAACAGCTGGATGTATATGGATGAGATAGCTTACACATACCACACCACATTAATGTGGTGTGGTATGTGTTAGCTATCTCATCCAAGTGCGAATCCGACTCGCACTTGGCCGGTTTTTTAATACATCACCAAAATGGCATCTATTTAATAAAGCACGTCTCACTGACATTTTCAAAGTGGGCACGCAAGTGAGATAGGCTCCTCGTTTCACTGCCGACCCCTTTGATCGCGAACGTTGCTAATTTATGCAATTACACCACACCCTCAGTCTTCGGCGTAACAGGTAATTTGTCAAGGGTTGTAATAGCCTCTTGTCGCCTTGATGGAGATGTCTTGCAGATGTTTAAATACTCAGATGACGGAGCTACAAGTTGATTATAACCTGCTTAATTTCATAATTTCTCTGTTGTAGTACAGTAACTCTGCTGCAAATTCCATGTTGAAGACCATCCTATACAAGTGTCCTACGATACTCCGAAGAACATTATTGCGAATAACGCTACTCCTAAAGTACGCTGTACTGTTTCAGCAACTACATAGTTTCATGCTCATTTCATGATGACAAATCGTATAGTCTGTCTGCAAGCTTCAAGTTCCAAGTTATTCAATACTCGTAATATACTGGGTGTCCCACGGCTACGCCACATGGTTGGGAGTGGAGTGGAGTGAAAGTCTTGTAGACATAGACATATTTATTTGTAACCTAGTTTTAAATTACACGTCAAGTTGTTTAACATGGATAAATTAAGATTATAATTGTAGATGATATTTTGCTTTATGACGACATCATTTTACTAGAGTTCCGGACCTCAAAAGGAAAAACTGAACAATTATAGGATCACTTTGTTGTCCGTCTGTCTGACTGTTATCAAGACACTTTTTCTCAAGAACATTGTATCAAGTTGTTTACCTATATCAAAAATATTCAATATGCTTTTTAAAAATAACTAACTATACCTACAGGGTGCACTCTAAGTCGACAGCGGAACTTTAAGTAGGCTGTCTACTGATCACTACAAACAACTTGTACCAGGTGGCGAAAAAAATGGAGCTAATAAAATATCAGCTGTTCCATACAAAAGGTCGACTCAGTACTGCGCCAAATGTATGAAACAGCAGATATTTTTTTCGCTCCATTTTTTTCGCCACCTAGTACAAGTTGTTTATAGTGATAAGTAGACAGGCTACTTAAAGTTCCGCTATAGACTTAGAGTGCACCCTGTAGTATTTAAAGTACCACCTGTCCATGTGGCATAGCCGTGAGACACCCCGTATAACAAGACATTGTTCCATTGCTACACCTAAGCATTTAAATGTAACATTGCGCTCAACCACACACATTGCCATTCCCCAGGTGTTTACATTCGAAAAGCAGCTTCTTGTGAATTTATACGCAACTGAAGACCTCAAACTGAGGCATATATTATAAAGTGGGTAACCGCGGATGCCGCGCTCTTGTAGTTTTAAGCCTCTGTTAGATTATAGCTGGAGAGCTGGTGACGATTCGACTTTTTTATCGTACAAGGCTGGGAGTTGTAAGGCTGGTAGAGTAGACTTGGCTGAGTCTGGGGAAAATGTTTTTTTTTTACGGTCACGGTTAAAAGATTGTGTTTTTTACTTTAAAAGTGTCAATGTATGGGTTGATGGGTTGAGTATTTTTTTTGTCGTACGGGCAAAAACCAAAAACCGCGCTCAACCAAAATTTTCGTGATCAGCGGAGTCTAAAAAACCAGCCTAGAAGCTCCCAGCCTTGTACACACGACAGCACGTCAGAGTGTACACTTTTGTTGCAAAGTCGCCCATAGCGTAAGTGAATAGAGTGCTAGCGTGTAAGGGTCGTTGTGCTGTCGTGTGTACGACAAAAAAATACTCAACCCACACATTTATACAGTAAAAAACTCAAACTTTCAAACGCAACTGACTAAAAAAATCTGCCTACCAACTCCCAATCTTGTACGATAAAATAAGTTGTATGGTCACCAGCTCTCCAGCTATTTAGCTAACCCTAAGTTACGTCGGTTCAAGTTTGAGGCAAACGAAGATAATATTTTGCACTTTGACTTTTTTAGGTACCTACAATTAACGATGAAGCGTACCTTACCTACATACTGTCCAATACCCACCGACCTGCAATTCCTGCAAAGGCGAGGGAACGGTGAACCTTCTGCTCGCCGCGGGAGAAAGTATTCAGAGCCGCCAGTAAATACCTATTACCTCTTATATGTCCACAGATTCTTTATTTTTGTTTAGTCCCAGTTTTTAACCACCTGGCCCGCTCCTTGTTGTAGGCATGAAGTCCTTATTCATTCATCGTAAGTGGAATATTAATTCCGTTCGCACGGTCACGCTCCCCAAATTCACGTGTATCCGACCAAACATGCGGTGAACAAATAAAATAAAAACCGGCTAAGTGTGAGTCTGACCCAGGGTTCCGTAAAAAACTTGAAAAAAGGGAAATGGTTTTTATTATCTTTTTTTTCGCCATAAATCGAAATCTAAACATTGTATAAATAATACAAAATCTGTTTTCGCTTGTGTTAATGAAGCCCATACACATTATACGGACACCCCACTTAAAATATGGACCCTCATTTCATGTTCATATAAATAAAATAGTTTATTCTATTATTTGTACTATAATGACGTTGCTTCTTGCCAAATTTCATATATAAGTCAACGGGAAGTACCCTATAGGTTTTGATTCAATTGGTAATTTGTGATGATCGAAATATAAGGTATGGTGCATAAACGGCCGTATTTTTTGATTATGTAAACTAAAAGCTTATTTTTTACAGTTTAAAGACATCGATTTAATTCTTAAAGAGGCTATAACAAACTTAAGTATTTGATACGACTTGATGCTATCACGCGTTCCTGAGAAAAAGGGTCTTGACACAGAGACAGATAGACGGATAGACAGACAGACAGACGGACAACAAAATGATCCTTTAATGGTTCCGTTTTATTTTTGAGGTCCGGAACCCTAAAAATCTGCCAACACTTTATCACCCGCTTGAGGGTTTTCGGATCTGGAGTAACAACCGATGCATTATTCATTTTGTATCTGATGCGCAGGTGAATAAGTGCTTGTTATCTTCAATTGATAACTTCGTTTTGGTGGCAAATTGGGTTGAGTTAGAGCATTTTACATTATTTCAGAAAAAAATGTGGATATAGAATTTGTCTACATTTATTCTTTCTTTAGGTATACAGGGTGTTAAAAGACCGCCAACAAAGCGGGAAACCACGCATTGTCCTCATCATACTAAACATTTTTGCCCATGGAACTATACCTGGGAAATCAACGGTTTCCGAGATAATGAGGTTCAAAGTCGGACTTTTCAAACTTTTTTTATTGCAGAAATTTGCTAAGTATCGAGTACTTAACATTTGTTCTCAAGAATCCGTATCAAAATTTTGAATATTTCTTGCATAAAATGACGTTAAAATTGCAACCCGCAATGTATTCTAAACATCGGCACTTCGAGCGTAAGTAACACAACTTTATGTCAACGCTTATGCAATATGACTTCTCTGCGTTACACTTCCATTGCGTGATAAAATATTTTCCAAAATTATAACCTAAAAAACCAAAATCATTTCCCGGCAATAATTTATCGAAAAAGTACTTTGTTTTGGTGTCTAGTATGCGTACCTTTCGGGTATGTCGGCGGTCTTTTAACACCCTGTATACGAATATTAATTTTGCGCACACACTGCGAAAGGTATTTTCCAATAAAAGCGTTGCTTCGCTGTTTTTCTAACATTGTTATCCCGAACTCGACACTAATTGAAATATCTCACAATTGACAAAGGAATCGATCGATAGGTACATACGACAGCATGTAGACGCTTAAGTACACTTTCGTTGAAAAGTCTCCCGTAACGTAAGTGAATAGAGTGCACGCGTGTAAGCGTCTACGTGTTGTGTACGTGTAAAGTGAAAAACACCTGCAACAACAAGCTTAGGTTTTCGTCGAGTCGACGCACAGTGGTCGATTTGTACGATTTAGGCGGCCAAAAGTCCATTTCTCAAAGTTAACTTATAACAAAACAAATTGATTCCCGGAAAAATAGACACCCCGACTGTCCAAACCCCACCCCTCCCCAGTTCCTAGAACTGCGTGCGCGCCCCCACAGGTAGTCGGAACTTGATCGTCGCGCAAGCTGTACGCGTTCGTTCTCGACACTCTTAGCGCAACCGATATTCTAAAGTGAATATTTCATTGGATATTATTCAGTTACAAGTGAAAGTGATGGAAGTCGAAAATTCAGGTAAGCTCCTTCAAATATAATTTAAATTAAGATAAGGAATATCAATATTTAGTGCAGTTACAACGTATCAAAGATCGCCCTTTTTCATAGAAAATATTATCATTTTTTTATTTTCAATAGTAAAAATGTTGTACTTCCGAGACCGTCCGAGTTAAATTCCTTATGGTTTCTAATAGTATAGCTCTTTGAGCAGATAACCACAAAAAAAATAGCCACCACCTTTGACCACTTCGCGAGAAAAATAATAATTCATTAACTTAGGCAGAAAGTGAGAAAAATTCCTTTTTTGTTTCTTTTGCGTTAAAATTCCTTTTCGTTGTTCTAGGTTCATCAAGTTACTCGGGCATGGAGGTAGTAACTCGCAGATATCTTTTTGATAAGATGATTGAGGAAAACTCTCCATCAATAAACGACAAATTGGAATACTTACAAAATTATTTGTTAATGTCTTACGGGGACTCCGACGAAGACAAAAAGTATATAAATCATAAATTTTCATATTTTAAAACAGAAATAAAAAAGAGATGGTCCAAAGCACGCAACACGCTAGAAAAATTTCTTATAAGCAATGATGCATGGTTAGCAGGAACGTTCGAGATGCCCATAAAAACGCATAATAAGTCAGGACGACCTAGCAAAACATTCAGTGAATGTAGTGAAAGAACTAAAAGGAGGAAAACAGAAGAAGTTCGCTCCTCTGTAGGCAAAGAAGTGATAGTTCACGCAGCGCTTTTTTTACAAAAAGAAGGAAAAAGAAACGCCTCGCAAGTCCTAAAAGATATTACAAATTCGCCTGCAGCCGCAAACGAATGTAAAAAAAGACATTCCAAATCAAAGGCACAAGATCCCCTTACGCCTCGGGAGGCACTGCGAATGTGCGTGGACGCTGATTTGACACGAAGTCAATATGAAATTGTGCGAGCAACCAACAGAAGCTTTTACCCGTGCTACGAATTAGTGTTGAAGGCTAAACAGGAATGTTACCCACCCAAAGAGACGCTACGAGTGACCGCTTCCTGTGCTGAAAGTGATCTACAATCTTGTTAGATCACACCGTCACGCGATTATCAATTTTCCTCGAAGAAGTACTAATGACTCTTACAGAAACTGAGAGAAATTCCTTGCAGATTATCTGCAAATGGGGTTGTGATGGTTCACAACAAGCTCAATACAAACAAAAGTTAATGAATGACGCCGACTCGGATGCAAATATATTTTTGAGCTCATTCGTGCCTCTACAAATTGTTTGCGGCGAAGACAAAACAAAAATGGTTTGGCAAAACCCGACTCCTTCTTCACCACGATATTGCCGCCCGATACGATTCAGATTTATAAAAGAGTCTACAGACATTACAAAAGATGAAATAAATTACGTTCGGGACAGTGTGAAGTCCCTAAAAGCCACGGAATTGGAACTGAATGGGCAAAAATTCTCGGTTAGCCACAGTCTTAAAATGACCATGGTGGACGGCAAAGTTTGCAATGCGGCGACTGACACCAAATCAACGAGTAGATGCTACATATGCGGAGCCACTTCAAAAAACTTTAATGACTTAAGTAAAAAAAACGAAATTCACCCAGAATCGCTTGAATTTGGCCTATCAACTTTACATGCCAGAATTCGATTATTCGAGAGTATTTTACATTTATCTTATAAATTGCCCGTTGGGAAATACCGTGAAAAAAGAACCAAAGCAGAAAAGATGCTAGAACAACAAAAAAAAAAAGAGATTCAGCAAAGATTCAGAGAAGAAGTAGGTATCTTGGTAGATATGCCAAAATGTAATTTTGGTAACACAAATGACGGCAATACTAGTAGAAGATTTTTTGAAAACCCACATCTGGCTGCTGAAATAACGGGAATAGACTTTAATTTTATTTATAGAATTAAAGTTATTTTGGAAGCCATATCAAGCGGTCACAAAATAGATGTCCCGAAATTTGATGAATACGCCATGGAGACAGCAAAACTGTTTGTAGAGTTATATGGTTGGCATTCTATGACTCCTACCATGCATAAAATTTTGGTACATGGTGGAAAAGTTATAGAAAATTCTCTAGTGCCTATTGGTCAACTTTCGGAGGAAGCTGCAGAAGCTCGTAATAAGCACTTTCGCTCATACCGTCTAAACTTTGCTCGAAAGTTTTCACGCGAAGACTGTAACCTTGATATTTATCACAGGTTACTCTTGACATCAGATCCGCTCATCAGTTCAATGAGAAAAAAAAAGAAGATCCGATCAAAACCATTTTTGCAGAAAACGTTGGAGCTTTTGCTTCCTGCAGAGCCAAATACAAAAGGCACTTGTGATAAATGCATGGAAAGTGACGGTGAGGAAGAATTGTCTTTTAAAGAGTAACATAACAATTTGTATGTTAAACTTTCATAAAATATTGTCTTATTGTTTATGATTCGGTACCTAACATTGTAAGTAACATTTAGTATAATAATGTGGTAATAACTGTTGACCATTTAATTTTAGTGTATACTGTATTTTTTTGTCATCCATATTTTATTTTCAATTTCAATAGGCATGCAGACTGTAGAGAATAAACATTTTTTTTTATGTACGGCCGTCTTTTACTTAACAAATTGTGATAATTCTTAACCCAAATATCAAAAACTACTAAGCCGATTTCGATAATTCAAATGAACTCAAAATATATATTTTACACCAAAGGGAGATTTAAAGAAAATTTAAAAACATTGGCGCTATTTACAAAAATATTTTCACAGAAATGTTTTTTTGTATAGAAAAATACGCTTTCAATGAAACGAATAGGGATAAACATATATATTCACTCTAAAATACCAGATTAGCATTTGTTGTCGTATTTATTACTGAAATAAAGCATAAAATAGTTTTGGCCGCCTAAATCGTACAAATCGACCACTGTGCGACGATGCGGGGCCGAAAGCGTGATTTATACCAACTGGGGAATAGCTACGGGAATAGCCGGTAGGTACCTACGTTACGGGTGTGGTCTACTTTGCACGGTACCCTCATTATGCAGCTTTTATCACGAAATAACGGGCAAAGGACGAGCCCTAATCAGAGGATCGGCATCTTGCCGGGAAGGGACGCCTACCCTTGCCTTCCCTTGAGATTTTACTACTCAATTCTTTTTTTCTAACAAGAAAAGTTTTTGAAGTCTAATTCTTCATTCAAGATAGTTCACTGACGTTTGCGGTGTGAGCAGTCTCTGGTGAAAATTAAATAGTGTGGTGACAAAAAGTTTGACATGAATCGAATTGCGTAATCGATATACCTAATCGATTTATAGGCCGATTGATGAAAAGCTTATTATATGAAATAACTAAAAACTTATTAATCAGTAATTAGAAAGTGTGTTTTGGTCCACTTTTTTGAGGAGTGTTAAATGCGTTAAAATTGTGTTTTTTAAATGATCCATGGAAATCTTGCGTACCGATCGTTTTTTTTTTTTCATGCGGAATTTCGTATTTTACTTTTTTTTGTGACTGGGCTGAATCGCACAACGAGTGGAATGCATCACTATTACAATAAATATGGCAACATTATTTTGCAAAGTGACAGTTAGCATCTGTCAGTTTACTATCCTGAATAAAGAATTAGACTTTATATTATGTTCTACCGACCTACTTATAAGTACCTACCTTATTTTTTTTATTAATACGTCATAATGTGCTGGAACAGACAGGCTTGCATCGGTCAAATTGATGAGTGGTATGATGGATTAAATACGTTGATCCGTAAAGTTAACATTGCGTATGTTCTAAAAGGTTTTTCACTGCATTCCTGAAATTCCGAAAAACAAGCATCGATAAAGCATTTCCACGATCCATTAATTTTATTAGAAACTATATTAACTTAAAACTTGGTAGACGTCCTTTGTTTCCCGAATATTCGGAGTCTGCATAAGACAGTGCAAGACAAATTCGTAGGTCTCTATCTTAGGCGCAGTAAGAACTGCATTGCATCGCAGTTGTCAAAGTTGTGTTGAAGAGGCTAAACTAATCTCAAACTAGAACATACAAGACTGACTTTCCAGACTTCGCAGCTAATACTGTCTGGCGTCCTATAAACAGCTCTAGTGCCAAATGCAATGAATATCTTGGCAACTTTGAGACATGTCAAGTGGTGGCTAGTTCAGAGCAAGGCTGTGATTTATAAACCACTTTGCCTCGACCCTTAGAGGTAGAGGTATAAAATAAGATGGTAGGGTCGCTAATAACGTAAAACTAATTATTCTTAGTCTAGTTTGTGTGACATTTATAAATTCCACCCTTCAAGCTGCCAGTTGACGAAGTTCATCAGGATTACGGCACAGAGTCTACTTAACAAACTTCTTAATTGTATTAACGCTATAATATGCACTGCGCGAAGACCCGGACGAACAAAGCAATATTGTCTCTCATTTTCACAAATACTTTTTAGAGATACCCACTACCCCACCTACTTTGCAACCGACTTCCAAGATAAACGCTACTTGCCTCGGGAAAGCGACAGATCTGTCTCTCTAGCTAGGCTAATTGCTAGGTTGTTCTCGTGACGTTGACCAGCTAGGCAGGTTCATAAAAGTTGGTGAGTATTGGAAAAAATGGGTGCTAGTATTCGGTAAAGATATTCAATGATACTTTATGAACCCGTCTAGGATAACTAATAAAGTAGGTGTGGTTTACGTCTATGGTGTATTTGGTGGTGGTCCTTGCCTGGGTTTAGATCCGGACAACTTTTATCATTTGTACCATAGGTGCAAGTATCCAACAAAGAGATATACCTAGGTACCTTATTTTGCTGCCAAGACAAAGAGCGGGGTTTTCGTGAACAAAATCAACTCTACGGCTTTCTTCCTTCTGCTAACGAAGACGGGATTTCAGTGCAACTTATTAAATAAAATTAGCGGATCTTAATTGGCTCAAGGCGCTGGCTTATGTTGATGCAGATGTGTCAGTAGCTTGCTAGTTTGTTGTTAAAGTGAAGGTTTCGTTGAGTAATAGCTCTAATAACTTGCAACCAAATAGTTCTGTCCTATACCTACTTCACAATTTTTACTGAACATCATATTTTGCGTAATTTTAGCGTGACCGAATCTTCAAAGTAGTCCAATATATGTATTTTGTACAAAAAAGCTACATTGCTAGCTATCTGTACCTATGTAAGTATAGGCTGTTGATCAACATCCTAGTCACTGTGTCACGAAGAAAAAAAAGAAACGGGAACATGCAAATTGCAAAAGCCGAATAAATCCACAGCCGCGGTCACCTAGATATCGCGAACAAAACAGGCTAGAACACTTCCTTCCGACGCGTCAAATCAACACGTCTCGGAACAAATAACTAGGTGCTAGTATTGTCGCGACGGGAAACAAAGGGTGCTCGCAAACATGTGGGTGAAGACCGGGAATATGGAGAAGAAAAGGACGGCCGGAAAACCGGAGATGCCGGAGCGAGCACCTTTCGGCGTAGTTTCGGCGTACCGGGGAAGAGGGTCCGTATATGTAAACCACTACCTACCAAGCCACCCCACAAGATTTGTCGGAATTATGTATGCCCGGTCTGTGATGGAGCGTGTCGGATTATTACTTCTCTTTGTAGCTTGGTTAATCAACTTTGTTTCTTAGGTCTTTGTCACCACTCGCAGTAGTATCTGGGACATATTTAGATGGGTAGGATTTTTAGCTATTGGCAAATGCCACCGTTGAAAAAAACGTGGTTGTTTAAATGTAAATTCTGAAAATAATAATAATAGGTATATGGAGGGTTTCAACGTTTTGCTTCACGCCTTAACTTAAAATTGGGGTTGATTTCGTGCTAGCTAAACTCTTATTTTTAAATCGAGTCCACGGAATGACAGTTGTTAGTATGCTACTGTCAGATAAAGCCTTTGTAGCAAGGGTCATTCCGTGGAGTCGATTTAAAAATTAGAGTTTACAAATTATTTCAGCTTACGGTTAGTAAAGATATCTTAGGGCATATTTTAGCCTGTATAATTCTTGGATAATTTTAAAGAGAGAATCGGCAAAATAGCGCTCGCAGAATAGCTACGAAAGCTTGCGCTAGCTCTGCACAATAGCCAATTTACTTCAGTATATTCAGCTGAATACAGCAGCAGCCATTGGCCAATGTATACGTATTTATCTGTTCTTCCTTCCTCAAGCCATTCAGGGTAATAAGTAGTTTCGTTCCGTTTCGTACTATTCATGATTAACATGATTCGTGTGTTTAGCTTCTATAGGTAGGTACGAAGGTACGAAGATACGCGATATTGTTTCGTCTGTGGCTTCATTCTTAGGAGAAAATGCTTTAGCAAAAACTAATTAGTTTTTCACAGGAGGAAAACAAAGTAATAAGTGAAGTTACCTAAGTCCTTCAAACAATGAGCTTGTCGACTTCTAAGGATTTTTTTACCATTATCCGTAGGTAGTCAATATCGATATCTTATTATTATTTCATATTATTAATCGTGCCTCTTCAAAAACACTGACCAACGTAGTTAAAGTCGTAAAAGCTATTTTTCCAAAAAACAAAGAAAATGTAAGTTTTCATGAAACACACTACAGGGCAATTTTAAATAACTTTATTCCTGAAACACACCAATTTCTAAATGTGATTTCCACCTTCTAGCACCAACTGCGAAATGTCAAAATCTTTTTGTAATACGCTGTACCTACTTCCTTGATTAACATTTTAACACTTCCATAAAGCGTGTTTATTGCAGAAACTACTTACAACGCATAGAGCAGTTCGAGAAAGCTATACAAGCGTATGACGAAGCTTTACGCTGGAATGTAAGTAACTATCTACGAAAGTTTTAAACTATCAAATCAAGAATCGCCTGAAAAAAGCTCATGAGATTGTGAACATAAAAAAAGTTATTTAAAAGCTAGCACTATTTTTACTATTAGTATAAATAAAAGTTAAAAACTAAAACCCGACTACTAAAAGGCTTAAAACAAGACCTGTTTATCCTTAAAATAGACTCATAGATAATTAATCGTAGTCGGAGGCCATCGGTTTATCAAATGCGAATGTGGTGTCCTCCGACTACGATTAATTATCTATGAGTCTATTTTAAGGATAAACAGGTCTTTTTTTAAGCCTTTTAGTAGTCGGGTTTTAGTTTTATCTTTTATTTATTTTTTGAGCTTTTTAGTAAGTCATTTTGGACGATCACCAAGAATAGAACCAAGAAGGGCAAAAAAAACACATTTTTGAATTTTTTGTTCTATTTGTTATGTTGACGCTACATGTGTTATACATTTTTGAAAAGGTCTTTTAAAGCCCTTTCATTTGATACCCATGACGATGGTATCCGATAATTTTTATTTTTAGGTCCACCACTTTAGGGCGCAGTACAGCCGCCATCTTGTTTTTTTTTCAATATTAAATGCTATGTTACCTATGTTACCTGTGTTACCTGGGTGATTAAGACAAATCCAACGACACCTCATTTGTTGAAATCGGCCGAGTAGTTTAGGCTCTGCGAGGGAACAGATGAACACACAAACATACATACATACATACATACATACATACATACATACATACATACGCTGCTAAAATCATAACCCTCCTTTTTGCTTCGCGTAGTCGGGTAAAAATGTAGACTGTACAAGTAGATGTCCCACTAGCTGGATAGAAGCGTTCACTCAGAGAAAGAAAGAGTTGCGAGTAGGTTAGAGTAGTATTTTTTTTATTACATAATACCTAGCTGGTATTATACAACGTGTTACAAAAGATACTAACTCTTTTTACAGGGTGTAACCTGCTGGTCAACATAATGACAAATCTGCAAAAAAAAGTTGAAAATCACAACTTTATTTTTATAACCTCAAAATCGTAACATTTTTAAAACTTTTTTGTTTTTGGATTTAGCTCCAATTAAAAAATATGGTTGTTTGCTTAGCTGTATTTTAATTGCTTTAGGTTGTTAAAACATAGTGAAAGTCTATGGAAACTGTATTTTAAAAATACTTTTCTCCCGTCACAGCGCTTACATTTTAATTATTTAAAAATCAACGGAACGTCATAGAGCTAAAAAAATATTTTGGTTGTGATCCCTATCATCAGGTACCATGAACCTGTAAAAAGAGTTAGCATCTTTTGTAACACCTTGTATACAATACATTTGGTAACTTACCTACACTTTTGGAACATACTGTTAGATTGGTAAAAGGGAGAGATATTAATTTCTGTGCAACAACAATTTGCTCGCTTTCTGGCTAGTTTACGACCCATTAAAGAACTAACCTTCTCTACTGTATAAGTTGTAACCTCATTTCACCGGTCTTGCAATCCCTTTGTCCTCTCGTCTCACTAATATTGCAAAGAGGAAAGTTAGCACCTAAAGACCCGACTACATGTTACTTGCATACTCAAAAAGTTTGTGCAAAGTTTGCGTGAAAACGCGGTGATGTAAACGCGAATAAAGCTGTTTGGACATTTCTACGCAGCTTTTCGTTGTGCAAGCAAAGTAAAACGCTTTGAAACAAATACGGTTCAAATTAGCATTGGTGCAACCATGCACACGATGTGCAAAATTATTATTATTAGTATTTGTTCCAATGTTATAAATATCTTTACATAGACAGAATAACACGCAACATATCTTCGTGTAAACAAGCATTCGTGCAACCTTGAGCCATTTTAACAATAAGGCATGGACACAATCTGAAAATTAGAATCTGTGCAAATTGTGTAACCAGAACTTTATATTAACAGTATAAATACTAATTAATTTATTGGATAAAAATCAGTAACTATCAACTACAAACAAAATAAATACGTTTATCCTAAAGTAGACACCTGCCCTGGGCTTAGCAACGTATTGCACAAAGGCAGTTGTGTTACAAAGTGGCCCATTGCATTTAGGATAGGATATACTTAATAATTAAAATTTAAATTGCGTACTAAGTAGGTAAGTACATTACATTGTATTTGCATTTTAAAAATATTAAGATTAAACATATAATAATAAAAAAAAAAACATACAATATAAGTAAATAAAAAACAAATTAATATAATATGTCATTGAATATGCATGATTATTTATTATTACTAACTAATGTATGAATTTTTTATCTGAAATAAATTTAATTGAATTGAATTGAATAAAAAAGAAGAGAGAAAATGCAAAATAATAATAATGCTTATTTTACGGAATAATAATTCTTATTCGTATTCTTCTAAATGTGGGTGTAAGGGTGTGTTGTGTGTATAAACAATATGTATTATATGAGAGAGATGGTGCAAGGGTGTTTTTGTGTGTGTGTGTGTGTGTGTGTCTGTGGAGGGAAAGTACCGAGATGGTTTAGTTTTACTGTTTGGCATTAAGTTTTTAATAGTTTTTAACATGATCGTAGGTCTTAACCTTTTGCCATTGTTTTATTGTGTCCTTACGTTTACTGCAGCTTTGAACTGTTGGACATTCTTTTTCCAATATTTTAAACAGATATAAGCAAATATCTAGAAAATATAAAAATGATAAGGCGCAACGCGTCTTCGTGCAAACTAGCATTCGTGCAACCATTGTGCCATCTTATTACATGCACACAATATGAAAATAACAATTTGTGCAAATTATGTAGCCGGACCTTTAAATTAATAGTAACGTCGGCGGAACGTGTTTATTTTCCCTCTATAATTCGGGGGCTCGGTTCGATTTGCGCGTAGCCATTTATGAGTTCGACAACTGCGAGTCGGCCAAAACTTATTTGAGTTGGTTCGTTACCCGCTCCGCTTGCCAACTTTGTAGTATTTTACTTACTAAGTAGTTAATTAAAAGGCAATCATTTGCTTAGCTGATTAAACTTGGATACATTACCTACTCTTGAATAAATAATAGCTGTTAGGAGAAATTATATTCGATACTCAGTAGGTACCTTTAAGTAGTTATTATAGGGTTTTAGGGTAGGTACATAGTTAAATGACCAGCAATAAATCTCAACAACAGTCATTAATTAATATTTTCGCTAAAATAAATGAGACTAGGTATCCTAAAATCGAGATAAAGAATTGAATTTTGCGGTAAAGTTCAACTATTTCATTATTTATAAAGTACCTACTTAGGTACATTCGCCAGTTGAGAGTTTTTGGGCAAAGTTTTTATTTCCAGTCATCGAAAGATTTATTCATTTGTTTTTAAGCATAAAATCAAGAAGGAGGTAGAAAATAGATGGTAATAAAACTTTTTCATCTCCCATGCTCGGAAAGTACGCTGTTACTTCGTAGAAGATCCTTTTTTAAACCGCTTTGTATTTTTGTGCGCTTCGAAATTTGAACTCGACGCCCTAATAAAAAAAATATAAGGAACTCTTTCAACTTGTAGCATTGCCTAGCAACGGGTTGTTGATTTTATGACACTTCAAGAAGACATGATTTGTAATCAACAACCCGTTGCTAGGCAATGCCACAAACTCCTTTGTGAAGAAGCAAAAAAGAAGGAAACTCATTTCACTAACCTCTATGGTAGGTACCTAACTACCTATGTCTATTGTTTGTCACGCTTGGCTAACAAAATCATTTCCTCGCTTCTGTGAGATGAAAAGTTTTGTGTTTCGCACGAATGCAATATTATTTGCGTTTCGTGCTTCTGAATACCTCGCTACGCTCAGGTTTCTTTTTTTGAACCACTCGCTACGCTCGTGGCTCAATTTTAGAAACCTTCGCTAGCTCGGTATTCAATACAAGCACTCGCCGCAAACAATAATTTTGTATTCTTGCATAACAAATAACTATTATTTTCCTGAAGAGCACAGACGTGCGTTCCTTACTGGGCCGAAGCCTGGCTCGAGCGAAGGCGACCCACTACAGAGGAGCATTGGCAGACGCGGCGACAGCCACGGGTAACTTGCATTCGATATTTTTGTAGAGATTCCTCTAACAAGAAAAACATTGCCGCTAGAAAAATTCCACCAATCGAATTGGAAAAACAAAGGTGGAAATCTGGCGAGCAACTGAAATAATATCTATTGTAGTTGACAAAAATTCAGCTGCGCGATTTCCACCTTTGTTTTTGAAACAGGTTTCGTTTTGTTTTTTTAAGGCATCCATCTATGTTTCAGCATACCAGTCACGATAGATTATTTCTAAATTCCGAATAGAAATCATCTGGGGGCACGGTAGTGCCCCCGCCAGGTCGAGCGCGAAGCAAACACTGCCGTACCATCCTTTACTGGAACCATTTCGCCGCATTTTCAGGCCCCTATTTGAGAACCTCTGGATAAGACCAGAACGCAGAAATTTTCGTCATCCAGTAAGCTATAATCACATACTTGAAATCCAAAATTTCAAGTCTGTAGGTCAATTACTTCCGAAGTTAAGCGAAAGCAAAGTTTCGCATTTATGACACTAACTTACTCATGATCATCAAAATAGAACTAGTACTTCCCATAAACTCTGAGCTGCAATTTGGTTCAGACTTAGGGTTTAATGGCCACATAAAGGGAAAACTATAAAAACTAGGATAATCGAAGATCTGGAGTACCTGGTGACCCTGATTGGAAAACACAAGAGCCCAACCAAACTATTATAGATCGAATACCGCCTTTACAAAAAATATTCAACTTGGTGGGCTGCTTCATTTGATGTAAAAAATCGAAGGTCTGAAGTTTCTGATGAAGAACCCTCAGCTGGTCTCAGCTGTATTAGAGATATGGTAATGCCCCTTTCTACTATTGGTACATAAAAAAATCGACTGTCATTGCAAAAATCCATTGTAGTGGGACACACCTTCTAATTTAATCTAGCCTATAGCGTCCCACTGCTGGGCGAATGCCTCTTCTTCTGCTTTTAATACGCATAAAATTAAAATTAAAGGAAAACTCTGGATAAGACTAGACTGGCTTTTACTTATACTTACAAGTTAACAAGAAGAAATAGTCGAACGATTAACTTTATTCTACTCGAACATTACACAAATTAAAAAACTGTGTCAAATAAGAAAATCTAATAAAATAAATCAATATGCCCACGTTTCTACAAAAAGAAGTGAAATCCCACCAAAAACATTCTGTAAAAAACTAGCCAAGTCTCGATGTAGCTGCTTGTTTATCTCTATAAAGTAATAAAATCTAGATAAAGTCGTGCCAAGTCTAAGGTTCCTTACTGCGATTTCTTTATTATTATAGTTAGTGTTGTGTGACTTGGCCGTTGAAGGGTACACAAGAGTACAAAACCAGGTGCTCCATGACACCATTGCAGCAATCTGACGCCAGATCCTCTTGTGTACCCTTCAACGGCTAAGTCACACAACATTAACTATAATAATAAAGAAATCGCAGTAAGAACCTTAGACTTGGCACGACTTTGTCTAGATTTCATTACTTTTTAGAGATAAACAAGCAGCTCCATCAAGACTTGGCTAGTTTTTTACAGAATGTCTTTGGTGGGATATGATTTACTCAAAAACGATCGTAATGTGGTCATTACTTTGACAACCTTCTTCGAGCAAAGTCGTACTTGCCGCTGAGGTACTTTTTAAGGCGCCAGCAAAGTTAGTTGTATAAAATTTCATTAGTGTCCTGTTTTAGAAGCCTGAAATTACCTTTAAAAAAATATTTTATTCAACATTTGGCTATCATACTAGCAGCCATGGTAATCCGTGACGAAGAAAAGATTCGACAATCAAATACTAGGATGCTAGGATCAAGACGATAACTCTTCGATCAAGGATAACCTATCTTATAGATGTATTGACGTAACCTTATTATTTGTAGAATTAGAACCAGAGAACGTGAGAGCAAAGCAAATCCGCGCACATACCGAGTACGAGAAGGGTGAGTTCGAGAGAGCCCTCATGTTGGCCCAAAGAGGAATGTGTCAACGCCGCTACCCACCTGACTTCGCTGAAACCGCCAGGCATGCCGAGGAAACTGTAAGATTTTACATACTTTACAGAACCTTTAATACATAAATTATTCCTGCCCAAATAGCGGAACTTCTGTTCCTGTTACACTTGCAAACTTTCAAACTTAAACTATTTCATAGAAGTTCATATTTCATAGAGATTTACTTTACAACAGTTCAAAATATTTGAAAGTGATGGATAGATTGTTTATAGTAGTTTGATATATTACATTTCATTCATGATGAAGATAAAGAGGTGTTTAGTGGCTCTAGCCACCTTGCACTGATACTGATAATTACGTAGAACCCATGTACGGTCGGCCACAGTCTAGAATACCCCATGGCAGATCTTGACACGTCAATCGAACAAAGCGGGGTATCCTACCGTGTGGCTGACTGAACGTCCGTAGTAAGCTTGTACACTTCTTGTAACTTTACTTTCAACTCCAGATTCGCGAGTGCGTGAGCAAGCAAACCGCTAAAGTGCTGAAGGTGGTGCCAACGGTACAAAGGATGCAGTTGAGCCAAGAGGACTGGGTACAACTGAGTAGAGAGTCTGATGATGAGGAGCCCGTGGTGGAGCGCCGCGGCAGGATGCAGCCGCATGAGACTCATCAGGTTTGTATTGGTATGTAGAGTCATCATCATTCTCAGCCCACATTTGCCCACTGTTGGCCTTTTCCCCTCCACGCCATCCTCCTCAGTCTTTCGCCGCGGACTGTCGACTCGTCTGACTACCGGGCTGCTGGTCTGCCTACTGACCTCGTCCTGTTCTCGGCCGCCACTCCGTTACCGCCCTGTTCCACCTGCCATCCTCCCACCTCACCAGGTGTCCCGTCCAGCTATATTATGATATTATTGAAGTTGGAATATTAAGTTCCACTTGGGAAACTAGTATGGGACAAAAATACAACATTATAAGTTACCTTTGCGATTAGGTAATTGTTTTTTGGAGATTGATGACTAATCAAAATCAAATAGATGGATCAGGCCAGAAACGGGATTTCCATGTTGCGTACGTTGAGGTAGGTGGATACCTAGTCCAACAATTCACTTCACGCCTCACAATAAGAGCTTGTAAGGCGTCATGTAAAAGGTGTCACGAAAAATCGCTTTCACAAGAGAAATGTTATACCTACCATTCCCTATCCGAGACTTCCGGCTGAAAAGTTTCCCGATTCAATATTCCAACACTTTAGGCCCAAGTGATGTCGCGTGTGGAGAAACAGAAGGCAAGTCAGATGTCGCGCCTATTGGCCTCGAAGTACTTGGAAAGGATGGCACATGACAAGTACTTTCTCATCGGCTTGTGCAATGACGAGCGATTGACTGCGGCTAATAAACAGGGCTCCAAGGAGATGAAGGAGCTCGCACAGAAGGCATTGGCTGATTTGGAGAAACGACAGGTATAGACAATGATAAACTATTTAACTTTTCAGTATTTTTGCCGTGTCATTAAATACAGCCCTATTTGTGATGTTTTTCTTCTATTTGTGCGGTAATTTATAAACAACAAAATCTTGTTAACACACACACACACAACAAGGACCAACTTTTCCTAATTATCGTCACAAAGGCACTTGTAAGATTAACTTGGAGTGTTGCTAACACGTGTAATCTTTTTATATGAGTTTCGAGAGACTTTCGTTGAATAAATTAGTTTTTCAAGTACCTACTTATCCACCTTTTTGAATCAAGAACGTATTTTTTTAATACTTACTAGTCTAGACTTTTTATTTAATTTTAACGAGCTGCCTGTTCGTTACAAAATATTTTCTCTGCATACCAACCAATTAAAAGTAAAAATTGTGTTAAATCCAGTGAAGTTCGTGGTCATGGTCTGAACCATAGACCATGATGCCAACATCAAATAACGCGTTTATCGATAAATAGGTTATAAATAAATCCATAGATTCTTCAAGTAAAAACAATTTAAAGAATCCAAAAATTTTATAATAAAGGTTTGATCAACCAGTGATGACCTAGAGAGGAAGAGATCGGTTGGCAAACCACCAGCCAGATGGTCCGATGATATAGCCCAAGTGCCCGGAAAACAGTGGTTACGTCTGGCAAAGCATAGTGAGAGGTGGCGTGAGCATAAAGAAGGTTTTACTCAGCAATGGATGTTAACAGGCTGATGATGATGATGATGGAAATTCTCGCTAACAAAATACGTCAAGAAAATATAATTTTTCATTTATAAAATATCATTGTGTAAAGGTCATTTGACTTAAAATAACGAAGACCGTAACCGACCCAGAGTTTTAACCTATCATACATTTTCTCACTATTACTCCCAGGCAGTGCTCCGAGAGCGAAAACCGCTCTACGCAGCGCGAACGATCAACGCCCAAGACAAAAAGAGACTCAACAAAGCCCGCAAGGAGCGACTCAGTCGGACTCAAAAGCAGCACGTCGTTGACGCCGAGCGACTCATACAAGCCGCAGTGATTCTTGGCCAAGAGCGCGACACGGCCAAGTGTCTCGAAAGCGCTGAGTTTGCCATGGCGCAGATCTCGGCCATAGGGACCACTTTGCTGCCTGACAAAGAGAAGTATCTGCAGCGACTGTATGATATCGTCGGTAACGCTATCTTGGATCAGGTTAGTTTGGAGTTCTTAAAAATGTATTTACCAGTTAGATGTAAGAGTGCAAAACAATGTCTCAAAAGGACTTTCTAAGATGTCAAAGTTGCCCAGTAACTCAGCATATTACCTTGCCGAGGGCTCTCTCGACTCAGTCGGACTCAAAAGCAGCACGCCATTGACGCCGAGTGACTCATAAAAGCCGCTGTGATCCTTGGCCAAGAGCGCGACACTTCCGGCCAAGAGCGCGACCGAGTTTGCCATGACATAGTTACAGGCAGTTTGGCGGAAATTCTGTAACACTTCCTACCTATAACTTTTTTTTTATATTAAACCTTTACTTACTTAATAAAAACGTGTATCGATGGGACCATGAGAGGTGGCGCGATGAGAAAAGGCCTATACCCGACATTGAGCGGCGGTGCGATGATGATGATAATGATGATCATGATCGATGCGTAGTCGGTCCACAAGGGCTTATCAGAATGTTATACCCTCTAGCACCCCCGGCCATACACTTGCGTTGTCTTTCAGAAACGTGTAGCCCAAACAATGAGCGAGTCGGACCGCGAGAAACGCGCTTTCGTCCTGCTAGGGCTCTCGCTGTCTCGAGAACCAAGCCGGGATTCCGTGCTGCGGACCCGGCCACCGGCGCCGCCTCGAGATGTCAAGTATGATTTCAGCAGGAACGTCATTGAGCAAAAAAACATTTAGGTTGTGATCCCTATCATCGGGTGCTATTACCCTGTAAAAAGAGTTAGGTACTTTTG
The DNA here is from genome assembly GCA_949319315.1 of Zelleria hepariella. Taxonomy (NCBI): domain Eukaryota; kingdom Metazoa; phylum Arthropoda; class Insecta; order Lepidoptera; family Yponomeutidae; genus Zelleria; species Zelleria hepariella. Next base: position 19,395,294 of record OX439378.1, on the reverse strand, counting down.
TAACACCTTGTATACAGGGTGTTAAAAGACCGCCAACAGACCCGAAAGGTACGCATACTAGATACCAAAACAAAGTTCTTTTTCGATAAATTATTGCTGGGAAATCATTTTGGTTTTTTAGGTTATAATTTTGGAAAATATTTTATCGCGTAATGGAAGTGTAACGCAGGGAAGTCATATTGCGCAAGTGTTTACATAAACTTAGGCTACTTACGCTCGAGGTGCCGATGTTTAGAATACATTGCGGGTTGCAATTTCAGCATCGTTTATCGGCATCGTAATGAAATATTCAAAATTTTGGTTTGATTCCTTGAGAAAAAAATTTAAATACTCGATACCTAACACAATTCTGCAAAAAAAAAATGTTTAAGTCCGACTTTGAACCTTATTTTCTCGGAAACCGTTGATTTCCCAGGCATAGTTCCTTGGGCAAAAAATATCCTTATGATGAGGACAATACGTGGTTTCCCGCTTTGTTGGCGGTCATTTAACACCCTGTATACACTATATCATAAAAGCTACGCCACATATTTTTTTGTGAAATAAGCAATCATATTTCTTAGTCTTCTTATAAGTAGGCAATACCTATCGCATTATGGTTAGGTGGGATACCCAAAGTTACTTCACCTTAAACATACATAAGTAATGATTTACCTTTGATAAATAATAAAAATATATTTACTCAAGATAAATTGGTGTTCTCAAGGGAAATTAAATAAACAAGTAGTAAGAACAAATGTAAAGCTCAATATATTTTTGGTGGTTAGTCGTGAAAAAGTATTTACCTACATAACAGACGTTTCACTTTTTTAATAGGAACGAAAGTTAGATAATATTTCATTTGAGGTACAACAACATTTTTGACACCACTCCATGCATAATTTATATACCCCTATAAGTCCTATGTCCTGTCCATCCAAAAGCTGTCTAGTTTTTGGCACTTTTAGCAACAAAACCACCACTACTTACTATTTCTGTACTGTGTCGTGCATTAAAAAGTTCAGTGCCTCTTTTGTATCACGACGTACACGTTGTACATTTCAGCCATCACTACATAAAAACCGGTTTTTTTTATAATTTTGGTTTAAAATTAGGAGTTACAGTTACGGTATAGGCATCTAGAGCCGCCAATACAACCAAAAACGCCCTTGTCACTTTTGGTCAGCTTTTGGACAAAACCGTATCAAAAAAAGTACCTACGGTTTTTTTTTTCACTGGCGTCACTAATAATATTAATAAACTTTTTTTTTTTTAATTTAAATTTTAGAGTGTACAACATACATGTTCTGCCAAACTATAAAATAGTTTGTTAGCAGAGCAGCTCTCTAGTGTAACTACATATCAATCATCATCATCATCATTAGTCCACCTCTGCCCACTGCTGGGTATAGGCATTTTCCCCCTCACGCCACCGCTCACAGTCCCTCGCCATCCGCATCCATGGACCCTCCTCTGAAACAACGATGTCGTCCGACCATCGGGCTACTGGTCTGCCCACCGACCGTCGTCCAGTTCTTGGACGCCACTCTGTTGCTGCCCTTGTCCACCGGCCATCTTCCCGCCTCGCCAGATGTCCTGCCCATTTCCACTTAAGACTCGAGATCCTATCACCTATATCGTCTACTTTCGTCCGACGTCGGATGGCGTCTCAGTACGTTCCACTATTACATCTATCCAGACGCCGCATTCAGACCCTCGAGCGTGCTCTGTCGCTGACCTCTCGTACTGCTGAACGGTGCTACGTTCTACACGAACTGGCACGCCTCTTGTCGGATACCAAGCAATCGCAGAGGGCGCGCTATTTCTCCATCAAGTGCCAATCAGGTGAGAGCAGGATTACGATATGACCGTGCAACAGCCGTGCAACCAATGACATGAGTGTGCAACCAATGACACGACTGTGCAACCAATGATATGAATGTGCAACCAATGACATGCATGTGCAACCAATGACGTGACTGTGCAACCAATGACGTGACTGTGCAACCAATGACATGAGTGTGCAACCAATGAGATGCCAATGACAACCAATGACAACATGCGTATTACGATCTACCGATTCGCCCTAAAACACACACACCCTCTTTCTCACACCCTCGCACACACACACACACCCTCACATACACACACAAACACACACACACACACACACACATATTTGTAGTATAGTTTAGTTAAGTTTAGTCTAGTCTAGTTATATGTTCTAAGGTGAGTGCCGAAAAACAGCGCCATCCAGTTGCATTCATGCGTGGACGGCACCTACTGAGCACCCCACCCTTTGCTACCCTTACGTGTAAACGATTATACCTAACTGTAATCGCATATTTTTTTGTTGGTAGCAATAAATGATTTTTACTTACTTTTACTTACTTATGACACGACTGTGCAACTAATTATATGACTGTGCAACCAATGTCATGACTGTGCAACCAATGACATGCCTGTGCAACCAATGACGTGACTGTGCAACCAATGACATGCCCGTGCAACCAATGATATCATGACATCATCAGGAGGCCAATTAGACTGCGAGGCTGAATGCTGTATCGTGCTAGTAGAAAAGTAATGTGTCACTTCAAGACTTCACCAAACTTCAGTCTTTCCCCAAACTTCACCAAACTCCACGTTAGATTTACATCTGTGTTCTAGAGGTCTAGATTGACGATATGCTATGCTATAAATATGAACATTACTTTTTTTATCTGCCCTTTCCTTCTTATTCTTTTGTTTTCCTCTACAGAGGCTAGGACGGCCGGTTTAACCATGTGGCAGCTCAACGCGACCTTCCTCCTGGCTCGCTGTCATGTGATGCAGAACAACAGACCCGAAGCCCGCGCTGTATTGACTGAAGGGGCTGCGCTGGCAAGGAATGTGCAGGAAAAAGACATAGCTTCGTTTTTCGATACGGTTAGTTAGATGGACGGATAGTTAGACGAGTCCTTCCAATGGAACCATTCCAGTACTCAGCACCGAAACGTAAATTGCAAAAAGTCACCAAAAAGGTTACCCGACCTCAGATTGGTGCCGGTGCTGAGTAGTGGAAGGGTTTCCGTAACGTAAATTGCAAAAAGTCACCGAAAAGGCTTCCCGACCTCAGATTGGCGCCGGTGCTGAGCAGTGGAAGGGTTCGCATAAACGCGTCAGCGGTACTCTAGAATACTGCATGGCGGCAAAAGTGTAGCAAAAGGGCGACCAAAAAAGGGTATTCTAGCGTTTTGCTGACAGTTCGTACTTCTTATCGAGAATAATTTCGCACTTTTTGACTTAGTTTATTATGACTGGTTGGAAGTTGGTCTCACAATTTCATCTCCTCACCCAGTGCGCCAACGTCTCTACGGAAGGTGAAGTTGCGTCCGACGAGGCGGAGCTCGAGAAACGTGAGAAGGAGATGGTCGGCCTGATGCAGGATGACGACTTGAAATCGGCTGCCAAACACCTGTTCCGACGGATGTCCACTATACCTGCTAATAGGTGAATGACTCTACAGCATGTTACAAAAATATGCCGTCAAGTAGGTATGAACCATTAGAAGAATACATTTCGAGATTTCGCAGTTGGCCCCATAGTAAATGTTTACGAGTTTAATGACCCCCTCAAGTATGACAGGACTTTTCTGTATTTTATTCTTCTAATTAATTATTGACACTTCATGAAATTTTCGGTCTCAATTGGTATATAAGATTTAAAAAAAGTTTTATTATTATTAATTTATGTTCTGTGGATTTAACTCATCGTTAAGTACTTCCAAATTAAAAAAAATCCCAGCAAAAGAGATTCTTCCAATAGTTGGAGAGCTGGTGACCAATCGAGATATTTTTTCGTACAAGGCTGGGAGTTAGTAGGCTGATAGAGTAGACTTGGCCGATACTGTGAAAAATATTTTTTTGGCCCGGTCGCGGTTGAAAGTTAGATTTTTTCGACTTTAAAAGTTTAAATGTAAGGGTTCAGTATATTTTTTTCGTCGTACAAGGCTGGGTATTTCTAGGTTAGTTGTTGAGACTCCGTTGAATAAGAAAAAATTTTTTTTTTGGCCGAGCGTGTTTGCAATTTTGATTTTTATAACCCAAAAAATCACACATTCTAGGTTATAAAAAACAATATTTTTACCGCGTTCGGGTAATAAATAGTAATTTCGTGATTAGCGGAGGCTAAAAAGGCAGCCTAGAAACTCCCAGCCTTGTAGACATAAAAGAAATGACTTAACCCATACATTTAAACTTTCAAAGTCGAAAAAATCTGACTTTCAACCGCGACCGGGCCAAAAAAATATTTTTCCCAGACTCAGCGAAGTCTACTCTATCAGCCTACCAACTCCCAGCCTTGTACGAAAAAATATCTCGATTGGTCACCAGCTCTCCAACTACAAGTTCTTTGTTATTGGGGGTCCTTAACGACATGACATGTTACATGCCGGCAGGAGATCTGAACCTTGGCACGAACATACTTAGCTTTCATATAATATTATACGCCTTAAAATAAAAGTAGAAACACCCTGAGCAATATTTTTTTCTCTACTTTTTCCCATTTTCTTCTGATGAGTGAAAGAAAAAGGGGGATCAAGGCGGGAAACAGTTATTTCTCAGTGTATTTCTACTTCTGATTCGAAGCGTATACATATGAAATACATACGAAATTAACGTACCTAGCATGCCAAGTTTCAGACCTTCTGCCGGATGGGACCGTAGACCTAGAGAGAATCCGTCGTTTACGACCGGTACCTACTATGTAGCTTTCGCGATTTGTTTTCCTCGAGTCTTCACAAACTTTGGACAGGCAGTTGTTAAACACAAAAGACGTGATAAAGTACTTATTTACCTGTGCTGGCAAGTACTTGACTGTAAGCAAACAAAAAGTTTTACCAATTTAATATGATTATGCTTAAACTCGAACAAAAATGTTTGAAACACTTATTTCGACCGTCAGTTAAAATTCTCGGAATAATTTTACGCGACATCCAAAACATCGAGCCCGTATACGGTTTGTATAAGGGACTGTACTAACTTGTGACACAACTTTTGTTCTAACCATTTTCAAAAACCGATACCAAAAATGCCCAAGCAGCGTTCCAGTACATCCCTGGTAACTGGAAGAATTAGACCGTTTGTCCACCGCCGCAGCGATACCGTCACCGTCATCTCGCCATCGATACTTCGGCACCGTCATCTAGTGCTCTAGCGTTTGGCTTCGGTTTCACTAGGGGCGATTTGAAACTCTCACCCCAGTTACATTTCAGAACGGACTCCAAATATTGTCTTTACCTTGTTTCTTTTTATTCCCCAGGCGTTTCTCCATTATGCCAGGCACGAGGCCTGAGGACACAGCCCCGCTCAGCGCGGCTGGCCGCCGCGTCTCCATCATGCCCCGGACCCACCAGCCGACCACGATCTCTAAGAAGGCGCGCCACCCGCTTGGTTTCCAGGTCTTTGAATATTAAATGGGGGAACGAGGGGACCAGTTTTGTTTGGGCCATTACCTATGTACGTGTGTCGTCCCCATTTTGCCCACCAGCCCACCAAGATTTTGATCTAAGAAGGCGCGCCACCCGCTTGGATTACAGGAATTTGATATTAAAAGAAAAAAAGAGGGACTGGGTTTGTTTTACGTATTACGTACTACGTGTGTTTCCCACATAATGCCCAGGCCTCATCAGACCACCACGATTACGAAGACCAGCCCACCATAAACTCGAAGAAGGCGTGCAGTCCGTTTGGCTTCCAGGACTTTGATTACAAAAGGGGAAGGAAAGAGTGTGCCATGATTATTAAAGGGAGAAGGAAGTGTGCACAGATTTTGTTTGGTCCATAATGGAAAGTTTAGGTGTCGTCTCCATCATGCCCAGGCTCCACCAGCCGCTTGGCTTCCAGGACATTGATTATATTAAAGGAGACAAGACACAAGAGAAGAGAATATAAAGAATAAAGAGTGGACTGCTTTGCGTTTTTTATATTTTGCTGTCTCTGGATAAAAAGGAATAAATTTTTTTGAGAAATCCCTCTTTGAATTGGATTTCCGAAATATTGGAGTGTGTAAAGTTTGGTTTTTTACTGTTATTTTTATTGCATTATAATATGAATCAGATATTATAATCGCAGAGTCTACAAGAGTGCTACGCAACTGCTACGCCGTAGCATTTTTTAAAGATTATCTGGTATACATTATATTTTTTATATATTAGCTTGAGAGCTTCAATAGACTTATTTTGTCGTACAAGACTGGGAGCTTCTACGCTGGCCCCGAGTGGTAATTTTACTCATCTGGTGTAGCGAAGGCATCGCTTGATGCTGTTTAAATGATCTGATAAATCTATAACAGATGCAATAGTTTCTCAATAATAATGTTTTGTAAATATAATACAAGATTTTCCAATTTATTTATTTGCACGAGAAATCAAATAGCGCTCAATCGCTTTTGCGAGGCATCGCCTTATGTAAAGAAGACTTTGTAAATCGGTTTCATAAAGGTTCTACGACAAAACACACAAGCAGCGAACCAAATTTAAATCACAGTCTTCGCAGCGGAGTGAAGCAACAATCAAGAAACACGCCATTAGGTAACTCAGTTTAAAATTACGATCAACTTGGCGGAAGCTCCATACTGTGGCCTAATCCCTTTCATTTGTGTCTCTGTGCCTCTGAGACGGTAATCCCGCTTTCAGCTTTACCGGGCTCGACATGGGATGCCTTCATCATAGTGTGGTGGGGTTACAATCGTGTGATTCCCTATATAGCACACCTTATTGGATGCGTTTTTTGCCAAAAACGAGCCGTTAAGAATCCCCTGTAGGACCGTGGGAACTCGGCGATGGCCAAGCGCGTGAAACACTGTTTTCTATAGCTGTTTCACCCAGAGCGAGACGGGGCGCGGGAAAAGTGAGAGGCAATACGTCTGTATGAGTCTACGTGTGTTCGTGTCCTTTCGCGAGTATGTAGTTGTAGTTGTAATGTAATAGATCTATTTTCCCAATTTTTTTCGTAGTTCAGCTGCCATTTCTACATTTTATTAGCTATTTCAAAAACCTTTATTTTCCTGACAAGTACAATACATTCTTGATGTTCCCAAGGTAGTTAGGCTCCAATAGACAGTGTAATAATGTAAGTAAATAACAGCTGAACTTAACCCCTTTTTCGGCGCGAATAACGCATGGCTCTAATTTCCTTCCAGCTATTTTTTTATTATAAAAACCACAAAGTCTGTGATAAAAACTATTTGCAAACCTCCGTATTGGTCCTCCTCTGATATAAACCAAGTTTCAGCAAAATCCAGCCTGTAGTTTAGAAATTAAACCTGAACTACGTTTGGATGGGAAAATGGTGCTCTAGCACCCTCTTAAATGATAATCCCTAATTTTAGACCCTAAGAATAAATCCCGCCACCGCTTTAACCGATTAGACCACGGCGTCTTGTAAATGTCGAAATAGGCGAAAATATGCTGCATAAACGGTCGTATCTTTTGATTCCGGAGAAGCTTGTTTTTTTTTGCTCCAAGGGATTGTAGACCTGAGTATTTTGATATACATTTCAATATGGTACCTTCACGCGTTCTTGAGAAAAAGACAACAAAGTGATCCTATAATGGTTCCGTTTTTACTTTTGAGGTCCGGAACACTAAGAACCAAAATAGGTAAAGTGGCGGCAAATTATACGTATATCTTCCTTTTCCCTGACTAACAGCTATAATGAAACAAGTAAATAGTTTCATTAACAAAATATTATGGTTTAAAATTGTTTTGCTAAACACTGCAGCGTCGGGTGGTAGGTAACTTCACCCATCTATTGTGTGTGAGAACGCTGTATAGATCATCTTATTTCGTAGACCTAATTTGTTATTACTCAAAACTGAGTCGAAGAAAGAAAACGTAAAGGAAGATAAGGGTATAAAACCTGTACCTTCCATACGCAGGTAGGTAACTCAACAGAGGAGGCATAACATTGGTATTTGCCAAAACCTATTCTCAGGCAGTTGTAAGGCGGTATGTAATTACGCACCCAATGTGCGACGGCTTTACTTTGCTTTACGTTTAATGAAAACGCCGCTTTATTGTTCTCTGTCTTCTTGATGTTTCGTGTTTATATTAAAGCCTGGGTCTTACTTGGGATTGGATGTTTTGTCTAGATTTCGGTACCTAAGGTTATACGTGAATTCTTATTATTCCCGTCCTTAATAATGTCTAAAAAGTAAGATGTAGCCGGTAAAAGTGCCTGTAGTTAGTTCCACTAACTGGGCAAAGCTTCTCTCAGAGAGAAAGTTAGGGCTCAACGAGTACCCACTGCGGATTGGCGATTTTCACGGTGAGGCTAATAATATGCCTCAATGTTTTACATTTACTTACGTCTCGCCAGTCTCAGTGTTAAACGGATCTCCAAAGGTAAAGAGAGATATTATATTCATATTATACCACGTGCAAACTTTGTATAGTTTTTTTACAAGGTTTTACAAAACGTCCTAATTCTTTTTGCAGCGTCTAACCTACCACAACAGAATGATATTTCGGCACACGTTACACGTTGTATTTTGCAACAATCACTAAGGTCAATTGTCCAATGGACGTCGTTCGCGTATGATTTTTAAATGGCATGTGTCACAAATTACAACAGACTCTGGCCGACTTTGATTGTCAGTTCGTATGACGGTTCGAACGCTCATCGGATATTATTCATTGTCAGGGGATATTGGAAAGCACGCTTATGTCTAGAGTAGAGCATGGATACCGGTTTTCGGTAATACCGAAAAACCGGGATCCCGGACTAAATATCTACATTTGAAAAACCGGTATTGTATTATCTTAATACCGGAATTTCGGTATTTTCGGTATTACAGATAAAACTCTGAAACAAGTGTGGAATATCAAAATTTCGCGCGCATGCGATGCGTGCGAGTGCGCCGTGCGGGATAGTGATGTGAATCGGTTTTATAAACCTACAAAAAAAAACTTTTTTGTAAAAACCTATAAGTATAAACACCGGTTTTTGTTTATTTATTAAAACCTATTACTTTCTTATGGTATTTCTTAAAACCTATAAACGCAATGGTGCCAAAATAGGCTCCCAGTTGACGGCTTCAATGGGGGATTTTCTGACAGCTTTAAAAAATAAAAAATAGTTATAAAAGCTGTGACAGATGGCGTTGATCCGACATCACAAAGTAAATTCGTGCTTACTTTTTCACTTCATTGCTCTGTGACTTCATCTTTCACCTCATTTCATTTTGGTACGTGAAAAAGTGCACGACTTTGTTATTGTTCTTGTATGAGTGAATGGTAGAACCGGAAACACTACATTTTGCTCCATCACCAATACCTAAATATTGTGTTTGGACGTATCTACGAAGCCCAACGAGCGCGAACTGGCTTATAAAAAACATATCTCGTCAGCGACATCCAGTTACAAATTTGGAACTACAACTCATGAGCTGTCAGAAAATTGCCCATTACGAGTTATTAATGCGGATTGCGGACGGTCCTTTTAATGTTTTTGTAGTACAGCAAAGAATATTCTGATCCTGCAACTTTTTCTCCGAGTGCGCGGACAGTTTGTGAGTGAGTTAGTGTGTGTATTTGTTTTCACACTAGAAGTGCAGGACGAATTTGCCTGAAGGAATGGAGATAGCTTAGAAACCAGACTAACATAGACTATAAATTACGAACTAAATTCGTCTGGTAATGTCGATAACGGAAAAAAAAGTTTACGCGGACGAAGTCGCAGGCAAAAGCTAGTATAAATTAATATTATCGTTCAATTAACCCTCCCGCTCGATTATCGTACACATGTGTACGTTTAACTCAGTTCGCCGGCCCGCTCGAGAAACGTACACATGTGTACGTTCCCGCCATGTTTACGCGCGCTTTTAGTTTCTGCCGGTTATTGAGTCAGGCATAAACCTTAGAGCGTGACCGTCTATAGACGAAATACAGAGCATAAAATTATCTGTTTATTGATACCAAACACATCACACTGGAAGAAAAAAAGAAAAGATATTGATATTCAAAACATTTAGAAATAATTTCGATTTTTTCGTTCGAGCCGTCGCGCGGAGCTGTGTATTTTGCCGAAAATTGTTTGAAAGGTAAGTAAATTATCGATTTACGTTATTAGTTGGTTCTTTGCATCTATGAATGTCCTTATTCACAGCCTTATTTCATAAGAAAAATTTGCATTTATACGCTCGCTCGGAATACGTACACATGTGTACTCCGCTCGACAATGTTCGGCCGCCTACGGAATACTGCGTCAGCTGATAATCTAATGGATTGATCGTGTATAGACGAATTACAGAGCATGAAATTATCTATTCATTGATACTAAACACTGGTCACACTGTAAGAAAAAAACAAAAGATTTTGATATGCTAAAACATTCAGAAATCATAAAGAGCCGTCGCGCGGAGCTGACACACACAGTGTATTTTTCTAAAATTTCTTCGAAAGGTAAGTAAATTTACGTTGATTTCCGTTATTCTTTGGTTCTTTAGGTCTATGAATGTCCTTATTTCACAAGAAAAACTTGCATTTTACAGTATAAATTCATCATGTTACAGAAGTCAGTAGCGATTTCTGAACGTTCGCCCGCTCTATGGTTTCTACCGGATATTGCGTCACGTCGTAAACTGAATGTCTGATCATGTATAGACGAATCACGGAGCATAAAATTATCTGTGATTTGATACCAAATACTAGTAACATCGAAGAAAAAAACAAAAGATTTTGACACTGACAAGTCACGCGTGAACTTCGTTCGGCCGCTGGAATTTGCATCGAGTGTTGTGTATTTTTTTCTTAGGTTTTTGAATGTTGTAGAATGAAAGAAACCACTTATGTTTACTAGGCATTTATTCAACATTGGCCTAGATACAATTTCAGTTCCTAAAGGTTTGTATTTTTTCCTCAATAGACAGTTTATTCCACAAATCTGGAATTTTTGCCTACATTTTCATTTTGCACAGAAAATTACGTTTTTTTTAACGTAAAACCATGTATTTCCGTACCTACCTCAAATAATGTCATTTCTAAAGAAAAGATTACTCCTTATTTCACAACATTTGGTTGAGTAGGTGCGGAGATATAAGAGATTTTGTCAACGGTGGAATCTCCGTTTTTCCGCGTTTTTCCGCGTCGCGGGAGTAAAAGAAACCTTACATTAAAGCCTCCCCGACCGGGAGGGTTAAATAAACTCACTTATTTTAAATTTTCTATTTGTCTATTTTATAACAATTCAATATTTTTTTATATAACAAAAATGTAATACCGAAAAATACCGAAAAACCGGTATCCCGGTATTTAAAATCTTGATACCGAATGAATACCGGTATTGGGAAAAGGGTCCGGTATTCCATGCTCTACTCTAGAGCATGGATACCGGTTTTCGGTAATACCGAAAAACCGGGATCCCGGACTAAATATCTACATTTGAAAAACCGGTATTGTATCTTAAAACCGGGATTTCGGTAGTTTCGGTATTACGGATAAAACTCTGAAACAAGTGTGGAATATCAAAATTTCGCGCATATGCGATGCGTGCGAGTGCGCCGTGCGGAATAGTGATGTGAACCGGTTTTAGAAACCTAAAAAATAGAAGTTAAAAACTAAAACCCGACTACTAAAAGGCTTAAAACAAGACCTGCTTATCCTTAAAATAGACTCATAGATAATTAATAGTAGTCGGGGGCCATCGGTTTATCAATTGCGAATGTGGTGTCCTCCGACTACGATTAATTATCTATGAGTCTATTTTAAGGATAAGCAGGTCTTGTTTTAAGCCTTTTAGTAGTCGGGTTTTAGTTTTTAACTTCTATTTTTTTTGAGCTTTTTAGTATGTCATTTTGGACGATCACCCAAAAATGCCCAGAATAGAACAAAGAAGGGCAAAAAAACACATTTTGGTATTTTTTGTTCTATTTGTTATGTTGACGCTATATGTGTTATACATTTTTGAAAAGGTCTTATAAAGCCCTTTCATTTGATACCCATGACGATGGTATCCGATAATTTTTATTTTTATGTCCACTACTTTAGGGCGCAGCACAGGCGCCATCTTGTTTTTTTTCAAAATTAAACTATCCTATGTCACATGAGTAATTAAGACGAATCCAACGACACCTCACTTGATGAAATCGGCCGAGTAGTTTAGGCTCTGCGAGGGAACAGATGAACACACAAACATACACACATACATACATACATACATACATACACACATACATACATACATACGCTGCTAAAATCATAACCCTCCTTTTTGCTCCGCGTAGTCGGGTAAAAAAAACGTTTTTCGTAAAAACCTATAAACGCCGGTTTTTATTTTTTAAAACCGATTACTTTCTTATTTTGGACTGCAGTCCAGGGGCCTTAACCTGTAACGCAATGGTGCCAAAATAGGCTCCCAGTTCGTCAACTTCAATGAGGGATTTTCTGACAGTTATAAAAAATAAAAAATAGTTATAAAAGCTGTAACAGATGGCGTTGATCCGACATCACAAAGTAAATTCGTGCTTACTACAGCGAAAATACTTTGTCACTTCATTGCTCTGTGACTTCATCTTTCACCTCATTCCATTTTGGTACATGAAAAAGTACATGACTTTGTTATTGTTCTTGTCCGGTCAGCCACAATCTCAGATACCCCATGGCAGCTCTTATCGCGCGCGGCATAAGGGCGCCAATCGAACAAAAAGGAGTATCTGAGACTGTGGCCGACTGTATGAGTGAATGGTAGAACCGGAAACACTACATTTTGCTCCATCGCCAATACCTAAATATTGTGTTTGGACGTATCTACTAAGCCCAACGAGGGCGAACTGGCTTATAAAAAAAAAAACTCGTCAGCGACATCTAGTTACAAATTTGGAACTACAACTCATGAGCTGTCAGAAAATTGCCCATTACAGTTTATTAATGCGGATTGCGGACGGTCCTTTTAATGTTTTTGTAGTACAGCAAAGAATATTCTGATCCTGCAACTTTTTCTCCGAGTGCGCGGACAGTTTGTGAGTGAGTGTGTGTATTTGTTTTCACGCTAGAACTGCAGGACGAATTTGCCTGAAGGAATGGAGATAGCTTAGAAACCAGACTAACATAGACTATAAATTACGAACTAAATTCGTCTGGTAATGTCGATAACGGAAAAAAAGGTCTACGCGGGCGAAGTCGCAGGGAAAAGCTAGTATACATTAATATTACCGTACAATTGAATAAACTCACTTATTTAAAATTTTCTATTTATCTATTTTATAACAATTCAATTTTTTTAAATATTACAAGATTTAATACAGGAAAATACCGATAAACCGGTATCCCGGTATTTAAAATCTTGATACCGAATGAATACGGTATTGGGAAAAGGCTCCGGTATTCCATGCTCTACTTATGTCTGATGACTGATGACACACGTCATGATGACAATTTGCCACCCTTTTCCCCACGTTACCCCGCTGATGTTCCAAAACTTTTGAACCCCTAGGTGAACCCCGAGGTCATTCAACTTGACTCCTTAAGAGGGCGCTAGAGCACCATTTACCCATTCAAACGTGGTTCAGGTTTAATTTCTAAACTACAGGCTGGATTTTGCTGAAACTTGGTTTATATCAGTAGATGAACAATAAGGAGATTTGCAAATAGTTTTTATAATAAAAAAAATAGCCTGAAAGAAATTAGAGTGATGCGTTTTTCGCGCCGAAAAAGGGCTTACTTTCAGAGGTTATTTACTTACATTATTACACTGTCTATTGGAGTGTAACTACTTTAGGAAACATGAATAATGTATTGTACTTGTCAAAAAAAAATATTGAAATACCTAATAAAATGTAGAAATGGCAGCTGAACTACGAAAAATTTTGGGAAAATAGATTTATTACGTTATAACTACAATTACATACTCGCGAAAGGACACGGACACACGTAGACTCATACAGCCGCATTGCTTCTCACTTTTTCCGCGCCCCATCTCGCTCTGGGTGAAACAGCTATACAGGGTGTTAAAAGACCGCCAACAGACCCGAAAGCCACGCATACTAGACACCAAAACAAAGTACTTTTTTGATAAATTATTGCTGGGAAACGATTTTGGTTTTTGAGGTTATAATTTTGAAAGATAGTTTATCACGCAATGGACGTGTAACGCACAGAAGTCATATTGCGCAAACGTAGGTATAAGTTTATGTTGCTTAAGCTTGAAGTGCCGATGTTTAGAATACATTGCGGGTTGCAATTTTAACGTCGTTTTTTGTAAGAAATATTCATAATTTTGATATGGCTTCTTGAGAAGGTATGTTAAGAACGAGATACTGAATACATTTCTGCAAAAAAAAAGTTTTGAAAAGTCCGACTTTGAACCATATTATCTCGGAAACCGTTGATTTCCCAGGCATAGTTCCTTGAGCAAAAATGTTCCTTATGATGAGGACAATACGTGGTTTCCCGCTTTGTTGGCGGTCTTTTAACACCCTGTAGAAAACAGTGTTTCACGCGCTTGGCCATCGCCGAGTTCCCACGGTCCTGGAGGGGCTTCTTAATATACCTAACGGCAAAAATCATCTCTAATTATTGTAGTACTTATACATTTTATCTCTTGGATTCCAAGCCTTGGAAAATAAAAGTAAAGCGTTCAAAACAGCGCTGGCGTAGAACATAAACAGTAGAGCTTCTATCTTGTAAGCTATAAATAAAAGTGCACTTAAAGTTATTACAATAGGTACTTACCTGCAAAGAATAATGATTTATTCACTGGCCCCGCGAAAAATAACCGCAAAAGGTCGTAAATCATACGTTAAGTGTTACAAATTTGTCACCTTGTGGCCCGCGGCAGTGCGACGGGCCACAACAATTATTAATGAACTCATCTCGGAAACGAGTAATTAGGAACATGGGCTGCTTTTATACGAGCCACCGACCCATAAAATTGACTACAGGGTGCACTCTAAGTCGATAGCGGAACTTTAAGTAGGCTGTCTACTGATCACTACAAACAACTTGTACCAGGTGGCGAAAAAAATGGACCAAAAAAAATAACAGCTGTTCCATACAAAAGGTCGACTCAGTACTGCGCCAAATGTATGAAACAGCTGATATTTTTTTCGCTCCATTTTTTTCGCCACCTAGTACAAGTTGTTTGTAGTGATCAGTAGACAGCCTACTTAAAGTTTCGCTATTGACTTAGAGTGCACCCTGTAGTTATGTATGATACAAAACATTTCACATCGGATGTTTCGCAGTGCGCGTCGAGTTTCCTGAATGATTCAAGTTTAGGTATTTTGTACCTACTTCATTTGGATATTACAATAATAATTATAGCCCCTGCACAATCGCACGTGTTAAGTTTAAATTTACCGAAAATATTTTGGTATTAATCCTTTCGTCGTAAAATGTTTGGCAATCGGTGACGATTTTTTGACCGCGCAGACTTTGACTCTTGTCGCGTTTTCGATAACAGCACGGATGAAGTCGCGAGAAATAACTAGTAATTTTTAGCCTATGACTCCAAACAGCCAAATCTGTTTTGTACTTTATGCGAGAAAGTAACAAACATCGATTCATGCAAACTCATTCCATTCTGCACCATGCTTTCAGTTAAGCCCGCATACAGACAGTTTCAGCATTTCTCCGACGCAAATTCGGACGTGCCGTGATGGTAACGAACATAGTAGCGATAGTAATTTCATTAGCTGAGAGTGTCGAATCTTGTTCAATTTCACTATGGCGGGCCTTTTATAACCCGACTGCTTTAAAGGAGGGTTATATTTTGTGTTCCATTATAGTGTTCCACCGAGTGAATGCATTTTTGTTATCAAATAGTACTAAAACATTTTGGGGTTCATCATCATCATCATCAGCCCACCTCTGCCCACTGCTGGGTATAGGACTTTTCCCCCTCACGCCACCTCTCACGGTCCCTCGCCATCCGCATCCATGGACCCTCCGCCGACACAACGATGTCGTCCGACATCGGGCTGCTGATCTGCCCACCGACCGTCGTCCAGTCCTTGGACGCCACTCTGTTGCTGCCCTTGTCCACCGGCCATCATAATACCATAATACGTACTGATTTTAAATAAAAAGTACCTATCCTTCTGCCATCGATATGCTAATAACAAGAAGAAGAAAAGTTCAGTGTTTTTTTTTTTCTTTTTTAGAGGTATTTATGAAGCTGAAAACGCTACATTACACGATTTCACACGCCACAGAATGAGTATCGTGCATTATTCTGTGTTATGCAATATGTATGTAAAACACAAATACCAAAAGCTATTTTGTGTCAAAACCACTCTTTTGATTTTATTTATTCACCCAAAGCCGATGTTTAATTAAACGAAAAGTGACGTATTTTAATTATGCCAAGTGAATTACTGCCGCTCATTTTCCATCCCATTTCGCGCTCAAACATAATAATTAATAGTGCAACCTGAAAATCTCCTCTGTTCGCCTCTGTTTGAAACGCAATAAAAAATCTGTTTGTTTATCTGTCACGTATTGATGCAAAATTGGCGACACGGTTTGCATGAAACCCCACAAATATGGTATTTTCCACACATGCTCGTTTGTATCGGATGCGTTATTGCGAGAAAGCGTCCCGATTCTTTGCACACAGCTGCGTTTTTATCGTCCGACATTTCTTACGCCAACAAATCAGCACATATTTGTGTGTTCCTTCGGTATATGGCGTATAAGTTTCTCCGTCATGCGATATTCCGATATGAGTTCTAGAACGATATGAGTAGAGATATGAGTAGGAACGTCCTACTTCCATTGCGGCGTTACTATCGCAGCGTAACTCCATGGCCATCGTAATACAAAATGTATTAAAAACAGATATCGTAATAACGCATCCGATATTATCGACCGATAAAAATGCGACTGTGTGTGGGAGCTTTTACTGCATTTTTTCCAATTGGCTGTATGTACCCACGGGAAGTTAAAAACCGAAACGCAAACAAAGCGGAATCCCTCTAGCAGTAGAGGAGTCCGTGAAGCAAAAGAAGGCACTCTATTTTCTGCATGATATGCATAAACGAATATTTTAGATCGTCTTATGAGAATAATATTCCTAAAAAATTTAACGCTCACTCTCGGAAAAATAACACATAAAAATTAGGACGTCCGCTGAGGAGTTTTTTTTTATACTCTGTCAATGTTAGGGTATGCTTTTGGCTCTTGCTTTCTCTCACATAATCTACACCATAGAAACTCCACATTATTCTTTCCAGTATCACAAAGTAAACTGGATACATTTTAAAATGTAAGTAATTCCGCGGGCAAAAACTAACTTCACATCACATACTTCCGCACACATGTCGCGCGCAGTCGTACCAATTAACGTCGGAAATGGGATCTGTGACGTCATAATTAAGGTGCTAATGCTACGTCACGAAATGCGTGCAAATCACTTAGCAGGTGTAATGACAAAAGATATTTTTAATTAAATAAATATTTTTGGAATTTTGTGTATAAGTGTAATTTACAACGCATTAGCGCAATGCGGGAAGCATTACCCCAATAAACAAAATAAAAATTAAATTAAGTTCAGAAATAAATATAACTGCCTACTCCAAGTTTCCTGCACTTGAGGTTTTTTGGCCTTTGTTTCAACTTTGCACAAACATTGTTTTTAGGCAGAAAAAAATATCAGCAAACAGGCACGTGTCATGGTGACGAGATGGCCGTAAAAAGATTTTTTTTTTGCAGTGACACGATTTTTTCTGTCTACAGGGTGTTAAAAGACCGCCAACAGACCCGAAAGCCACGCATACTAGACACCAAAACAAAGTACTTTTTTGATAAATTATTGCTGGGAAATGATTTTGGTTTTTTAGGTTAAAATTTTGAAAAATATTTTATAACTCAATGGACTTGTAACGCACAGAAGTCATATTACGCAAGCGTAGGTATAAGTTTATGTTACTTAAGTTTGAAGTGCCTATGTTTAGAATACATTGCGGGTTGAAATTTTAACTTCGTTTTTTGTAAGAAATATTCATAATTGTGATATGGCTTCTTAAGAATCCCCTGCAGCTCTGCAGCCCTCTCGCTCGCACTTTTCAACATTTTAATTTATTGTTAGAGAATGATTCAACTTTGGGCGATGAAATATAGTTGCAGACACAGATAATTAAGCTATCGACATATGGACTAACTTTTGATTTTATATTCCTAGTAATAAAAAAACTATCGCGGAACTTCGTTTAAAAGTAGTAGTTCTGTGATATTTTTTTTATTACTAGGAATATGAAATTAAAAGTTAGTCCACATGTCGATAGCTTAATTATCTGTGTCTGCAACTATATTTCATCGCCCAAAGTTGAATCATTCTCTTACAATAAATTAAAATGTTGAAAAGTGCGAGCGAGAGGGCTGCAGAGCTGAAGGGGATTCTTAAGAAGATATGTTAAGAACAAGATACTGAATACATTTCTGCAAAAAAAAAGTTTTGAAAAGTCCGACTTTGAACCTCATTATCTCGGAAACCGTTGATTTCCCAGGCATAGTTCCTTGGGCAAAAATGTTCCTTATGATGAGGAAAATACGTGGTTTCCCGCTCTGTTGGCGGTCTTTTAACACCCTGTATATTTCATGATATCGTGCTCGTTCTGTTTTTTCATTTCCACGTTTTCCTATTCGCAGTTACCTGACAGCTACTAACTCATAAAAGTGCTGGTGTAAAAAAAAACTTCTGATCAAATAAGTTCAAGTACCTACCTACAAAAGTATTTATTAAGTACTAGTTGTGCCCGCGACTTCGTATGCGTTTTTACACATTTGACATTTTTTTTTTTTTTTTTTCTATTAAATCACGGTTTTACTCAGAAGAAGATCCTAGTCCAGCTATGCGTGGGCGGGCGGGCGCGCCACCGCGTCCCCCCGCGCCCCCACCACCCCCCGCACCGCAGCTCTCGGCGCGCGCGCAGCGGCTACTCAAACGCAGTTCGAGACTAGCCGTGGCGTCGCGAGGGCCGTCTCGTTCTCCATGAAGAAGGTCTCCGAATGAGAACCGAAACTAGTCGGCTACACCGACAAATTACTAGTGAGTAAAACCGTGATTTAATAGAAAAAAAAAAAAAAAAAAAATGTGCAGTGCTCACGAAAGTTTAAGTTTTAAAATTTGACATTTAATTTAAATTCGACTGTGGAGGAAAACTCAAAAGGAAGGTTTTTTTTAACCCCCGACCAACAAAGAGGGGTGTCATAAGTTTATAGCTTTGTGTGTGTGTCTTTTTATGTGTTTATGAGGGTGTGCCTGTCTGTGTGTCTGTCTGTGTGTGTGTGCCCTAATCTAAACAATACATTTATGACAAAATATGTTTTGTTTAGATTAGGTATCGCTCGTGTAAGATACCAAGAAGCTTAGCATAAGTATTGCCTGGGAAGTATGGGGGTTTATATGTATCTCCCTCGACGTAGAGTGGCATAGATAAAGTTATAAGCCCATAGAAAAGGTCTTACCCATTCTCATGCTAAGCCAGCAAGCAAAGCATAAGGTTGGATTAGAGCGTATCTACCGCAAATAACTCTGTCTATCCCGCTCTACGGCAAACAAAATATATTTTTTAATATCAAGTTGGGCTCAGTAGAGTAAATATGTAAAATAAGGCACAAAAAAAAATTTCGACCTCGCGTGGGTTCAAAGTTTCAAACCCAGAACATTTCGACCGCGACGCAACAGTACTACATTTCTAACATCGATAAACTTTGTGCGACCTCCACCGAAAACCACTCACAATTCCCTCCAGCAAGCATCATAATGCTGGGTTAGAGCGTATCTATGGCTCTGTCCATCCCGCTCTACGTCAAACAAAAGAGTGAGATACCTATGGTTTTAAACCCATAATTACGCTCTAACCCGGCCTTATGCTACGCTTGTAGAACTAACATTTTCCGCCAAAATAAAATAAAAACAAATGCCGATTTTACATTTACAATATGGCGCCCCAAATGCCAAAAGTCGTAGCGTGCTATTATACAGAGTGTTAAAAGACCACCAACAAAGCGGGAGACCATGTATACGTACGTATACGTATAGTCCTTATCATAACGAACATTTTTGCCCAAGGAACTATGCCTGGGAAATCAACGGTTTCCGAGATAATAAGTCGGACATTTCATTTTATTTTTTCAGAAATGTGTTCAGTATCACGTTCTTAACATACCTTCTCAAGAAGCCATATCAAAATTATGGATATTTCTTACAAAAAATCAAGTTAAAATTGCAACCCGCAATGTAGGTTTTCAAGAGAATGTGGTTCAAAGTCGGTCTTAATTTTTTTTTTTTGCAGAAATATGTTCAGTATGACGTTCTTAACATACCTTCTCAAGAAGCCATATCAAAATTATGAATATTTCTTACAAAAAACGAAGTTAAAATTGCAACCCGCAATGTATTCTAAACATCGGATAGCCTAAGTTACTCCCAGAAACGTGAGTTACGACCATGTTAAGTTTGGTTGAAAACTATTCAGCGGTGTTCGCGTTTATCGTGTTCATACAGACAGACAGACAGACAGACAGACAGACAGACAGACAGACAGACAGACATAAACCGTTTTTTTTTTGCATTTTTGGATTTAGTATAGTTTACTTAGTTACCCCTGCTAGTTTTTTTCTAAAAATATTCTATGTACAGAATTGACTTCGCTAGAGTTTTATTATAAGTACTAGCTGTGCCCGCGACTTCGTATGCGTTTTTACACATGTGACATTTAATTTAAATTCGACTGTGGAGGAAAACTCAAAAGGAAGGTTTTTTTTAATACAGTTGCTCAAAAAGTGGCGTATTGCAGGGACGTATAGCGTTCGGGATGTGGGCTATTACACACGCGTGCTTTTTTTTTACCTTTCCCGCACTCGTGCGTTCTCTTTCCCAACTGTCAAAATAATGTCTATTAAAAAGAAAAACCAACCATGAAGTTTTACTAAAAAAGTTTTTATGATTCATGCAAATACGTATATTTCTAAAAAGAAGCTACTAATTTGTTTCAATATCAGATTTAATGATTTAATTGAATGAGTTTGGTTAGGTTTAATTTCATTAAATTTCATTTTCATTTCAAATCAATAAAAAACTTCTACTGAAGACTTGGCTGTATGGGCATAGTCGCCTTTGCCTACCAGAATGGGTGAAGAAAAAAAAAACTCTGCTTATTATATTCTACGGTTGGCGCCATTTTGATTTTTCAGAAATTTTCTTTGATTTAGTTGTTTGTTGCACAAAATGAGTAATTTCGACCCTATTTTTTTTTTATTAACACCACCGGAACTCAGTATAATTGCACAAAATGCTTCGGAGAACATTTTACCGGAAAAGTCAAAAATGTTAAGTTAGTTGAGTTTATTGTGTTTTTATTATTTTATTAAATTGCTTCATTTTTTCGCAACTGTATTAAAAATAGTCGTTCAGTACACGTGCGGATGCGGAACCGTCATTGCAACTTGTTCCGACTGTCAACCCTCGCCTTCGGCTGCGCCTCGGCTCGGGTAGCCATTTGTCGGAACTCTTTGCAATGACAGCCTTTCCACACTTGTAATGAAATATACTATTTTAACCCCCGACCAACAAAGAGGGGTGTCATAAGTTTGATAGCTTTGTGTGTGTGTCTGTTTATGTGTTTATGAGGGTGTGCCTGCCTGTGTGTCTGTCTGTGTGTGTGTGTGTGCCCTAATCTAAACAATAAATTTAAGATAAAATATGTTTTGTTTCGATTAGGTATCGCCCGTGTAAGATACCAGGAAGCTTAGCATAAGAATTGCCTGGGAAGTATGGGGGTTTATTATGTATCTCCCTCGACGTAGAGTGGGATAGATAAAGTTATAAGCCCATAGATAAGGTCTTACCCATTCTCATGCTAAGCCAGCAAGCAAAGTATAAGGTTGGGTTAGAGCGTATCTACCGCAAATAACCTGTCTATCCCGCTCTACGGCAAACAAAATATATTTTTTTAATATCAAGTTGGGCTCAGTAGAGTAAATATTTTAAAAAAGGCAAAAAAAAAATTTCATCCTCGCGTGGGTTCAAATCCAGAACATTTCGACCGCGACGCAACAGTACTACATTTCTAACATCGATAAACTTTGTCCGACCTCCACCGAAAACCACTCACAATTCCCTCCAGCAAGCATCATAAGGCTGGGTTAGAGCGTATCTATGGCTCTGTCCATCCCGCTCTACGTCAAACAAAAGAGTGAGATACCTATTATTTTAAACCCATAGATACGCTCTAACCCGGCCTTATGCTACGCTTGTAGAACTAACATTTTCCGCCAAAATAAAATAAAAACAAATGCCGATTTTTCATTTACAATATGCGCCCCAAATGCCAAAAGTCGTAGCGTGCTATTATACAGTGTTAAAATAAATAAATAAATAAATAAATAAAAACCGCCAACAAAGCGGGAGACCACGTATACGTACGTACACGTATAGTCCTCATCATAACGAACATTTTTGCCCAAGGAACTATGCCTGGGAAATCAACGGTTTCCGAGATAATAAAGTTGGCCTTAATTTTTTTTTTTCAGAAATATATTCAGTATCACGTTCTTAACATACCTTCTCAAGAAGCCATATCAAAATTATGGATATTTCTTACAAAAAATCAAGTTAAAATTGCAACCCGCAATGTAGGTTTTCGAGAGAATGTGGTTCAAAGTCGGACTATTTTTTTTTTTTTTTTTTGCAGAAATATGTTCAGTATCACGTTCTTAACATACCTTCTCAAGAAGCCATATCCAAATTATGAATATTTCTTACAAAAAACGGAGTTAAAATTGCAACCCGCAATGTATTCTAAACATCGGATAGCCTAAGTTACTCCCAGAAACGTGAGTTACGACCATGTTAAGTTTGGTTGAAAACTATTCAGCGGTGTTCGCGTTTATCGTGTTCATACAGACAGACAGACAGACAGACAGACAGACAGACAGACAGACAGACAGACAGACATAAACCGTTTTTTTTGCATTTTTGGATTCAGTATAGTTTACTTAGTAACCCCTGCTAGTTTTTTTCTAAAAATATTCAATGTACAGAATTGACTTCGCTAGAGTTTTATTATAAGTATAGATAGATAGAAGATAGATTTAAGGGTATACTTACTAAAATAATAAACTGGTGAGTGAACCATTTATCATTCGGTACCTACAGTCGACAGCACATAGACCCTTACTTCACTCTATTCAGCAACGTTACGTCCTAATTTGGAACGAAAGTGTAAGGGTCTACGTGCTGTTAACTGTACAATAAATAATGTTTACGTTCCATTCAACAAAGTTATAACACAAACGAGTAGGTAAATTCAAAATAGAAAACCGTCCTTTTCAGTGAATAGAAAATGCATTGGACAACTATCTGAGGGCATAAATAACAAGCACAATAGGACGTTTTCTAAAAGGAACCTCACATCGGGCCCCAGGTAAACGGGGCTCTTTCTTAAAGCCGGCTTCGATTGAAAATATTTGCTCATAGAAAAGCGTTTTCCCTCGACATCAAGCGGAAGGCCTACTCCTCTAAAAGATAAATCAGCTACATCACACAACCACCATCAGAGCGGGATACCCCGAATTTCCCACTATAACGATAATTTTTCCCCAAGAACCTATGGTTGGGAAATCACCGTTTTCCGAGATACTGAAGTTCCAAACGGCGCAATTTTTAATAGTGAGGGCGATTTTTAATCCTATTTTATTTTTTAGTTATTATTACTTTTTTTTTCATTATAAAATATTTTGTCATTTCATACCAATGTCACTAGCTCACTTCGAAACTAGAAACGGGAAAAGATTTTAGAGAGATCCCTAAAAATCCAACTACGCGTCAACCGTCAAAACTGATTTATTTGCTGAAAAAAGCCTATTTATAAATGTACAATTTTTTTTTTACAATTAATAATAGGAATATTTACGGTGCTTATTTAAGAGAATACAGAGGCTGTATACAACTCAAGTCTTAATCTGTGTTGTGCCCTAAGTGGGTCTTCTGACTAGTCCCGTTTCACCCTTCGAGTGCAAAAATAAGATACCTACCTACAATACCTACATATTGGAATGTCCTTTGCCGCGATACGACTTGGGAATTTTATCGGATACTGACTCGATCGGATTATGCTGTAAGCCCCATATTCAATTTTCGCCGCCCAATATACATGAAAGTATTATACGTAGATAGGGTTTAAAATATTTCAATTTCATTCAGAATGCGATCGTTACGGCCATTATAGTTTTTCTTTTGTACCCATATATCTTGGGACGCGGCATTTTATAGCAGCTGGATCTCGTGTTGAATCTTTTCAATCTGTAGCCAAGTTAGGTGCCAAAACGCCTAGCCTATGGTAATAAGTGTCATTTTCTTAGACTCCAAAATGCACGAATGGAATTATCCTCTTACATAGAAAAAAACTTTCTTTTTCAAGAAAGTAAACATGATTAACTAAAACAAGAATCAAGGCAATGTGCCCTGGTATAATTCATTACATTTAGCGCAATAGAACTTGGGTCCTCACTTCAGAGCTTACAAACAGAGTTTACAGAGTTGTATGTATTTTCATTCATTACCTGACGATGCATTTTTCTATTCATGGCCATAAATGTAACACGATTATTGGTAAACTGAAATCATATCCATCTGCATTATTATATTATATTCAGTAAATTAAAAGATAAATGAGATCGCAGAATTGAAATTAACTGAATACCTCTACAGCAAAAGGAAAAAAATCCTGTTAATATTTCAATATATTCAATATATATGAATCGAATCTAACAGATTACAGTTAAAAAGTGAAGTGACCACTCAGATGCTGCAATGATAGGGTAGCTTTGCCCAGCACTAAGGTATATTTTCCTTTCAACTAAAGTCAACCTTGACCATAAATCAATACGTGCGGAGCCAACTTAGCCGCAGGTTTTCTCTTGTAACTTTGAAAGTTGAAACAAACTAAAGTCAAAACTAAGCTGAAACCTCACGCTTGTGAGGCAACCGTTACTCCCAAAGTAAGGCCCCTAAGTCCATAAACATGTAAACTAGACATCCGTAGTAACAAAACAAGACATTATAGATGGAAACTTGCCAAATACAGCGAGGCGCGATTCCGTCCGGACGCGGAACGTACAGATTGCTTTTGGCTTCACTGTTTCTCTTTATTACGTACGGTATCCGGTGAAATACAGTTTCTAATCTGATATTTTGGCAATAGGGGACTGAAAATATGGGTACACAATAATACCGAATCAGTTGGCTTTAGCATGACCAGCCATAAAAAACAGCGTCTTGGTTGTTTTCTACTGACCATGGCACAATGCTGAGCGGAGGCCATTTTGGTGCCTACCAAAGTTACAATGTAATTTTAATTTATAATTTTAGCTTGTAAATTGTTACCAAATTAACGCTTTACTTTTTCTTCTAACTTACTTTTACCATATTGAGGCTTCGGTAAAGCTTGATCCACCCGTATACTTTACTCTATGTAGATCAAAATAGAGTGTATAAAGCGATAGCGCTAGTTTGATATTGTGGCCATGCTAGGCTTGCTGGTGACATACGTAGGTATTTTTTTGTTTTATTCTGGTTTTGTAGGCAGTTCATTTCGGAATGGCGACACCGAGAGGGGAAGCGATCGGTTGGCAGACCACCAGCCAGATGGTCTAAAGACATAGCCCAAGTAGCCAGAAAACAGTGATGGCGCCTGGCACAGGATCGTGAGAGGTGGCGTGAACATGAAAAGGCCTTTTATACTCAGCAGTGGATGTTAACAGGCTGATGATCATGATGATCATTCTCGTTTTAAAACCACATGCTCTTTTTATAATACTGAACATAAATAAAATACCAATACCACTTTCTTGAAATTTATGCTATAATTTTTTTCATGTGTGCAATAAAGTATACAGTAAAGTAAAGTATAAAATTTTGTCTAATAAAAATCAGGTTCCATACCTTAAGCCGAAAGACAAAATAATAATTATTTGTGTTTCATTCCGTTCGCCGACACATCAGCTGTAGCCATACATGATAATAATTTGCAAGTGTCCGGGAATGTATTGAAATGCAATAAATATAAATTATTTTATTTCGCTGACAAAATCATTTTTGTTGGGACATGAAAATGCCCGAAAAGAAGCGTTTTTGCATTTTTGTAATGTCTACTGACTTTTTTTACAGGGTCGATTGTTTTTCACGCATTTTCAAGCCCACTGCTTTCGATTTAGTTGCAATTTTACTGCTTTAGGATCAGCGATTAAAAGTCGGTGAATCCGGATGTCTCTCGTCAAACGGCTGGTTTATCGGAGGTTGATTGCCGATCTTGTAACTGTCAAATTTCCACTACGCTCACGCTATAATCTCCAAAAGTAGGTATTGCAAACCAAACCACTAACCAAACACTGCTACAAAAAGCTCTACGTTATAGCGTACCTCTAACCGGGTGCGGTTTACAAAGTAAAATCATTCTCGTCTTTTTGTTAAGAGTATTTTCTTACACAAAGAAGCGTTAAAAGAAATTGTACAACCATCACAGCTCTAATCCCAAAAGGATCCACTTTTTGCCACGGTGGCCGTTTCAGTAACTTTATGAAGCCATTTTGAAACAAAAAGGCATTTTACGTTATTACAAATGGCTAAAGAAAAATACGAAATGGAAAACTCGCAAAACAAACAGTTTAAATGACAAAGTTCATTGCCTCTGCTACGCAAAACGGTGAAATAACTGCCAAGCGCGAGATGGACACGCGGAGGGATTCGCGAAAAGAGTCTCTTACTTTTTTCGAATTATGTAGCGTCCACGATACAATTACTTTCGTTGCGAACTTACCTGTGCAAATATCTCTTTCAGTCTACACTGCGAGGGATTTGGCTACTTCAAATTCACAAAATTAAATGTATAGGTGCATAACTTTGAAAAGAAACAAAGTCCTGCAAAGTAACCTCTTTCGTTACCAATACGAATGAGATAGTAAAGGTTCCTTGGTTACATTGTCGAGAACCCTAAAAAGGTTTTATTGTTCTCATTTGTCGTTTTTCTTCCACCTGAGTCTTTAAGATATTTTTGACGGAAGTCAATTTCCTTGCGGAATGGGGGAGGGAATTTTGTACCTAAGTCCCATATCTTTTTATGTATAACATTACAGAGATGTGAAATCCCCGAAAGGAAACAATATTGGCCAATTTAAATTTTAAAGTAAAAAAAAACATAATAGAATTCACAAAAACTTCGATAATTTTAAAAAATAAAATGTCCTAAATGTCACAAAGAAAAAACCAAAAACACAATAAGAAACGCACCCACGCACACACACATCCTCACATACCTTAACCAAATAAACTAATAAAAAAATTAGCTTTTTTTTTGATGACATGGAAGGTAAGGTATGAGATAGTGGCTACCTCTAGTGTCAGAGTTTTTAGACAACATAAAGGGGCCTCTTGTTGTTAACCAACGACAACCGGAACCCACTGTTTAACGTGCCTTCCGATGTATGAGATGATATATATTATTATGATATACTTCTTATTTACCCCTCGTTTTAAGAGTGGCATTAATAGTCGTCAGCTCAAGCTTGAGCTCAAGTAGGTGATCTCAGAAAACAAAATCAATCGAGCTTGAGTAGCTGTCAGCATATTAAGGTTGGACGATAGTAACGTGGCGGGAAATTCAAAATTTTCACAGTTTTTTTACATTTTTAGCTAAACTGAGCTATTTTTGTTCAGCGATTTTTCGTTCGTGGCATTAACATAGTATTCTTTTCATTATTGTAAACAACATAACCACAATAATTCAGCCGATTATCTGTTCTGGTCGACAAAGCAGTGGCACTGCCCAAAAAAACCGAGCTTTCCTGAATAGAATAAGGTCAGCATTTCACATTTACCGTCTGGAACGTTGATTTCTTCTACAGAGCATTATTTGTGGGATCTCCATACGAAAATAGACTCTGTAGACGCCCGTATGCTCGCTTCGCTTGATTTGCTTTACCTGCCCAAACCAGTACTACCCCGATATCTATTTATTGATCTGTTTGAACGGAGACGTACTATTAGTAAATGGCTAATAGTTCCATAGAATATAAATATTGAATTAGATGCCGCCAGTGTTATAATGCATGTGTGTGGGTGCTACATTTATTCTGGTCTATCAATTACGCGTCAATATAGACCAGAATAAACGTGGCACCCTTATTATAACGGGGTTCTTCTACCACAGGGGATACATTTTTGGTAGGTACTGTAAAAAAAATTAACTATCGAAGGAAAACTCAAAGAAAAGGGACAGTTTATTTCAACATTTCGCGATTCCTGAAAATTGGGCCCCACGATGTTGTCTCTCTAATAGAAGCTATTTTGTGAGCTCTGCAATAAGGAGCGATGATGGCATTGTAACGACTCAATCGATGTATTTGCAAGCTGGCTACGGCGTAGCGCGTAGCGGTGCTACGCCGTAGCAAGCTTCAACTTTTAATATTATGGAAACGTAAAAGCAGGTTTCAGAATTGAATTGCATTTCAGCAAAACGTCAAAATTAAGAAAGATAATTGATATGGCGAAATTCATTATTGGCATTAATAACGTATTATTTTAACCGAATCCAAAAAGGAGGAGGTACTCAATACGATTCGTATGTTTTTTTATGTGTGTACCGAACTTTTTTCTAAGTGAACATATTTTTCGTTTACAAGAGTATAACGTCCCGTGGTCCCGTAAAAAAATCTGATGAAGAACTTCGGAGATGGAGAACGAAACTCCTCAACGAAAAGCAGCAGATCACTCGGAATCAGTGCAGTAGCTTTGTGATTGCAAATCATGACCAATCAATAAAACAAATCACAGAATAGTATATTTCATTACAAGTGTGGAAAGGCTGTCATTGCAACGAGTTCCGACAAATGGCTACCCGAGCCGAGGCGCAGCCGAAGGCGAGGGTTGACAGTCGGAACAAGTTGCAATGACGGTTCCGCACGTGTACTGAACGACTATTTTTAATACAGTTGCGAAAAAATGAAGCAATTTAATAAAATAATAAAAACACAATAAACTCAACTAACCTAGCATTTTTGACTTTTCCGGTAAAATGTTCTCCGAAGCATTTTGTGCAATTATACTGAGTTCCTGTGGCTGTTAATTAAAAAAAACTAGGGTCGAAATTACTCATTTTGTGCAACAAACAACTAAAGCAAAGAAAATTTCTGAAAAATCAAAATGGCGCCAACCGTAGAATATAAGCAGAGTTTTTTTTTCTTCACCCATTCTGGTAGGCAAAGGCAACTATGCATACAGCCAAGTCTTCAGTAGAAGTTTTTTATTGATATGAAATGAAAATAAAATTTAATGAAATGAAACCTAACCAAACTCATTCAATAAAATCATTAAATCTGATATTGAAACAAATTAGTAGCTTATTTTTAGAAATATACGTATTTGCATGAATCATAAAAACTTTTTTAGTAAAAACTTCATGGTTGATTTTTCTTTTTAATAGACATTATATTGACAGTTGGGAAAGAGAACGCACGAGTGCGGGAAAGGTAAAAAAAAAGCACGCGTGTGTAATAGCCCACATCCCGAACGCTATACGTCCCTGCAATACGCCACTTTTTGAGTAACTGTATTAAAAAAGAATGACTTCAACGACATAATTATGTTCACGAGAAACCAGCCGTAAGTTCCTTTCCACTTCAGACCCAATGACTTCCTTCGATTGACAATTTATTTGATCACAAACAAGTGACGAAATGAACAACAGGCATCAAGAGTACAAGCGGCACAGTAAGATAAACAGGGAACGAATGAACGAATGGAGCCAGTAAAAACAAGGCCATTCATTCTTTGTTTTACATACTGCGATACGCCTTGTCACAGTGCCGGATAGGCTTGACGCAGGCTTGAGGCTTACAGGAATAAATTGTTTCTGGATTAGCTTTTGTTTCAGCCTTCTTTTATGCCACGTACAGGCTGATGCAATGTAAAATGAAATTAAAAGCTGTGCTATAAGATTGGTAATTCTTTTATCTATTTTGGTTTGACTGGTCAGCTGCAAGATTGACAAAACCCTCTGGGGCAATGTCTCATTTTATCCAAAATTTACGCTTTGGATTTAGCTGAGTTAGTATTTTTATATCTACGTCAGGGACAGATGGGTAGACGTTCATCTTATTAATTAATTGATAAAAATTAAAAACCGCGCGATTAAAAATCAAAGATTCCTTACCATCCAACCTCAAAAACAAAACAAAAATGTGGGACTGAAAGAAAAACTTTAAATAAAAAATTAAGCAAGAGGCTCAATTTCCGTAATTCTGTTTCGAAATCGGACATGATCTTGGAGATACAATAGCTTGACCTCTCTTTAGTATGCGAAACAAACTCAAGTTGGATTTTTCTGTTCATTTCTAGAAATGGACGTAAGCCAAATGTCATGCAAGGGGAGTTCGGGAAAAAGTAAGAAATTAATAAACTATCATTTTATTCCAGCATATCCAGCATATGCAGCGGATACTATGGCCTTGTTACTATTTTGCATCTTAATCTGTATGTTGGAATATCAGCGTGGCACGTTATGATGGGTCGCTGGGGGGATTTCCGAAACTATACTATACTTGTTATGCAAGGATTCAAAACTATAATTTGCAGCGAGTGCTTGTATTGAATACCAAGCTAGCGAAAGTTTGTAAAATTGAGCCATATCAATTCATCAATTCAAACGTCTTTCGGTAGCATGGTGCTGAAAGAATTTCCGAATCCGAACGATGAAACACACTCGTATACATACATAACCCTTTGCTAGGTTTTTTTTTTTTGTTGAACGGAATAGAAATAGAATTTCCAGATTGCAATCGGTCCGAACTCTGAATGGATCGGTCTGCTGAGGATTTGAAAGGGTTCAAATACTCCGCCGACTATATACGGACTTGTGGAAATTCAAATTTTCTCCGCGCCAATGGTTCGCAAAACTTTACTAAAGTCTGATTTTTTATTCCGTAGAATCCTGACATTTCATAAGTGTTGCTACTAGAAAAGCACTCTACCGAAAAAGGGAAAAATTTGACCCATTTGAGGACAGTAAAAAATAAAATGCTAGATATTTTTTATATTTTACCTAGAAAAAGATAAAACTTGATTTTTACTTACTCAAGTGAACTAATACAAAAGTACCAAATAGTTCAATATCACGAACAATATATCGAATTAATTTTAATTACTTTATTTCAATCTTTAGCTGGAAACACTCCCATACGAATTCAGGTTTATTAAACCTTTTAAAAAATAAAGTATGCTTTCACGCCGCGTCTGTCACATTGATTGATTTTCATTAGTGTGATAGTGATATTAGTATTAATGATGATTAGAGATTTTAATAAAATGATGTTTTATTTCCTTGTACTTTTTTACTTTTTGTGATGAAAAGGGACGTAATTATCACTCGCCGTAAATCCCCTTTTAATTAAGAGCTCTGCACTTAATAAAAATGGGTACATTCACTGACAAATAAAATGTATAAACACAGATGTTCAGACTCGTATTGAAATAGAAAAATGTGCCCGGCCAAAAATGTTTGTAATCTCTGACATGTCAAAAAATGACAGCTGTCAGAATTCTACGGAATTAAAAATCAGACTTTAAGATATTTATGCAAAATAAATTCGGACTTGGATGGCTCCGATTCTTTAGCACGCTTGAGCTGCATTTTACAGGTACTTGAAAGAAAAAAGGAGACTCGAACTTGTAACATGAGTTTGATTTACTGGGCTGATATTCTTCCAGCCATTGGTGGGCGAGTCACTGGCTCGGTAATCACACTCTTGAATGTTCATTGATTCTTCATTGATGTTTAAACTCAGATAAAATGCATATAATTGCCCAAAAATAAAAAGGACCTGATTTTTATGTCCATCTGTTTAGTCTTGCTCCACGAAAGTCTACTTTAGAGACTCTAGACAGCGCTTTTTTCCGTTCCTCAAAACAACAATTCTCTCGGAGACGTTGCTGACATAATATTCCACTAACGTAAAATTTAAAACCTTTCTTCGAGTTACAGGAATATGACCCACTAGGGTCACGAAAGTCGTACCTACAAATAAAGTAATGTTGGTTTAAATCCTGTGTAGGAATGTGAGCCGTGCACTATGTGTCTACAAAATAATATTACAACTACGTGTTGATATTTTATCCAAGATTATTCTCAGCAACTATAAAAAAAAATATTATAAAATCAAAACAATTACCTTATGATCCCGACATTTTCGCGGCGTAATAGTCGCGAGTAGACTGGAGTGACGAATGTTTCGACTACCACTATTTGACCCGTTTCGAATACAAGTTTATATGAATATCGCGAGTCATTAAAACTTAAGATTATAAAATCGAACAAAGGCTCAAAACGAGTTCGATCATCATCTTTTACTAATCTGACAACTCTGTAAAGCTGCCCTACCAGCAAAAGTCGTGTAGGTATGTACATAAAAGTGTTTGTACTTCCCAAGATTGAATGGATGCGGTCAAGCATCTAACAATCTCTATGTGAACAGTCCACAGCGGAGGTCTCGGTCAGCTTTTTGTGATTTCTCTACAACTAAGCAAAAAAAGTAAGTAACTTTAGATAGATATGGTATTTTGGAACAGATATGACAAAAAGCAATAAAATCTCACAGGGTGCCATTTAAAAAAAGAAGAGATATTTATTATTTGGCGTTTTTAGCCAGTTTTCCTTGAGTTTATACTAAACCTGTTTACTTTATTGTAATTGTATATTATTATTTACAGATTTTTACGTTCTAATCAAAATTCTCAAACCATTATGCACAGAGAAGCTGGGTCGCTAGAAATGTCCAGGGATTCAGCTTGAACGTTATAAAGTGGCTATCTCTACTAATAGCACAATTGATCGAGGGTCGTCGGTGGAGCACGGTGTTTGATAAATAGCTTCTGTTTCAAGAAATTAAAATGCAGAGACCGTATTTTGTAGCTTCTATGTGGTGGTTCTATTCGCATCCCTGCTTATGTACAACTTACAGGCTTTTAATTACTCCGACTTAGTAGTCGGATCTAACCTTTGAGAAGTAGTCTGCTCAAAGGTTAGATGGTAATTTTAAAATTTTGGTAGGAACTAGCGGAAAATTTATCATGGTAACTTCACGTCTAGACTGACTACAGTCTGTAGAACACCAAATACCAAACGACCTCTACGATTACTTTGAATTTACAAATTTATTTAGCACACTATGGCCAATAGCGCACTAGGCGGCCAGGCCGCAGCGGCCAGTGAGATACACACACAAGTATGAAATCGCCATGGGCCGCGCGCACCAGGCTGCAGCGGCCAGGTGCGCGCGGCCCACGGCGACTTCATACAAATGTGTGTATCTCACTGGCCGCTGCGACCTGGCCGCTGCGGCTTGGCCGCTAGTGCGCTATTGGCCATATAACTATCTACATTCAGGGTAGCCCAAACATAGACGTCAAGCGAGAAAATCTAGATAGCGAATCACCCTTAATAGGCCGCCGGATAAAGACAAAAAAAGAGACTAAATTCACAAAGCGTGATGTAGTTCTGCATTTTTTGTATGTTGTATGGGTCTGTTAGAGTAGTTTGAGTTAAAATTTGCAACTTCGAAAAACTTCGTGGAAACTGAGAAAATCGAGAAAATCATCGAAATTTTGGGACTTTTTTCACTATTTGCTCTCTAGGGCCAAAATTGTGCATTTTTTGCGACCAATGTTTTTTACTTTCATAAACTGTATTAAATTATCTACAATTTGAGCTTAATTGCAGCTCTATTGACCCCATAGGAGCCAAGCTATGACACGTCAAAAATGACAATTTTTTCTCGAAAATTTAAATTTTCACGTTTTACTCACTTATTTCGCGAAATATTGGCAAAACCACTTGCTCTAAGAAAGGTTACTGAAAACGCCTTGTAGTAGATTTAATTAGCTTTTATCAGAGCCCAAAACCAAGTCTGTGAGACTAACAGTTCACTCACAATCTCAAAAAAACGAAAAGAAGGTAAAATGGGTTACAGAGGCAAAATACTTATGTATACAGGGTTCTTGGAAATTAGACCGGGATGTACTCGTAGTTCTGCATTTTTGGTATGTTGTATGGTATTTTTGGTATGTTGAAGCTAAGAGGCTTTTAGAATTGGATTATATTTTGTAATTTTTTTTTTTTTTTACTTTGCTGAGATATTTTTTATTTTTTAGGGTTTTAAATAACTTATCTATCACCAGGAAAATAATGATCAACTATGGACTTGTAAAAGTTACCGTGATTTTGATACAAAGTCCAAAAATGTTGTTTTCGAGAAAACATCAAACGTGAAGAACTTCGGAGATGGAGAACGAAACTCCTCAACGGACAGCAGCAAATCACCCGGAATCAGAGTGTACATTTACGCCAGTGAAGTCGTTTTTTTAAATTTAGTTTTGTATTAACTATACGGAGCAATTATTAAATAGCTTTTTTCCTCAAACAACCTAACTTTTAAATGTCATTTTCAACAACTAGCGTGTTCTACGACTTCGGTGAAGTCGCATTTTTTTCCATTTTGAAGGCGCATAATTTTTTTCGCAGCGCTGGTAGAATGGTAGAAATGCACACTTAGTAGTACATTGTAGGAATTTCTCGATAATAAATCGATCTCGATAATAAGAGTATGAAACGTTCAATACGTATAAAAAGTATCGAGCTTTTCAAAAAGTCGTCGAACAAAAGTAGTTAGAAATCACATAAAAAAAAGTGGACGTGTTTCAGGAAAAAAGCTATTTATATATTTACCCTGTTGAGGTATTGATGCATTATCGGTTTACTGTGATGTGAACCGATCACCTCAGTAAGTGGGCCAAGTTGATTACGGTCGTCGGTTCTCCAGCGTGTTTGTAGGTAGATAGATGGCACAGCTCTTATCACTCAACGTTCGATCGGTCGCTGTGGTGAGACGAGTGTATAGGCAGTGCAGTGGAGTAAGTTCCTACTACTCTCTTCTACATGACTATTTTCCAGATCATTTACAGACCATCGAGGTAAACAATAAGAAAAAGACGGCAAGTCCCTTGTTGTGGCAAAGGAAAAATGGACTTAGAACTCATTTAGTGACGCGAGCGAAAGAAATAGAGCTATAAGCAATGACATTCTAATAAGCGAAAGACAGATGCCAGAGTGAAACCAATCAACCAATCTTCGCAGCGCGCTACCTTTTTCGCCGGAGAGCGACTAAACCCAAGTAGGTATGTTGTACCTCTATCGCCTCTGCCACTTTTGGGAGTTCGGTGTCCCGTCTACTTGGTTTAAGTCGATGGCCCAGACCTAAAATACAACAAATTCTGCCGAACTAAGATGATTAGAATCGGCTTGTGTCTACAAAAGCCAAAAGTAGACAAAAGCCGAAGCTACGGCTGTCATATTATGGCGAACCTCGTCTCCATGTCCGAGTAAGATAGCCCTCGTTTTTTATCACCAATCTGATTCAGATTCGCCTGATTATGTGGACAAAAAATCTAAAAAAACTCTTTCGGTCACATCTCGAAACTATACGATTTTGTTTTGAGATTTGTTCGAATTCTTTGTCGCATAGCAGGAGATGAAATAAAAAGGCACGTTTATTTTTCTCATTACCTACGCGTGAGGTCGTCTAAAGAATCTGGAAAATCAAGGATTGGATTGGAGGAAATCTCTTCACATTTTTATTTCCCCTATATTAAATAGAAATGTACCTCTAGTGTGAGTCTGTGGGAGTGCTTATGACTCAAACGAAATGTTTTCACATAATTTCCTCTCGAATTCTCGATACATCTTTGTAATTCTCCATAAATAGTTATTGCTCTTAGAATTGTGGCTTACGTTGGTTTTTAGCAACTTTCCAACCAAACAATGAGCATTTAACCATTATTGGTCTTCGTGTAATGAAGTTGTCGGGTAAATCGGTCATCGATGAAACGAAATTCGGCTATTAATATTTCGCGCTCACAAACCCAAAATATACACTTAAAATGCGTAATATACGTAATACTTGTTTATTTTCAAACGTATTTTATACGAGAGACTCGTACTAGACGTACCTACCTACAAGATACTTATACCTATACACATTGGCTCTTTGAAAAGTCGGAGTAATGGGAAATGCTAAGGCTGTTTCTTTACCTAATGAGATTGGATGGAATCAAGGCGTGTCTTTTCTGTTGTTACATGGTACGTTGTCATGAATTTGCAGGTTTCAGGTGACCTGTGTAAATATATAGGGTGGCGCGTTGAGATGAGTAAGAGGGAGTAAGTCAGAAACAATAAGAAATAGGAAAATATGTTCTAACGAATCATGTCATCGATTTTATAGATACGAAAACTGCTTAAAAATTTCATTTTCTATCCGGGAATCGAACCCGGTAATTTAAATGTAAATGTATGTATTTTTAAGAAAGGAGTAAGGAGTATGTTTTTCTATGTATGAAAATAACTGTTATATAGCATTGTATTTCATTATTTTTTTAAAACGCACCTAATAGTAATGTTTTAACCATCGCGGGTTAGGTGCTGGAAAAACCAACGAGAAATTCCTACAATGTACATCGTTAACGTACCTTTGCTGTTCATAATATCAGTTACCTACGGTATGGAAGTGCTATCTCCCTCAACGCGGGCTTCACATGGCTTTTAGAACTATTCTCAAGTTTCAACGTCTAACCAACCGCATATTCACTGCCGTAACTTAGCTATATTTTTTCCTAGGGGTTTGCTTTTTATCTGAGTAGCTACCACGAGTACGAAAAAGCTATGCCGGACGTCTGCCGGACGTCTGTCATGTATCCTAATAATAGTAAGGTTGTTTATCTAACTTATCACTTTCAGTGACAGTAAGCACTCGTGGTATATCTGTTTCGGGATTCCGGACGTACTTAATAAGATTATAATATTATATCAAATACAAAGACGACGGTCATTTCAAGCTGTAAAAATTAATAATTTGGTATCTACCGGCCCAGATACAAAATGTTGGTACTCGCAAAAACTGTAAACGTCAGAAAAAACAAGTTCTATTAACACAACATTAAGAATAAAATCTCATGCAATAATTATGTTTTAAATGCAATAAAAAACTGCTAACACTTTAATTTTAATATCCTAGCAAAGACACTAACATTTCTGTGCAAATTTTTTTTTTATTCGCTTGAATATCAATATTTTTTCTTACGTTTAATCATTATGATTTTGATGGAGAACTCTTTGTTGCACAAAAGAAAGAATATTACAGATAAAATTACAGATTTAGAGAATACAGAGGCAGTCGAGCATACAAATACCTAATAACATTAAATTATTCCCAGCATATCATAGCACAAGGGCACTCAAACTCTACATTCCGAAAAGCAAAGGTAAATTTACGGAGCTGTTGAAACCACTCCAGCGCTCGCGAGCAACGAAAGTTGCCAGCTTCTCTAGCAACAACTATCGGGGAATTATATTGAACCAGCTCTTGTACTATAATTGAATTCCAGATAGCTTCGATGCAAAATAGGGAAACACAGAAGAACTGCTAAAGTATGCCTATGCACCATGTACTTATTTTTTTATTTGGATTTCAATTCAATTCAATTCAATTTACTTTATTTCAGACCTGGATCCTATAATAAGTAAAGGTGCTGTCGGTCAAACGTCATCAATGAAAAGTCATTCAGGCAATAGGTACATTGCAGTGCCACATCTACAGTCTACAGACATAGGTCCGTACACATATGACTATATACTGCATACAGTTTGTTAGTAAAAAACTTAATGAATGTTAGGAAATTCTTAAACTACAAAAAAATTGAGAATTTAATTTATTAAATTGATGTACATACAGTACTTATTGGACCCATACAGTCATATGTGTACGCTATGTCTGTTGATGTGGCACTGCAATTTATTGCCTGAATGACTTTTCATCGATGACGTTTGACCGACAGCACCTTTACTCGAACGCTCCATTCCTCATTTTGAATGTATTTAGGTAACATCAATTAGTAGGCACTGAAACTTTCATCTGCGCTGAAACTGAATTGACAGCATTGGCAAATTCTAATAATGACTCAAATATAAAACTTTTATGAAGGTATGGAACCAAGAGATTTTTTGTTTGAAAAAATCCCTATCTTCTGTAACGCAGTTCCTATTTGAGACTGTATTTCAGTTCCACAGTTACCAACTATTGTATGTTTCCGGTGTCCAATTAGTAGGCGAGTCTAGCCGAACTTTTCGGGGTGTAGGTAGGTTACATTTAGGTCCGCTTGCGCCACCCAGGCTTAGCCAGCTAACTCTGAGTTAACGTCAAAAATTGTATGGAAATGTCAAGTTAACTCAGAGTTAGTTTGCTAACCCTGAGTGACGCAAGTCCGCCTTAGCTGTTTAATTGAGGCCCGAGTCTGCTTGCGGATTTAGATAATTATGCTACGCGGTAGGTTGAAATACATAAAAAAACATATCTACAGTAGGTAGAGGTTGCACCC
This sequence comes from Zelleria hepariella, assembly GCA_949319315.1. NCBI lineage: Eukaryota > Metazoa > Arthropoda > Insecta > Lepidoptera > Yponomeutidae > Zelleria > Zelleria hepariella. The sequence goes on along the minus strand of OX439378.1, from coordinate 19,356,858 downwards.
AACATAAAGAATGCTCTGAAGTTTCAACGTGTGCGGAATGTGCAAGTAATTTAGGTTGAAAAGAATATAAAGCCTGTTGATTGGTAATGGTTACGGTAAAATGGTCTGTTTTCCGCAGCTCGACGTCTTTACTTGCACCAATTTTGCACCCGGGTCTGTGGATTAACCAGCTACTGCCAAATTACACCGCATAGGGACTTGCATCTATTTTACTTTCTTGTTATCTTAAACACACCTTTGGCACTTGAGAATATTTACGTTTTCAGATAGGCACTAGGTATGTTATTAACACAATATTATACTTACAAAGCTTCCAAGCGCTTATTAACTGTTTCGTAACATAAGTCAACGTCAATAATGCCAATAACACAAATCCCTTTGGAAGCCGAGCCTATTGATTCATAGCACCAACTTAGAGTTTCCTCACTTGACCACATATACCTGGTGATCTCTCCCGTGTATATAGTTTTCCTATATGGATAGATAACCAAAGAGATATTCTAAGATATAACTATTGCTTATCCCTACGAAACACGTTATCTACTCGAAACACCTTGTGTTGTATTAGCCGCACCGATATTGCCAAATCGAAGACAATTTCTGCTTAATTGATTGGGGTACAAACGGGAAATCTGAAGAGTAGAAACTACAAATAATGTTCTTTTCGTGAAAGCGTAGGGCACAGTTGGCTCGGCTTGCGCTTTCGGTAGTTTTGATTTATTTATCGGAATCGGTTAGTTAGTATTATTATCGGTATTAGTTTATTTTATTAGTTAATCCTACGGAAAATTTGATGAGATTTAAATACTTCTCTATCCATGTTTAGCACTTATTATGTAGAAAGAAGAAATTTCCGTCAGTTTGGTGTATAAGTTTAATTTATTCAGGAATTACTACATTGCACGAAGAAGGATAAACATGAATGAGTTGATGTTTTTAATTCGATATTCCAAGATTAGGGTTGAAAAAAAAATGGGAAAGTCATAAAGTTAGAACTCGACCAGATTTTGATAATTTAAGGGTCGTCGACTCAAGATCGAACTCAAGTAGGTCAAATACTAATTCAAACCTGGCACCCACCACCCGTAACTAAAACAAAGGTTGATGATTTAAGCGTCTTCATGGGAATTTTATCGTTTCGTATTTTGAACTATGGTCCACGCCAGGGCAGGATGAGTAGTAGCCAAAAAAAGGTTACGCGCATTTGTTACTATTAGCGTCAACACTATAACAAACGATCCTGGGGCGACCCAAATCTGTCAGGTGATGCAAGAACGATTACAAAAGAACGCAACGACCAAGATAGGGTGAACTTTTTTATATCTAACGTCAGTGAAGTGAAGATGGATAGGTGACGAATCATTAGGCGATTCCATTTTAGGTAAAGGAGTGTTAACTCCTTAAGGAAATTGAACTGCGGAACTCGGATAAGTGACTTCAAAGCGAATGATCGAAGCCTCGGATGTAAAGCAATTTATCATAGTCAAAGTTTCATATGACAAGGTATCAAAATGGCAATTAAGGAAATACCGCAGGGATATGGAGGTTCATGGATGTTATTTTGTCAAACCCCTTTCTTGAGTCAAGAACACATTTTCGTATTTATCTATGAAGACCACCGAACTAAAATGAAGACATTTTAATTTGTTACCAATTATTTTTTTGATTGCGGTCAATGACATTCTAATGTCATTGATTGCGGTGGTAGCGGTGATACCTTCTTACTTTATTTTTAATTTCATATGTGTCACTTTTATCAAACGTCGCTTCAATCACTTATAGAATAAAATAGAATAGAAAACTCTTTATTGTACACGAAAATAATCTTACTATCTATCACTTATATATTTATATCTCCCAAACCAGAGTGGAACGTCTGCATCCGACTGCACTCGTATAAAATGTGTAAAAATAGACGTGCGAGTTATTGCCTAAGTTGTTATAGGGGCAAAAAAAACAATCCGATTTTTAATTACCCGAGAGAGGCATGGTCCGGTCGGCGTATATGCACGTTAGCGACAAAAAAAAAGAAAAGCCTTTTTTCTGCTATAAATTTTTGGCCGCAGCCGCAGTCGAGCTCTGAAATTTCGCCGAATTTGAGCCAGTTATTGAATTTCTGTCTTTTTTGTATGCGAATTGGTATAGCAGCTTTGGGCGTAAATAATACTCGTACCGCAGTTTCACATTTGTTTACCTCGCTGGTATGCGGTTTTAAGTTCTCTCGAGTGAATAGAGAGATCCCAATACTATTCCAGACTTGATACTTTAGTGCATAAAAATGTATTTTGTTGTACTATTCAAACAAGGACTGATCCTAAGTCATACATGTTTACCATTTTCTATATCCAGAAATACACTACAAAAACTCGACGCGATCATACTAAGCAATCGAACGTGCTATGTCGCTAGTATAGAACCTTTTAATGAGGTGATGGGTAAAGTTAACTAAGCTCCTTTATCTTTTTTGGGTGCATTTTTGGAACAAACTGACTTTCCAAAGAGAATATATATGATTTTTGTTTCAAAAGTGCCTACACCTTCTTCTCTCACCTTTATTCACAGCACTTTTCAGAGAGCTGCCAGATTAGCATGTGCACCGGAATGAGACCCAATATTGCCGAGCACATTTATTTTGTACACGTTATTGTAATTGAATACGGGCAATGTACGGTGTACGGTATCAGATATTGACACCCTAATAGATAAAATACAACAGAACAACATCTGAAAGTCGGATAATATTCTAAGTTGTGCTCAGATGAAGACTTCTAAAGCCACTCCGAAAAAATATTAATTTAATTTTCTTATCTATTTACGTAAGAAATATAAATATAGTAAACATTTTGGACTCGCTCTCTCCGGTTCTGTTCGACGGAATAATAATACCGTTCAGTCCTGCAGTGAAAAATCTGGGCGTCATGATTGACTCCACCCTTTCTTGGGAGCCACAAATGGAGTCAGTAAGCAGTAAGATGTTTGCATCCGCAGGCTCATTGAGACGACTGCGAAACTTCCTCCCCACAGCTACTAAAGTTGCGTTAGCACAATCGCTCCTCCTACCAATTCTTGACTACGCTGACATCTGCTATCTTGACCTTAATAAACTTGAGCGTCTCCAAAACTTCTGCATTAGATTCATATTTGGTTTACGCAAATATGATCATGTCTCTAACTTCCGTTCTCAGCTCAAGTGGCTCCCCATTCGTCTCCGCCGGAATGCACACATTCTTTCTCTCTTATACTGTATTCTGTTCAATCCAGCTAGCCCCTCCTACCTTAAAGAGCGTTTTGTATATCTCCATTCCTCCAACACCCTTAATCTCCGTTCGTCCCATAACCTGCGCCTCAAGATCCCTTCCCACCACACCAAAGTTTACGGGTCCTCATTCACTGTGAGCGAAGTCCAGTTATGGAACGCCCTCCCAGAGGAGGTACGAAGGGCCAAGTCGCTGCCGACTTTTAAAGGACTCGTAAAAAACTCAATCACCTACTCACTGGTGAACTGTGATACTGTTGTAGCTATAATATTGTGCATGTCTATGTATATGTTATAATTTATTTATCTATCTATCATACATATTGGTCGGGTTTCCGACGCCCGGCGACCATAAAGTTTTGTTGTTTTTGACTGTAGTTTAGACCCCACCAAGAAACTGCCCTGCAAGGGTATGCCCGGCCTGCAGGGGAAGAGGAGAGAGATGAGAGGATGGAAAGGCAACACTCACCGGCACCGCGTTGGTTGATGTCTTCGGGCTGGCCAGCCGTGTTGTTCTTCGACCACCTATTTTCACCGTATTTGTTGGTTTTATTCAGCTTGGATCTGGGTTATTTTGCAAAAACGCACGCGCACATTGTCATTTTTCAAAAGCAGATTTTTTTTTACGTCTATATTTTTTTTAATTTTAAATTGAGTGTTGCCAATGTTGAATAAGGAAAAAGGCATAGAGATGGGATTGCTGCAGGCACAGACATTTTCCCCCCACTTGAAATCACTGGTGATTTCACAGGTAGCTGGTAATTTGATGAAGAGTCAAAGACCACTTTAGAAGTTACACATTCAAAATACAACTACAGACTCTTCGAGAGAGATTAACAAAATAAATGTGTGCATAATTAATTACACGATATGCACAGGCTAAGAAAATTCCAGCTTAGTTAAAGAAAACCTATCATTATTACAAGAGAACATAACTTAAAACTAAGCGATTCAACCATTCAGTATTTTACATTTTCATTGTTGAATCGGTAAAGGACAAATCTTACAGACTGGTCTTTTAACAATATTCGTAGCCGTGCGGAGTGTGACTACACGAACTACTTCGTCTTTTCCGGGATGAACAGCGATAACCCTTCCAGTGCGCCACTCTAGCATTGGAAGCTGAGGTTCCATGAGCAAGCAAATGTCGTCAACTTGAACATTGGCTTGTCCTTGACACCATTTGGATCGTTGTTGTAAGGTATGTAAATAGTCCTGCTGCCAGATGCGCCAGAAAGACTGGGTAAGTTTTTGCAGCATTTGCCAGCGAGAACGAGGAGGTACGTAAACGTCCACGAGTTCAGGTTCAGGTAAGGATGCAAGCGGACCGCCTGTCAAGAAGTGACCAGGGGTAAGTACGTCAACCTCACTAGGATCAGATGACATGTTACACAAGGGACGCGAGTTTAATACGGCCTCAATCTTGGTAAGTACGGTAAACATTTCTTCTAGAGTTAAGACTTGCGATCCTACAACCCGTTTGAAATGATATTTCATGGACTTTACACCACTTTCAAATATACCGCCGAAGTGACTACCAAGCGGAGGATTTAGTTGCCATGTTATGCCTCGTTCGGCAAGTTTAGATTGTATATTTGGAGTGTCTTTATTAACAAGAGCATGTAGCTCATTAAGGTAGCGCCGCGCTCCGATAAAATTCGTACCGTTGTCCGTAATTATAAATTTGCAAAGATTTCGACGCGATACGAAGCGGTCTAATGCAGCCAAAAAGGCAGGAGTTGAAAGCTCTGTTACGGGCTCAAGATGAATGGCCTTTACAGCCAGACACACGAAGATGCAAACGTATGACTTGTAAGTACGCGCATTTCGTCTCCTGCTCTCCTTTACCGTGAAAGGACCGGCAAAGTCTATCCCAACATTCCGGAAACACTGAGTTGGTGTCACTCGTGGAGCTGGTAAGTCTCCCATCATGGGTTGACATGGAATGGGTTTTACCTTAAAACACGTGACGCATTTTGAAAGGCGGGATCTTATCAAGTTGCGGATTCCAACAATCCAGTATCGACGCTGAACGAGAGATTGGAGCGTTCGGGGACCGCAATGGAGGTTTGTGATATGATAGAAGTCGATTATCAATTTTGGGAGGTTGCCTTCCTTCGGCAACAGCAACGGATGCTTGACGGCTGCAGGCAATCGGGAGTTTTCCAGTCGTCCCCCCACTCGCAAGAGACCGTCCTTATCGACGAATGGATGAAGTCTCTGAATGGATTTGGGACAAGCCTTATTACTCTGGATCATTGCAAGCTCTTCTGCAAAACATTTCGATTGGAGGTATCTGACAATAGTGCAAACCGCGCTATCAATTTCTTGCACGGTAAGACCGGTAAGAATTCTTTTATCAGATGTAAGTCTTGAGTTTTTAATAAATCGAAGGCACCATGCGCACCGACGAATCAACTTAGAAAATGATGAGATTTCCTCTAGCCAACATTCAATTAAGTGTGAAGGAATTTTATCCGCAGTTTCGGTCAGCGCTTGAGAAACTGCCTTCAACTCAGGAACTGATTGAGACCTGTCAAATTCCCTACGAATAGGCCATGAGTCAGAGTCGTCCTGAAGCCAACTTGGTCCCGACCACCAGGAGGGGCAATTTGCTAGTTGCGAACATGTAAGGCCTCGACTGCAATGATCGGCAGGGTTGTCATGAGTGGACACGTGACACCACTGGGCATCAGGTACGTCTTTAGAAATCTTTACCACACGATGGGCAACGAAAGTCTTCAGTTTATCAGCATCTGTGCGCAACCACGATAGGACAGTACTACTGTCAGTAAAAGCGACCATCTTGCTTATGTTGAGTTTGTCTTGAAGCAAGTTGTGCATGTGTTTGAGAACACGAGCAAGTAAGACCGCACCGCACAGTTCAAGGCGATTTACTGTGAGCAGCTTCAAAGGGGCTACTTTAGATTTTGCTATCAGCAAATGGATACTGATGTGATCCGCGTTGATCACACGCAGGTAGACGCAACAACCATACGCCTTAGAAGATCCATCGCAGAATCCGATCAGTTCGACCTGAGTTGCCGATTCGATTCGGCGCGGAAAACGGATATCTTTTAGATGATGAAGTTCCGCGACAAATCTCTGCCACTGGCGAGCTACGTCAAGTGGTACAGTTTCGTCCCAATCAACTTTCAGACGCCACAAGTCTTGAAGCAAAAGTTTTGCGACTAAAACCACCGGCGTCAACCAACCGACGGGATCGTATATACGCGCGACATTTGAGAGAATGGCACGTTTTGTGAGACTTGGGTTGATGTCTGACAACGAGTAGGTGAAAAAGTCATCAGTGGGTTCCCATTGAACTCCCAATATTTTTAGAGTATTTTGGTTCGATTCCTCGCAAAACGATTTTGGACTTTGACAGTGCTCCTTTTGGAGGTCAGCAAGAAGTTCTGGAGAATTGCTACTCCATTTTCTGAGCTCGAACTTTGCACAAGCGAGCAATTCGACGAGATCGTCTCGAAGTTTTAATGCGCCTCCAATAGAGGGCGCTCCAGCAGTGATATCGTCCATAAAAGTGTCATGGCGCAGCACTTCAGCAGCTTGAGGCCACTGTTCACCATGATCGTCTGCGAGTTGATGTAATGTACGGATTGCGAGATACGGTGAGCTTGTCACGCCATAAGTCACAGTTTTCAGCTCGAACTCTTGCACCGGTTCCGTTGGCGAGCTTCGCCACAACACATGTTGCCACTTTTGATCTTCCGAGCGAAGTCCGATGTTCCGATACATTTTGCAAATGTCAGCGGTGAAAACAATTTCATGAAGACGAAACTTAGTGAGGATGTCGACAATGTCGTTTTGCAGTTTCGGCCCGGTATAAACGATGTCATTAAGTGACATGCCGTTAGAAGTCTTTGCGCTAGCGTCAAACACAACCCTGAGTTTGGTTGATGAGCTATCGGGACGAACTACGCAGTGGTGCGGGATAACATATCGACCGGCCTTGAGTGTGTCTAATTCCGTTACTGGTTGCATGTGACCTAAGTCTTCATATTCCTCCATAAAATTGGTGTAATCTTTTTTGAGGCTTTCGTTTCTGTTCAGACGTTTCTCTAGGTTGCCTAAGCGAGAAAGGGCGTGATTGTATGACACGCCAAGAGAATTTTGAGATTCCTTTAGTAGGATCGGAACAACGTAACGACCATCAGGATCGCGAGTGGTGAGTTCGGTGTAAAGTTTCTCGCAATTGAGGTTCTCATCGTTTTCGATTTTAGCTAAGGGAGGCTCTTCGACCTCCCAGAACCGCTTGACCACGTCTTCAAGAGATCGCGTGGAAGCAAAGAGGGAAGAGGTCTCTGGGGGCGGAAGACACGGTTCGACCTTCCCAGTAATCACCCAACCGAACACGCTGTGAAGAGCAACCGGAAGGCCCGGGCCCGCATCCAAGCGCTTGCCATCATAGATACTATGGAACAGCTCCGCGCCTAGTATCATATCAACTTCGGTGGGTTGGTCGAAGTATTCATCGGCCAATACTAAATGTTTGAAATTTTGTCGAACCACAGAGGACACCTCTACAGAGGGAAGTTTACTCGTTATTTTTTGCATCACGATAGGATTGACGACAAAAGCTGGATCGTCAGACTGACGCGGCTGCACAGTGCAGGTAGTTACACCTCTCACTTCAAATACCTGGTTTTGGCCTAGACCAGTCACGGATAAATTACATCGACGCAACGGTAAGCCCAAACGCTGAGCGAGCGACGAAGTCACGAAACTATCCTGCGCGCCACTGTCAATTAGTGCGCGCGCCATCTGTGTTTGAGATCCGGAACCACGAACGCGCACCATGCAAGTACCGAGTAAAACGAGAGCTCGACTGTTTCCGACGTGAGTAGAAGTAGTTGCAGAAAGTGTAGTTTCCTCGGACACCCTTATATGCTCGACTTTCTCGACCAAGCCGGAAGCGTTCAGGGTGGATCCTCGACTATCATCGTGAATCAACGTGTGGTGACGTTCGTCACACGTCGCGCAGGAGGTTTTAGAAAAGCATTTTGTTGCGTTGTGGTAAGGGCGCAAGCAATTGTTGCACAGCGCTAACTTGGCTACAATATCCTTCCGACCGCAAATGTCAAGGTCAATGAACTTGGGACATTGATACAGCGAATGGTCTAGCCCGCAGCACAAGCAACCGGCTGATTTTGGTTTTTGAGTATCGGTATTGGCGGCAAAATTATTAGATTTAAAACCTCTAGTTTTATTTTGCGTCTCCGGATGGCGATTTGAGATATTTGAGTTTTGTTTGCCTTGAGGCGGTTTGTAGGTAGTCGGCGGTTTGTAGGTAGTCACCGGTTCGCTGGTTTCAAGAACTTTAACGTAGCCGTCTAGAAACGTCACTAAGTCAATGAACGTGGGAAACTTTTTCTTATTTTGCAGCTCAAAACGCTTCCGAGTGTCGGCATCAAGGGTACGCGATGCTAGATAAAATAATAAGAACTCGTCTAGGTTTCCAATGTTCATAGCCTTGAGGGCATTGACCGTTTCATTCAGTGTGTTGGTCAAAGTTGAAAGTTCGCGAAAGTTACCATTTTTTATTTGAGCCTGGTTAGAGATTTTGTCGAGGTACGTGACAGCTAGGATGCGTTTATTTTCATACCTATTTTTAAGAGACTCGAACACGATTGGATAGTTATCCGTAGTGACTGGTACACCTCTGACAAGAGACAGGGCCGGACCCGAGAGACAAGAGATTAGGTAGTGGAACTTTTCCACTTGACTGATAGACCCGTTGTCATGTACCAACGACATGTAGGTATCAAAGAATGTCTGCCAATGTTCAACCTGACCCGAAAATTTAGGAAGTTCCAATCTTGGGAGGCGTGCTTGTGGCATCATCTGGGGGGGCTTCGCGGAAGCATAAGATAAATCGGAGGAGGTTGAAGCGGCTGAGGCGACAGCAGCCTGAGCCTGCAACTGAGCTTGAGCTTGGGCTTGCAAATAAGTTCCAACATTTACCACTTCGTAATACAAGTCATCAAAGGATGACACAGTGTTCATGTCAATGACCTCGTCCGGTTTGATCTTTAGCAACAGAGTATTTATCTTTGCCGTTAAGTCTACAAATTCCTCACGAAGCGCCTCAATTCGCTGGTACCGCGCAAGAAATCTACTTCTCTTGAATTTGTCAGCCTCTGTACGACCTGTCGAAGGATGAACATCCTTTGACAAGTCGTACAGAATCTGCATATCGCGAAATGCATATTCTCTTTGTGCGGTAAGCACTGACAACGCAGCCTGGTCTGGCATTGTTTGATATTGAGTGTTGATTGAGTATTGATTGAGTTTAAAGGTTATACAGGTTATGTAGGTTACAAAGCATGCAAACTATAAACTGGAATTTTCTTAGAAAACCAATTTCCATAGGTATTCGCGCTCGATTTAGGACCACTTTATATGGTCGGGTTTCCGACGCCCGGCGACCATAAAGTTTTGTTGTTTTTGACTGTAGTTTAGACCCCACCAAGAAACTGCCCTGCAAGGGTATGCCCGGCCTGCAGGGGAAGAGGAGAGAGATGAGAGGATGGAAAGGCAACACTCACCGGCACCGCGTTGGTTGATGTCTTCGGGCTGGCCAGCCGTGTTGTTCTTCGACCACCTATTTTCACCGTATTTGTTGGTTTTATTCAGCTTGGATCTGGGTTATTTTGCAAAAACGCACGCGCACATTGTCATTTTTCAAAAGCAGATTTTTTTTTACGTCTATATTTTTTTTAATTTTAAATTGAGTGTTGCCAATGTTGAATAAGGAAAAAGGCATAGAGATGGGATTGCTGCAGGCACAGACACATATCTAAGTATTTTAATCCTACCATGTCTATCGTCTTATTGTGCATCTACTTGCTACTTTATTTCCACATCCACTCCTGTCCATCCCAAGGTTGTCTGGAAGAGATAGCTTTTAGCTATAAGGCCGCCATTTGTACAAAATTTTGTTGTAAAAGTTATCTGTAATATTCTTTCTGTTGTGCAATAAAGAGTTCTCTATCTATCTATCTACATCAAATGAATGAAACTCTGCTGATAAAAAAAATATTTCTTTGTCTCTTTGGTCATGGTTCTTTGGCCCCACAGATAAAGTTATTTGCATTGATGAGTAAAAGCCGTCCTAAAGGTTTTCTATTGAATTTGATATCACTATTAATTTGTACTTATCACTATTAATTTGAGCTGTGCTTTTGTCGTATTCAAGACTTCTCAGCACACCCCATTCGGCAATAATTAATATCGATCTCTCTCGTATGACTAATCACGATACAATTACGGTTATTGATAGGTAGAATTAATAATAGGCCTCTGATATAACGTGGCCACAACGACCAATCTAGTTATTCGAGTCTGTTATTTCTGTATTGAAACATCTGAACCTAATTTAGTAATATGGGCGATATTGTGTTTCTTTGTCCATTTGTGGCCATTTTTATTCTGAAATAAAACAACAATGTGAAGCGATATAAAAACAATGTCTTGATTTCGGAAGTGGCAAGAGAACCTTCGCATCTACGTAATGAGATGATTTACTCAGCGTCCAGTGACACCTACACTGGATGGGTGATGTGACCACTTGAAAGCTGCTGTGTCTGATATATTGTTTAAAAAACGAAGAAAACCAACCGTTGTAAAAATTAATGCGTACGCGCAAAAACGTAAGTAAACACTTCTACGCCGTAGCAGTGCTACGCCGCGTAGCATCTCGTAGCGCTAACGCGTAGCTTTGAAATTCTAGCCTTTTGATCGTTCACGCATTCTAAAGTTTGTTTTAACAGTATTAAATGTAGCTTAATCTCAATCACGAATTCAAATTCAGACTCAAATAGTAGGAAAAAAATCAAATTCCAATAAACATTCGTCGCTTAAGACGCCAAAGGTCTCACAACTAGCGCCGCCAATGAAAAAAAAATTATATCTTCTTTTTGGATGCGTTTTTAGCAAAAAACGCTCCTGCAATTTCTCAATGCGAGGCTTAACTTTTTTTAGGAACTAAGGTTTGGATTCCAGATCCTAGGACCTACGAATGCAATCGATTCACGCCAAAAGTGGCCACTTTTGGTGTGAATCGATTTCATTCTGATCTGGAAGGATCTGGAATCCAAACATTAGGTCCTAAAAATAGTTAAGCTACGCGTTAAGAAATCGCAGGAGCGTTTTTTGCTAAAAACGTATCTAAAAAGAAGATATGATTTTTTCTTCATTGGCGGCACTAGTTGTGAGACGTATTTCATCTTAAGAGATAATAAGGAGAGAAATGGCTTTAATAAGACCAGCGGTCCTTTGATTTGATAAGCGTGACATGGGTGTATGAAGGCGCTTCGCTTTCTCCAGATGACATCAGTAGCATTCCCACGAAGAGAGATGTTTGCATTTCATTCTGGGTCTATTTAATAAATGATTGATTGAGATACGAACGAAGCGTGGGGCTTTTAACGACAAAACAGAGAACAGTTTATTGAATTCTTCAGAAATACACAATACAGAAAACCAAGACATCTAACTCAAATCACTATCGAGCTACATCATAAAGACATAATTATAATAAACACCTCTCGTCAATATCGTCAACCGATATAAACTTTGCGTGAGATTTTGCACATTTGGGGTGGTAGTAATAGTGGTATCTCAAGCTCTGCTATGGTCTCAAGCTCGAGCTTGAGTAGCTGACATTGCCATTATCCAAGGTCTCATCAGTGATTTTGTTTTGAGATCGAGTGTGAGCTGACGACTATTAAAACATTTAAAAATACAAAGGCAAACATGACAGTAAAGTTTTGTATCGAAGATAAGGGTTGATAAAGTTTGCTAGTTGATAAGGATATTTTTTAAGATAGTTCGCGTCGTATATAGAAAATAGGTCTCAAGTTATTGTCGTCAATGACTATGTCTAGTTGGGTTCCATTCCACAGAAGTGTGCCTCAAGGCTCTCGGCTTGGAACAATCCTGTTCACGATATTAATATTAAAGACATCGATCGCTGTTGTCATACGTCCAGGTTACTTGGCTTTTTTGCCCCCTGTTCTTCAGCAGCTGACGCGGAATATTTACAGGATGGTCTTCAAAGCCTGGAATATTACTGCTATGACAATTATCATGACCTAAACCCAATTAACTGCAATATTATAACTTTTTGCTTTCCGCAACAATCACATATTATAAGTTAAAAGGAACATAACTGCCTAAAGTAAGAGTATCTAGTGCAAGATTCAAGTGTAACAGCCAAAATAATACGTAGTTTTGTTTACTAAGATCTTAAATTTATATTCCTCAGTTACCTAGGACACGTAAGTATGCACAAGTTTTAACTCCATTCCAAAAACAAGATACTACAGGGTGCACTCTAAGTCGATAGCGGAACTTTAGGTAGGCTGTCTACTGATCAATACAAACAACTTGTACTAGGTGGCGACAAAAATGGAGCGATAAAAATATCAGCTGTTTCATACATTTGGCGCAGTACTGAGTCGACCTTTTGTATGGAACAGCTGATATTTTTTTCACTCCATTTTTTTCGCCACCTAGTACAAGTTGTTTGTATTGATCAGTAGATAGCCTACTTAAAGTTCCGCTATCGACTTAGAGTGCACCCTGTAGTATCTTCTTGTGATGGCTTTTAATTAACTCTCTGTTTCTAGACTTTATTACCCACTATGTATTTTTAAAACTGTTAGCCTTCCGAAAACAAACAAACAAACAACAAACAAATAAATTAGGTATCATAGTCTCCGAATGAGAACCAAAACTAGTCGATTGCACCGACAAAACACGAGTAAAACCGTGATTTAATAGAATAATAGGTAATCATGGTTTGATTGTGGATCTGAGGGATTCAGAAAACCCGCTGTAATAGGGTCTCGTTGAAGTATTGTCGGTAAATATTTTTATGATTTTCTATAACAACACAAACGGACTCGTAACATTGTGATCGCTGTAATCCGGCTGATCGCTTTTTGTTTATACAATCACCGGCCAGCGGAGGTTTCACCAATTAAAATGCAAACAAAATGGTTGACATGTGTAATTCCCGACTTGATTGCATGTATTCCCCGCTAGCTATTGGTCACATCTTTGCTTGCTGATATTTGGATTAAATAAGGGTGCTTACAATACAGGAACAGGTTTCCAGCACAGACAACCCAAATTGGTTGCTTATAGATCCAAGGTGCAGGTATAATATTCCCATGTTATCTCATGCGCTCACTTATAAAGAAACAGATGAAAGTTCACCCAAAAACGGACATTACTTGTTTATTCCTCTTTCGCTTTTTAGCCACCGAAAAACAACACCCTTGATATGGAATTTCAATGAGCCGTTTTCAAACAAAAAAATTAAAGCAGTTCATAGATGGCGTTTACAGGCATGGCCATAGAAGTACCGGAATACGGCTGTCAAATTTCGCTTAGCGCAGATTAATTTTGACAGCCATATTCCTATGGCTACGCCTGTAGGCACTATCTATGAAATGCTGTGTGAATTTGTGCTGAAAACGGCTCACAAAATGATGATATGTACAAAAACAACCCGCCGACAGCGTCGTAGCAGTAGCGATAGTGTTGAAATAATTAATTGGGTTTTATCTTTTCACCGAATCACTATTTTATTTTAGTGTCAGAGGATTTACTAGTAGCTGCAGAAACATTATGGGCTGGAATATTTACATAGGTATTTAATACCTCAATTGATCAAAATGTAAAAGAGAGTTTTATATACAGGGCAATTTTAATAGCTATAATCCCCTCCACTTCTACCACATTTTTTTTAAAACTTGGAATCACATTTGGAAGTTACCGGGGTCTGAGGAATGAAGCTATTTAAAAATTGATACAATTCCGAAGAGATCATACTTAAGACTATTGATACTATAGTTTAGGTTATTGCTTGAACTAAATAACACATTTAGGAGTATACAATGAAATGTGACAACTAACTAAATGCGAATGACATTCCGTTAGTACCTGGAAATAAACAGTTATACAAGGGACTGCCAGGATCCTAGTCTAAAATATGCGGTGACAGTGATGTGATGTTTCCATTAGAGATAAAACCCTTGGGACGGCGGTGGACACACAATAAGTCCAAAAAGACAGCTCTAGCAGAACTTTGACGGCGAAAAAAGAAAGTAAAATATTGCCATAGCTATTAATAGATTAGAAGAGAAATATCATTGACAAAAGTTACGTGGACCTACCCTACAGGGTGTATAAAACGCCGTGGTGGGAAAGTTGAGGGAGCGTACCTGTACCGTTGAACGATTGTTGGTTTAGAGGGGCGACGACAAAAACAGATGGATGAGAATTTCAGCGATAAATTATAAAATCGTAAACTGCTATGTTGACATGTTTGCTTTCGAGTGACACAAGCCTACCATAGATTGCAAGTAGGTTAGTTTACGTTCCAACATGTCCCACTGGGCTTTTACTGAAATCTATATATATAAAAGGCTTAGGTTGACTGACTCATCACGCTACAGCCCAAACGGCTGAACCTATAAGTATGAAATTTGGACAAAAGTTGCGTTATATGGTGGAGGGTTCATTTAAGAAGCGATTTTTTTTTATTTAACCCTTAAGTGGGTCAAAATAGGGCTGAAAGTGTGTATGAGAAAAAATTTTTTTTTGGTCTTTTGTTCTTAAATCTTGATTTTTTGTACTTTTTTTTTAAAATGACTTGACACCTATTTCAGATTTTTTCTCATTTCTATGTTCTTAAGGGTTAAAATGGGTGCCAAAGTTTTTCGATTTTTTTCACCAGTTACGATCGATGCTGGAATAAAACCGCTAATGCCAAAACAATGAAAATTTGACAATAGTTGTAATTTGTGGACACGCTACGGGTTAAGACAGATTTACTTCAAGTTTAACCCTTAAGGCGGTAAAATTGGGATCCAAAGTTTGTATGAAAAAAAAATTTTTTTGTCCGGATTTACTTGCAACTAAGAATTCGTATATTAAATCAAAAATAATTTAACACCTGTTTTAGCTTTTTTCTAATTTTAGCAGTTTAAGGGTTAAACGAGGTTGAAATGTATGAATATTTTTCGTGATGTAGTGTCAACGTCGGGCCCAAACCGTTTAAGCTACAACTATGAAATTGAAACTGCAGTAGCGTTTTGTAGCAAAACTACCCACCATGAAGAAAAAAATATAATTTTAACCCGTCAAATGCCCAAACCGGGGTTCAAAGTTTGTATGAAATAAAAAAAAATTTTGGTCCGATTTACTTGAAACTTAGAATTTGTAAATTTAATAAGAAACAATTAAACACGTGTTTCAGCGTTTTTCAAAATTCTGCCCACTAAAGGGTTAAAAGGGGTAGAATAGTTTGAAGATTTTTCCTGATTTAGTATCAATGCCAGGCCTTAACCACAACTATGAAATTGAAACTGCAGTAGTGTTTTGTGACAAAACTACCTACCATGAAGAAAAAAATATAATTTTAACCCTTCAAATGCCCAAACTAGGGTTCAAAGTTTGTATGAAATAAAATTTTTTTTTGGACCGATTTACTTGAAATTAAGTATTAGTATACTAAATCAGAAAAAATCAAACACGTGTTTCAGCGTTTTTTTCATTTCAGCCAATGAAGGGTTAAAATGGGTGGAAACGTTGAAGATTTTTTCCTGATGTAGTAGCAATGCTGGGCCCAAACCATTGAAGCTACAACTTTGAAATTGAATGTGCAGTTGCATTTTATAGCATTACTACCCACCATCAAGAAAAAAATATAATTTTAACCCTTCAAATGCCCAAACTGGGGTTCAAAGTTTGTATGAAATATTTTTTTTTTCGGTCCGATTTACTTGAAACTTAGTATTTGTACATGAAATAAGAAAAAAATAAACACGTGTTTAAGCGTTTTTCAAATTTCTGCCCACTAAAGGGTTAAAAGGGGTAGAAAAGTTTGAAGATTTTTTCCTGATGTAGTATCAATGCCAGGCCTAAACCATTAAAGATACAACTTTGAAATTGAATGTGTGTTTCATAGCAAAACTACCCACCATGAAGAAAAAATATATAATTTTAACCCTTCAAATGCCCAAACCGGGGTTTGTATTCGTATACTAAATCAGAAATAATTAAACACGTGTTTCAGTATTTTTCTGATTTCAGCGAATGAAGGGTTAAAATGGGTGGAAACGTTGAAGATTTTTCCCTGATATAGTAGCAATGCTGGGTCCAAACCATTTAATTTACAACTTTGAAATTTGAACTACAGTTGCGTTTTATAGCAAAACTACCAACTATGACGAAAAAAGTAATAATGTTAACTCTAGAACGGCCTTTTTGTATGAAATTATCATTTTATTGGGTCAGATTAACTTGAAACTAAGTAGTCGTGTATTAAATCAGAAATAATAATTAAAAACATGTTTCAGCATCAAAAAGGGTGGAAACATTTTAAGAGTTTTCCTTATGTAGTATCAATAACAATGCCGGAACCATTAAAGTTACAACTATTCAATGAACATTTAACTACAGTTGCGTTTTATAGCAAATCTACTAAGCATGAAGAAAACAATAATAATGATACACCTAAAACGGCCAAAAAGGTTCAAAGTATGTTTTTTTTTTGTTGGATTTATTTGTTCTTTACCAATTTGGTCACACACATACACAACACATACACTTCCACGCTGAAACTGCACGACGGATTTGGATGACCCATCACCCATGACTCTATTCATGCTAATTTGATAATGGTGAAAGATGTACCCAGGCAACTTCTTATAAGTCTTCGCGGACGAAGTCGCGGGCGAAAAGCTAGTTATTTAATAAATGGTCCTTTATGTCCACTGTTTCTCATTATTTTTGACTAACTTTTACCCGAGACTTTGTCCGCGCTGACAGATTAGAGATGGAGTTGCCTCAGATACATGAGTTGCCTATATTTTTTCGGTGTAATTTTGTCATTTTCACCAGTGAAGTCAGTTTTTTATTATTTTGTATTATTTACGCTGAAATTCCTGAACGGATTTTGAATGTAGCTTACCAGAATAGTTTTGTATGTAGCCTTTATGATGTCCAACTGCAGAGCCAAGGCTTTCCCCTCTCAGCCCGATTTTTCGGTCCTGAGCCACCTCGAACCACTCCGGCAAATATCTGTCGAGATCGTCTCGCCATCTTATGGCCGTTCCGTTCCGTCGTGGTTCTGGTGTAAAGTGTTTCAATGTAATTACTTGATTGAGCCAGGAATCGAACCTGTACTTCTATTGTGTTTATTTTGTACCCTAGGCGAGCAACGATACCCACCGTGGAGGAGCGCGACCCTTGACCCGAACGGACAAAGGACTAATAGAATTTGTTATGGAAATTAAGTGTGTGAAGTAGGTCTTACCGACACTTGTTAGTAGTTGGTTTCATAGTTTAAATTAAACACAATTAGTACCGTACTTAGTTTAGTGACTTCGGCCTTTGCATCTACGTAATGACTGATTATTTATACAGCGTCCCGTGCCACCGTCACTTACACTAGATGGGTGAAGTGACTACTGGACGTTGGAGTGCATGGCACATGTTTACCTACTGACTAAATCTTCATTATTAAAATAACAGTTGAAACTACATAGTTGGCATAATAGACAAGTTCGAGGTCCATCTAGTGTAAGTGAAGGTGCCACTGGACGTAGTATAAATAATCTCATAACGTAGATGCAAAAAGGCCTTAGACAAGCATAATGTTTCTCATTATGTACCGCACGATTTTTAGGGTAGATGCAAAAATCTAAGGTGGCATTCATAGTCGTCAACTCAAGATCGAACTCAAGTAGGTGATCACAGAAAAGTCAAATGCTAATGTCAAGCACTGGCTAATGTAAATGTCAATCTCAAGATGTGTCTATATGCTGACAGCTACTCAAGTTTGACATAAGGATTTGAATTTTCTGAGTTCACCTAAGTGTCCACCTAATTAAAAATATAATTTATACAGCGTCCAGTTGCACCATCACTCGCTTTAGATGGATGAAGTAATGCTGCCTGCTGGTTTAGTTGACTCCGCACGTGTTGACTTGTCTTTCCTGTGGGCCAGGCTGACTGAGCTGTCAGGATGGTATAGGTGCTGGGCAAGCCTACTCCATGTAAACAATGTCCCAGGCACTGCAGCATCTGAGTGGTGAAATAATAAGAGCAGTCAAATATGTAACAACCTTCAAAGCTTCAACAAAAATAAAAACGTCGTGTAAAAAGGCGGAGAGAGAAGTGCAAACGACTTAAAACGAACAAACAGGCAAATAAAAACAGTCCTCGCTATAGTGCCCTTAATAGAAAAAGCAGCATATTGAAAGGGGGAATATTTAATTATTCAACTGCACAAGTGTGAGTTGGCCGATAGTAAACGGCAGAAGACCTATTTTAGCAATGACATTCTAATACAAATGTCATTGTATTTTAGTAAACTTTGAATTCTACAGACTAGACACCAAAACAAAGTACTTTTTCAATATATTTACGATAATAAACAATAAACCTTGCGAAGAGCAACAGTGCAAGATAAAGCATCTATGGATACAATTTCACTCAATGATTCCGAACCACCACCGTGCACTGCGATGCGATAACTGTGAAAGAATTAGATCTTAGGAAACCATCTGATTATTACGTTTCAGATGAAAACCTTGTGAAAAACATGATCCCAAGAATTATTAGTGGTTTTTAGACATTTACTCAGAGGCGGTTGTAGCTCAGTGTAGAACTTCGGACACACAAGCGTGAGGTACTAGGTTCAAAAGTTACGCATACAGGGTAATTTTCAAATAGCTTCATTCCAGAAACACGTCAACTTCTAAATATGATTTCCAACAACTTTTGTTGTACGACTTTGGTGAAAGCGCAATTTTATTTTTCAGTACAAAAAGATATATTTTGCACAATTTGCTGCTCGTACCTGTCACAAATAGGTGCAGGAGAAGCTGGAAAGGTGAAAGAGAATGGAGGGGCGCGAAAGCGCGCTTTTGGAAAAGTCGTAGAACAAAAGTTGTTGGCAATCACATTTAGAACTTGACGTCGCTCAGGAATAACTCAGGAATTTATATTGCCCTGTATTTGCGAAATTTGTAGTAACAATACCACTTGCTAATCGTAAAGGAAACCATCGTGGGGAAACCTGAGTTTCTAAAGCATCAAATACCCTTAAAACGAATATCGACAGACCGCAGAGCACTCGACCCTCTCTCTGAGTGAAGGCCTTTGCCCAGCAAGGGGGTACAGGAAACATCTTACTGACCGGGCCTTCCATCTATCCTACCTGTCACACGTGGGCCAGTATTAATTAATTAACGAACGCGAGTGAAAAGTATTATGAGAAATCCGCTGCGTTGTTTGTTGTTTGCACTGAAGAGTGAAGGGTATGAAGAGAACTGACTCTTGACTTTACTGAGTATACAGGGTGTTAAAAGACCGCCAACAGACCCGAAAGGTACGCATACTAGACACCAAAACAAAGTACTTTTTCGATAAATTATTGCTGGGAAATGATTTTGGTTTTTTAGGTTATATTTATTAATTTAAAGGTATTTTTTAATTTTGGAAAATATTTTATCACGCAATGGATGTGTAAAGCAGAGAACTCATATTGCGCAAGCGTTGATATAAATTTTTGTTACTTACGCTCGAGGTGCCGATGTTAAGAATACATTGCGGGTTGCAATTTTAACGTCGTTTTATGCAAGAAATATTTATAGTTTTGATATGGCTTCTTGAGAAGAAATGTTAAGCACTCAATAATGAGTACATTTCTGCAAAAAAAAAAAAACGAAAAGTCCGACTTTGAACCTCATTATCTCGGAAACCGTTGATTTCCCAGGCATAGTTCCTTGGGCAAAAATGTTCGATATAATGAGGACAATATGTGGTTTCCCGCTTTGTTGGCGGTCTTTTAACACCCTGTAGATAGTATAGGTATGCTGTTTTGAACAAAGCTCCAAGTGGGGAGGTTGTCCCCAAGTCCCGTCCTTCCCAAGAATTTATTGCATTGTTTATTTTATATTGAATGTGTATTAGAAAAACGAAGGGGAATATAATTTATTGTACGAAAATAATCGAGAATATGTACAGATTTATTATAATTAAATCTGTCTAGCCCATGAATGACGTCCACTGGTGGGAAAATAAATTGTGACACAATCGTTCAAAGAGACTGGCGCGAATAAATCGCATAATGATCACCGAGCAAATTCTCCCTAAACAGACTCAACGCGTAGTGATTCAACGCAACAAACAACGTTTGCCTAAGTAATTACTTAATGTTTACCTTACCCCCTGCACGTACGGAGCAGGCGGGCAAAATAAATAGGGTAAGGGGAAAAGGTGTCGGGTCAACACAAGGCCAAGTCTGTCTCCCATTCGTCTTAGTCAGAATACAGGTACGACCATTAATAAGGCCTACGGACATCTAGTCGTGTGGGGATTCACTGACAAATAGCGTATAAGCAAGAGGTGAAGTCAACTCTATCTCAAAGCGTGAGAGTCTAAAATCCACTGAGGTCAACATTAAGGTGTCCTCCACAAGGATTAATCCCGGAATCACAACAAACGCTGATCCGGTACTCGTAATGCTTAGTAGGACCGCAGCCTAATTAGATTGGGTGATTAAATGATCAGTTTTCAGTGCACGATGTAGCTGTCCGATTTATCGTGTTTAGCTATTACGCACAGCTATTATGTCAATGATCAAATTGTTCGTATCAAAGGGCGCTCTTTAAAAAGTCTAATTCTTTATTCGGGATAGTAAACTGATAGATGCTAACTGTCACTTTGCAAAATAATGTTGCCATATTTATTGTAATAGTGATGCATTCTACTCGTTGTGCGATTCAGCTCAGTTACAAAAAAAGCGAAATACGAAATTCCGCATGCATGGTAGCCCGTGCGTCAGGAATTCCGGACGGAACAAAAAACATTTAAAAAACACCATTTTTAACACTCCAAAAAAAACTGGACCAAAACACACATTCTCATTACTAATTTAATGCATTTTTACTTAATTTCATATAATAAGCTTTTATAAAGTTATCATCAATGGGCCTATACATCGATTATATCGATTACGCAATTCGATTCATGTGAAACTTTTTTACACCACACTATTTAATTTTCACCAGAGACTGGTCACACCGTAAACGTCAATGTACTATCTTGAATGAAAAATTAGACTTTTTAGTGTATCGCTGTGTAGCTTTTTATCAACGAATCGATCGTCAATTGCTCAACAAATAAATTCTAAAGTAAGGCCAACGAGACGAGATAAAGAATGTAAGTAAACAACTAAACTTATTCTGAGTATCATTGCGATAGTGAGCAATTTCACGTAGTAGCTTTGTCATTTTCTCTCGTAAGCAATAAGGTTGCTAATCTGTCAGTCAGTAAATATCAACGTTTGGGCCGATATTTTGCCGATAGTTCATTCTTGTTTTGTCGGCGATCAAAGTGATACGTTTCCATATTTTGTTTAGTTTCTTGTTGTTATTCACCCGTGGCAGTTAGTTTTTCTTGTTGATTTTCACTGTGTGGATTACATGCATGATTACAGGCGGCAAGACCTACCGCACATAGGTCCCGGCACTCGGTTTCGATCGTTTGTTGGACTTAGTGTGCCCTTTTCATGACCTAAGCTGTCGGTAAAAGGGCCACTATAATAAAAAAGGTAGTCTGGAGAGGGAAGTGTGTGGATTACATCATAAAAGTAGAGAACAATAATTGAAGTGCTTTTTACAAGAACAGCCAATGTAACATTTTTACGAATTTCTGTTTTCGACACTGTTCAACAAGCTGCATTAGCCCCACTAATCAGTTTTTACAAAAACTTCCCATGTCCACAGTTATTCCATCGGAAAGTTTCGGCAATTTTACAAAAACCAACAAGGTTTGCTTGTAGGACAATCGTTTTGGCCAAAAAGCGCTGAATTTTCTCTGGTTGTTCTTGTAAAAAGCGCTTCAATTGTTTAGCAAAAAAAGTGTTAAACATGATTGATAAAAACAATTGATAGTTTAGTCATGAATACGGCTTATTGGACTCTTCTGAGGAATCACCTTCGTCTAATAAAGACGACGATAATTAGATAGTTTTACAAGTGTACCTACATAATTTTTTAACCCCCGAAAGTTTCTTTACATTCTTTATCTCGTTACGTTGGCCTTACTTTAGAATCATAGAGGTATGATAATTATACCCCGTTATCTAATGCTCAGTTTGGGGGCAGTTGCTATAATTAATGGCTGGAATGAATGTCTAGAGCATTCACAAAATAAGAATTTTATTTTGACAAACAACCCTTTATAGATAAATATGAATCGACTAATAATGTGAAGCAACATCACTATTTGCCCCCAAACTGAGCATTATATAACGGGGTGTAATGATAATGCACACAATATTCATATTTTTTTTCGTGGTAATATAGTGCAGACCATTCCAAAGAAAGATACTGTCCAACAACGCTTGGGTGGACAAGCGGACACATGCATTCTCATCTGTTTTTTGCACACTGTGTGATAAGAGGCCAGGTTTTTCTCTATGTATCACGCACGCTGTTTTTAGCTTCCATTAGCCACTGGCAACCTCTGGCTTACTGTGTAACTTAGGCTAATCAACTTTACTGACTTATTTTTTTGTATCAAAAAGTCACTTTTACCGTTTCACACATTTAGATTCAAAATTTTATGAAGCCATCGGTACTATAAATTACAAAAACTCAGGAACAAATACAAAGACATAGATTTAAAGTGGGTCTCATTTTCTGGAGAAGCAACCCTATTACTAATATAGATACCGTAGTATAATATTGCCGGTCTGGAATTCTGCTAACGTGGCCACTTGCAATCAATATTGACTTTGCAAATGAACCGGCGGGACAGTCTCGACTGTCAATACTAGAGCGTCAGTATAACCGCCGCGTATAGAGTGCAGTGCACCTATTCACTGAGTGAATTTGTACCAACAAACGATTTTGCTTCACCGCGCGAGTAACAAAACATTTTGCAGTTGAAACAAATAGTTTTAGCCAGCGTTCCGTTCGCTGTTTTTAGCCCTTTAATGTTCACTAACAAGCTCTACATTTTTGCCAACAAAGCTCTCGCTGGAAACGAGGTTTTAGATAGGTGTTTGCCGGCAAGGGGAAAACTCTCTTATTTATTTATATCAGTCGCTGCTACTACGATAGAATTACTGAGTCTGGGGTGGCAGGGAATAAAACAATAAAAATATAACTTATTGTAGCTTACTTAGGTTACGAATTTCAATGCAGTAGGTAGTTATTTTTTTAAGTTCTTTAGTCTAGCTTCATGCCTATTTTATTGAGGGAACTAAGTACTAACCGACCAGCTGCGCCAATGATCCGACGACATCAAGGCCGCTGCAGGCTCAACCTGTAGCTACCGCGAGTGCTTACTGTCACTGACACTGAAAGTGATAAGTTGGATAAACAACCTTACTACTATAGTATTAGGATATTTGACAGACGTCCGGCAGACGTCCGGCACAGCTTTTTCGCACTCGTAGTATAGTGCGTTTCACAAAAGCGTTCCCTTGACAAAACGCTTATTACAATGTAAAAGGGACATTTTTGTTCAACCAAAGGGAATTCTTTCGTGAAACCTGCAGACCGGCTAAAATGGAAGAAACATGAAGAGAAATACGTCCAGCAGTGAACAAATAAATGCTGAAGAAGAAGAAACACTAAGGGTGGCATTAATAGTCGTCATCTCAAGCTCGAGCTCAAGTAGGTGAACTCAGAAAACAAAATCACCGACTTGAAACCTTGACTAATGTCAATGTCCTATTAATATGCTGACAGCTACTCAAGCTTGACATTAGCCAAGGCTTGACATTAGCATTTTTGTTATCTGAGATCACCTACTTGAGCTCGAGCTTGAGCTGACGACTATTAATGCCACCCTAACTCACTTGAATTGTGCACCTTTTGCTGGGTACCTATCCAGTATTATTTAGACCCGTCAAAACTTTTGAAAATTAAAACGAAACCACGTTTATACGGGAGCTGTCGAACCTAGCCTCTGTAGTGATGGAGTGAATACGAGGCTTTGTATATTGGTGTACAGGAGCTAGGTATCGAGAGGGTGCACACTGTGGACACTATCGCGTGGCGCGGTGCAACATTTAGCCGCGTCGCTCTGCGCAAACAGAGTATATTCGTTGAATGGGTACGCCCACCCGCCGCCTTTGTTTGATTTTCATCAAAGCTTCAATGCCGCTGACGCTGATGTAGCTCTCACATGATAAACCTTAATTAAAATGTTGGGCCCGTATTAAACAGCTCATTGCATTTGCAATTTCAGTTAGGTGAAGTTGTTATTCTATGTAGTGCTGAGAAGAATGAAAACTTAGCTTCAACATAGGTACGTAGGTAATTAGGTCTTGGCCTCAGATACAATCTCTGGGTGGTGTCCTTCCAGTCGACTGTCTTCAATTAGCAAAAAAGTAACCAAATGATCTTTACTTTAAAAGTATCCCACGCCGTTTAGCCCTTTCGTCGCCGTTTTAACAATCAGTCAATCTAACTAAGGCCTTTGCATCTACGTAATGAGATGATTTATACAGCGTCCAGTGGCACCTTCACTCACACTAGATGGGCGAAGAGACCACTCGGCGCTGCAGTGCCTGGGACATTGTTTTAGATGGAGTAGGCTTGCCCAGCACCTATACCATCCTGACAGCTTAGTCAATCTAACACTTGTTTTAACCAAGGTACCATTTTAGTGCCTCTTTACCGTCGTTTAACACGAATTCTGCATAAACTCTACTGAGTTATGCTCGGATAAAAAGCATAGCTAATAGTGTGGTATAGTTGCGATTACCGCAACAGCACTCAGTGTTCTACGAAGTTCACATGTTCAAAGTTACAACTCCAGATAAGGGTCCCCCCAAACAAGCTTTTTTCTGAAACTGTCGGATGCTAGTGGACAAACTTCTATAGAAACCACTTTTTTTTTCTAAAGCACTAACCCGTGCTAGGGAATAATTAGGGGTGCAAGCGAGACTAGTTGAAGAAATTCGCATCGACAGTTACTTGACTCGGTAGAGCGCCTCGCACGGTATGCGAGAGGTTGCGGGTTCAAGTCCTGTCCCGAGTGATTTTTTTCAACTTATTATAATATTTAAATTCTATAGAAACGCTTGGAAAATCATTCGCACCCATGGAATCACGCGTTTTTTTTGGGCTTTATTTTGGGCTTCGCCGCTCGGTGGATCCCTAAGAACTGATAATTTTAGTAATGAAAGTTATTTGTTTAAAACCACCGAACTAAATCCCATAGAATCCGCATGACGTATAAAATCACAATAAAAACTTGTCCCCACAGAAACAAATGATATCAGCAATAGAACAATACGAAATATCATTTCGACCATACGTCTAATATTCGAATGTCAACCTTATTGCATTAGTGTACAGTTTTACTTTAATTGCATAGACTACGAGCAAATAAGCTCCCAAAGGCAGTTTGGGCATCTATTTTTCCAGACACATTTCAGAGTTTTATGTTGTATCTAGTTTTATCTTTGATCGAAGTTTAAAACACTATTGAATTGCTTTTCAGTTCAGAAAAAGAAACTGTTGAAAAAAAATCCAAATACTCGTAAGAAAAATACCTAATGAATCACACATTGAAATCACATTTTTATCTAGATTAAGTTTAATTTGCTAAATAATAAAATGCTAACATAAAAAATAATACATTTCATTACGCTCGTAATATGTTCATTATTTCGATAGTCTTCTTTGAGCAAAGTCTGCATTGCCGGCTACTTGATAAGGTGCCAGCAAAGTTGTATGGAATTTCATTATTGTCGTGTTTTAGCGGCCAGCAATTTCCTTTGAAAATCCATTATCGTTCCAGCTTTGTTTCAAAGTCAGTTGCAAAAAGGTTTTAAAAATGTTCAGAATTTGGCTGTGTAGGTACTGGCAGACTAGTAAAATCAGTAAAATCAGGCAAATTAAGCATGACTGAAAATTTTTATGGACCTCGTTTATTTTTATTGCCACCGGAAAGTAGTTTTTGCCTCGGTCACTTTTTGTAGTAGTCTTGTGGTTCTAAAACAGCTCGTTTGAGTCGACGTCAGTAGCGGCGACACGCCTCCGGCATGACAAGGAATATTACAGCGAGCAGACGCATTTATATGTCATACCTAATTCTACTGCAAACTTCGGATTTAGGTCGCTACAACTTTGGCAGAACATGACACAATAAATGTCTTTGCCTAATGGAGGTGGAGAGTATGATGGTCTACCACCGATCTGCAAAACAAGTTTTTTTTTTTTGTAGTTTTAGAGCAGACTGGGCTTTAGATTGGTTAAACCTGTCTATTCTATAAATTTCCTAAATACGCTATATTTAATTTTAAACAAATAGTGTATTAGTTCATTGAATCGTTTTTTTAAAGATAAAACCGAACAACGTTTAAATGAAAATCATGCTCAACTCTATACATAAAAGCCTCATCTCATTAACTATTAGCGAAATCGCCAACGCATTCGCAGAATAAATTAATTCTGAACACTCATTATGCAATGCACCCATTTTGTAGGTTTTATAGGCTCCGTCTGTTACGCAGATGATTGGAATTGCAGTTGTGCTTTTGTAAAACGTTTACTGAACAAATATGTGAGCTTCGCTTCGGCCGTCGTCGTCGTACATGCAGGGGCGGATCCAGATCTTTTCTTGGGGCATTTTTGGAAACAATCAAATTTAGGTACCTAGTACTGAAACTTTCAACTAATAGGTATGTGTACGTACTCCTATCTATAGGTATGCATAAATTCAAGCTACTATAATAATGTACCCTAGGTATTAGGAGACTTAAGAGCATATACTAGTACAGAAAATAGATAGTTTACTAACCCTTATTGGAACATTTTTTTTATATTCAAAATTATTGTTATTATGTATTTTCTAATTTGATGTTTGTCAGTTTCCTCCAAGAATCCAATAAAAAACACCATCTTTTCCGAAAAACCCAGTTGTTCAGGTGTAATCCCTCACAGTTTACAAATATGTTGATGTCGCGTGCGCTCTACCCTTCAAACACTGAGCAAAAGGGACAACCTGAAAAAAATTAACAAAATCGAGTTTTTGCATTTCCCATTTCCCCATTTTGCTCTCTCAAAACTGGTCCGATTTAGAAAAATGTTTCATCACTGATATTACAAGAAACTACTTGATGTCGGACCGTCTGTTTTTTTAAATATCATTTTAAGATGGTAAATCGCTTAATCACGCAAATTTGGATTTTTTAAAGATCCTGTTAACAATAATAAATCGAAAAAAATCTGAACGATCCGACATAGTCCTTTTTACTTTGGGGTAGGTACTTAGAGCAGTTTGAGCGATCGTACAAGTACCCGTCAAGTAATGAGTCACGATTGTTCAACAAGTCGGCAAAAACATTGCCAGTGTTTACTAGTTTTACTATCACGTAGCTTCAACCAAGGATGCGACCCTGTCCCCAGATGTAGTTTACCGACTGCATATACATATATCTGCGGGCACTAGGCCGGCACCTAGCGGATATGTGCGGTGTAACGTCGCCGCTTGCACGGAGATTGCATGTGCAAAACGCATTAGTACCTACCACGCCCGCAGAATTACGCTCGCAATCTCGTTCGAATCGCTCGGCCGCACGATGCGATTTAGTTTTTTAACTCGATATCTTGATTGGGTTGGGTGTGGTTGGGATTTTAATATGAGATAACTCACAGCGGGCTGTTCGTTGTTAAGGCTGGAAGATAGTAATGTGGCGGGAAATTCAAAATTTTCACAGTTTTTTACATTTTGTAGCTAAACTGAGCTATTTTTGTTCAGTGATTTTTCGTTCGCGAGAATAAAACCGTATTCTTTTCATTATTGTAAACAACAGAACAACAATAATTCAGCCGATTATGTGTTCTGGTCTACGACAAGTTTTTTGGGCAGTACCACTGCTTCGTAGACCAGAACACATAATCGGCTGAATTATTGTTGTTCTGTTGTTTACAATAATGAAAAGAATACTAATAATAAAAAGGTTTTATTCTCGCGAGGGCCCGTGGATGCGAGCAGCGAGAGACCGAGAAGGGTGGCGTGAAGGGGAAAAGGCCTATACCCAACAGTGGGCAAATGTGGGCTGAAAATGATGATGATGATGATTCTCGCGAACGAAAAATCGCTGAACAAAAATAGTTCAGTTTAGCTACAAAATGTAAAAGTCTGTGAAAATTTTGAATTTCCCGCCACCTTGCTATCATCTACCCTTAAAGTCCGGACGCCGAGCAATCAGTTTTGTTGGAACGTAAAACGTACATTCACCTATTAAGAGCGAGTGAAGGTGCCTCCGGACGCTGCATAAATTTTAATATTCTCATTACGTAGATGTAAAGGCCTACTATTTGAAACGTAATAAGAATACAGGATTAAATTAAGGGTCAATGAAAGTACCGTGACGTAAAATGCACAATTTTCTAGCTAAACTGAGCCATTTTTGTTAAGGCGCCGTGCATAGTGAATCGCTCGCGCGCAAAGAAAAATGCACAAAATCGATTCCTGTATCAAATACACTAAAAAAAATTAAAATGTTCACATAGGTATCAAACCCTAGAATTAGGTGAGACCTATCTAAAACAGCCAGATTCGTATTGACATTCATGAACGTTTTGAAGATATTTTGCTTGAAACAAAATAGGCGGCGCATTCTTTCAAACAAAATCTTCAAAACGTTTATGAATGTCATCTTGTAATCTGTTATGGATATCAACATGAAACTGGCTGTGTTCGATAGGTCTCAACTAATTCTAGGGTTTAATATGTGAACATTTTCGATTTTTTTGTGTATTTGATAAAGGAATCGATTTTGTGCATTTTTCTTTGCGCGCGGGCTAATTCACTATGCCCAGCGCCTTAAACGATTTTTGTTTCACGACAGTATAATAGTATTGTTTTTTTTTTATTCTAAACAACAAATCAACAATCATTCAGCTGATCATGAGATTTGCTCGAACTTCTAACTTTTTGGGCAGTACCACTGCACTGGTTTGTCGACCAGAAAAACAAATCAGCTTAATTATTGTGGTTTTGTTGTTTATAATAATGAAAATAATATGCGTGAAAAAAAAACGCTGAACAAAAAAACTGTAAAACATTTTTAGATTTTCGGTACCTTTAACCTTTTATTCATGTATGCTCCACAATTAATCCTTCATTTTTATTCATTTTACAGTAAGTAATCTCAATCTACCTGATATTTTGTAAATGAGAGCATCACTCTATTATTGTAGAGACCCATTTATAGCCGCTAAAACCACGTCCCGAGCACCGCATCAGTTGTTAAAGTGCGAGCATACTCGCAGCCTAAATTATTCACTAAGAAAATGAACATCATAAAGCAGTACGCGTGAAAAATGATGATGAAGAAAAAGTAATACAATATGCAGGGAGGCTGTATAGATTCGGCACACGTCTGCCGCGCATGCTTCCTTGGCAATTCCACGTAGTTATTTGACTAGATTTTTCTGCCGCAAACATCGCCCCAACGCGTGTTGATGTTATTTATCTGTGAATTATACAATCTGCGGTTGTTATGTCAGCTACAACGAATAGACGTGTCGTTTAAATAAGATGAAAGACGTACGTGCCCTCTCCTATTTTCGCGCCTATTGCTGCCTCCTCTTTGCTTACGTAGCACCGACAAGGACCAATCTTCAATACCGTCTGCCAAAAATCATGTATAGGGTGGTTTTTCGTGAATTTCACGAAAAAGTTGTTCATGTTAAATCAGAAGTAGAACAACCATATCACAACAAAAAACACGCCTTGTAATAGTAGTAAGTATAATATTATGTACCTAGTCTGTACAAGTACAAAAGAGAATTCGGGCATACCTACTAAAAAAATCTTTAAAAAAATCTTCATACCTACTAACTTTGGATTTCCGATTTTTGAATGAACGTATTAGGCCTCTGACTCTCATGTTTATTTACGGTGTTTTCCTTCACAGTTACGAAAATACCCCGTATATCGAGCAGAAATACATAATTTCACCTCAGCAGCGAAGAAGTGGCCGTAATGTGAGATAATACTTAAAGACTTAGTTAAATCTTCTGCTTCCATACATGATTTCTGTAAGCCACCGATAACCCGGCAGCGGGCTGTCGCGCGCGGAGACAATGTTAAACCTCTTTTCCATAATCGAATAAAGCCGCCACTCCGAGACTGAGGGGTTAACTACCTGGGCTACAGCTCTGTCAAGTTTATCTCTCTTGACGGATACCTACTTTCTAAGCGTGTATTTGCTGAAAATAGCGAAATGGTCGATGTAGAATTGTCGAATCTATTGTTGAGGATTCTGAAAATCTTTTGTGCATTCGATTTTTCCCTCGAAGAAGACTCGATAATGCACAAATAAAGGTTACTTCACCGTACAAATTGTGTCTACATGGCTTAGTATTTGTGCCAAGCCATGTAGACCAACTTGTATTGTATTTGCGAATTTTCGAATAGTAGGTAGATAGAGTCGTTGCATCAGAGACAAAAATTTACATTTGGTAGAAATGACGACATCACTATTTATGGATCAGTAACTTTGGAAAGCCAAAAAATCACTCGAAAATCTATCCAACGATATTCTCAAGTAAAGAGGGTCATTATCATATCTAAGCCATATTTCCTAGTGCGGCGTGTGAGTGACTGCATTAAGGTTTGATTTATACAGTGTCTAGCAGCGAGTGAAGCGATAGCCGGCAGATGTTGCCGTCCGGAGCACAGTAGATGCAGTAGTTTTCTCCATAGAAACAATCTCGTGACATCATGGAATACACGTAGGTATACCATATTCGGGGCTGGCTGGAAAAAAATCTTAGTAATAAGTCCTTCTTTGTGTCGCTTAATTAACATTTTAACGTTTTGTTTGCTTGTGCAGTGGCGGAGTTCGAAGAAGCCCTCAACTCCGACCGACAGCTGCTGTCTACTTAGGTCTACCTTACAACGATCGCATCGCTGTGACCGAACTTTCACAAATAACTTGGG
This sequence comes from Zelleria hepariella, assembly GCA_949319315.1. NCBI lineage: Eukaryota > Metazoa > Arthropoda > Insecta > Lepidoptera > Yponomeutidae > Zelleria > Zelleria hepariella. The sequence continues at coordinate 19,325,579 of OX439378.1, read as the reverse complement.
CTTATCGAGTCACATTCGCGCCCATCGTCGCAGAAGTCCCACATCAATTCCTAATCCGATGAATAGACGGCCGTACGTATTTTCCAACCAAGCGGGCACGGCGTAGGTGATTATTTCAAAAACACGGCCGAGATATCCTACAGCTCTATTCCTCTATTGTGCCCAAAGCGCAGTCTGCAGACGTGTGCGTGATCCAGGTGTCGACCATTACTCGCTGTCAGCTTTGTCCGCAATGATTAAGACGAGAAGAGCTCACTTTAGAGCCTGAGACTAGTCTGGGCCACATGCTCTAAGCTAGCGATTGTGAAATGTGCAGACATTAATTAATTAGTAGTCCGGTCAAGTTTTTACGAAAGAAATTATTAAGTAAGTACTGCGATTGGCAGCATTTTTATATGCGGCATACATTCCATATAATCACAATGCATTGCACTGTGTAGTACGTAACCATTATTACCCTCACGTCTGTAAGAAATAGGCATGATTGGAGGATAAGATGGAGTTAATGTATGTGATTTTTTAAATAAATATTTTGACTTAACAGATTTTTAAAAGGAAAATAACTGTCAAAGGATGCTCAATAATTTTGACTTGAGAAGACAATATATCATCGGTAGGTAGGTACGAGTACATCTAGCCTGCGACGGTGCCAAAAAGATAAGGGCCTAAGTAAGTTACCACGAAAGACAAAGTACCTAATTCGTGTTACCTATCGAGTGGCGCTGGGAATTCACAATTATGACGAAAACGAGAACTTTTCAGTCACGTATCGGAAAGTGCCTTACTACGGGCCGAATACTAATCAAGAAATAAAGACTTTTTTTATTATTATTTTCTAGAACCTGTCTCCGGGAAGCTCTAAGGGATAAGAATATCCTTCACAGGCCTTTCGACCGGAAAGTGTCAGAAAATAAGATTGAATTTGTAAAATCGGGTTACTAGTTCCTAAGGGATCGACGTACGGTAGGTACTCGGCGAACATTCTTTTTTAATCCCCGACCCAAAAAAGGGAGTCTTATAAGTTTGACCGCTGTGTGTGTGTGTGTGTGTGAGGGTGTGTCTGTCTGTATGTTTGCCTGTGCCACCCTTCTGTGGCACCCGATCTAGGTGGCACCGTAGAGGCAGTTTTTTTTAAAGCAGGTTTTCTAGCGATGGTTCTTGGACAATATGTTTCATCAAAATCGGTTCAGCCGTTTATGAATTCTTATTTGGAATTAACACGGTTTTTTTTAATTATTTAGTATTTAGTAGTTATTACCACACGTTTTGTATTAAGTAAGCCATACGCTACCCCTTTTTGTTCGATTGGCGCCCTTATGCCACACGCGGTAAGAGCTACTATGCGGTACCCTAGCTAGACTGTGGCCGACCACGGCACCTTTTAGTAACTATACGTTTTTGCTTGTGGCAATTCAATGTTATCTTTACATTCTAAGTTGTTAATCTATCAGTAAACATAAAAGCCTTCTTTCAATATTTTTCAGTGGGCTTAGTTATCTTAACTATCTTATCTTATCTTATCAGTATGGGGCCAGGCTGAGAGCCCGGGACACTTCGACCCAGTGGGATCTTTTGTGTCACCCCGTCCTTATTCCTGCTCAGGACGTGCAAAGACCGAGGTCATAAGCTTTAGAACGTCACCGAGGTTGAGGAACTTATATTCTTCCGGTCTAGGATATGCTACCCCGAGAAGACTCATGCGTTAAGACGCTGTACATAGTGAATAGCCCGCGCGCCAAGAAAAATGCACAAAATCGAGTCCTGTATCAAATACACTAAAAAAATCGAAAATTTTCACATATCAAACCCTAGAATTAGGTGAGACCTATCTAAAACAGCCAGTTTCGTGTTGACATTCATAAACGTTTTGAAGATATTTTTGATGAAAAAAAATAGGCGGCGCACTTTTTTTCAAACAAAATATCTTGCAATCTGTTATGGGTATCAACACAAAACTGGCTGTTTTAGATAGCTCTCATCTAATTCTAGGGTTTGATATGTGAACATTTTTGATTTTTTTGGTGTATTTGATACAGGAATCGTTTTTGTGCATTTTTTTTGCGCGCGGGCTAATTCACTATGCCCAGCGCCTTAACTTGCTAGAGCATCGCAGTCACACAGAACGTGTTCCATGGACTCTGGCGCCTCTTTACAGGCCCTGCAGTGGGAGTCATTGGACAGCCCCATATTGAGTAGGTGTTTGTTGGTGCCAAAGTGGCCCGTAAATGCTCCAACAATTAGTCGGACCTTACACCTACTATACCTACAGATTTTGGATACCCAACCTGTACCTGATATGCCAATGAAGGCCTTTGAATGTGCCAGTTCCGGCACACTAGATCAATATCTTAACTAGATCAATGTTCAAGTTTTAAAGCCTTACAGTTTCATTACACTGAAGTAATGAGTAGGCAGGTAGGGTATCGTATGAGATGGGTAGCCTTAGTGTTCACGCTTGTGATTCAAGAGCCAGACAGACTTCATACACGCATCACAGATGTCAAGGTGGCATGTGTCAAGATGACAAGATCACGTCATTTTGGATCAATTTTTTTTTGCAAGCAAATGCCGCGCTGTTAAATAGAGAACCAATAGGACGTCAACGATACGCGTTTCTGTCATCGACTTTGTCACCTCTATGAGACCTTCTCTATCTATATATTTCTGATTAAATGTAAAAATTAAGTAACTACAAAGCTGCTGTTCATCATTATTCGACTGCCATGCTCATCTATATCCCAATCATCGTGTCCAGTCGCGGACAGGTCTTTAGATTCAAGCTTCGTTATATTATTATATTCAAAAGAAAAATCCGAAGGCTTACAGGAGCTCGTAAAAAGAAGCAATTATTTTCCTATCCCCTCAATACAGCACGTAAATCCCGCGTTAGCCATTCGAATAATGATTTCGTAGAACTAACAAGGCAAAGTTATTGTGTAAAGGAAAGGTCAGTAAAATTACTGTAATGATGCAAAGTAATATAACTGCCGTATAGCCGTTGGTATAAAATGCTTTTTAAAATAAAATGCATTAGACTTTCACCGACAATTTAATGTGTGTGCACTACAGAAACACAGAAAATCTTGATTGAAATAACGTAATTTGTTTGTTGGGCTAGCCGGTCGGACCACGTGGCCTAAGGGCTTTTACTGCTTGCAAAAATAATCAATCCTAGCGTTTGTCTTTCGTAGAATAACTGAATATTAGAACATCAAGAAAACATGTTACCGCAGGGGAAGCTCACGCGAAGTGCGAAATCCGTTCGCTCGCATGAGTTCACTCCTAAATCTTGTCGCTCTTTATATTTCTCCTGACAGAAAAGACTAGCGAGAAAATTGTTTTCTGATTGGCAAAGGCACCAGTCAAGATCAATGGGTTTCCGACAGGAAATTTACAGAGTGTTGTTGTGTTGGTGCCGCGCGAAGCAAATTTTAAAATGCAACATTTGAATAAAACGTTAAAGTGTTCCACCCAACTGGAGGTTATAACGTCAAGTAGAGATCGTCCAAAGCAGCAAAGTAGGGCAGAAGCAACCAGAAAAAAAACAGACTGCAGCTTTTACCGAAGAACTAAGCAACTATTACTTGCCAGTTAATTAACAACCTACTTTATAAACTCATAATCCCGTGGAACCAAGGCACTTTAAAAGCATACCTCTAAAAGTATGCCGCACTTAGCAGTGGCTGCGGAAATATAAAAGCAAATCCCGATAAAACTAAAAGACTCGCGGTGTTTAAAACAAAAAAGAAGAACCTACAGAACCACTGGAAACTCGACGGGTAATTTCTGCTGGCAATTAGAAGTTTCTCAATGTATTATTTAAGAACGCTGGCTGGAATTCATTAACGCTCCTCGCATCCTGGGATTAAGCTGTCCAATGGTCGATTTACGAGTCCCTGCCTCTCTCTATATAAATTTTATGGAGCCCTACCTTGCTACGAAATTTTAATGCCCCTTTTATAAGCTGATGGCACAAATACCTAATAACAATGAATGAATAATAAAACACGGTACGTGTAGGTTGCGTAACATCAGATGAACGATATCGCACATGGCTTGTGAAACTTCACCATTATCTCAACTTGTTGCAGAGAAGCTATGTCATTATTTAACCAACAAAACTAATAAAACGGTATTGCCTGTGATAGAAACCATCACTCATTGTTGTGTTACCGTCACTAGATTTTTATTAGCTTTCCAGCTCTACATCAACAATAGTTATTTGTTATGCAAGAATGCAAAATTATTGTTTGCGGCGAGTGCTTGTATTGAAAACCGAGCTAGCGAAGGTTTCTAAAATTGAGCCACGAGCGTAGCGAGTGGTTCAAAAAAAGAAATCTGAGCGTAGCGAGGTATTCAGAAGCACGAGACGCAAATAATATTGCATTCGTGCGAAACACAAAACTTTTCATCTCACAGAACCGAGGAAATGATTTTGTTAGCCAAGCGGGAAAAACTCTATAGACAACTACTTACAGGCAAAACAGGTGAGTCAAATAAGTTCCTTTTAAAAGAATATGTTACTGTAGTTACGGCTGCCGCACTAAAGTTTTGAGCTTCGTTGGTATTAAAACCATTCGTTTTATTAATAATTTCCTGAAGTTTATTTATCCAGACACAAAAATAATGTAAATAAAAGAAAGTTTTTTTTTCCGGGTGCATTCTGAACTTTTACCATATAAATTAAAAATTTGTAGGAGATAAAAAATTAAATTAGTAATATCGTTTGAAAAAATGTATTTAACAAACCAAAACATTATCTAAACAAATTATCTATTTGATAAAACAGAAGCGAAGCATTTTTTTTATTTACTGGTATTATAAAATAAATATGTGTACAAAATATTGAAAAGACTATAAGAAGAAACCAAGTTTCTGAATGTTCTATTCCGTGACTTTACCTTTTTAAAAGATGCTTATGCACCATTTACATTCACAGTTTTGTATAGAGAATGGGCACGAACAATCGTTTTCGCTGAAATTCGCGTTTAAACGAACTATGAATGAGGTTTTATTTTCGGTCAATGACATTCTAATACAAATGGACAAACTGTTCCGTACAATAACCAAGTCGAAACATGGCACACGCTAATTTCACCCTATTATGCTTCGACTGACTTTTTGTTTCTACATTGCTGCTGACACTTCAAGCCCTCAAAATGTATTGTGTAACCAAGCGGAAATGTAAATCAATCACGCAGTTTGAAGCTACGTAAGTTGATTTTTGAAGTTTATTGGAATAAAGATTGCAGTGGAGTAGCAATAGCCTATTTTAGTTTTTTGTTATGGGGAAAAAAATCTGTGCCATGTTGCGGATATTATTTTAAACAGTTTATGAAAAATAGGCAGGTAATTATAATTTGTAAATAGCTTTTTTCCTGAAACATATCAACCCCTAAATGTGATTTCCAACAAATGTTGTTCTACGACTTTTCGAATAGCTCGATAGCTTCTAGGAAAATAATAACAGCGAAGTTTAAAAAACCAGGTGATACAAATCTACTTATTTATCCAGCCCATAAATAAAGCCCACTGCTGGGCATAGGCCTCTTCCTTTTCACGCCAACCCCCTCGGTCTAATGCCAATCTCGTCCATTGTCCTCCCGCTGTTTTGACAATGTCATCGAGCTTTCGGTCTACACACCGACCCTCGACCTATTCTAGGCCACCATTCCGTGACGCCCTGGTCCACCGTTGGTACTCCCGCCTAGCCAGATATCTTCGACTTTGGTCTTCTGCCGAATGAAGAGGATGAAGTATTTGTGTATCAGTGTGGCGGGGCCTGGGGCCTGAGTCTGTAACGCAACGGTGGCAAAAAGGGCTCCCAGTTGACAGCAACAATTACGATTTATTCATGCTGTGTCGGTCCTTTTTTTTGTTGCAAGTACAGGAAATATTATTCTGATTCTAATTCTAGAGGATTAGTTCGCTGGTTGTAGGAGAAAAACGAAGAAACCCCTGTTTTTTCTTTCTACTTATACTGGGACGCCATCGACACGCCATTGTGTTACAGACTTAAGCCCCTGGTAGTTTTTTATATTATTTTAACTAAAGCCTATCCCATCATCTAACTCAGTAAACTGGCAGATCGAACTGTCATGTTAGTGAAAATGCCTGCCCCTTTTCAACTGACTAAGGATAGGTTGAAAAAATTCACTCGGGACAGGACTTATAAATGTTTAAATTATTCCCTAGGACGGGTTAGTGCTTTAGAAAAAACAAAAAGTGACTAAGGATAGAGCAAGAACTGTGCGAAAAATTTTAGTCCTTAGAATTTTTACTTTACAAAAGGAGTCTCCATTGTTTTCTTTTCTGACTATGTTCTTTAAGCATCATTTTGTCTATCTCTTTCTGACCCGCGGGAGAGAAAGAAACAGGAACATTTGTTTACAATCAATGGTTTTTATTGAAAATTTAATAGTTTCCTCTTAATATTTGTACCTTTTCTTCTGTTATCATATGTAAATAATATTAATTAACCGATGGTAGGTCACACCATCTTTATTTCGCATTGTCAAGGTGTTATTTCGGCACTTTTTTGTACCACATTTTGGCATGTTGACAGCTGCGTAGTCATCAAACGTCTAATGAAAATATTGTGCTTACACTGAATTTAAGCACAATATTGCAGTTACCTTTTTCGAGCGCCTATGAGTTGTCTATTTGTATTAGAATGTCATTGTTTTCGGTCGAAATTTGGCATCTACATAAACGGCCAGTGTTTTTTTCTTTTTCAACACCATAGGGCGCGGGAAAGACTGTCCCGGCGTCGCGTTCAAATTTCGAAGCGCATAAAAATTCAGATAGTTTAAATTCGGCCTTTACACGATCGTAAGTTACTAGTAACAGCAAACTTTCCGAGCGTGGGAGATGAAAAAGTTTTTTTTTTCTGCGTTTCCAATGCATCACAAATGACCAATGTGCCAACGTAACCAACTTCTGTAGTAAAATATTAATGTTAAGGTGGAAAGATAGCGACGTGGCGGGAAATTCAAAATTTTCACTGTTTTTTACATTTTGTAGCTAAACTGAGCTATTTTTGTTCAGCGATTTTTCGTTCGCGGCAATAACATAGTATTCTTTTCATTATTGTAAACAAAAAAACAAAAATAATGCAGCCGATTATGTGTTCTGGTCTACGAAGCAGTAGCACTGCCCAAAAAACTTGTCGTAGACCAGAACACATAATCGGCTGAATTATTTTTGTTTTTTTGTTTACAATAATGAAAAGAATACTATGTTATTGCCGCGAACGAAAAATCGCTGAACAAAAATAGCTCAGTTTAGCTACAAAATGTAAAAAACAGTGAAAATTTTGAATTTCCCGCCACGTTGCTATCGTCTACCCTTAATCAGTTCGCCTTCATCGAATATGCTTATCCGAAAATAGGCTCTCGGCGGAACAAATTGTAATATTTCAGTTGAACCTTCGGGGTTTAAATATTAACCGTAGAGAAGTGGGGCGCGCATGAAATGTGTGCATATTTGACTAATCCACAGCTTCCTGAAGTATTGCGCTTAAATTATGTAAATGCAGTTACTATAGCTAGTTTCAGTGCTTTTATCTAGTTATGTTTACCAGGAAAATCGGTAAAGGTAGGTAAATTTAAAAATAAATAGGGTTCCTTCAGTATATTTGCTCAGTGACATTTTATTATAATAAAGGTCGCATTACCGACTTTGTCAAACACTTTTAAAGAACTATCCATTTTAATCAATATAGTCTTCATCCTTTTACCTTTACAGCTTCTGTAATTCACTACAGCTCCTTTAAATGAAGGACTGCAGCCACCTAGGACGTAGGACGCACCGTGTTAACCCTAACTTAGCCATTAGGGCCATTAGTAACACATACATGCATTTATCTCTGCTACACAATCCACGTGCCTCATTGAAACGACGCAAAGCCAGGTAGTGGGACGCCTAGGCTAATTCTGTAAACTCGTGCTGAAAGATCACGTACGATAATATAACATCAACACACGTGGGGGCGTGCGCATTGCCGAAAGTAAGTATTATCTAGCTAGGTGTATACGAATAAAGCTGCCAGCGAATCCTTTCAAAGTTATTCCAGTTTGCAAAGCCTTTCATATGTGCGAGGAGGGAAACCTACTTTATTCGCGATGAAAAGGCAAACGATGTGCGCTTGAAAAAAGTTAAAATAAAATATCTTTGTAGAGAACCCCTGTCTGATATGATGTTTGGGCACCTATACAATACAATATTATACAACGTCTGGCTTCCGTTTGGAGAACGATCGAAATAGAAATTGGGTGTTCGATATTCATGGCTAAGTTCAATATAGAAGAGAATTACAGAACTGCATAATGTCTGTCAAGTAAAAGCAAATATATAACCTACATATTGTATAGAGCTACACCATGCGATATTATTTTTACCTATGCGACCAACGGAAACAAAACAGTAAAATATTGTCATTAGATAGCCAAAGCTGTAAAGTAAAGTAGCCAAAGCGAGTGTCGTTAATTATGTTGTTGCACTCTATCTACTCTCAAATTGTTAGTGTAGATTACTTATTATACCTTATGATGTTATTTGCTTCAATTCTCTTTAATAATGTACTTTGTATATCCGTAACTAGACAGTAGAGTCCATATTTTTCTTTACTTTGGCCAATCTACACGCTGTCTGTTTGTTGACTAAGGAGAAACTGCTTATCCTGAAATCTGATTTAGCTAGCAATTGTAAGTAGTTTTCTTATAAAAGTTATGGTACAAAGCTCCAGACAGAAATAATGGTCCAACAAAAGATTTTAATTAAGTTAACGTCCGACAGCTTATGAGCTTAATCCCGGTTTTCTTTATTAATAATGGAGTTGCGGAACGTAATTCTTTGGCTACGAAGCAAACAAAGATGAAAATGCTTTGCTTTTTATTTACCCACCTAAGCCATACCCTGTATCACCGTATCCAGGAGTAACTAGAATAAACGTTCGTTTCTTAAGTAAATGAATGCCTCATAAAATATTTTATAAAAGTAGATATGCACCAACTCTTCACAGAATTTTTTCATGCAATACTGTTGCTAAAGGTTACACACAATTATTACATCTCTTTCTTCCTTGCCATGTATTCCAGTTATGTACACACGACAGCACGTCGACCCTTACACGCTAGTGCTCTACTAGGTTACGTTATGAGCGACTTTACAACAAAAGTGTACACTCTGATGTGCTGTCGTGTAACGTGTACCACTACCGTTCAAATTGCTCGAAGAGAATCGGGTGCAATCCTAAACATAAATAAAGATGACTTCTTCCGAGATCCTTCGTGTGTAAACCACAGATGCACAACGATAAACAGATTACGACGCGACATATGTATCATCAAAGGCTTTACGTTTCCACTCGCACCATGCGGAAACGGCAGGTGTCGCAAAAGCCGTCAACCAGTGGATTTAAACTGTCATAGGTAAGCCCCATCTTTCCTTTTCTTTTTCGTCCGAAGGAAGCGTTCGCAGTTCAATGGTGCGGAAACTCGGCAAGTTATCTCGCATAACAGCGACTGTCGCCGTACACTGGCCGAAGGCGTGTGCCCGAATAACTTCGCCCTATAAATTTCCACCCGCCAACACGCTCCGAGCTTCCAGCTGGAATTCGTTGTGAATACGCGGGACTTGAATTGAAATAAAAAGTCCCGCCCGACTTCTGCGCTGGAAAGCCGAGAGGCGGTGTGTGTTCGCTTTGCAATTGTTTGCAGTGCAATTTTTTTGTACAGTCGTATTTTGCGCTGTCATATTTGGAAAGTTGTTTCACTTTACTTTTTAGTACCTATGTGATAAAATAATAATAATATCCATTCAAATGGTAATTTCATATCGGTGTAGACCGCGTGGGAGGCCGTGTTGTGGAGTGGTTAATAATTTGTTTACCTACAATGATGTTTCTTTCTTAAAATAGAAAATGGAACAATTAAACTGTGTATAAAACGAACCTCTCTATTCATTAACAGTCTGTAACTTTCAATGAGATAAAACGTGCAGTGTGTAGAGTAACACCTTTTCTGTATCGTGGTACCTAGCTAACACTTGGGTAACACCCGTATATTCCCAGTCAAGGAATGTTTCTTGCTGTACCTCGTCGATTAATCATTGTAGGTACAATGTAGTTACATTTGTGTCTTATAAGTTTCAGACTCCTTGTCTCGCCTTGATGTTCCGGGTCCTATTTACATTGTAAATTATGTACCGTATCACACCGACTGCTATGTTTGACTAAGACAAATGAAACCCGTTATGTTACGGAGGTTGAGGCGTTGAAGTACTTGTGCCGACCAACTTTCTGTTCCTCTTATCTCAAAGAGTTTAGAATGAAATGTGCTCGCGGCAGCGGGATGGGGATGGGGTTGACAATGGTATGGTTCCAATCTTTTGTTCCTTATCTTGTGACAAAGCGGTTGAGCGGTTGAAAACGTTATCTCGCTTGCTTGCTCGACCGCGATCGCCCACATTGTAGGTAGCTAGAGCCAAGTAGAGTTTCCAAATTGTGCGTAAAGGTCACGCTGAGACAAAGAGTATCAATCATAGAGTATGTAGTATTTTATCATTAATAATTTGATAGCTGATTAATACATTATCCATCAAACAAATTATCAATTTGATTGTAATTTCGTATCTTAAAATTGGAGGCAAATTGAACATTATTCTCAAAATCTAATGCTAAAATTAACTTAAAAGGCCTATCAACAAAAAAAATCGTCTTCATACTTGGCCACTCTGCAAAACAGTTGGTCGTGATTCATGTCCGTGGTCGAGATCAAGAGTAAAAAACTTCGACCCCAAAAGATAGTCATGTCGCGTCGAATTGGACAGAATTACAATGAACACCGCCAATGTTTTAATCACTGCTTTATCCCACCGTACTGCCCCAAGGAAGAAGAAAAAGCATCGTCATTCGAAGAGAGGCGTTACGTTTTGCACGGACTTTGAAAAATCACTTGTCATAAACATTTTTCTGGAGCGTGGGTGGAGGCAGGTGAATGTGCTCGATGACTGGAACATTTACTGGTCGAACACGCAAAACTGTCGCAGTATCTTCAAATGGAACACAGGGTTCAAGTTGGGCGACAACCAGTTCATAAATCACTTCCCCAACCACCACGAGTTGGTCCGCAAAGATCTGTTGATGAAAAACATAAACAAATACAGGAAAGATCTGCTGAAGAAACACGACCCCATCGCTGAAAAAGGCGAAGAAATACTGCCGAGCGGCCGCGTGGTCAGCCGCTTCCTCTACCTAGATATCATCCCACTAACGTTTGCCCTACCCACCGACTATAAACAGTTTGTCGACGAATATCACAAAGACCCGCAAGCCACTTGGATACTAAAACCCTGCGGAAAATCACAGGGCGCAGGCATATTGCTAATACAAAACCTGGCCAAACTGAAAAAGTGGTCAAAGGAATCGAAAAACACCATCGAGCACCCTTGTCCCGTAAAGGATACGTACGTTATATCTCGCTATATAGATAATCCGCTTCTGATCGGAGGGAAGAAATTCGATTTAAGGCTTTACGTCCTCGTTACGACGTTTCGTCCTTTAAAAGCCTATATGTATCAAAACGGATTTTGTAGGTTTTGTACGGTGAAGTATGACAGAAGCGTGCAAGAGCTCGACAATATGTACGTTCACTTGACGAACGTAAGCGTGCAGAGTAAAGGGACAGACTACAACTGCCAGCACGGAGGCAAGTTGGGGCTCAAGCACTTGAGACTGTATCTGGAGGGCACACGCGGTAGAGAGGTGACCAACCGACTGTTCGAGAAGATTAACTGGATGATAGTGCACTCGCTGAAGGCTGTCGCGCCAGTCATGACAAACGACCGCCACTGCTTCGAGTGCTACGGTTACGACATCATCGTAGACGATAACCTGAAACCGTGGCTGATCGAAGTAAATGCTTCGCCGTCTATGACGGCCACGACTGTCCACGACCGGATCCTGAAGAACAGACTGATAGAGAATATGCTCACGATCGTGTTGCCTCCAGATGGAGTACCTGATGCGCGCTGGAGCAAAACACCCACCCCAGAGGCGATGGGCGACTTCGCAACGCTCATCGACGAAGACTCAATTGCAAAGAAGAACCAAGAGAACTCCGATCACGACATAGCTAAAAGTAGCGTCATAAGTCATAACACAAAAGAGCGTTGGTACTCTTAAAAAAAGTTGATGTAATGTCTACACTTTTGTTTTTTTTTCCTGTTGTAAGTTTGCGCCTTTCATTGGACCATTAAAATAAATTATTTCGTTAATCATTATGCTCTTTTTTTAATGTTATTAGTAATTATTCTAATATCGACCATATAAAAACTAACTTTGGAACAAAAATAGAATAAACACAAAAACCGATCTAAATACAGACTAAAACGACGAATCTAAAACATCCTCATTTGGCTTTATCTGACGCGATTGAATTTGTTGTGATATCGGGAATTAGATTCTTCTTTATCGATGAACTCTTCGTCGATCAAGAGGTCGAAGTCGCCGAGGGCCTCTGCAGTTGGTGTCTTGTTCCATCTCGCATCTGGGATACCATCCGGCGGCACCACCACAGAGACTATATTGTCGATCAGCTTGTACTTCAGTATGCGGTCATTGTGCGTCGTCGACTGAAGAGAGGGCGATGCATTCACCTCTACTAGCCACGGCTTCAGATTGTTATCAATAATGATGTCGTACCCGTAGCATTCGAAACAATGTCTGTCGTTAGCCATAACCGGCGCGACAGCTTTCAAAGAGTGCACAATGAGCCATTGCATCTCGGCGAACAACTTTTCAGTGACGTTTCTACCTCGAGTTCCTTCTAAGTAAAGCCGAAAGTTCTGAATGCTCATCTTGCCACCGTGCAGACTGTTGTAGTCGCCACCGTGCCTCTGAACGCTCACGTTAGTCAAATGCACAAACATGTTATCCAGTTCGGTTACACTCGTATCGTATTTCACTGTGCAAAATCGGCAGAAGCCGTGTTGGAACAGATAGGCTTTTAGTGGCCGGAACTGAGTCACCAAAACGTATAAACGCAGGTCAAACTTTTTGCCTCCAATCAGAAGTGGGTTGTCGATGTACCGCGATATGACATAGCACTCCTTGCTGGTTAGCTGCGTGTTAAGATTGGCCTTTGCTTCTCGCGACCACTTCTTGAGCTTAGAGAGCTTGTTTATGAGAAAGATGCCGGCGCCCTGCGATTTGCCGCACGGTTTCATGATCCACGTGCTCTGTGGGGACTTCCTGTACTCCTCAACGAACATATTATAATCGGCTGGTAAGACATAGGTCACCGGTATAAAGTCTAGATGGACATATTTCAAGATGACCTGCCCGGAGGGTAGCACGATTTCGGATTTGTCAGCTAAAGGATTGCCTTCCTTCTCCAGGTCTTTTCTGTATCTTTTAATGTTTTTCACCAATAAGTCTTTGCGAGAGAGCTCGTAGTGGTTGGGGAAGTGGTTTATTATTTGGTTGTCGTTCATCCTGTAGCCGCTCTCTAGGCTGAAGATGTAGCGGCAGTTGGGCGTGAAGGACCAGTAGACGTTCCAGTCATCCTCGGGGCCCACCTGCAGCCAGCCGCGCCGCTCGAAGTTAGTGATGATAACAGACTTCTCGATATCGGTACAGAATGACACTCTACCCTTCTCTATATTTGCGGGCGACACCCTTCCGTAACAGGCTAAAGGTTTCTTTAGATCTGCCGCCATAATTTCCAGGTATTAACCATGCATTTTTATGACTAAAATAATATAAACAAAATGAAAGTTCAATGAATAAAAAATATTTATGACTTTGGCAACTTTAGTTTGACACAAAGGTTAATCTTGACAGACGGAAAGACCTAAAATTAAGTTTGACCTCAAATTAGTGATTCTCTTCGCTCGGATCCTCAAAGCGCAGTGAGTGAGCTTGATTTACAAATGTTTTTCTCAGGAGGATTTTATGTTCGGATTCTTTCCAGAAGCTTATACAGGTAGGATAAGTTTTTCATGTGCAACATATTCCTTCAGCGATACTTCCATAATGAACTATTGTATATTATCTTGAATTAAACTACAATCTTCTACAACGTGTTACAAAACATCCCAACTCTTTTTACAGGGTGTAATCTAGTGGTCAACAGGATGTCAAATCTATAATAAAAAAGTTGAAAAAAACAATTTTTATTTTATAACCACAAAATTGAAAAAAAATCATTACTTTTTTGTTTTTGGTATTAGCTCAAATTTTAAAATAAGTTTGTGTGGGTAGGTGCATTCACATAGCTTTGAGTTTTTAAAACATTGTGAAAGTCAATGAAAACAATATTTAAAAAATACTTTTCTCCCGCCACAGCGTTCACATTTTATTAATTTATAAATCAACGGAACGTCATAGAGCAAAAAAAAAATATTTAGGTTGTGATCCCTATCACCGGGTGCTATTACCCTGTAAAAAGAGTTAGGTACTTTTGTAACACCTTGTATAGCTATTATGTGCGCGAAATACCTTTTTCAAGCCTCATTTTCTGTTAATAATACAAGAAAATGTGCTTAACGAAACATCTACTAAATATCCGCCTAGAAAATATTCCAAGAAGGGAATTTATATTGAAGTCTGAACAATTTCCAGAGGAAACATGAAAGACTTGAATATGCTACGTGCCACAAAAAAGAACATTACCGGAGTATCTACCTTGATTGATGGTACAGCGATGAAAAGAGATTTTTTAAGGGAGCGCCACCGCCCTACCAGCTTCGAAGGTAAAAGGGAAATAAAATCCATTGTATCTTTAGTTAGTTTGCCATCCAATTTTAGTAGAGAAGACTCCAATCCCCAAAGGAAATCTCGTTCAATATTTTCCTGTCTTTTGTGTTTGTATCATTTCTCTCCTAAACTGTGCGTTTCATATCTTCGCCGCCGGTAACTTTTTGCAGTAAAAAAAGAATCGGAAAGACGTAAAAGAAATACAAATACTTATACCATCTGTTTGTAGGTACATCAATTCCGTTTCGCTTCTAGACGTTGTTTGTTCGCGAAACATCCAGTAGGTAGTCTAGCCTAACTAGGTTTCGCAACGATGCTTTGTGCACGTAAATTGGTCCAGGGTTTTGCAGGAAGCTAGACTAGTTCCGAGAAATCGTGGAGGACAATAAGTCGATTGGAAAACAGTGAAAATTTACAACGCTTAGGCCCGTAATATCAATCACAGTTTAAACCAAAAAAGCTAGTTTAAACCCTATATCGGTCGAATTATTTTCGTACAAAATGCGAGATATAAACTATACTGTGATTGATATTACGGGCCTTAGAATAGATATGTAGGTAATGTAAAGATAAACAGGCTTGCGACGTTTATTTGTAATTTAATCTTAGGTACCGTAATTCACCTGCCATTTCAAAGCCATTCATAAGTCAATCTTTATTTATATTAGGTACACAGCTACACAAAGCAAAAAGAAGCACTTTTAGTCTGGATTTTTTCATATTAATTTCTAGTACCTACTTATACCTTATAGGTTGTGGCAAATCTATTCGTTATTTATGTCTGTTACTATTATAGTAGTTAAAAGTAGATACCATGACTGTAATGATAAATCCGGAAAAATACCTTGAATACTCCTCTTATAACACTTAGCATAAGGCTTGTATTTTACTAACTCTATGGACTTCATTTATTATGTACATAATTATTTAGTCTGAAATAAATATGTTTAATTTCAATAATGTCTCTAACAAATGAAGGTTCAGGTTTGGTTTGGTCCAAAGGTTGAAGATAATTAAATGCAATCCAATTACGTTAGTAAGAAGTTAGTAAGAAAATAATTACAAATTCAACTCGGTGAAGCATCATCGACCTACGAGTAGGACTCCACTATATTAATTTGAACTCTACCAAAATACCACTAAGAGTAAAAATTACCCGAACGAGTTTTGTTTTATCTTAATAGAGCTAAGCAATAATCAAAATGTCACAAAGGACATGACAGCTGGTATGACGAAGGTTTGTCCCCGGAACCCTTTGCCTAGTCACAGATGAATGAGTTTCGATTCACTCGAGGATGCTACAAATAATTTACCTTATTCTTCTTCATTGGTAATGTCTTTTTCAATATAAAATGAATACCTTACACCTTTGGAAGTAATCAGAAAGGAATGGAGCAGGCTTTTAGTTACAGATAAATTAATTTCATTTTCCGTAATTAATTTTATTTCCGGTTTTTACCTCACCCCTGTAATAAGCTATATTCTGTAAAAAAGAAACTGATTGATTGACAGCGTAGGCAGAGTTTATGGTCGCCTTTGGCACTCTTTCGGTGCGTAACCGTACAAATAATATATTTTTTTAATTTCGTTACCAAAGATATAACTTGGCTAGTTTTAATAGTCAATAAGGTTCCTATAAGGTTAGGGTAAGGTAAGGTTTTTCGAATTAATAGTATCAATGTCCACCATAATCTAAATTAACGTACCTAAACATCCTATAAATAGTTTCAGCGTATTTAATTTTACTGAAACCAGTTAGGTAGGTACACTCCATTTATAACTCAAAACTCTTGTCCATGACGGTATAGCTTCGCTTCTTATGTCCCCTCGGGGATTGTGTACGTGACGGTACATTTATTATTTACAACGACACAAAAGCGACGAGGTTTTTACTATTTAAAAATTCTTGCCCCTTTTCATAATAATTTGTGAAATATTCAAGCGTCGAATGTTTTAGGGTGGCAAAGCAATGTTTTGAGTTGTCCTTGACGGAAGCACGAAAAAGAGAGAATTTTCTCCTTCACTTTTTTCTCGCTATAAAGGGCATTTGGAGGAAGTTAAAAGCTTATTGAGACAACCACAATTTTGTGGAAGCTACATAAGCTGTTAAACCGCTGCCGTTAAACCGATGCATGGCGACTTCACATATTGTTTGACAGCCTAAAATGACGCGACAGAGAAACGAGAAGAAACATTTTGTGCGAAGGCCGCGCTGTCTTGCCGTCACTATAACGCGGCGATCGCGCGGACGCCATTTGGGAGCCCCCGCTCCCAAATGGCGTCCGCGCGATCGCCAATTCGTGACGAATAAACGCGCACCGGTTTTCACTGTAATGTGTGTAATCAGTAGTGTATTTATTTGTATGCTTTTTTATCTTGAAAACCCTCATTGGGTTCAAGCCCCACCCAAACCAAAATCCTGGATCCACCACTGTGTGTAATGAGATACCACCACTGTGTATAAGCAAAACATTGTCTGTATTTGTAGTTACAAGGTATGTTTGTAGTTACAAGGTATACCTATGATTTTCCTATGTTTCAAACTTCATCTTCAATAGTAACAGTATTCTCGCTCTGACACTACGTTCGGCACGCGTAAAGTAGAGTCGCCTAACTGTGAAGAATGTGGTTGGTATTGTTGAAGACGTGTACCGAACCGACCTTACTTTGGAGAGTGTACGAAATAAGGCACTATCCACCATTATACTTTATGTGACCATAAGATGTATCACCGCTCTTCCCAGAGGAAGCTAATAAGCATTTAAAATACGTAGCGCGTTTCGGGATCAGAGCAAGAAGTTCTGACTTGTTGTACATATTATATTTGAACTTAAGTATCGTTTCATTTGTTTTGTACGATAAAGGTCACCATCATTACGGTTAAAATAATAAAAAGTATGTGTGTCAGATAAACAATGTGTTATTAGCGTTAATGTTATTAGCGCGAAAATATTAAAACCGCTTCTCCCGTGAACTTGCACCGCGCCCCAGAAGCATAAGTGGAAAAGTCATAGCAAATTGGAGGGGCCCGCCTAATGGAGCCAGTCACAACGATGCGATCTCGGCACTGATTGTAGCTGTTGTTTAGTTATCCAGTTCACTGACACGTCTGAAAATATGCAATGTTTATCACTCATAAAATATAAATTCCCTTCTTATTTGTTGCAAAGCTTTCCTATGATGGAGAAATACACAAAAATGTTTCTGTGGTCTTTTAAACAACATCCAATGGCACGACACACTAGATGAGTATGAAGTGACTGCCCGGATGCTGCAGGCCCTGAGACATTTGTTTAGATGGAGTAGGTAGGTTTCCCAAATAATCGAATCGGAACTTGAACCAAAGAGTAAGAGGTAGCGAGTTCAAGTCATGCGACCATATTTTTTTTTTTGTAACTCAATACTTACTAAATAAAGGTTCTTCAAATTGGTCAAATGAGGTTCCAAAGTTATTATTATCTGGTTAAAAATTTATGACAAACATACATACCAAATAGCTTCTACCTAAACAAATACCTTTCATGATATTAACGCTGGGCTGGCGGAGGTAATAACAACACAAATTATTATGTCGGAGAAACAAAGCATATACGCAGCTACTGCCTGCCGTAAGAATAAATAGAGGTACAGTCGACGTCACAAGTTATGCAACAAAGAGTCTTCTAAAGGTCTTGGTTTAGATTGTTTTATCCAACTTCTGTATCGAAAGGACGGTTGGGTTTATGTGTGAATTTATAATAGAATCCCAGAGTCAAACCAAGCAAAAGAGATAAGTATTTGAAGAAAATGTTCCTAACTGTAATGTTGGTTGCCTATTGGCACTTTTGTCTGACCATACCTTTTATGTTGCCCTAATTTTTTTGTAAACTCCGGTCGTTGTTGTTTTGCCCCTGCCGACTCATTACATTGTCCGTTGCTCAGTGTATTATGGAAGGTTCCCGAAAAAAAATCAAAGCGAAATGGTCGGATTTCGTGAAGCCCCCACTGGCTAATTAATCTCGGGAATTCGCATAATTAGGCTCTTTATTAAAAATCTTAGCCAATTATAAAGAGCTTTAAGAGCCTACTCTGCCTGAGCACCATTTATTAAAAAATGAGGGAGATAAAACTAATTTAATAACAACATGCTTCTAGACTATTAGGTAAATTAGGACTATTAGGTGAAGCCCAAGCCCAAGTAAGCCCCTGAGTAGGAGTACCTGATCCTAAATCAATATGTCCTTATTAGATTAACGCCGCTTTCGTAACACCTAAGTGAAAACCTACTCACAACTATCGCCGCCAATACACGCCAATGCACGAATAAAATCCTTTATCGCTAAAAGTGGCCACTTTTGGCTATACAAGATTTTATTCGTAGGTTCTAGAATGTGGAATCTAAACCTTAGGTCCTAAAAATAGTTAAGCCTCGCGTTGATGAAGAGTTTTTAGCAAAAAACGCATCCAAAAAGAAGATATGATTTTTTTTCCATTGGCGGCGCTAGTTGTGCCCATTCCAAATTACTTGTATTTAACCTCATAGGTCCACTTGCGTCAAACAGGGCTAGCCAGTTAACTCCGAGTTAACGTCAAAATTTGTATGGAAATGTCAAGTTAACTCGGAGTTAGTTTGCTAACCCTGAGTGACGCAAGTCCGCCTAAGGGAGCTTGGTAACTTTTGATAGCGGATGTAGCGAACGAGAGGAGGCGGTTATGCCTGAAGAACCTTCGTAGCTTACTACAAAGATATCAATGTTTCAATAATACGAGTAAGAAATGAATTGAAGAAGTTGCTTATTTAAATAGAGTCTCGTAAGATATAATATAAGGTTAATGAGAACCGAACCAAGTCGAGTTAAACCGTTTACTAAATGGAAAAATATATTACCCGTTTCAAAATAATTGCCTTCTAAAAATATATGCTGTGAAAATGTCTACTTTAGTGGTGACCACAGCCGATATACATACTGAGATTTCGTTTCAAGGGGATGGACATAAGCAATCCCTATTTGTCAATATTTTATTGGTTTCAGAAGCTTGGAAACCGCTTCGAAGGTTGTTACGGCACCTGCCCGCGTGGTATTTTGACCTTTTCCACGAGCACAATAAGAACTACATTAAAGCTATAGTGCCAGGGCGTGAACTGGCGAATAAGCTGTGAATCCGAAAACGCATAACTCCCGTCTGCGAAGTTATTGGCGAACAAACATCTGGCACTGGGAATTGCATATTGCGCTACACCGGCACCCGGGCTAGGGGCTGGCTCACAAAATAAACACACTGGAAGGGATAGCTTCGGCATCATGACCGTTACAGAACCTTTTTATCGAAATAAGTTCGCCATCTCGTAATGTGTGAGTTCGCGGTTTTTTAATTTTTGACCAGGTACCTGTTGGCGCTCGAGGTCAGAAACTTGGAGTATTCAGTGGGCCAACATCACAAGTCAGCAAACAATCCAACTCTACCAGATTTAACGCACGGTGCCCCATACATTCAAAGTTAATTTCACTGGGTAGGTACCTAATAGTGGAATTATTAAAAGTGCTAGTTTTCCAAATTACCAATTTGACTTCAAATGTGTGAGAAACGTGACAATTTTGGTATCTTAAAATGTAGTATTTTGTCGTTTGCCGCGTCTTCGTATGCGAGAGCCAAATGAAAGCCATTTCGCGAGCACATTCTGTTGTGGTATTGTTCTGTGGTCGGCTGGTGTGTGTCGCTTTATGAATGTTGCAGTTAAATTATGCACCTACCGTAGCGACTCTACTCTGCGTGTAGAAGTAGGTAAATAGTGGAGTAAATAATGTGTTGTGAAATCTAATCGTGATATTGTAGAGTTGTAGAAGTAGATTTGTAGAGACTTTTGTTCTCTTTGAACTATGTACGGCACAACATAGGTACTTTGAAAAGCTCACCTTTGTACACACTATCGAAGTTTGTACATTATAAACTGAGTATCGTTTTTACCTATAGAAGCGAGCTAGGTAGGGTTAAGACTTAATCATGCATGATGCATAAATAATAATTAAAGTGTTGTCTATTGTACATTGTTGGTTTTATTGGGTTTGACAGAGTGGTATGATAAAACAAGTTGCCATTTGTCTATTATTGAAAACCTTTTAATTCGTTTAGAATAAGGTCGATTATACAACTCTTCCACTTCATACACAGGCAAAGTTTACAGTGCGGTGAGTACCTAGTGAGGGCTACCATTTTAGTGCTCATTAGTTGTCTTAAAGTTATTTATTTCTTAAAGTTAATACGTAAAAGAAAGTTTACTTGTAATCAAATGATATTTAATACCGACCTTAAAACTGTACTAATAAAACCCATAGAGCAAGCCCCGTTTCGTTAAAAAAAAATTAGAACACAATTTTCCGACGTCTTTTAAAGCAGTGGTTAGTAGCGGGACTGCAACTATTTGTCATAATTATTAATCCCAGCTATTGCAAAATATTCACAACATTATTCTAATTAGAAATTAACCCATGTAGTGACATTTTTGACCTCACGCTGCACTAGTGCCTCTAGCGGCAAATTCTAGCAGAATCACAAGTTAGGAAAAACCTCTTAGTCCTAATACCACCAAACTATCGTGAGGTACATTTATCTGAATAGCATAGGTATAAGAATACAAAGGGACCATACTTTAACCAACCGCGTTTCATCAGCTAGGTAATTCGAGTACGTTCTTTGTGTTTTCAACAAAGCTCGTTTACTATTCATATTTTCCATTTGAAAAACAAAGAGAACAAAATAAACATTTACGAGAGAGGGAAACAATAAGCTGTTAGACTTTCAACGAGTGCGTTCCATTACTTTCACCCTCGTTGCAACACGCGTATTCCAAATAAAGCCTATTACAATAACTACACATACAAATCAAACGTTCCGCGCGTGACGTTTGTGCCAAAACTAGCGCACACGCTCACACCCTCGCGTACCCTTGAGCCTTTTAGGGTTCAATTATAACAGGGGAACCATAAAGAAAGCCGAGAGTCACGAGCCAGGCGGATCCGGCAGTAATTTTCCCGGCGCGTGACTATGTCCATGAAATAGCTTTCTAGGTGCTTTGACAGAAGGTCCGAAGGATGATCAGAAGAAGAAAGAAGAAGGATCAGGGCAAAATTAGTGGGTGACGAATAAAAGCAAAGACATCTGCAGCAACCTCTCGGAAGCCCAGCAAACTACTACTAAATACCTTGATTAGGTCACAACACATAATATTTTTTTTTATCATAATTTATCTATTGCATGAGTAGGTACATCCCGTTATCTAATTCTCAGTTTGGGGGTACACGATTAAGTCCCGTTTCCTAGTAACAAAGAGCAGTAAGTTTCTTCAATTTTGTAAAGAAATAAGAAGTATTTTTCTTTAAAGTTATAAAACCTTTTTCGTGTCCGCACGTCGCGGTTATTATAGAACAACTTGAACAAGGATTACCTTGTTGTGTATCAAATTTTTTTTTAGAAAAAATATAAAGTTATTTTTTGCTTCAAGCGTTACTCAAACTATCGGCCCTAAGTCGGGTGTCACTGACCAAAACAACACCCTGTATGTACCTACGGTGAGAAAGCATGAGGAATCTTGTATTTGATATTGATGAATATCGTCAATAACGCAAAAATTTAAATAATGAAAATTCGTCGTGGAGATGGTATGCTTTTATGCTATTATCAATTTCTTAATTTTTTATCGATATTGATTATCGCAACTGCCCCATCACTTGCCCCCAAACTGAGCATTAGATAACGGGGTGTAATTAGCTATGCCACCAGTTTTTTTTTCTTGACAAGGAATTTATATCTCATCCTCACTACTTATTGAACGACCCTAGTAGGTATATGAGTTGACCTTTATGCACCTACCTTTACTGCTAGATATTTTATGAAGCTTTTTTCGTTCTCTTGAGCTTATAAAACCGATAGGACTTCTGTAGATTCCTTCGCGTGGGTTCCTGTCTTTCAATCGTCGACAATTTCCGAACTCGTTTCGGGCGCTCTCGCAAATTTACTGGACGTGGGGAACTGAGTTGTGTTTGTGTTTATGATTTATCTTTTGGCTCTCCTCTCTGTGCGCTCGTTTTGCCGGGAGCCTCTTTATTGGCATAGGTCGTTTGGCGAGAAGTAAGCTTTGTAGCTCTGTGTATAAAAGGGGGGCACTAGTCACCATGTCAGTCCAGAATGAGAAGAAGAAACCTTATCTGATCTGCCTTTGTGTTGACAATACAGAAATGCTTGCGTTGACACACCAAGCACCAACACCTTTCTCTCATTATTAAGATAACTTCCTCATAAAAAAACAAGAGTTCTGGTTGTATGTAAGTATTAGAGAGCCGGCAAAGGGTTCTTTTGTCGTCTTTTAGCATACCAATAATAATTATTGGTATGCTAAAAGACGAATTAAAAGACACAATTATTGTGTTAGAAGTTACCTACTTAAGGCTGGAAGATAGCAGCGTGGCAGGAAATTCAAAATTTTCACAGTTTTTTACATTTTGTAGCTAAACTGAGCTATTTTTGTTCAACGATTTTTCGTTCGCGGCAATAACATAGTATTTTTTTTCATTATTGTAAACAACAGAACAACAATACTTAATTCAGCCGATTATGTGTTCTGGTCTACGACAAGTTTTTTGAGCAGTGCCACTGCTTCGTAGACCAGAACACATAATCGGCTGAATTATTGTTGTTCTGTTGTTTACAATAATGATAAGAATACGGTTTTATTGCCGCGAACGAAAAATCGCTGAACAAAAATAACTCAGTTTAGCTACAAAATGTAAAAAACTGTGAAAATTATGAATTTCCCGCCACGTTGCTATCGTCCACCCTTAAGTGTCTAATAAGATTCTACATAAAGTGATGAACTCTTGTAATACCTTTCAAATAATTATTCAATTTTAAGCCCAAACGCAATGCGTAACTACACCAATGAATAGCTTGAATTTTATATTTATTCACTTAATTTTTCCTTTCCTAAAAAGTGTCTTTTCCTCAAGAAAAATATTTCGGAAAATCCTTCGAACTATTAAAAAAATATAACTGGTGCAAAAGGAAAAATAAAGCATCGAACTGGCAACTAAATAAAACACCGGACTTAATTAAAGATTCAAGCTTTAGTCTCGAGGATACATAAAGGCTTTTCGAACGTACGTGATAGGTTACGGACCGAGTTTCCAATCGTATCTAGACGGTCGACCGAGTAAGCCTAGGGTCAGGTGAAAAAAAAACAGCCGTTTCACTACAAAGGAAAATTCCCGAAATTCTTCCTTACCACACGGATTAGTTCACTACGGATATGCTGAACTTTACATCCTAAAACACCCGTAAATGAGGTACCTTACGGGTGTTTTAGGACGTAAAGTTCAGCATATCCATATCCATATATCCATATCGTAAAGTCATGTGTAAAGATTTTTCAGATCTTTTTGTTCACTCATTCATTACTAAACTGTCATCTCAGTAGGTCTCCTTCTTCTTCTCTTCTTTGTTAATTTAACGCATAATGTTTTTTTATTGGAAAAGCTACAAAGAAAAACGGCCCCTGTACAATTCGTGCACGTGGAACATGATTTCCTTGGAAGAGTAAAATCACTCCGAAACTCCAGGCTTACTCTTTTGTTACGTTTTACGTTACCGATTGCGAGTTTACACGCGCTGTTGTCTTCCAGGCTTTCCAGGTACAGGGTGAAAAAAACCTTTGACATTAAAATATTCAGAAGCCAACGGGCCGCCGCCGCCATCGCCGGTCGATCGATCGCACCACCTAATTGCCATCCTGTCAGGATTTACATTCTTTTACAGGCAATTCCAATGCAAGCTTCCCGATTTCGGAAGGTAAAAGAAACGCTACTGTCTTTCCGTTGATAAAATATGGCAGGAGAGAAAATCCAAACGTTTTTTTGTGAGGATAATTGCAAGTCCAATGGATTTATTGTGTAAACTTTTTATAACCTTACACTCGTATCTTAAACAGGATAAGCATTAAGCAGCCTAAAAAAAAAAATGTTAATAGCGTGTTATATTCCGCAGATCCAAGTCTTTAAAGATCTTCACGATATCGTCGACTCATCGAGTTATGATGATATTCCCGAGAAATTACCAAACTACATATTAGCCATTCTAATGTAAACAACAAGGTGTCGAACAATTTGTAACAAAGAACCCAACGGGTCAACATACTGACCGTGCAACAAAAGAAAGACTGTATCAAACAATCAATGCTAACAATAATGGAAGTGAACAGCCCTGAAAGGCGAATCAGCGCGCCCCGATCAACAGGGCTTGACCCAAAGCGTCCCTAAACGCTCATTTGCATTTCACACTGTGCCTACGACTTAATCCCGAAGGCTTTAAATCCCTGATAAATCTATCCAACACTGGCCTTAAGCACAAAGTGGTTGTACAAAACCGCGAAGCGAAAATTGTTATCGGCAATTGGGCATTTTGCTATTTTAGCATCGCCCCGCTTGTGTACCTACACCTAAACTTAGGTATACGAGTAGGTATGGCTTTTTTGTAATTTTTCGGGAATTTGCAAAACGGACTTCACATAATGTCCTTCCGAGTACCGTAAACCGGGGTTACTTTCACCTAGCGGGGTTACTTTGCACCACATTCGTTTAGCGATTAGCGACCTGTAAACTTACTTTACTCAAAAAAGCTTGTAGTGATCATTAACCAATTGGTATTACTTCGGCTCATAGACGCCCTGAGGGTACTGGATTTTTTTTTTACGCCAATCAAGCGGTTAATTCGACAACCTTCTTTGAGCAAAGTCGGACTTGCGGGCTACTTTGATTGGGCGCCAGAAAAAATTTATAGAATTTCATTAATGTCGTGTTTTGCGGCCAGAAAAACGGTATGAAAATCCATTAATATCGAGTTTTGTTTCAAAAATAGAACTCAAAAATCAGGCACAAACAGTACTTAGGTATTTAGAATTTGGCTGTTTGGGTGCTGGCAGTCTACAAATTGCATAGGAAAAAAAAGCGCAGTGTTCGAAGTGATTTTTTCTGTGCGTGCTGTTTTTGTTGTAAATAAAAGTGAACTCTTCAAGCAACGAATCCTGCGATTTAATGTGTTTAACAACGCCGAACATAAAAAATGAAGCGAAATTAGATATTTAAAAGGTACCTATTGCCACCGAAGTTAAAGGAAAAATAATAGTTTATCTACGAAAGGTTTGCGGAAGTAAACTACGACAAAAGGTGAGCTGGTTCTATTTAAATTACTCGCATTGTTTGGGTAAAGCACTATACAAGCCTTGGTCTGCAATGAGTGCGCTTCGGGCCACGCTATGATGGCCTCGAGCTTAGCTTAGCTACGCTCTCGGCCCTCAAGCTTGGTCATCATTGCAGCCCTTGCTGTCCGCGCTATAAAGGCCTCGACCTTTGGTCTCGGCCTTCATTCCAGCTTGTCCATCAAGGGCTGCAATGCTGACCGCGCTGTGAAGGCCTTGAGCTGCGCTACGCTGCGCTCTGTCGGCCATCAAAAGTTCGCCAGAAACGCACCCATTAAAGACCGCGGCAGTAATGTACTATTACAACCCACTGAAATGTTTGCATTGCAATCACCAATCAATTAAAAAATACCAAATGAAGATCATTCAGATGTGGTGCAAAGTCACAGCGCTAGGTGAAAGGCACCTATTATGTGACGACTTTTTAATACAGTTGTGAAAAAGTACCTAGTAGAAATGCAATTCGGCAACGGATATGGAAAAGCAGATAAAGTAGGTAGATCCAGCGTTATTTGGGGCGATATGATTTTGACAGGCTTTTGTGTCTGGTGCTTAAGTGGTCTGCTCTATTTCGGCCCCCGATGGCACTCGTCCAAAGAGATATATCCTGGCCTCTTAAGAACACGATGAAAGAGATAATCCACCCCCAGTTTGCGAATCTTTTGTCAAGGTTTAATAGCAAACCTTTTCGCAAAATAACTCTTTGCTATTTATAGGTAGGTATAGTGAGCAAACAGTGAATGTGTATATTCGTAAAATAAAGAAAAGAAACGGTTTGTATTCTTACTATTACAAGAAAGTCCGGATATTATTTTCTAGTTACTTACTACGTGTCACTTAGGCCTTTGCATTATTATGCGTAATGAGATTATTTTGCATATACAGCATCTAGTGGCACTTTGAGTAACACACTAGATGGATGAAGTGACCATTCGGACACTGCCTGGGACATGGTTAAGATGGAGTAGGTTACCCAAATGCCAGTACCTTTGCCATCTATCCCTGCTGACATCTCACTATCACACGATTATACTACCAAATCACGGGTCAGCAAACCCCATGCTGATCTGGATCGCGCGCGACATAAGTGCGTCAATAGAACAAAAATGGGTATCCTAGCATATCGCTGACTTTACAAACTTTACGCAGATAACGTAAAGAAAAACGAAACAAACGGCAACAAATTAGGGAGTGCGTCCCCGTTGTTTAAGGAAACAGCGCTATCATTTAAAACTGGTTGCGAAGTAAAGGAGTTACGAAATTGAAAACTTTAGCCTCCGTCGGTTGATAACAGGGGCATACCTAATGCATGAGGGGCCGCAGATAAAACTTGCACAACACAAACTGGTGAAGTCCTTCGCTACTTAGCATATAGAATGCTCTTTTGCGTTGTTATTTTTCCCTAGGCCGTTAACGTGCTGGATTTTGACACAATGCGGCCAGAAAGTAGGTATATTATGTTTTTTGAAAATGTGACTGTAACATACTTAATAACGGGAAAGCTAATTTATTATGATAATCTTTCATGCCAGTCTTGAAATAAGATGGAGTACCTATATTAAAACACATTTTATTCTTAGGTAAAGTACTTAAATCTAAAGTCATCCATACATTAAAATAGTTAGGTGATAAACTTACAGTACGATATCATAATTCACTTCTCGGCCTTTACACCTGTAAGTTTTACTTAGGTACGTAAGTCACTTACGTAATCAACTTACGATACATTTTCAAGTGTAAACACTCGTTCCAAGTGACTTACTGTAAATTAAATTATGTAAATATTACATAAGTAACTTACAGGTGTAAAGGCGGCCTAGACGAAGGGGCTTACGCTCATCCAGTGGAATTGCGCACTACGAGTAGGAGGAACATTAAAATGCAAATAGACGTAGTGTGCCCAGGCCAGCCACACGCCAAGCCTCTTCTTCGTTTTAATGCACTTTCCACGACCTGCCGTAATGAGGCCAACACCCATTAACTTATGTATTTCAAACACGTTTTAAACCGAGCTATTTCACCCGCTGTTCTGCCTGCGGCTGAGAAAAAGGGTTTCTCTCTGAGATAGACTACCGCCAGCTTGGCGATGTAGAGTGTATTTTTCGCACTACTTCGTTTTATTATTCTTTGCTGCGCGACCGCCACCGTCCTCCTTTTCAACCAAATCTTCGTCGATCAGGAGCTCAAAATTACCCAAAGCATCTGGTATAGGGACCTTATTCCACCGCACGTCTGGGACCCCATCCGGGGGCAACACCACCGATAAAATATTATCAATCAATTTATACTTCAGTATTCTGTCGTTGACAGTAGTTGACGTTAGAGAGGGCGAAGCATTTACTTCCACCAGCCAAGGTTTCAGAGTATCGTCTATTATGATATCGTAACCATAGCACTCAAAGCAATGTCTATCGTTTGCCATGACTGATGCCACCGCTTTCAACGAGTGCACTATCAGCCATTGCATCGCAGCAAATAGTCGCTCAGTGACGTCTCTACCTCTGGTTCCTTCTAAAAACAAACGAAGATTCTGAACACTCATTTTTCCTCCGTGTATGTTGTTGTAATCACCACCGTGCTTCTGGACGCTCACATTGGTCAAATGCACGTACATATTATCCAGCTCTGTCATACTAGTATCGTACTTGACTGTGCAGAATCGACAAAACCCCAGTTGGAATAAATAAGCCTTTAGAGGTCGGAAAGAAGTTACCAACACGTACAGTCTCAGGTCGAACTTTTTCCCTCCGATCAGGAGGGGATTGTCTATGTATCGTGAGATGACGTAACTTTCTTTGCTCAACTGTGGGTGGAACGGGGTCTTTGCCTCGCGCGACCATTTTTTCAATTTTGACAGTTTGTTTATCAGGAATATTCCCGTCCCTTGCGATTTGCCGCACGGCTTCATTATCCACGTACTTTGCGGCGACTTGCGGTATTCTTCTACAAACATGTTGTAGTCAGCTGGCAGTACGAAGGTGATAGGGACAAAATCCAAGTGGACATAGCGTGTTACCACTTGACCTCCTGTGAGGACAACTTCGGCTTTCTCTGCCAGTGGACTGCCTTCTCGTTCCAACTCCTTTCTGTATCTTTTGATGTTTTTCACCAACAAATCTTTTCTAGACAACTCGTAGTGGTTGGGAAAGTGGTTGATCATTTGGTTGTCGTTCATTCTGTAGCCGCTTTCGACGCTGAATAGATTGCGGCATGTTTGCGTCGAGGCCCAGTAGAAGTTCCACTCGTCATCAGGGCCCACCTGGTTCCAGCCGCGTCGCTCGAAGTTACTCAGCAGGACTGATTTTTCCAAGTCGGTGCAAAAGCTTACTCGGCATCTTTCGACGGGTGGCACGTTAACTCGCCCATATAAATTGGTGGCTAATTTCTTCGCCTCTTGATTCATTGTAGAGCTTACTCGCGTAATGGAGCGCAGGTGGCCATGTTGCCATGGCGGTTGGCAAACACCGGCGCTCGCTGGCTGCTGGAGGCAGCTTCACTATGGCTACGAGTAAACATTTTGCGCTATCGATTTCACGTCGCTCCCGACGCGAGAACGTAGGTAGTGTGCTCTTTTAGAAAATCACTTCCGATAGTCACTTGTTTATTAATTTGAAAAAAAAACTCTTTGACATAAAGCTTAGCTGTTATGAAACGCACCGATGTTAAGACGACGTACGTCTCACAACTAGCGCCGCCAATGGAAAAAAAATCATATATTTTTTTTGGATGCGTTTTTAGCAAAAAACGCTCCTGCGATTCCTCAACGCGAGGCTTAACTATTTTTAGGACCTAAGGTTTGGATTCCAGATCCTAGAACTTAAGAATGCAATCGATTCTCGCCAAAAGTGGCCACTTTTAGCGAGAATCGATTGCATTCGTAGGAAATCTAATCCTGGAATCCAAACCTTAGGTTCTAAAAATAGTTAAGCCTTGCGTTGAGGAATCGCAGGAGCGTTTTTTGCTAAAAACGCATCCAAAAAAAAGATATGATTTTTTTTCCATTGGCGGCGCTAGTTGTGAGACGTACGTCGTCTTAAGGTTTAACAAAAGTAGCGTGGCGGGAAAGTCCTCACAGTTTTTTTTAATTATTTTTTTCCCAAATGAGATATTTTTGTTTTGCGATTTTTTAAACTGGGATATATTTGTTTCGCGATTTTTGTTTAACAACAATAAAATTGTATTCTTTACATTATTCCAAACAAGAGAACAACAATATTTTGTATTTCGTACTTGTATTACTTGTATTATGCTTAACCGTTAATTTACGAAATACAAAATGTGCAGTGCTTACGAAAGTTTAAGTGTAGTGTGTGTTTAAGTGTGTTTAAGAACAACAATAATAAAGCTGGCTTGTTTTTCTGGTCGACAAACCAATGATAGATACTGCCCAAAAAACTAAAAGTTCGAGCAAATCTCATAATCAGCTCAATTATTATTATTGTTGTTTTGTTGTTTAGTTAGTTATTGTACTAAACAAAAATCGTTGAACAAAAATTTCTCAGTATTGCTACAAAATTGAAAAAAGAAATTGAAAGGTCGTCGATAACCTATCGTTATCGACGACCTTTCACGCTTGAGAATATATCACTTGATATGAGCCATATTTTTCGCATAAGTTTTTTAGAGTCTACTAAAACATTATTAATAGCAATTCCAGCTCGTAAAACGAAGGCCGAATCATTATTCATGTACGCACTTGTTAGACTACAAAAGTTGCGGGGGCTCCTTCCTCCACTGGTACATTAGTCGGTCGTTTTGGGAAGGAAGCTCGGTAACGACCCCTAATAAAATACTCATAAGACCTTCCGATTCAGCATTACATAAACATTTTGTCGCGTCTAAGAAAAGACTGAGCTGCTTTAAAGAACTTGATATCAAAATAAGCATTATTTCTGCGTCCCGTACCTACCTACGTATTCAAGACATCAAGCTGATATATTTTCCCATTTTACCTATTCCATAAAACCTATCAAAAAGCTCACAGTAGTGGTGTTTTTCCTTTTGAGGTTAACAAAAAGCTATGAACAAAAACAGAGATCAAGGGAGGTCGTTTGTTCCCTTATATCCTTTGTCCAAGAAAAGCAGAAACATTATTTCACGTGTGCCGTGCGACAAAGTTGAGACAAATAGCCGCGAAACAAGTTTCTTTATTGTTTCCTCAACCTCACGTGGTCTGCTAACTTTTAATTTATATGAGAGACCAACCAGCGCCGGTCGTATTAATTGTACTTTGTCTTTTGCCGTACCGGGAACTTTTCCTGGGATCATGCCAGTTTTTCATAACCTACTAGTTTTGTTCGCCGCTCTACCTACTTGCCGTATTATTTTATCAATCTCGACAGCTCGAGCTCGATACACTGCCATGGGGTATCTGTGACTGTGGCCGACCGTACCAAACAAAGTTTTTGTATTTAGGTACGTTGTGACTTGTGAGTCTAGCCAATTAGAGCACCGCAGGTCAATGTGGGTAGGTATTGGACAAGCTTGCCTACCTCGTTAAACTTTTCTGTAGGCATTGCACCGGAGCAACTCGAGTTCCATAATTTTTTTTATGTTGTCAAAACACTTTGGCGTGTTTTAGTGAGGTTAAAATAAGTTTTTGTCTGTACATTTTTATCAACTAACCGCTTTGTTTGGACTAAGTGCTAAGTTATTTATATTTTTCAGTAAAAACTTTGCCCGTAATTGCAACTACTAACTTTATAGGGCATTTCGATGTGGAACCTGCCCTTAAATTCCCTAATAAATTACAACTATTTTAGACCCGACAAAACCACAACGTATTTAGTCGACATTGCACGGTACGGTACCCTCGCTAATGCTATATCCGATGAAATATACTGCAAGATCATCCATTTTGCCCGTGTACAACTTCGTGTAATTCAAAACCAGAGAGACTATTCTGTAAAAAAAAACCGCACAGTTCTCCGCGTCAAAACCGGTTTAGTTACTCGAAAATTGCCCTAATTGAAATGAACAATCTTTTTTATCCATTCCATTCAGTCGTTCCCTCAATGCTGAGGATCGTGACCATCATTGAAGTTGGCAGAGAGTACAGTTCTCCATTGCGCTCTATCACTCGCGATGTGGATCAGTTTGTGCAGGTGTTTTTGCGAGGCTTTGGTTATAATATCCGTCCATCTAGCGAGCGGGTGGTCTGCCTCGAGCTCTCTTTCCCTCCACCTTTCCCGTCATAATTTGTTTTTCCAGGCTATCAGGTCCTCTTTTTTATAGTGCTTTATTTTAGGCTACATACTCAGGACTGATATTTTATGCTCTAGCGATATAAAAAATATTGCGTTCAAGTATGCAAAAAAATCAGCCAAGTCTCACTATTGTTAATATGTATAGCAGGTCAGGCTGCGTTTTGTTGCGCTCTTGCGCACGATAGATTCATTGTGGCATTGTACACCCCTAGCTTGTTGGGGTTCACTACGTCTTGCCGAATTACATTTCACCTTGTTACACTTCACCTATGACGTATCATCCAATGACACTTAAACTAGACTTCATTTAACCGAATGACATTACACCTTTGGTTCATTTCACCGAATGTCATTAGTCCGAGAGCTTATTTCATCTAGGAATTGTTTAGTCTAATGTTGTTTTATCTAGATGTAATTTGATCGAATGTTGGCGGCCCCATCGCTTTCCGCCAGCGTCGCGTTCCGCCTGCATCGCGTTTTCATGGCGAGATCGTAGTTTGGGGCGAACCACTAGTGTAACATGTTTCAATTTTAAACCGACTGCCCAAAGGAGGGTTCTGTTTTTCACCGTCATGTACATAAACGTACGTATGTATTTCCGTTCCTATGTTCCACCTTCGAACCGATTTAAATAAATGAGGTGTCGTGTCGTTGGGTTGGACTTGCTGCTGCGAAACTGTCTAATAACAAAAAAAAACCGACTGCATCAAAGTTTAAGCAGGTGACGTAATAGTGCTTCGATGAATGGTGTTTAGTTGTACTGTACGTATAGAGTAATTGAACGAGCGAGCGAAGCGAGCGAAGTTCTCCGAGTCTACTAGAACAATCCGGCGTTTGTATGTTTGTATGTATGTATGTTCGTTCGACGATAACTTGAGTTAATTTGGTCGGATCGTTATGAAATTTGGTAGGCGGGTAAATGAAATTAAAAGAATTTTTAAGTTCGAACATGAGC
The DNA here is from genome assembly GCA_949319315.1 of Zelleria hepariella. Taxonomy (NCBI): domain Eukaryota; kingdom Metazoa; phylum Arthropoda; class Insecta; order Lepidoptera; family Yponomeutidae; genus Zelleria; species Zelleria hepariella. Next base: position 19,292,436 of record OX439378.1, on the reverse strand, counting down.
CAAATCGGTCGAGGGGTTGCTGAGATATGGGGTTGTAATGTTTATATATGTTACCGGCCAAACCCGATTTAAGGATAAACTAGTTTCGCCTAGGCCAAACTAGTTTATCCGAACGTCGTATGGATAAACCGGTATAGCCTAGGCCAAACTAGTTTATCCGAACGTCGTATGGATAAACCAGTTTAGCCTAGGCCAATCTAGTCTGGCCTAGCAAGAATATGTAAGCTTCAGGATAAACTAGTATGGCCTAGCCCGAGCTGATATTGACGAATGATTAGGTATGAATGTTACAATATCTCATAAACTAAGAGGTTTAGCGCAAAAATAACGAAATTTTCGAACCCCTTAAAATCCCCAGAACCAAGCCTTTTACTTCTATACGTGTTCTAAAAACCGACATACAGGGTGTTAAACATACAGGGTATTCCTGAAAGTGTGAAAGACAGTCGAAAAAGATTTAAAACAAAGGTTAGGTCAGTAGGTTTGGTTGGCTGGTTTTAAGAAAAAGTACTAGGCTAGCATAAATAAGTAGAATCTGTATTACTCCTACTCAAATAGACTAGACTAGACTAGTTTGGCTAAACTGGTTTCTCCATACGAGCATAGGGCTAGACTAGTTTAGCCTAGGCCGAACTAGTCTAGCCCTATTTAAGTAGGGGTAATACAGATTCTACTTATTTATGCTAGCCTAGTACTTTTTCTTAAAATTAACAAACCCGCCGTAATTATCTGAACGCATTTAGAGGCATAATTTGAAAAAGTCTACAGTCAAAAAGTCTACGGTATGTCCGGTTTTGTCCGGTTTAAAGGACCATTCGTAAACAAAAAGAGGTATGTCAGTGTGTCGCCAACCAAACCTACTGACCTAACCTTTGTTTTAAAATTTTTTCGACTGTCTGTCACACTTTCAGGAATACCCTGTATGTTTAACACCCTGTATGTCGGTTTTTAGATCACGTAGAGAAGTAAAAGGCTTGGTTCTGGGGACATTAAGGGGTTCGAAAATTTCGTTATTTTTGAGCTAAACCTCTTAGTTTACGAGATATGGTAACATTCATACCTAATCATTCGCCAATATCAGTTCGGGCTAGGCCGTACTAGTTTATCCTGAAGCTTATATATTCTTGCTAGGCCAGACTAGATTGGCCTAGGCTAAACTGGTTTATCCATACGATGTTCGGATAAACTAGTTTGGCCTAGGCTATACCGGTTTATCCATACGACGTTCGGATAAACTGGTTTGGCCTAGGCGAAACTAGTTTATCCTTAAATCGGGTTTGGCCGGTAACATATACAATGCGCGCCCGCGCCTGCGCAAATGGTGTTAGCAACAGTTCACTCGCGAGTTCATAGTTCGGGGCGAACCACTATTTATTATTAGGTGAAATGTAGCATCGAACAAATGATGCTTCGATGAATTGTGTTTAGTTGAATCGTAATTAGGTGAAGTGTAGCTTCGAACAAATGGTTATAGTTAAAACAAACATTAGATGATTTGAACGTTAGTTCTAGTGTAGGTTAGATGAGACGTCATAGGTGAAGTGTAACTAGGTGAAGCGTGTTTCGGCAAGGCGTAGTGAACCCAGCTTGTTGGCATCACTATGATATGGCACTATAGCTTCGAAATATTAGCGTCGTGTAACTAGGGCATCACTTCCGACCGCTCGATATGTTAACAACAGATGTGAACAGTAGACACAAAGCTAATTTAGGAAACCTTTGATACTGCAGATCAATACCCAAATGAATGCGCTTGAGTTTTGCATGGCCATCAAGCTTTACGACATTGGAATCCCCTAAAGCCGGGCAGTCCATTTATATTAACTCGACCAATATTTCGTTATTGGGAATATGGTATCACATCTTCAAAACTTAAGTGCAGGATCGCCTCTACGATTACTGCCGAAACGAATAAAACCTCAAGTACGAGTACATTCTAAAGTCAATAATAGAGAGTGCTACAGAAAGGTGATGTCATACTGAAGGGGGTCGCTTTAGAGGAGGGTACCTCGTCCACTAGCGCCGCCTATAAATAAAATCATAATATATTCTTTTTGGATGCGTTACTTGCTAAAAAGGGGCCGTCAAATAAGAATCCCTAGGCTTAACTATTTTTAGGACCTAAGGCCTAGAGATCCTATAACCTACGAATAAATCCTGCACAAGAAAAAAACGGCCACTTTTAACTTGTACGAGCACCGAGTATGTTACGAGGATATAAGAGAGAAATTGAACTTATTGTATCTGAAGTCAAGACCCACTTTCGGTCAACGAGTCAGTGGCGTAAGGTGCGATGAACTGCGATGTTCTATTGTTCATTCAACAAACACAATAGCAGCTAATATGTATACCTAGGCCAGATGATCAAGTACTTATGCGGGTAGTTTCTGGTGCATGAAAGCACTCTATTATCACATTGAAATCACAATATGAATAGGGTTCAATTATCGGCTTCGAAGCGAATCATATCGTTCACTGTTGGCTAATCAACCACACTATTATGCGGCTTTGGATCATGTCGATGTTGCATTTAGAGTTTATTGTATTGGCTATTTAGTAGAGTCAGGAATAATAAACAGACAAACAGTAAATGTCAGTCAGTAGATAAAGTGTACGGAAATATGTTTTGGTGAAAAGCTCATTGTTTCGTGTGGCGTTCGATTAAGTCCACAGGAAAGATACCGACATACTTAACGTAACGTTCTTTCGGTAGGCGTTTAATAATATTTTCAGACGTTAGATTCTCCTTTGTATTGCGTATCTTACTTTCGATCTTCTGATTGGTCTATGTTCCATGTATCTGAGGCCAAGATCCGCTTAGGGTCACTGAGCCAGGAGGTAAGTGCAATGGCATGTTCAGTTATTCAAAACATAGTGGCGACACGGGCGAGGATCTCTCAACTATTCATGCCACATCCACTAAACGACATTATTACCCGAGCACATCCGATGTACACTGTCGAGCAATATATTAGTGAACAAACGCGTGTAGCGAGTCCAACTATCACTATTCCGAGCCATTTAACCGCACAGCCGGATGGCCGCGTGCTAGTTTTATGTTGGACGTGATGCCTCATCTAGGGAACTATGCTACAGTATTAGCAAAATGTAGAGTTCAGCAGATCGCAGAGAAGTTAGGCCGCGCGATAATTCTGAGCAATGTCTCTTGCACTCGTGTTTTACGCGATGCTTTATGCAGTGAACGGTGCGTTGATTTTTAGTCGAGAGAAATTTCGTTGAATTGAATTTGCGTTCAATGAATCGAAAAATACATACCCATATGTAAAAGAAAAAGAACCGATTTACCTTTTGCCTCAATTTTATTTTGCTATTAGAAGATAACAATGTACATAACAATGAAATCTCTTACCGACATAAGCTTTCCTTCGTACATGTGTTTTCTTATGGATTGTCCTCTAATTTGTTTTTGTGTGCAATAAAGTATAATAATACAATATTTGGGCCATTTACTCGCTTTACGCTTGTTTGCATGACAAGATACCTGTGTGGTACAATAACATTCATCATCTGATCCTTTGAACCTTTGGATCTTAGAATGAGTAAACTTAAGACGTCATTAACTTCAAGCAAACTTTGACGTACGTTGGAGGGTGTATGGCAATATTGGAATCATAAGATTATTAAGGGACCTTCTAGCATGTCTAGAAAGTTTTGAAGCAGCGAGTAATTTAGCGTGGCCTCTTCTTTCTCCAGACATAAATTGAAAATTTACTTTTGATAGTAAGACGAAACTCTGTCAACCCGAAAATGATTAACGTCTTACCGAGAAAGATTTTGTGCCGCTCACGGTGGGGTTCATAAAACATCTGTTATTTTGAACATACCATTTCATTTTATTTATGACTATGCCTTTTCCATCGCGCTATCGAATTTTCCGAGTCATTGCCTAAATTGAATTGAATTCCGCGAAAAATTCATGAAATTGGAATATTCCACCACCTGCTGAAAGTCAACAGAATTTTGGATATAACCGTAGGAAAGCTAACGATAGAGAACGGGTGAAACCTTGGCTATAGGCTTGGCTTGGATATAGCCTAATTTACAAGCCCTCTTAACCAATGTTTTATCGAAGCAACGTTTTCATTAATCAAGGAAACTTACACCATATTTTTACACCGACCTGGCGTAATAAACGTTACGGTAGTACTTACCGGTCTGTTTTTGGCACACGGTATATTTTTGGTAACGATGCCGGCCACGCTATCATAAATTCATTAATTTACACTTTAGTTTTATGGTTGAAAGAATATTTACGGAAAGCCGATAAAGCAGTCGCGTAGCACTCGTAGCGAAAGCTACGAAAAACGTTTCGCTGCTACGCCGATCAGCTACGCCGCCGTAGACGTAGACAAAGGTGCGGGCGTCGTCATCGCTATTTCCACACCGTATGGAATTTGGGATTCAAATTAGATAGGTAGGTACCTAAGGTACCGAAAAACTATAGTGTCTAACCAAATACGAGATGGATTGGATTAGTTTCGAATGTGGATTAAGTAACATATTTGTCATAAACTTTTCTTTACAAAAACAAAGGTTCACATTATTGTTGACATAATTTATTTTTCAACATACCCATGTCATCCCCATACCAGCAAAGGTTATTTAAAGGTTGGTTTTACCGCACGTTTTAATTAGGTAATATTGTAAAAAAATTAAGTTGTGCTCCATTGGGTCTAAAAACTCCACAAAACTCGGCCCTCGTATTTTCTATGGTAAAAACCACCCACTCACCATCCTGTTTTCATCATTACCCCGGCCTTACTAAAAATCTCTAAAAGCAAAATTCCTCGAGTTAGGAAGGTTTTAAGTGTTCACACTTTACCCGGAGCAGTGTGGCCCTGAAAGGATCCACTCTGAAGTGTCTTAAAAGGCCACCGGGTTTGGTAACGGACACGATTTGAGATTTATAAACCAGCCTAAAAGTTTGCACGGAAATAGGCCGAAATGAAGACAGTATGTGCTTATAGTCGTGTAGTCATAAATACGCAGTGTTTTTCGAGCCGAAGTGTTAAAACAACTTTTCTTGTGCGCTCAAAACTCTTCTCACATAAATGGGGTCGACTGGAGTTTTTCTTTTAAGTCGTTCAACAGTTTAACTTAACAAAAAAAAACAGGTTTTTGAGCATATTCCCAAGGCATTTATTTTCCAAAAAGCTAATTCCTGGCACCCTATGAAAATTGTTTTCAACCATCATATCGTTCCGTGTCCGCTAAAATAGAAGTAACTACCAATCAAGAAGGATGTTGGAAGTATTGCATACCATGAAAGCGGGGTTCGACAACACATTTCCGAAAACTTAAACCACAGGATGGCTTTATTGTTAAAAACTCAGCCAAAGTCAGACCTAGGGAGAGAAATGCGGAAATATTTAAACGTAACAGGCACCATTATTCGCAGGCTTGGTAAAAAGTAAACAAGTAGGTAAAAAGAAAAAAAAAACATAGAGCAGATATGATGCTGGCTGTGGAAAACGGCGCTATATTGTTGCGAAAAAAAAGGAAAATAACATATTACACGAAGAGAACTCAAGTACTTCCTTTCGGAGACATAATTGCGTTGTCTCCCGAGGACTTACACTCGACCTTGCCGAATTTAAGACCTTATTAGTGTAGAGTTTTCGCCCAAGACCCTGGGGCCATAATTTATCTCTCTCTAAGCCTTAGGGGTTGACAGGGTAGATGACAGTGTCTTTACCTCCGCATCCACTTGCGCTAAGCAGTTTTTGTGACAATTAATTGTATAGCACAAGGCTCTTTGTGTTATGTGCTCGAAATGGATGATATATTACTCAACAGAGAGGTTGGATACGAAGCGAGGAAAGATTGTCGAGCGTAACGTTTTAAAGATCCAAAAGTTAGTTAAAAAATGGGTTACGGCAAAACTTACATAACATTTATGCCACCGTCTGGACCTACTCGCTAAAAGGACACCTTTTCTAAAAGTACCAGAATTTCAATACAAGTGTAAGGTGGCTACAGCTACGAGTCGCCTCTTCTAACTCTTTTACTTGGAGGCAAAAATAAGTCTTTTTTTTTTCTTTGCCTTGAATCATGTAAGATAATCCATGCGCGGTCTAAAATTTTGTGTTAAAAACAGCTGCAATTAAAACCTGCAAAAAGTTCAAGTGTCCATTTAAAATTGGACGCGTCCGGCACACAGTTGTACACTCGAAAAACAAATTATTGCTTTTTGCAGCGCAAACAGCGCTAACGAATGTTACGTAAGCGGTTTTACCGCACAGCATAATAATAAATGCAGGCTTTTATTTATGTTGTTTAGAACAGTGAATGTGTTTTTACTCTGGAGCAAAACATCGAATGGTTTCCTCTTAATGTAGTTAACTACCTATGCAGGGTGTTTCAGAAAGCTCCTGTAACACCGAAAGGGTTTACTTACCTAACTCATAGGGCCAAGTACAAAATCTCGAAAAAAATATCAGCTGGGGGCAAATTCGGAAGGCAAAGTTTTTTGTTCGAAAGTCCGTTATTGGCTTAATCTTATCTTTAGACAATATTGAGAACCTAATTTAAATATTTTTTATTTTGGTCCAGTAATATTGTTTTTATGAGCAAAAATGTTTTGTTCCTATGACCGCCAACAGTATGCAGACCGTCGCGTGACGTCATAAAACCGTATCTTTGAAACGTTGTAAAATCCAAAGTACTGAACCAAAATAAAAAATATTGAAATTAGTTTCTCAATATTGTCTAAAGATAAGATTAAGCCAATAACGGACTTTCGAACAAAAAACTTTGCCTTCCGAATTCTCGGGTATGTCACATTCGAGATTCTACGAAGAAAACCTTAGTAACAAGTCACATTCTAGATTGCCGAGAATAAGCCCCCAGCTCCATTCATTTGGTACAGTACGTATCGAATTTTAGTAAGGAACAGCAGATATTTTTTTCGTGATTTCGCACTTGGCCCCATAGTAAAAGTTGAATGTACTCATGAGTTAAGCGACCCTTTTCAGTGACACAGCACCTTTCTGAAATACACTATAGACAGGGCACTTTTTGGTAGCCCTCGCCGCATTATTTTATCGCTTTTTCCTAGAAGTAGCCATTTACTGAGACCTAGCTAAAATTATATTCTGGCGTCAATACTACTGCAGCAAAGTTTGGAGCATTTTAATCGTAGGTTTTTTTCTTTCTTATTGCCTTGCTAAAACATGGAAAATGTTGCCAGGACTTTGAAGTAATCTAGGTCGAGGGTGTAGCTATGGCAGGTGCTCGGTGACGTACATGAATATAACTAGAACCAGTGTGTTTAGCGGAAACACTGTTACCGCCCGCCCCAGCATAGAGGGATAGACCACATTTGTATGTAAGTGTTAATTAGTAACTCTATGTAATTCTCCAGTGATAAGATGCAATCGATTGATTTAATCGTATGAGGTAGACACCACCCCTGCCTGGTGTGAGAGATTGATGGGGTAGATAATGAGGTAGTGGTCACCCCTGGTGTCGGAGTTTTTAGGCCGCCCAAAGGGCCTCTGACATGGCTTAACGATTGTTATTAATCAACAACAACCGGTACCAACGGTTTAACGTGCCTTCCAAAGCACGGAAGCGCTCAGATATCATTTCCACTAAATGTAACCCATCCATGAACGGACCGCGTCCGATGTTGCTTAACTTTGCCAATCGATTAAGAATGGCTAGTCCACCTAGGCTGTGACACCTTTTGAGAGATTGATATCTACTATGTTTCCCTTTGAACTTCAAATGATGTAATCTGACCCGCATAGATAGGTATTTTTATGTATGGAAAACAGAATTCAGTAAAGTAACTCTGCCTTCTCTACAAGCAGTACCACTCGAGCCAAGTGGAATCCCGAAATACACTCGTAGAAACGTGACCCTAACAAGGATTGATTTCGTACCTTCATAAAAGGCGAAATTTCGATCTCCGCACAATTTCGGTGAGGTCACAAGACCACTTGCGATTTATTTACGTCTTTATTTGTACCTTTATAGTACACCCTTGATTGAAGACAGGATTTTATTGCCTTGATATTAAATTCTCAGAAGTACGATATAACTCATCGCTAAATTGGTTCAGCAATCGTGCATACTCCATCTAAGTATGCCCCATGTGACTTCATCATAGTAAGTGGGATAGGTACCACCGGACGCCGCTGCATAAATCATCTCATTACGTAGATGCAAAGGCCTATATTTATTTATGGATGCACAACATTTATTCTGTTGGATTTTCTAGGTCATAATCAATCGAATTTTCTGTCAAAACTGTCAAGCGCTGTATCTGAGCCGGGGACACATTGAGTGTCGAACGTAATTTTTGTATTATTAGGTTTTATTCTCCCTCAAGAATAAAGCTTTTCTCAAGAAGCAACCTACAGAAACCGCGCTATTTATTGCGGAAAGTTGCTTCATTAAAATTAAATTACTTCGGGGTACTTTCAGCGCCCCAGATCCCTATTGTGGGGGGTCATATTTTACCGAACTGCACAGTTTTGTACTATAAACCACCTTCGAGGGTAACTTTGGACAGTTCCAAAACATATTAGCAAGTTTGGGAACCATTCCAGGCCATTACGTTCAAAAGTAAAGTACGCTCGAGGGAATCATACATTACTTGTTTGAGGGCCCGATACATTCGGCTCTTTTTGTCGGGACCTCCGTCAAAGTAGTTCCACGGTTCGCTGCTCGCCGCTGCCAAGCACAAATGTTCCGCTAACCAATTTTGATGACGGAATTATGTAGGTAGCAACAAAGTTCTGACAATTCGCAAACGAAGTTGGAGTCAAAAGTTTTTCGATTTCAGAGCTCACAGATTGGTTTTTGCACAGTTTAAGTTTTAAATTTCCGCTTTTATAAAAATAAGAAGTGAAGTCGACAACATACCACACTGATAAAATAAACGAATCCGTCACGAATAAAATGCAAGTAAGAATCTACCTTATAACTACTTAAAAGGTAAGTTTTTTTTATTCGTGTGTTTTAAAGCCTTAACCGTAACTACCCTGTATATTCAAGAAATATTTTTCTTGAATATACAGTTTTGTTTTGTCTGTGACAGCCGACTCAGAGACGATAGTTTGAGTAACGCTTGAAACTAAAAATAAGTATTTTTTTCCAAAAAATTTTTGATGCACGAATTACCCTGTTCAAGTTGTTCTATAATAACCGCGACGTGCGGACACCCTCGCCTTCTCAAAGTGCGCGCGCGATGCGGCACCCGACTCGCCGTTACGCTTGCGGCGTTAGTATAATACTAAACTACGATGACGTAGTTTTGGGGGCGTTGTTGTTTTTGACCCCGATTAGTTGTTAAAACAGTCCCGTAACATATTTTAATTAGTCCCCAGCCACGTGAAACAAACTGCTATGAACATGAACGTGCAAATGCAACCGCAACATTTGTTACCGGCCGTAAATAAGTTGTGCAAGCACGCTGACTAAAGTTAAGTGGTAAAAGTTATCGTTTCGTGTGAACGTTTGTTCCGCACTAGCCTGGGAGGCAACTAAAATATTAGTCCACATAAAATCAAACATAAATAAATCCTACAGGTACCTACACCGGAGAGAAAAGCACAATCCATGGCACAATCTTGATTCACCCTTATTTTTAGCCGGAAAATAGTACTTACTGAAAGCAAGAATCTTTTGACAGTTGATAACGGGATTCACTCAGCGAATTTTTTGCGTATACTGCGGGTCTATTTTCTAAAACAAATCCACTCAACCGTCGCCCGTCAAATCACTCGAAAATAGCCTTTATTGAAATGAACCTTTGTTTTTGACATTTAAAAAAGGAATTATTTACGGTGATGATTTTAGAGAACACAGGGGGATGCAGGAAAATCTCTTCTGCAACACAGTCAAGTTGGTGTTATTTTCATTTCCCAACGTATAAGTCGGCTACCCTTCATTGGTATTGCATTGCATATAGCATTCATTCAAGAGTCACAGCTGAAAGGTTCGTGCCTTGCCTACTAACTTGACGTAGGTGCTTACAGAGTGAACTGAACAGATACTCATAATCAAACCTCAAATGAAGTTTTACACCGATCCAAGAGATTTTATTGCCTGGCGACATCACGTCGACCCTTAAACGCGTGCAGTTACCGACGTTACTGGCGATTTGTAACGAAAATGTAAAGGTTTACAATCAATATCGTAGTATTTCAAGAGTGATACATAAAGATATACTTTACGGTCCAACCGCACATTGTGCATTGTTTGTAGCACACATCGACTCAGTCAATTCAGTACGCAAACAACCGTCGCGGCGGGTACTCGCTAGCAACCGTGTTAATCATAATCAATAAATAAATCATTATCATAAAAAGCATATCAATCCATATCAATCAATCTAAGCAATTTAAAGTATGTGCGGGAGCAGCTCGTACATCTTAATGGTCCTTCGAGCCGGAGAGCGAAACAACCGTCGCGGCGGGTACTCGCTAGCAACCGTGTTAATCATAATCAATAAATAAATCATTATCATAAAAAGCATATCAATCCATATCAATCAATCTAAGCTATTTAAAGTATGTGCGGGAGCAGCTCGTACATGTTCATAATTTAGTACGGGCTTCACGCAGACGGATACCAATTTAAGCGCACCGCAATAAACCGTCAGCGAGCACATTTAAATGTGAAACAGGTTATTCGGAATAGCAATCAGCGCTGCACAATCTAGGTTCTAAACCAATCTGATCGGGAGCCGGAGTGCATTGCATATAAATGAACTTAACGCCTCGTCCGTTTGCCTTGCCGAATGCATATTCAGCTCATTTCATAGTCGTTGTTGATGGAGGAGTTATCAATGTCCTACTCATTTACGCCTGCGTTTGTGTTTTTCTGCAGAGGAATAGAATAGAAAAATCTTTATTGTACACAAAATAATTAGAAGGGATGTGGATCATTTTCAGTGGTCCAAATAATCAATGGCTACTTAATTATTTTTGATCCAGTGAATGTACACATGTCAAGGTAATTTTTAGGCTCATGTGAGCAAATGCTGTAGTATTTTTTTTTCCATAGAGATTTGATGTAATACGAAAGTTATTATTGAAATCATACAGATGGTTACAAAAGCGTTAAAATGAAATGGGACAGCCTATGAATGAACACATGCAAGTTTGGGACATAGCAAGCTACCTAGCTCACTTTAGCTACTCTTATGACAAATTTCATTAGATTCGATGAAATAGTTTTTGCATCATAGCGGATTTTGTGGTCAAAATCGGGGAAATTCACTAACTTACAAAATAATTCATAGTTCTTAAGCTATACATTTTGGTAGCGCACAAGTTCCTTCTAAACGATCAGTTACGACGCCCTCTAGCCAAAACTAATTTTGGAGTACTAAAATTGGGTCACCCTGTACATTATTATTGGGTATATTGTCTGGCTTTTGGAGTCTAGACTTGTCTACAATAATATACTCGTAGCCCCAACTTTACATATTATTACTATGTTCAATATAAATCAGACATATTCAAATATTTGGTAGTATCGAGAGGAGTTTTCCACTTCACAACATCATAGTAGGTAAAGTGTTCACTATATAAAAAATCTTCAAAAAATCTTGACAACGGACGTATGAACAAACAGCGTAAGTAATATATTTTCAAATACATTTCGCGCTGAGAGCTGAGAGGCTTACACGAAAACATATAAGGGTTTCAATTATCCTCATATTGTTTGGATCCCTAAAAAGGCGACCAAATAAATACCCTAGCGCCCTCCCATTTCCTTTTGTGTGACGTGTCATAACATTCGTACTGTAATAAAAGAATGTAATCTCCCGAATGTCTTTCATTTTCTTTTTCATAAAAGAATGTAACGAATAGATATTAAATGTCTTCCTGAGGTACGGCGTTCAATATAATATCGTAAGCCAAGATTTATTTTGGGGTCACTTGAACGAAGGGCGGAAAATAATTAAGGCTTTATTTATTTGGTAGGGAGTATGAGCCACAAAATATGGCGAACAAAAATTAATAAACATTTTAGATGGTGGGTGATAGCTATGTAGGTGGCTACCTTATTAATTACACTCAAAGTAGACTTGAAGGTAAAATAAATAACACTTGTACTCTGCTATTCAATAATGCACAGTGTGAGTTGAATTATTAGCATGATGTTTATTTTTCAAAACGTAAGTATCTACGAGGGCCTAGATACTGTCGAGCCAAGCGTCTCCAAATTTGAATACCTAGGTAATAGATTTTAGTAAGTAACTACGTACCCAATTTGCAACTTATTTGCAAAAGAGCCCACGGTCCCTCCTATAATAATATGTATTACTCTATAAATCGGGCTAGAAGAGCTCGACGTAATCAGAAAGTCGTTTTCGAGATAGCTCTAAATCGTATTTCAGCTCTGACATGGGTAAGAGGATCTACATTTTTATTAACGTACGATGCCCTCCACGCCATACATTGTGTAATCTAATCCCTCACGTGCGTTACGAATGTTTGGTTAAAATAATTATGAGCATATATGAAATAATTATGAAATAATTATGATAATTATAATACTTATGCAGTCTACAATGTGCATTTTAGACATTTTTCGCCTATTTGTTGCCAAAGAAAATTTTATGCTGCAAATTCCTTTCTCATATTATGGAATTCACCTAGCGATGAACATACCGACGAAAGATAATTTATCGCGCGTGTTTCGTTTAGGGTTACTAAATTTATTTATTAAAACCATTTACTTAAAAGATTATTCATAAATTTATTGCATGAAAAAGGAAATATCTTATAAATATTAACATTTTGCTTCTTATTTTATATTTAAACGATCTGAAGAATTACCTATTTATATTATACGCTGTTGGTTTTAACTCATTTTACAAGTTTTCACAGTAAATGCAGTCTTATGTTGCTACAGTTTAGAACCAAAGTCCTTCCTCTGGCTCCTCCTCGCTATCCGTGACTTGTAGATCGTCTTGGATGGCTGGCTCGGGCTGTAAAGTGAAATATTCTTTTGGTCATCTTTTACTGCAGACACTTTTATCGTAAGTAGATTTTTTTATGAAACTTTAAAAACTGGGACGGGCAATGTGTTTATCAATTTTATTGTTTTACAGACTTCTTTGTTTTACCTTGCTTTTAAGACCGATTTGTTTATATCACTGAAACTATTAGAATGTGGTAGAAAGAAGGATGGGACGTGTTAGAACAATTGAACGCCTTTTTAGTACTTAGTGATATTTTAGTAAAATAAAAAAGACTACGCCGACAATTTATAACTATAATCTGTTTCGAGAGGAGGCGGAATAAGTAAGAAGAATGAAGAAAGACAAAACTTGAACACAGTGACCAAAAGCATTGGGACCTTTCAACGATAAGGATTTTCCGCCTGTCCTAATAGGTAATGTTTTATCATTGTCATCCGTTATCATCATTTATCATCCGAGTCTACTTGAACAACCCGGCATTTGTATGTATGTATGTATGTTTGTATGTATGTATAATCGTTCGACGATAACTTGAGTAAATTTAGTCGGATCGTTATGAAATTTGGTAGGCGGGTAAATGAGGCAAAGATAATTTTTAAGTTCGAACATGAGCCAAATCGGTCGAAGGGTAGCTGAGATTTGGGGTCGTGAGTTCATAGTTCGGGGCGAACCACTAGTTAAGTAATAGGTAATGACTTCGGAGCCTCCTAAATGGGGCAGAGAACGGTGTTCCGCCATCGCGTTTTCCTTTGTCGGATGAGACCATCTATCGCGCATGCCCTTCCTATGGCGCGCTTGCCAGATTCAGATTCATGCATTTATTTGTACTTCTTGACACACACAATAATACTCAACAATATCAGAAACACATGTAGATTACAACATAAATAAAAAAACAAATAAAAACTTAGAGCTAACAAAATATTATGTAGGTACAAAGTGTGCGCCGCAGCAGTACATAGGGGCCGTATCTCAGCGTCATTATCTGCTCGTGAGAACAGGGGCCTTAGCTTGTAACGCAATGGAGTATCGATGGCGTCCCAGTAGAAGGACAAAGCCGGGGTTTGCTCGTTTTTCTCCTACAACCAGAGAATTAATCCTCAAGAATTAGAATCAGAATATTCTTCTGTACTACAAAAACATTAAAAGGATCGACAGCATTAATAAATCGTAATTGAAGCTGTCAACTGGGAGCCCATTTTGGCACCATTGCGTTTTTAGCTACAGAGGAAGGTGCCATTCACAGAGGAAGAAAGAAGTAGAGTCCGCGCACGATAAGTCTGCGCGTTGGCAAAACTTTTACCGAATTATTGTACTGTCTATGTTTCGTGTGCAATAAAGTTTAATATCTAACTTCGTAGAGAGCAGGTTTATAGAGCTTCTTTGATTATTATTACGGTCGGAAGATTATTTTTCATAGCAAATTAAATTAAATACGCCACTTATCGCGCGCAGACTTATCGTGCGCGGACTCTAGTCTATACACTGACCTGCCAAGTCTCCGGCGGTTCTTCCTTCAGCTGCGGCGGCGGCTCGACGGGCGCGCCCTCTAGCGGACCCTCCATCGGAGGCTCCATGTTGAGGTCTGGCTCCATTGGCTCCTCCTGATAACACGATATACTCGTTAACGTGGTACGATTTGCATACGGATGAATTTTTAACCCCCGGCCAAAAAAGAGGGGTGTTATAAGTTTGACCGCTATGTATGTGTGTCTGTATAACAAAAATACCTTTACGACAGATAGTTTGTAGTTGTTATGCTGGAATAGGTCCATCAATTCGCAGTTCATAAACTGCTGCGGTTCTTCCAGCACCTGTCGTTTGATCATCTCCGAGGCGTCGAATAAGGGCCCATGATGGTGTTGAATACTTTAGTAATAAAAGTACTTACCTTCACAACAGTCGGGTAATTGTAGTTCGCATACTGGTCTATCTAGGTCTTCTGAGTAGCTGTTCATGGAATATCGGCGTTGAAGTCGGGGAGTCTTTGTAAAAGAGTCCAGTCGAGTCGAGGGTCAAAGAGTCGAGGGTTCAGTCGAGCATACTACTCAGTGACGTTACGGGCGACTTTGCAACAAAAGTGTAAGCGTGCAGACGTGTAAAGTACTCGAGCGGTCGGCTATAAAACATAGTAAAAGTACCTTCACGACGGTGGGATAGTTGTAGTCAGCATGCTGGTCTAGGTCCACTAAATCTCCGCTCATGAACTGCTGTGGTTCGTCAGGCACCTCTCGTTTGATCAGCATCTCGGAAGCGTCGAAACTGCTTGGACCCGCTTGCGGCAGGTCGTCTTCTGTTGATAAGACGGAAATGTTATATTGGCAATCATGTCTATCTATCTAACCTGCAGGCCTAGTGTGAGCTCTTTATCTATTTCTATCAGAGATGAAACACCTCCCTCCCAATCTTTAAATCTATATCCACAACTACATCAACAGAACGGTACAGACATAGGCGTATGTTTGTATGGCGTAACTTTAGGTCTAACTTCGAAATCCGTCACTAACTCACGATCCTTTCAAACTGATATAGACTTTAGGATGTCCGCTTACAGAACGAAAGTGAAAGAAATAGAGTTTGTTTGTCGACATCTGATGATCTGACAGGTGTCAAATCGAAGGGGTCAAATCGATACGAACTTCTTGGTCTGAGCCATTACCACGAGTTACGTCCGGCAGACCTACGGCACCGGCAAAGCAAGTTTGACTATGGCAAAACCGGTTTTTCCAGTGCCGCTGCCGTAGGTCTGCTGGACGTAACTCCTGGTAGAGCCGGTACAACCGGCGCGTCGGCATGAAAAACACACGCAGGTTTTACACGAAAGGGTGCTATCGCCGTTCAGACCAAGAAGTTCATATCGCCGAAACTAGATGGCAGTGCCAGGCCCGAGGACATAAATAAGTTATTGTTTATATGTTAGGGCGGGGCACCGTTGGTGCGTTGCGTCGTCGCAGCGTCGACGCTGCGATGTTTTCCATATTATTTTTATTACATGCCCCATTACACCGTTGCGTCGTCGCGCGCGACATTTCAACGGATCGACGGACAAGAGACGAAGCGGGGGGAGGGTGATGCGCTACGTTACGGCATGTATACCCTCTTGCGTCGCGACGTCGTGCGTCGTCGCAACGCAGATGTGGCATACAATGCGTCGATCTGATGCAACGACGCAACGCAACGCACCAATGGGGCTTCGCCCTTACCTGGCCGAAGCGATAGTTGAACTAGTCCCTCAGCGGCGTCCTTCTGCTCCACTTCCTCCAGCTCTGAACTGCCACTGTCCGAGTACTGAAGATCTGCATATAAAAAAAATGCTTAGGGGATTTTCTGCGATGTTATTTTCTCTTTCAATAAAATTTAATTTTCTTCGATATCTTATCAATTAGTAATCTGAGAATGACAGCGCGATTATTATGCGTTGTTCTGCAAACAAGTTAAAAATAATCGTATTCCTAGTACTTCTACTCGAGGCGATCTCGCCACGCATGCGCTTCGCTTTCAACTCGCTAGTGTGATAAGCCTCTTAGGTTGACAGAAATTGACACATAATTGACTGCCTAATTAAAAAATCTGTTGTGGTTAGAAACTAAAGAACATGTCCTATTAATTACCCATAACCTTCGATCAAGGATAAAACTAGATACAACATAGAACTCTGAAATGTGTCTAGAAAAATAGATGCACAAATTGCCTTTGGGAGCTTATTTGCTCGTAGTCTATGCAATTAAAGTAAAACTGTACACTAATGCAATAAGGTTGACATTCTAATATTAGACGTATGGTCGAAATGATGTTTCGTATTGTTCTATTGGTGATATCTTTTGTTTTTGTGGGGACAAGTTTTTATTGTGAGTTTATACGTAATGCGGATTCTATGGGATTTAGTTCGGTGCCCATAACCGTTTACCAGGGATCAACAACTAGAAACTCTACCACATAATTAAAGATACTCTACTATAAAAAAAAATATCATGTCGATTACCTTCTTCCAAACTGTTCTGATCCTTCCTTGGCCGACCACGTTTACGCGGTGGACCATCTGTAAAAATAAAGGTTAATTACTTTTTGTTTTTTCTAAAGCACTAACCTAGGAAACATTATAATGATTTTTAAAGACGTGTTTTTGTGCTTTTACAAAAAGGAAAGCAAACTATTTCGTTTTACATGGAATATAAGGCATCATCCAGGATATTCTACTGTACTTATTGTTGTACATAGTGTTTATTTTGCCATAATATTACCGCACCGCGCGGTCACCGCAGGCTCGCGTGACAGAATCCGTGTCATATAAACGTCCCTTACAGTGATGGCGATTGGCTTCTGATTTCTGGGTCGGCCGCGACCCCGCATTGCGCTCGGCATCTTCTTCTTCATATCTTCACTAATAGATGTAGCGGGCGGTTTGTTGTTCCTAGGGCGGCCGCGACCTCACTTCTCTCTCGGCCTCTTCCAATATACAGGGTGTTAAAAGACCGCCAACAGACCCGAAAGCCACGCATACTAGACACCAAAACAAAGTACTTTTTCGATAAATTATTGCTGGGCAATGAATTTGGTTTTTTAGGTTATAATTTTGAAAAATATTTTATAACGCAATGAACGTGTAACCCTCAGAAATCATATTGCGCAAGGGTAGGTATAAGTTTATGTTACTTAAGCTTGATTTGCCGATGTTTAGAATACATTGCGGGTTGCAATTTTAACGTCATTTTTTGTAGTAAATATTCATAATTTTGATATGGCTTCTTCAGAAGGTATGTTAAGAAATAGATACTGAATACGATTATGCAAAAATAAGTTTTGCAAAGTCAGACTTTGAACCTCATTATCTCGGAAACCGTTGATTTCCCAGGCATAGTTCCTTGGGCAAAAATGTTCCATATGATGAGGACAATACATGGTTTCCCGCTTTGTTGGCGGTCTTTTAACACCCTGTATTTTGCTGTACTGCTCTTAGTAAGTGCTAGCTATGCCAGCGCACTTTCCATTGCAGTCAATGGTGGCAGTTGGCTTCTGAATTCTGGAACGACTTACAGGTTGAAAAACAGTCTTCAACCGCATACCTTCACTAGTAGCTGTGGCGGGCGGCTTGTGCTTCCTAGGGCGGCCGCGACCTCGCTTCTCCTCGCTGGGCGGCGGCGGGGGCGGTTCGTCCACTTCGTCAGAGTGGTCGGCCTCCTCGAGCATCTTTTGCTGCACCCGGGCGATGTTGGCCTCGAGTTGGCTCACGTGCTCGCCGTACTGCGAGGTGGAAGGATTTTAAGATGGCGGAAATTGCATCATCGGTATTTTATTTTAACAACCTGGTTTGACTAGCCGATTTTAATCGATTGGCAAAGTTAAGCAACAACGGCCACGTTCAGTCCATGGATGGGTGATCGCTAGAAGCAATAATATCTGAGCGCTTCCGCACTTCGGAAGGCACGTTTAACTGTTGGTCCCGGTTGTTGTTGATTAAGGCACAATAGTAGGCAGCGCCGCCACTGAAAAAAAAACATATCTTCTTTTTGGATGCGTTTTTTGCTAAAAAATCTCCTGCAAAATCTCAACGCGAGGCTTAACTATTTTTAGGACCTAAGATTTGGATTCCAGATCCTATAATCTACGAATGCAATCATTTATCGCCAAAAGTTTACCTGTTCCAGAGCGTCCTGTGTGACCTTTAGTGCGGCCCCGGCATGCCGCGTGAACAGGAACCTCATTGCAAGACCGTTTTAACTTATTATCAGAAGTGTTTTAGAGTAATCGTTGTTTTTAACAACAAGACGGTAAGTGTTTACCTGTTCTAGAGCGTCTTGTGTGACCTTGAGTATAGCCTCAGCCTGTCGCGTGAACTGCGAGCCGGGACCGTTGTACGCGCGACAGTTGTTTACCAGAAGTTGGATGTCGTTGAGGAACTCTTCGCGACTGTGGTACTTGTGGGCTGTCGAAAACAGAGAAAACTATGACATAAAAAAAATTCCAAGTCATTTTATTAGGTTTGCACGAGCACTATGCATAATAAACTCTACACCTTTTTATAAGATCTCGAAACGTTGGAAATTTTAAAAAGTTTATATTTTTTGCTAAATTCGTTAAAATTGTAGTTTAACTTCCAAGTAATCCAGTCTGTCACTACTAAACTAACCTTTTATTGATTTAGTTTTTAGGAAAACTACTGACTATAACATAATGATGATAAAATACTAAGTAAGCACTTACTAAACACACTAATGATGATATAAAAACTTAAGTAACAATAGCCAGTCATCGAACTTTTCCACTGGTTTCCTACCCTTTATCTTCTTGTCCATAGTATCCATGTCGATCGGTTTCCTGATGACGCTGTAGTAGTCCTTCACTTGTTTCTTGTTCACGGGCTTCAGGAAGGGCCACGCCTCCGGCATTATCTTGAGCTTGGTCGTCAGAAGGTTCTCGAGGATGAACGAGAGGGCCACCTGGGAGGAAAATAATAGTACATTGTTACCCGAGGGACTAAAACACATTTTTGAGGCGAGTTTTGAGTTACTTGAGGAAGAAACACTTTTTTATTACATCTATTCGAAAAGACCTAGTGCGTACCTCGCAAAAAGGGACTAACATAGCTTATTAATGCCGGAGGGACTATAAGTGATTTGAATTTGGAATGTGGATATTGTAAGCAACGTCTTGTATCTTTTATTTAGGTAATAGTTCAAAGACAACATTGAAAGAGATCAATCATGAATCATGAACAATGCATGGACAAGAAACTTTACTCTCAGTATGAACAAAATTTACCGAGCGCGAGCCAAAGAAAAGTTTAAAACGTCGAAATAGTACTTTGTTTTTGTGTCTAGTATGCGTGCCTTTTGCATCTTTCGGCGATCTTTTAACACCCTGTATAGGATATGAAACGGTTTTTTCAGCAACCTACCTGATCGTTGTCATCCTTAACTACAGGGTGTGTACCCTTTAGGATATGAAACAGTTTTTTCAGCAACCTGATCCTACCTGATCGTTGTCATCCAGCAGTGGATTGATCTGTTTCTCAAGCTTTATTAGCTGTTCCTCTTTATCAGCCAGCTTCTCGACGCAACCCTGCAGCATGCGCTTCGCCGCTACAGTCAGACTGCTATTTGGACCTGAAAACGCAACTATCAATTAGCAAATGAATGTTTTTTTGCTTCTTTATCGATTCCATGGCTGAGGATCGCGACCATGTCGTACTCGCTTTCGTTGGGAACGGTCTTCCGTCATATGAACTGCCCGGCGAATGCTTCATCAAGTGTATGCCTTTAATTCGGTACGCAAAGTTTTTTGTTCGAAAGTCCGTTATTAGCTTAAACTTATCTTTAGACAATATTAAGAAACTAATTTAAATTTTTTTTTTTTTATTTTGGTCCAGTAGTTTTGTTTTTATGTGCTAAAATGTTTTTTTCCTATGACCGCCAACAGTATGCAGACCGTCGCGTGACGTCATAAAACCGTATCTTTGAAACGTTGTAAAATCCAAACTACTGAACCAAAATAAAAAATATTGAAATTAGTTTCTCAATATTGTCTAAAGATAAGATTAAGCCAATAACGGACTTTCGAACAAAAAACTTTGCCTACCGAATTATCGCATCAGACCATCTGGTTGGTGCCCTTCCCCTGGCGCGTTCGCCATTCACCTGCCCCAATGTTGCGAGCTTCTCTAGGCTATGCCTGGGCGACCCACGATTAGGAGATTAATATCTATCGTTGGGCCTTGTCAGAGAACGTTTGGGCGGCCTAAAAACTCTGACAACGGGGTCGGCCGCTACCTCATACGATTACCTACTTAGCCCGGCTGTCTCAACTATTTGGTCAAAGGTTTCCCTTTTTATGGCGGCGGGAGCTGATGTCTCTGCTCCAAGATTAAGGTCTCTGAATGAGAACCGAAAGTAGTCGGCTATCCCGAAATAAATAAAATAAAGTGAAACCGTTTACAAAATACAATATTACAAACATTCGTAAACACTGCACATTTTGTATTTCGTAAACGGTTAAACTTGTATTTATGTCGGACTAGCCGGCTAGTTTCGGTTCTCATTCGGAGACCTTAATCATGGAGCTGAGACGGCCCAAAACGCTCAAACGAACGACACTGTGAGTTTCGCCTGTGTACCCGACCTGGTTCGCGACGAAGAACGTACTATAATCTTCTTCGTTCGCGACGAAGAACGTATTATAGTCCTGTAGCCTGAGCAACGAAGACCAAAAAAAGGCTGAATAGAAAAAGTAGTTCGTGTTCAGGACACTTTCCTCTACAACTGTGCCAAAATTTGGCTTTACACGAATTATTTTTCCTATTTTTCGTTCGTTTCCTGGGCTACTGCAGTACTGGGCAGGCGCTACACCGACATAAATAATAATAAAAATCTTTATCCAGAAAATATGGTTGACAATAGTTACTGAGTACAGTCAGCCCAATTAATGTCCCAACAGCCCAACGAAAGTATCTGAACTATGTCTCACCGTTGTACAAGTGTGAGTTTTCGACGATCTGATTGACGTCACCCAGGAAATCCTCGCGACTCTGGTAGTGCTTCGCGCGGAGGTGCTCCCGTATGGTCTGCAGGTCCATGGGCCGCGACACGATGCGGTAGTAGTCGAGGACCAGCTGGAATTTATCAATCTTTTGAAGTTAAGTTTTATCACTAGTGGTACGCACCAAACTATGAACTCGCGAGTGTACCTTTTTGCTAACACCATTCGCGCAGGCGCGCGCTCATTGCTTAATATAAACTTTACAACCCCATATCTCGGCAACCCCTCGACAGATTTGGCTCATGTTCGAACTTAAAAATTAATTAAACGTACTAAATTTCATGACGATCCGGCTAAATTTACTGAAGTTATCGTCGAACGAACATTCATACATAACAACATACATACATACAAACGCCGGACTGTTCCAGTAGACTCGCATCGCTCGCTCTTTCAATAAAGTAGTCATCCAAAAATAGTTAGTTGTCGTAAGAATTTTTAGAACCTATGACAAGACAAGACAGCATTTGCGCCAAAAACTTTTTCGTATAAATGACTCTCTACCATCTTCTCAACTTTAGTTGGCCAGATAAAGTCATTACGCGTGGAGCCAACTAAGCCGCGCATTTTCTCACGATGTTTTCCTTCACTGCTAGATAGATAAAACTTAACACACACTTTCATAGATGTACTCAAATATATTTCTGTTTACAATAAAGACTTCTCTCTTAGTTAGCGAGCGATATTGCCAATATTTTTTATCCGTTCAAATTCTCGCTCAACTACACTGCCTATTGCATAATAATAATGACTGCTACGTACCTTAGGATTCACAGGAAACAAGAAGGGCTGTACATCGGGCAGATGCCGCATGTGATTCAGGACTTCCTCCAGTAGAGACGACAACGTAACCAGAGGGTCCGTGCGTCGGCGGTCCGCCGGCCGCTTCACGAGATAGTCGCACGACTCGGTCGCCGTGCCGCGGCGGCGGATGCGGCCGGCCGCACGACCGCTCAGGCTGCCGCGGCGGCGCATATCCTCCGCTGACTGGCGAGAGACAAGAGACTGTTAGAACGTAGACAAGACTAGCTGTCGCACGACTCGGTCGCCGTGCCGCGGCGGCGCATATCCTCCGCTGACTGGCGAGAGACAAGAGACTGTTAGAACGTAGACAAGACTAGCTGTCGCACGACTCGGTCGCCGTGCCGCGGCGGCGCATATCCTCCGCTGACTGGCGAGAGACAAGAGACTGTTAGAACGTAGACAAGACTAGCTGTCGCACGACTCGGTCGCCGTGCCGCGGCGGCGCATATCCTCCGCTGACTGGCGAGAGACAAGAGACTGTTAGAACGTAGACAAGACTAGCTGTCGCACGACTCGGTCGCCGTGCCGCGGCGGCGCATATCCTCCGCTGACTGGCGAGAGACAAGAGACTGTTAGAACGTAGACAAGACTAGCTGTCGCACGACTCGGTCGCCGTGCCGCGGCGGCGCATATCCTCCGCTGACTGGCGAGAGACAAGAGACTGTTAGAACGTAGACAAGACTAGCTGTCGCACGACTCGGTCGCCGTGCCGCGGCGGCGCATATCCTCCGCTGACTGGCGAGAGACAAGAGACTGTTAGAACGTAGACAAGACTAGCTGTCGCACGACTCGGTCGCCGTGCCGCGGCGGCGCATATCCTCCGCTGACTGGCGAGAGACAAGAGACTGTTAGAACGTAGACAAGACTAGCTGTCGCACGACTCGGTCGCCGTGCCGCGGCGGCGCATATCCTCCGCTGACTGGCGAGAGACAAGAGACTGTTAGAACGTAGACAAGACTAGCTGTCGCACGACTCGGTCGCCGTGCCGCGGCGGCGCATATCCTCCGCTGACTGGCGAGAGACAAGAGACTGTTAGAACGTAGACAAGACTAGCTGTCGCACGACTCGGTCGCCGTGCCGCGGCGGCGCATATCCTCCGCTGACTGGCGAGAGACAAGAGACTGTTAGAACGTAGACAAGACTAGCTGTCGCACGACTCGGTCGCCGTGCCGCGGCGGCGCATATCCTCCGCTGACTGGCGAGAGACAAGAGACTGTTAGAACGTAGACAAGACTAGCTGTCGCACGACTCGGTCGCCGTGCCGCGGCGGTGGATGCGGCTTGCCGCGCGACCGCTCAGGCTACAGTTACTGACTGGCAGACAAAAGGGTAGTGGTTAGAATCAAGAAGTAAATATTTCTGGGGAAAATACTTCGAAACAATTTTCTATATTTTATTTATTGTTTATTGACTCAGATTATTCAGATCCGCAATCAAGCGCTTGAGATAACAGATTTTGCATGTTAATTAAGGTTTACTTTAAACTGTGTTCAGGTAGTCCCCTA
This sequence comes from Zelleria hepariella, assembly GCA_949319315.1. Lineage (NCBI taxonomy): Eukaryota > Metazoa > Arthropoda > Insecta > Lepidoptera > Yponomeutidae > Zelleria > Zelleria hepariella. The sequence goes on along the minus strand of OX439378.1, from coordinate 19,268,629 downwards.
CCGAAGCACAACTTCAAGATAAAAGTTTTATCCCACTATCCGTTAGCGGTATCTCGCTTCACGCGGTGAAATAAAGCAAGATGACGATAGCCGGTAATTGGATAAAACTTGTATCGTGACATTGCGCTCCCCTAACAGAGCGTGTTTTAATTTGTTACAAGCTGTCAACGCACATTATGTCTTTCTTGCTCGAGTCTTTCTTGACCCTCTTCTTCTCTCGTGTCGATAGCGTCAAACTTCGCGCTCCCAAAAACGCGCTAACTTCATCGCGCTAGGGTTTACCTTGATGCACTTGGAAGACAGCGTGAGCTTGGTGCCCTCGACGTAGCCCAGGTCCTTGTAATCGTCCGGCTCGGGCTCGAAGGGCGGCGGCGGCGGCTCGATGTCGGGCGAGGGCGGCGAGGGCGGCCCGCCCATCGCGCCCGTATACAGACGACAGGCCTTGTTCGTCCGCATGTGCCCCACTTGGCCGCACGCGCCGCACTGCGAAAGATGAAATAAAATAATGTTATTTACGAAAATAACTACTAAAATAAAAATTTAAAATACCCCCGATATTTTAGCTTCAAATTAGCATATCTCATAAACGAGTGAACCGATTTTGATAAAACATGTAAGAACACTCGCTAGAAAACCTGCTTTCAAATTTGAAAAAATCGCATCCAAATCGGCTCATCCGTTTAGGAGCTACGGTGCCACAGACAGACACACATACACAGACAGCACACATAGCAGTCAAACTTTTAAAAGCCCTCTTTTATGTCGGGGATTAAAAAATAATCCCTACAGCAGCAGTCGCGAAAAGGCAGGCATTCAATTCAAACATTTCTGGCTAAGCAAGCGGCACCAGCTATGTGTTGGGTATACAAGGTGTTGTTTTGTAAAGTGGCACCCGACTCAGGGGTTATTATTTACACGATACTAAAGCCAAAAAATATTTTAAAAAAACAGTGAAAAATACCCAAAAATCATTCATTTGTGGCCTCCCTTACCATTATTACTACGATTGCGGCCGCACTCGCAATATCGGGCGCCACATTGCGCGCGCGCTTTGAGAAGGCCGGCGGTATCCGCATGTCGCGGTTATTATACGGGGTGTTAAAAGACCGCCAACAAAGCGGGAAACCACGTATTGTCCTCATCATAAGGATCATTTTTGCCCAAGGAACTATGCCTGGGAAATCAACGGTTTCCGAGATAATGAGGTTCAAAGTCGGACTTTTCAAATTATTTATTTGTTTTATAAATGTGTTCAGTATCAAGTCCTTAACATTTCTTCTCAAGGAAACATATCAAAATTTTGAACATTTCTTACAAAAAACGACGCTGAAATTGCAACCCGCAATGTATTCTAAACATCGGCACCTCGAGAGTAAGTAGCCTAATTTAATGTTAACGCTTGCGTAATATGAATTGTCTGCATTACACTTCCATTACGCGATAAAATATTTTCCAAAATTATAACCTAAAAAACCAAAATTATTTCCCAGCAATAATTTATCGAAAAAGTACTTTGTTTTGGTGTCTAGTATGCGTACCGTTCGGCTCTGTTGACGGTCTTTTAACACCCTGTAGAACAAATCGAACACGGTAATTTGTGAATAGAATCTATCGTCCCTGAGTCGGGTGTCACTAAACAAAACAACACCCTGTATTTCGACAAGGTTGATGGGTTGGTTTGTCATGCTAATTATTAAATGCACAAGAAAAAGCATAATTAATACAAAAGCAACAGCGATGCGATATTTTTATAACATGCGAGTCGTTAACAAACTCACGCCTCTATCCTGGGGACGTAGACAGAGACGACAGTTTGTCACTTGCCACGATCCTGAAATACCTATTTCTCCTCATCCATATTCATTGGGTGCGTAAAGACTGAAAGACACGGGGGGCTGCCACGCGAGCCTAATAATCGGTCGTTAGCGTGGTAATGACTTGGCGAGCCGGATTACCAAACTGAAGCGAATGCATGCACGCTCGTCGGAGAGAGTACTTTGTATTTGGCCCTACAAGTCCACAATTTAGGCCGACTTGCATCACTTTCTTAAATGTGGCTTTAGCCAAAATCTTAATACAAAAGTCGATTTAAATGGCGACATAAGTGGCATTTAAGAAGTGGTGCAAGTCGCCCTTAGTCCTTAAATCCTTAAATGTTCACCTTGACGTACAAAGTCGCTGGCGTGTCATACTGTTGCGTGTTGTGGCCCATTCACACTATACCCGTGGAATGTCAACCAATCACGTCGAGTTGGGTTTCAACAGTATGATGTGATGTTACCTTGTTTCTCGTTACCTTCAGTTTCAAGTCCGGCTTCAGCTTGGCGCGTCGGCGTGACGGCGAGGGCGTGAACAGGTCAGGCTCTTGCTTTATCTGACCGAATGGGATAAGTCCGGAAGACGGCGAGCCGATATCTCCGCCCGACGTTAGATTTATGCCTGCAAAAATTACGTTTGTTGACCGACTTTTTTATGAAAATTACCCGCCCTCCAGACTTGAGGTTGAGCAGCCTAAATTCGCGAAAAATCGACTGGAAGCAGTTTCCAGTTTCCAACTGGCAAAGATGATTGTTGCGTTCAATAATAACTAGTGGACAGCAAAAAATGACATTTTTTGCCTGTTGAAAACTGGAGTGAGCGAATAGGCCAGAAGATCATAGTGTGCCGTAAGGTGGCTTGTAATTGGACTCGAGGATCCCAACTCTGAAATCTCAGAGAAATCGACTATAGCGATCAATTAACTTTATGAACGGAGAACGACTAGGTTAACCATAGAGCACAAAAATATAAAATTTTCATTGCTTTTGGACGCTAATACAAACCATGTGGAATCTAGATATTACCATCACTGCCCGATTAAGAGACAAAGGGGTATCTACGAAACAGAAGGTACTAAGAAAGGTCCGAACAGAAAGTGATACAATGTTATACTTACTGTCTGAAGGCAAGTTCGGTATGGTGACGTTTCCGGCCAACCTCTCCCTTTCTTGGTTTCTCTTGATGCGACGCAGTTGCTCCTATTTGAAAAAAAAAACAAAACATGTATTCAAAACGAATACAAGACGTTTTCTAAAGTTGCATTGGTAAATTCTTCGTGATTGGGCTGCATATCTTTTTTTGTTTTTACATTTGATTGTATCGGTGCTAGCTGGTCAAAATCCACTCTATCTAAAGATGGGACATGTCCAAGGGACTGCAGCATCCGAGTGATCACTTCATGTAGTGGGAGTGGAAATGCTTACGGTATAAAGGAATATTTTAAAATGACCCTGTATAACTTTTACGTATCTTGGTGTAAGCCTCTTTGACGGCTGCCTTGCTGTACTTACTAAACTCTATCCACGGAGACAAGTTAATATAGCGTTCTCTCTGTTACGTAATACCATACAAATGACAAAGGCAAAAAAAGACAGTTGGCGTAAACCCTTCTGAATACTCGTACACACAGCTCTACTTTTTGCGAGAGTATTTAGCGAATTTGTATTTTTTTTTTTGTGACAGTTCTTTCTATGAATAAATGCAGATATAAAAACAACAAGTGTCGTAAAAGCTAATTATCATCAGCGATGAATCATTAAAAAAAATCTTGAACAACCGCGCCAGAGCCAATTTTCATCAACAATGAACAATGAGTCCAAAGAACACGTCAGGTCACGGAACAATAACGATACGGGTATCACGAACAGACTAACCCCTCACGTACCCTGTACACTGCATTAACCGTCATCGCTGACGTTTCCCTATTAACTTGTCTCCGTGGATAGAGTATAGTACTAGGATATACAGATATACAGAAGTCATTGGTTACCTGAATCCTTCTCTTTTCTCTCTTCATCTCCTCCTTCTGGGTCTCGTCCATGGTAGCGAACTGCCGTATGAACGCATCGTCCTTAGTCTGCCGTATCTTGGTGTAAGCCTCAATGACGGCCGCTTTGCGAACGATCTCAACGCGCGTGTACCGCTGCCCGGAGGCGTTACGGAATGTACGCACGAGGCGGAGGATGCGGCCTGGGAAAGAAACGCGTTTGTGAGTGCTACGATTTTCGTACTAATGTTCTTTTCAATCGCTGAATAAGACGTGTGGCAAAAAACGTGGCATAAAACGTAAAAAGGCATAATCGTGCTTCGATTTACATAAATTATTGTTGGGAAATTATTTAGATTTTTTAGCTTCTAGTTTTGTATATTACGCAGGCGTTGGCATAAACTTATGGTACTCATGCTCGAGGTGCCGCTGTTTAGAATACATTGCGGGTTGCAATTATAACGTCGTTTTTTGTAAGAAATATTAATAATTTTTATATGGTTTCTTTCGTGCAAAAAACGATACCTAGTGCGACACTAAACACATTTCAGCAAAAAAAAAAAAAAACTTTCAACCTCATTATCTCTGAAACCGTTGATATCCCGGGCATACTTTCTTCGGCAAAATTGTTCGTTATGATGAGGACAATACGTGGTTTCCCGCTTTGTTGGCGGTCTTTTAACACCCTGTATATTATTTATGTTCAGTAGGCGCCTGCATACCTTGTTCAGTAGGCGCCTGCTGGTCGACCGGGTTGATCTGCGGTTTCTTCTCAGATTGGCCGAGTATCATTTTTCTCAGCTCGGCCCTTTCGGCTTCCTCTCTTTCTAATGACAACTGAAAACAACAAACGCCGTTAATAATACAATCCTAGCCAAGTAGACGAACTCTTTACGGGAAGAATAATATTTAACAACATAACCTGTGGTTCGTAAAATTTCATACACGCCACAGATTTCAAATTAAGTCACCAGATGGTAGGTACCGAGATAAAATCAGATGTTTTTCGGGTTTTATTTACTTAAAAAATAAATAAAACCCGAAAAAATAAGGCCACTTTTTAAAGTCTCCTCTTATAGAACCACCCTATTTTCACAGTTGCAGACAGCTACGGCCGTAACTAATAACAATCATGAATGTAACAACATAAAGGAAAGTCTGTTTTTACAAGACAACCAAAGGCTGCAACATGATGATGATGATAATATGAAGAAGGGTTACAGTTTTCGCACTAGATCGCGAGATATTTACCTTTTTCCACTTTGCCAATTGATGCTACAAAACAGTAAAACTTAGCCTTTTCCGTCCAACCGAGTATAATTCACGCTACAACACAATAAAACAAAAACATACCTGCTCAGTCGTTTTCTTGTTCGCCAGCATATTCTCCAGATTCTTTCCCATCTCCTCCAAATCATCCTCTTCCTCGCTTACGGAGCTCTCAGCCTCATCCGTACTCAGAACTTCAGTACTAGACAACACCCGGTTTTGAAGCTCGAATATTCGCTGACACTCTTCTTTGTACCGCTCTTGGTGTTCCGCTATGGAGAATCGGTTGCCTCGAGAGAACTTTGTCATGCCCTCCTCGCCTGCCTTAGCTTTCTCAGTGGATAGCGTCCGCACGACGTCTATGACCTCCCAACGGGACAGTTTTTTGATCTGTGGACATGAGAATTGGTAAAGATTTATTTTTGTTCTCTAGCACGGTTTAGTGCTTTAGAAAATAAAAAATGAGAATTGGTATTAATTTCTAAGCCCCAGATTTTTATGAGAGAAAACATGTGTCGCAGCGCTTGGAGGTAAAAATTTGCTCGCTTCCACCGCATACTCACACATAACCGCTTGCGAGAAGAGCTACTACGACGCTCGGATTGGCGCAAAGTTTTAGTTTAACCAGTGGAATAAAGGAAAAACTTAGTCGGTCCCAGTCAGTTGGAGCAAACATTTGCCACGCATCGCTTAGAAAGCTAAACATACGGATACTTCCACCCCATACTCACACTTAACCGCTTGCGATAAGAGCTAAGATGCTTGGATTGGCGCGAAGTTTTATATTAGACGATCTCTAACAAGCTGAATAAAAGAAAACCGTTGAATCACTACCTCTTCTTCGGGCACTCCGAAGTTCCTCAACAAAGCTTTCGCATTATTCAAGCTCAGTCTCCTCAGATCCGCATCTGTCCCAGTCACCGTCCGCTTGGGCTGTTGCTCGTCGTTGGGCTGTTGGGTGGGTTTGTTGGGCATCCGCACGTAAGAGAACCCTTCGCCGCAGCCGGTCGGGTCGGCCGGCCCGGTCAGTTGGAGCAAACATTTGCCGCGCATCGCTTGGATGTAGGCGCGCGTCGTGTTCCAAGGCGCGACCTTCACCTGTGTTGGGGCAAATGTTGGTGGTGTGAGAACGTTTCCTGCTATTATAGATTGGGCAAACATATTTAGCCTTCGCTTAAAAAGGAACCGTGCTATCCGTGGGATAATTATTGGGTAAGCCACAAAACTTTGCAGATGTAAAATTTGAAGCTTAGAATAGGGCGCAGCCTATTCCAAACTCGGTAATTTGCAATATGAGGCCTTTGAACCTATATAATGACAAGATCTATTTAGCGTCCAGTGACACCTTTACTCACACTAGATTTAGGTAAAGGGACCACTTGAACCCAAGCTCGGTATAATCGCGGTATAATATTCTGTGGCCAAACAGTGGCACAAATTAAATTGCAAAAAATATCAAATAAAGTATTGAATGGAACCCTATTTGTGACTGTGACAAGTTTCATATACTTAACTACTCTACGCAGTAATTAAATTAACGAATGCCTGCCCCGCCATCTTGGTTTTTCACTACGTAAAGCAAGATGGCGCATGGAAGCACAGTAAAAACATTTGTCGCGGTCTCGTCCCGTATTCTTCGTTCACAACTAACCTCGTCGTCCATTTTCAGCTGCATCTCTTCGTCATCGTCCTCCTGCGGCGTGAAAAGGAACTTCTCTCCGTAGCCCGCATCCTTTAGCCTCTGTTCTGCCGAGGCCATGCTGAAGTAAGCGCAGCACTGCTCGGGCGATACCATCGCGCGGATCTCCTCTTCCGACGGCAGACGGAACTCGGGCTTTATCACCCACCTGGAATCACCGTAATTAGCATCACTGCTCATTAATTACTAGTCGACACCTAGAAATTAATTAGCAATGTTGTGTCCGAGCCACGAATGCCAGACTTTAATCTGACTGTACAGGCAGCCACACGCTAGGATACCCCTTTTTGTTCTATTGGCGCCCTTATGCCGCGCGCATTTTAGTACGAGCTAAAATGGGTATCCTAGACTTTGACCGATCGCACCAAACAGGTACTAAAGCAGTACCTAACGTCATCCAATAGTTGAAGTTTCAAGACTGTAAAATGTAGCACTTTACGCCCAACTATAGGGTAGTTTTTAAATAGATTTATTCTTGTAACACATCAACATCGAAATGTGAATGACATTACAGTGTCATTGCACTCTTTATGTCGTCCATTTTGATTTCCACACCCACTCACCAGTTGGAGTCCAAGCCGGTACGTTTGAAGTCAGCGCAGAGCTTCAAGCGCTTCCTGATGGAACTCTCTGAATGCGACGGGAACGCCCTCTTTATGTCGTCCATCTTGATTCGGCGCGGGTTGTCGCGCGACTTCCAGAACAGTCTGTAGATGTACACCTGGAACAAAAACCTGATGAGTAAACTAGGAATGACGAACTTTCTGTAAAAAAAAAAAACTGTTTTATTCTGTAGTTTTTCTGTAATTATTTTTCTGTAAAAGGCCGAAAATTTTGGTTTTGAGAGTAAAAACAATGTATGACAAGTCCTGTTTAATTCGAGGGGATCATGAAGCTGGCTCCGGACTCTCACCCGTAAATAATAACATTACTTCTCACCGCGACTTCACTGGGCTTTATTTACTGTTCTCGGTTGCGTTAATATTTTATACGAAACGACTCCAAGCGCTACCAGCAGATTGCCTGAGATGCAATGCCAGCGGATGGATTTTTAGAGAGTAGAGGCGCTTTGAAGCTTTTCTTCAAACCGTACTTACTTGCAAAAAATCCCGCACAAAGTTGTTGGCTCGTTTGGAATTCGGTCCGGGCACCTCGTAAAGGGGGCATTCTTGGCCGGCCGCATAGAGAGCGTCGACCTCACGAATGTAGTAATTTTGCCTGGAATAAACAAATAAGAATTGCATTGCTTAGTGTTGGACTAATAGAGTCCATCGGTTCTTTATTTATTTCTTCAATCATTCACTCATTCATTCATTTACTTACCCAGTACAGTAGTTGTAATTCACAAATGTATGTAACTTACAAATTAAACAAAGTCATAGATACATGCCCGCACTGAGTCCACTGTTCTACCCACTAGACCACCACCGCTTCACTCTGTGAAGGAAAACATCGTGAGGAAACCCGCGGTTTAGTTGGCTCCACACGTATTGACTTTGTCTTTCCTGTGGGCTAGGCCGACTAAGCTGTCAGGATGGTATAGGTGCTGGGCAAGCCTACTCCATCTAAAACAATGTCCCAGGCACTGTAGCGCCGGGTGGTCTCTTCACCCATCTAGTGTGAGTGAAGGTGCCACTGGACGCTGCATAAATCATTTCATTACGTAGATGCAAAGGCCTTAGAGGCCTTAGTTAGTTGTAATCCACGCGTAAAAAACGATACCTTGGGCGATAAATAAAATAAAAACTATCGAGCAGCGCCATATTGCTATGTAAAAGCAAGATGGCGGCACTCGATGGCAGGATGGAAACGTTTGTTCCGATTATTGTTGGTCAACCATTGGTCTTCACCAGGTCATAACCAAGAAGTCAATCTATCCATCCATTCATGCATTCATTCACTTACCCAAAACAGCAGCTGTAATCCACGCGCAAAAAACGATACCTAGTGTGATAAATAAAATACACGCTTTCGAGCAGCGCCAAATTGTTACGTAAAAGCAAGATGGCGGCACCCGATGGCGGGATGGAAACGTTGTTCCGATCATTGATGATAAAACTACCGGGGTATAATATGTAATCATTGTTTCGACTTAGTTTTAGAGCCTATTTTTGTTTGTAATGGCTTCACGAATAAAGATTTTTATTATGAAAGTTCTCACCTGGTCCGTATAACCAAGAATTCACCGTACTTGAGCGGCCAAGGGCTCTATACCTACTCTTTCTTCCTTGGTCATGGCTTCATTGATTGATTGATTAATTCATCCTTCCGTTTAGCCATCCCTCTATCCATTCATTCACTTACACAGTAGGTACAGTAGCTGTAATCTACAAATAAAATCTCCCTTTCTCTCTCGCCCTCTCCGTCCCGCTCTCTCTCTCTCTTTCTCTCTTTCTGAGATGATAATGCTCCTTACCTTCAGAAAGTCGGTTCTTAGTAGGGTATTCGTTGATCAGGGCCCGCCATCTTGCTACGTAAAGCAAGATGGCGGTACTCGATCAGCCCATTGCTCCTCACCTGGTCCGTATAACCAAGAAGTCGGTCTGTGGCAGGGTATGCTCGTAGATCGGGGCCCGGTACATGTTGTTCTCGACCACGGGCTGGGTCGCCCCCGGCGGTAGGATTCCGAGGAACGGCGATGTGTGAGCGAAGGCGGTCTCACCGTACTTTAGCGGTTTTGGACCGTTGTCCTGGTAAGGGGAGGAAAGAGGATGTAAACGTTGGTTTTGGAAGATGGTAAATGTGGGTACACACTACGGGGCTTACTGCCGATTTCTGAATTGAGAAATTAGCTAAGCAAATCTGTAAGTATCGTTCTGTCTCTGCAGATTTCTTACAAAAGTGCGTGACAGAACGATACTTAAGTATTTGCTTAGTAAAATTCTCAATTTAGAATCCGGGGTCCACATGTAATTTTAACGTAGGTCAGAGGCTCTTTGGGCGGCCTAAAAACTCTGACACCAGGGGCGGCCACTACCTCATACGCTAACCTAACCTTACGGATTTGAAAACGACCGCTACTGTTAAACTTTGAGAGTCTAGTCCCAATCAAACAAATGTAGCATCTACGCTCCGCCAAATAAAAATCAAAATACCTTAGAGGTGGTCCGTTTATAGTAGTTCTTGATCTTTGTGCACATCCCCACTTGACTTATGAGAGGTGGGTGCTCCTCACAAAACTCCACGAGGACCAATTCTCCGTCTTTGCCGCTGAGGTCTTCCGGAGTCCTCATGAAGAAGACGTCACCGCCGCCCGAGGCCAGGCGCTCGGCTTCACGTTGCTGTGGGAAAAGGTGACAAGGTTAAAAATCGAACGCTGCGTGAAGTCGTTATTCATGGAAGTGCGGGAGAAAAATTCCGGCCTCAGAGACGATTTATTGTGGGCGGGTTTGTACCTTTTTCGCTACTACTTCTTTCGTGATCTAATGACTGAAAGTAATTGTCACGTATATTGAAAATTAAAATCGTGAAACCACACTGAAAAATTAGTTCATGATTGTGTTTTGGCATCAACTTTTTTTTCTCCGTTTATCTGGTCTTTCCTTATTATGATCAGATACCTTGTTGGGTTGTGCCTTCATAACCCAACAAAGCATCCAGAAAGCTTCTCCTCATATTTTACATTGAGATCAGTAGCTGGGCGAACGCATTTAGATGGCGCATCAGGCGCCAACTAGTTTTTATTTGTGGTTTACCTTAGCCTTCTTACGGATATGTTTCAAGAGTGGCTGCACCGGATGCGGCCCTGGCGCCGCCAGCGGACCGTGCGACAGCTTACGTAGCGCCGGTCGATGAAAAGCACGCAATCTAGAATGATACAAGGAGCCATATAAAGCTGCGTCCACACGATATGTTTTTTAATCCGTAACGTTTCTGTTTCGTATCCGCGTCGCAATCCAAGAACGCCAATTTGGACGCAGTTCGGAATAAAGGAATAAGATGCGGCGTAACTACCGCTGACGGTACCAGTTTTTCGATACGGAAAGATGATCGGAATTGAGGACATTATGTGACCCAGCTGGTACATGCTGCTTCAATCAGGATTCGATGCAGATACTTGAGAGCGGGACATTTTACCACACCGCTACTACCGCTATTTGTCTCGACTCATTTGGTTCGCTGTAATATCTTCATGATTAGGCCAATAAAGTTCAAACGTGTGGGCAAACCTATTCCATCCAAAAACAAACGTGCAAACGAGAATAACCCAACCCTCTGGTGTAGGTTATAATAATTGTAACTTTAAATGATTCGCGAAAGCAGTGTATTTGACTGGCACAGTATCGTGAGCGGTGCATGAAGAGGCCTTTACTCAGCAGAAGGTGTCAACAGGCTGGTGATGATGATGATGGATGATTCGTGAAATACACACATAATTTGGTTTGAAACGGTTAACCAACAAAACTAATCGCGATTCGACCCGTTTCAAACCAAATTAGGTAATAATTCGGAACCCAAAGTTTTTTGTTCGAAAGTCCGTTATTGGCTTAATCTTATCTTTAGACAATATTGAGAAACTAATTTCAATATTTGTTATTTTGGTTCAGTAGTTTCAAAGATACGGTTTTATGACTTCACGCGACGGTCTGCATACTGTTGGCGGTCATAGGAACAAAACATTTTAGCGCATAAAAACAAAACTACTGGACCAAAATAAAAAAATATTTAAATTAGTTTCTCAATATTGTCTAAAGATAAGATTAAGCCAATAACGGACTTTCGAACAAAAAACTTTGGGTTCCGAATTGTCGTCGGCATTGAAAGTACCTGGCTGGACCCATGTGGGTCTGTATGAACGGCGACCGCAGCTCGACCACGGGCGTGCTGTGTTGTATCAGCTGACCACCGGCCACTTTAAGACGCGGATTCTGCGACTTAGGCAGGTAGAACCTGAAAACAAACGTAACGCTATACTTTTACAATTTAAACTTTCGTAAGCACTGCACATTTTCATACAATTATGGTTTTACTCTACTCCTACCGGATGATTCAACCTGGGGGTTTACCGGCTATGACGAAGCCGATTACCATTGGCGAAAAATGTACTGCCACCCAGTTTATTTCACTGCCACCCAGTTCATTTTTCATAAATCGAACTTCGATTTTCGCCAATGGTAATCGGCTTCGTCTTAGCAGGTAGACCCCTGGCCAGAGAATAGCACCAAAGAAGAACAAACCGTACACAGTGTCTGGTACTCACACATCGTTGGAGATGTTAAAGGGGTCGCGGTCGGGCGACTTGGGCGGCGGCGGCGGCGCGTCCTCTTGCAGCACGTTGATCACGCCGGCCTTGCCGAGCAGGATCTTGGACTTCTTCACGTGCGGGTGCGGGATCTTCACCTTTGGCGCTGGCCCGCTCACTGGGGGGAAGGAGAACTTTAGTGTAACCACTACACGATGCAATTGAATTCGATAGCGGAACTTTAAGTAGGCTGTCCACTGATCACTACAAACAACTTGTAATAAGTGGCAAAAAATGGAGCGAAAAAAATATTAGCTGTTCCATACATAAGGCTGAGACCTACTGCACCGAATGTATGGAACAGCTGATATTATTTTCGCTCAGTTTTTTTCAAATTGTTTGCAGTGATCAATAGACAGCCTAATTAAAGTTCCGCTACCGAATTTGATTGCACCCTGTAGTGACCAATGTTTCTTGGCAATTAGATCATTGATTTCATTTATGTCACATGCCAAAGTGACAATAATGATAGCCGACCTCCTTTAGATGGTACCAGAATCTCAAACTACATCTTCTGGATGTAGTTTGAGATTATGTGCATTGAATGGTTCAACACACAACTTTTTTGAGCCGCTACGTCACAGGCCCAAGTGACCATAATGATAGCCGACCTCCTATAGATGGCACCAGAATCTCATCCTACATCTTCTGGATGTAGTTTGAGATTCTGTGCATTGAATGGTTCAACACACAACGTTTTTGAGCCGCTACGTCACAGGCCCAAGTGACCATAATGATAGCCGACCTTCTATAGATGGCACCAGAATCTCATACTACATCTTCTGGATGTAGTTTGAGATTCTGTGCATTGAATGGTTCAACACACAACTTTTTTGAGCCGCTACGTCACAGGCCCAAGTGACCATAATGATATCCGACTTTCGATATAAGATGTTATCTAAAGAATATACATTTTAAGAGCACGTTAAATACAAAAGGGCCACACCCACCTCTAGTAATCTTCGAAGGGTCCACATCGTCGGGAATGCCGAGTATAATATTCTCGTCGTTGGGATCGAGCGTCAGTATCTTCGGCTTGGGCACTTTGGGCATATTGTCCGCGTCCCAAATGACCTCGTCTTCCCAGGTGCCATAGACTAGCTCTTCGTTCTCAACTGGGAAGATGGAGTACCAGGTGTTGTCTTCACCGTCGCCGTTCGGGCCGCCGGGCTGCTGCGGTGTTGTGCCGGCGGCGCTGGAGATAAAAACATAATTATGTACATCTTTTTCGTCGTTACGCTCTTGTCAGAGCGGTCGTGGTCCACATGTAGTACTATCAGTGGCTGATGTTGCGCGCCTTACGATGCCACGCCATTTATCTCGGTCAGAGGTTGCCCGGGTGCATTCATACAGTGTTTTCCCCACAGTGGTCTTGATTTGTTCAGTCCATCGCATCGGTGGTTTTTCCCGAGTTCAAGAGATAAAGCGCCAACTCTCAAAACGTATCTGGAACAATTCTCTCTGGGAACTTACTTGCTCGTAGTCAATGCAATTTAAGTAAAACTGTACACGAATGCAGTAGGGTTGACATTCGAATATTAGACGTATGGTCGAAATGATGTTTCTTATTGTTCTATTGCTGCTACCATTTGTTTCTGTGTGGACAAGTTTTTATTGTGATTTTATACGTAATGCGGATTCTATGGGATTTAGTTCGATGATATAGACTCACGCCTATATTTTCACAAGCAAGTTTTTTTTTTATTAAGAATTCGCGTTTCTGTAGGCGCTTTATGCTGAAACACAGAATGATGGAGATTTAAAAATTCGCTCGAGGGCGGACTTGAACCTGTAAACTCTAACTTACCGTGCCACCGATCTAAATTTTATTGAACAATAGAACAAGTTACCTTATGATGCGAATCAATTACATACATATTTATTTTTAACGTTTAAGCTTGACGCGGGCGCCATATTTGTTTACTGCACGGGCACGTGTTTTTAGAAAAAACAAAATATCATATCATCAAAGTAAGTTACTTAAAAAAACTTACGTGGAAGGTTTGGCTTGGAGGGGCGTGGGCGGCTGAGGCCGCGGGTGCGAAAATTGTTGCGCGGTGCGACTGACAGACGTCGGTACCCAACCCGCAGCGTTGCTTTTACTGTTCAGTCGGGCCAGCACCTGCGAAACCATAATCATTTTTAAGATGAAATACGACGCACACTTAGCGCCGCCAACGAAAAAAAAAAAACATATCTTCTTTTTGGATGCGTTTTAAGCAAAAAACACTCCTGCGATTTCTCAACGCGAGGATTAACAATTTTTAGGACCTTAGGTTTCGATTCCAGCGCCTCTATTATCTAAAAATTCCACCCAACCTCCGAGCGTCAAAACACTCGAAAATAGCCCTTATTGAAATGAACAATCTTTATTTTGACATTTAAAAACCGTTATTTTTACGGTGGATATTTTAGATAATACAGGGGCAGATCCTAGAACCTACGAATGCAATCGATTCACGCCAAAAGTGGCCAAGATATGATTTTTTTTTCATTGGCGGCGCTAGTTGTGAGACCTAAGCATTTTTCGGATTGCGAACTATGTAACATTTATCCGGCCATTCGGCCTTACCTTATGTTTGATCTCACTGCCGTCCCAGATGACGTCATCTTCCCACTGTAGTTGTGACAACATGAGAAATGCGTCGTCCGGATACCCGCTGTCGGGGCTGTCTTCCGTCTCTTCCTCGCGATGTTGCTCTCTCTCTTTCTCATCTTGCTCCGACTGAAAACGATAGTACTCGTACAAGAACTAAATAAAGGCACCAACACATCGAAATAAGGCTAAGTTTTTCCGGGCACAACTTGGGGAATAAACCTCTGAAACGCAGGTATGTTTATGATAGATAATGTATTGTGGGATAAAAATCCTGTTATTTGACGAGCAACCCCTTTCTAGCAACATTCAACCAGCTGACGATGGGATTTTTCTCACCTTTCCTTTGAAGCCGTAGTTGAACCCGTCGCCCGAGTCTGGCACGTTTAGCATGTCGTACCACATCTGCGCGGGTCCGAAGCGCCAGTGCGCGGTCGTCGGTCGCTGCGACCGGTCGCCGCCCATCCCGTTGTTGTTGTCCGTGTTGCTTTGAGCGGTCTCCTCCATTGGTCTGTAGAGGAAAAGAAGTTCTTTATTGCACACCTTATAAAAGCAAGAAGGAAAAGTCACGTATTGCAGTAAGGTGGAGATTTTAATCAGGTACGATTTCCCAGAGGCGTAGTGCGATCAAGGTGGCGCGTTTTCGGGAGCGCGAAGTTTGACGCTTTCGACACGAGAGAAGAACTGTCTCTATGCGTGTAATTCTGGCAACTCTGGCGGAAGCCGGAATCGACCCAATGGACTCACGACCTAACGCCCCGTTGCTGTTTGTGGCGCGTCCTATTCATTCATTCATATTTCTAGTGTTTAAAATTCTCTCATAGGTCCCGCTAACGTAGGTAACAAGATAATCAGGCTACGCAGCTAAGATAATGGTTGTAAAGAACAGCACTGCGCTCTATTAGGGTTCCGTACCCAAAGGGAACGGGACCATATTACTAAGACTTCGCTGTCCATCTGTCACCAGGCTGTATCTCATGAACCGGGATAGTTAGACATTATTAAATTTTCACAGATAATATATTTCTGTTGCTGCTATAACAACAAATACTAAAAAACAGAATAAAATAAATATTTAAGGGGGCTCCCATACAACAAACGTGATTTTTTTGCTGTTTCTACAGATAATGGTATAGAACCCTTTTTACTTTTTTTACTTATCAGTTGCAAATTATCACACGTCGCCCAAGATATCTGCCAGCGGAAATAAGCAATTGTCACCGGGGCTCTAGTACCAGCTAAGTCACTCACTTCAGGAACTTCTCTTCGTCATCGCTAGCCAATTGCGGCTCTGACGAGTCCTGCGTGTGCGGCGGTGTGTCGCTGCCGGCGCTGCCGCTGCGCCGCCGCCGCCGGCGCTTCTTAACGCCGCGCCAGATCTGCGGCAGGCTCGACAGCTTGCCCGGACCGAACAGGCGCGAGAATAGGAGCACCTGGAACATTTTTGGAGTCCTCATGAACTGCACAAGCCTTTAAATGCTATAAGAATAAGAATAATTTATTTACCATATAAGTTAGAATTTAGTTTACAATTTTGTACCTATTAAATGTGACAGTATGAATAAGTATGGTTAGCATCCGTTGCTATGGTTGGGTATATGTATATACTTAGTCGCTACTTTTTCCCTGCCCCTGCAGCAAGGCTGCATCGGTAACCACTTTCGGTTAGCACAGTCTAATTATGCAATGACGCAATTTTAGCAATGACACGAAGGTAGTTACTTTTCGCCTTTGTTTTACCAAAGGTCCATCCATCCATTCAGTCGTTCCCTCAATGCTGAGGATCGTGACCATCATTGAAGTTGGCAGATAGGAGAGTTCTCCATTGCGCTCTATCACTCGCGATGTGGATCAGTTTGTGCAGGTATTACCAAAGGTAGGTAAAGAAAATTAAGGCTCAATCTGCGCATCATAGCTCTTATCACAAACAGTTATTATGTGTGAGTATGTGATGGAGGCGCGCGCAGTTTCAGTTTAGACCATCTCTAGGTATCTGGTAGTTATGTACAAAATGGCTTGCTTACTTTATCAGGTCTGAAGTCCGGGAAAAGCTCTGTCACTTCCACATTTGCGTATTTCGATGGCAACATAGCAGCTAGAGGCGTCTCCAATTTGCGTGGCTTCTCATTCCTCTGCTGAGGCCTTAAAATATGAATATGGAAGTGATATCAGGACAAATTGATAAAATAAAAGAATTTAGAATGCAAAGTAAAGAAAAATAACTGAGCATGAAAGATATAGTGGACGTCACAGTTCATTTGTTACATTATCTACACTAGCTACAGATCCTTTTCTTTTAATATGTTCTTGCATCTAACACAAAGGACCAAGTTTGAATATACATAGGACTCTGTTTTCCTCCCTATTAAATTATCACAATAATTATTCTACTCTTTAGAGTTACTTCTCTCTCTGCAAGCATCAAACTATCAAACAAGAATGACGAATACTCACGCAGGTATAGTCGACGGCGGTGGCATCAGTGCGTCTCCCTCCAAGTCCCCTTCATAGCCTTCATCATTCTGGGGCACTCTGCCCTCTCTCATAATATACCCATCCCCCTCCTTCCAACTACCCTCATTCCCTTGATTTCGCTCATCTTCAGTCTGTGGACAATCACTTATAGTTTCAACTTGTTCCATGACCTGTGACGGCGGCCAGGATTTTTCTGACGATTCGGTCACCGGCTCTACGTCCTGGGTGCTCTGTGCTTCCGTTTGGGACGTGTCTGGATTAGTGCTACTACTATCATTCACCTCCTAGGGACGTTAACACAAACATTTGTTAGCACAACGGGTTTTGTAAGGACAAGGGTACAAACCAAACGCAAATGCAATAACCACAATACAAAAATGACTGTTTTTTTTTGGAATGCTGCTATTTATTAAATGTGGCTTGTATTGTGTTGCCTTTGGTTTTTTATAGGTCTACAGGAGTGGAGTGTTAGTGGACAAAAATAACTAGGATGAACAAACAAAGTTAAATACAGTATATTTTTACATAGATAATTGTAGCAATTTGACAAAATAAGCTCTGAAAGCAAACAAAAACCCAAATATCCAATACAAGTAATCTAACCTAATCCAGAAGCCCTTAAAACCTTAACTGAGCTCTCCATCCAATACCACTAAACTTGTGTATTGCACATGAAACTCACTGATACAACAGAATAGAACCTTTTAAATTAGGTTTGTTTGATTGCAAAAAAAAGAACAGCATAGAACAGAAAGCCTTGTAAATGGATGGGCTCTGTGTGATGTAACTCAGTTAGACAGCATTGGACAGTGTAGGTACCCCAGAGCTTGCAGTTTCAATTCCTGCTCCAGGTGCAAGTGTAACAGTCTATCAGTCTATTGTTGATAAAAGCTATGATCATAATCAGAAGTTTTCATCCCACGGTGTCATACATATTATCCTGAAATTTGGCAAGGGAACATTGTGAGTTGTAGTGATATCTCAACAGTCCTTACTTGAGTGTCCTCTGCCACATCGTCAATATCAAAGAAGTCTTCAGCTGAAGGACTTTTTTGACTGTAATCTGCAATCAATGCAAACAATACAATTAAATTTTCCGCAGTAGAAGGATGATAAGAAAATTTAAAGGAGCAATTTGGTTGGTTGAGTGGTCACAAATAAATGTTCGCCTAGTATGTTAATCAGATTGAGATTATAATAGCCATATTCTCGCTAGGCATTGGAGAAGGCTTTGTCTACAAAGTACAACATCAACTGTGCATTACCATTAGTTTTTTAAAGAATACTTCCAAGAAATTTTGGAACATTAAGGCGCCTCTGACCGCCAACCTTCGCTGAGTCGGAGAGGCACCCGAAGAAGAAGTAAAGTTACTTGCCTCACCAACCAAAGTAACAGAACAGAATGTTACAGATCCTTGGATAAAACATGTAAACATTACCAACCTTTCTCCTCGTCCTCTTTACTCAAGTCCTCGGATTCCAGGACCTCAGACAGTATAGCGCCCATGCCAAGGCGACTGAGCGCCGAGAGCATCCGCTTGGAGTCTCCATCGAGGAGCTCATCATCCTCCAACTGCCCGCTCTCATCGATATTGCCAAACAGAAACCCAGTCAGATCGACTCCGCCGCGGCCTGAATCGCCGGCATCGTCGCTGTCGCACATGGCGGCAGCTATGAATGAGTAGAGTACTCAATAGGAGTTCGAGTAACCGATTAACACTTGCATTGGTGTTTAGATTACTTCTTTTGTAATGAAAATACACAATAATCTTGGAAAAATCACGCAGCAGCAAGACGCCCGTAATGTCACACAAAATTATTTGACAGTTTTTTTTTACAAACATTGTACACAGAATAGAGAAATACATTATGCTTCATAATCATAATCGAAGGCTTAGTAAGTCGATGATACAGCACTAATCCATTCATTCAATGGTTAGTTTTTTAGTTTGTCATTCATTCATTCACTCAATTCTTATTTTTCTTGGAGATCGTGTTGTTTTTGTGTTGCAAAAAAAGCAAATTAGCGTAATTGGAAAGGCAGATAATAGTGAAATAAAGTGGTGAAGAGTTCAATTACAAAGTAAATACAAACAATCAGGTTAATTTGTAAACATGTCGCGTGCCAATCCGCCTAAATAACGACCTTGTGTACAGGACCGTATATTGTGTATTTTGGTTGGCAAATTCGTAAAGAGAAGCAAAATTATCTGCTCTGCAACATTTACACAAACGGAATTTACGCCCTAAATGTTGGCAAGTGGCGCGAGTGAAAAGTTCAACTTGATGGAATACGTGAAAGACTAAAGTCGGCAGTATTATGTCTGCATTTGCGTGTGGTAAAGACCACCTGGTGTCCAGGCGAATCGTTACGGAACTATGTTCACCACAACTGGGATGGTAGCGGCACCCCAGCAGGCGACAGGACAGGTCGCTCTCAACGGCAGTACCACGTTACCTCGGTCGCACCATCAAAGGACAGGTGAGCCAAAACAGATTTCACTTTCTATGCTGTTTTGATACTCTCTCTACTGATGGTATAATATTGACCAAATACATGCAAAGTAGATGTAAATTATTCGCAATTTTAATATCTGTGAATGGCTAAGAATGTTTTGATAACATGTGAAATTATTATTCTAAAACCTGTATCCTACTTTTAGGTATGATAGTAATGCTCAATCAAGGTGTAAAACTACTTTGGTCTACAATACTATTGTTGATGTCCACAGGTCGACCACCGGCAGCTCCCAAGCCTTACGACTATCTTCTCAAAGTATTATTGGTTGGTGACTCTGATGTGGGTAAACAGGAGATCCTTCAAGACTTGGAAGATGGTTCAGCTGATTCACCCTTCTGCAGTGGTAGTGGTAAGTGCCTTCTGTTTATACTCAGATTTGAAAGCAAAAAACATACATGCACAGTTCTACTACTATCATACACAGTACTAAATACTTTGATTTTCATGTCAACTTTTACAGACATCTTAAAATATCGAAAACCCTGTCTTTTTTCTTACTTTATTGGCTGGATGTAGATTTCCAAACCAAACGAGTGTACTTTCTCCTATTTGATGGAATATTAAGAATAAGAATAAGAAGAATAAGAATAATTTATTTTAGCAAAATGCATGCACAATATACATTAGTAGGTATTATGAATTAAATAAAATGAAATTACAGAAAAAAAGGTATAGTTTGGTACATTGCAAATCTACTTCATGATGACATAATGCATGATATTAATGGTGATCCCCACACTAGGCCTAGCCTGTATCGTGGGAACCATAAAAATGCTTACAAGAAAATGTTTCAGCCGTTGACTTGTTGAGGTAAGCAAGTACCTTCCCTATGGTAAGTATAATTATTATAAAATACATTAAATGAAATTTATTGATTATTTTTGATAAGTTTAAACATATTGATTGAAAGTCATGATAATAGATTGAACCATAAATAATCACAATTAGATAAATCTTAATTTAAAGGACAATAGGACAATGTGAGAGAGCGTGTGTGTATGTATAAGTGTGTGTATGTGTATATGGGTGTGTGTGTGTGTGTGTGTGTGTGTGTGAGGGAGTGCGTGTGTGTGTGAGTGAGGGTGTGTGAGAACGTCTTTGTGTGTTACTACTACTTCACGACTACCAGTAATTCTTCAGTAGTATCATAGTTTAATGTCAGTAGATGCTTTGTGACTTGGTTCTTTGCTTCTTTTACACTGGCACTCTTGATGGGGCAAAGTTTAACAATTCTGTTGTAAATAAATGATGAAGCGTAATAAACAAAACGGTGTGCAAAACTGGTGTCGACCAACGGAGAGATTATGTAAAACACTCTTTTGGTGAGTAAGTGGGCATATTCGGGGGAGTTTAGTACTCGTTTATGGGTACCAAGGACTATGCTCAAAATGTATAGTTGTCGTACTCGCAGCACTAGACAATCTTCGTAAAGGACATCGGTTGGGTATCTACGGGACCTCTTGCACATAACCTTCAAAACTGCGCGTTGTGCTCTTTCGACATTTATCATAATTGTCTTACTGGATCCACCCCAGACTGGGATGCAGTAAGTTATCAGGGATTGACACTGAATGTGAGGTAAATTGTTTTTAGAAGATTTTTATCGGCACTATTTCTTAAGGACTTCATTATGTGAATTACCTTGCGAACCCTTCCCGATAGCGCATTAACGTGTGGGCCAAAAGTTAGACGTTCATCCAGCAAAACACCCAAGTAACGAATACTTTCGATACGTTGGATGCCCGGACAGGAGCACGATTGGCTATCGTGATCCGCACAATGGTGTACTTTTATCTCCGGTGAGACCTGGGGGTCAGTAGCAGCTGTGATGTGGAATGATAGGTATTTGGTTTTACCAGTGTTGAGAGTCAGCAGGTTTTCATCCAGCCACTTGGCGATCTTACTCATGCCAGATTCGGCGCGACTGAAGACCTCTGGCCATGATTTACCATTAAAAATCAGTGCCGTATCATCGGCGTAGCAAACTATCTCAGCGCCAAGCGATGGGATGTTAACAATATCATTCATGTACGCTATAAAAAGAGTCGGGCCCAGTATGCTACCCTGTGGCACGCCTACGTTCATTAATTGTTGGTCACTGAGATATGTTAATACAAATTTTCACGCATTGTCTTCGTCCAGTGAGGTAGCTGTTGAACCAATCCAGAGCCAGTCCTCTTATGCCTAAGGATTCGAGTTTCCTAATCAGAATCGGCACGGAGACCGTGTCGAAGGCTTTGGCCAGGTCCAGGAAGACACCCAGGCATCTCACCCCAGAGTCCAGGTATTTGGCCACCATGTCCACCAGAAGTGAGACAGCATCCTCCGTTGACTTTCCCCTACGAAAACCAAACTGTCTCGCGTTAACCTATTGGGTTATGGGCGACCAGTGAAAGGATTCGGATAATCAGCAGAGATTTTATTGTAGATATTATTTGCTAGACATGGCAAACGACACGAGACAAGTGACAAGGCAAGTCAACCTATGGATAACATTTAGGTTTACCTCTTTATAGAACAGCCAGTTCTAACAGCTGCCCTTAAACCAAAATGTTACTGGTTTAAAATAATAAATAACAAAATACAGCTATTTATCCAACCCCCTTCAGCCACGTTCGTAACCAAATTTTCGTAACCAGTTACGAATGTGGACTTTTAATCGCTGTTTCGTAACCAGCTACAAGCCAGTTACGAATGTGGATTTCTTCAGCCACGTTCGTAACCAAATTTTCGTAACCAGTTACGAATGTGGACTTTTTATCGCTGTTTCGTAACCAGCTACAAGCCAGTTACGAATGTGGATTTTTTTTTCCATTTTCGTAGCTGAAACCTCTTAGCCATGTATGGTCTCCTGGTACTTCCACATCCATCCGGCTCATTGAGGCTTTATATCAAATACCGCTTCTTCATTATACCTTAGTCTAAATGTCTAACTGAAACCTCTTAGCCATGTATGGTCTCCTGGTACTTCCACATGATATAATGCCGACACTAGTATTACAAAAACAAAAAAATTAATAAATGAATAGATTTATTTGTCATTTTGTAAGAAAACGTATCGGTTACTTCTCCATCAACTTAAAACATAAATTTATATCTCCATCAACTTAAAACATGAACGGTGCAATTATTTCTAGACAGTGGCCGACACTTATTTCTTTTGCCTTTAAGTTTTCCACAGCTTCATTAATTTTTTCTAGCCCATTAAAGGTAGGACAGAGTAAAAGGGTCCCGTTTGGCACCCTTAGGGTTCAGAACCCTAAAATAAAAAATACATGCAAGTAGGAATCTGTAAATTTTAAAACAATTTTAGTTTTTTTTAGCCCTTTAAAGGTCGGACAGAGTAATCGGTTCCCGAAGGGTACCAACCCTTCGGGTACGGAGCCCTAAAATTTAAAAGTACATGTACAAAAAACAGTAAGAATTTGTGCATAAGTTTTTGTTTTTTTCCTAGCCCTTTAAAGGTAGGACAGAGTAATAGGGTCCCGTTTGGCACCCTTAGGGTACGGAACCCTCAAATAAACAATACATGCATAAAAAACAGTAATCATCTGTACATTTTCTAACTTTTTTTTGTTTTTTTGTTAATTTTCATACTATCTTTGGCTGTTTTTATAAAAAATTTCTTCCCGATTTTATTTTTGTCATAGTTCAGAAAACAGCCAACTCATGTGGCTGGTTTTGACTTTATTAGTGATTTCTACAGAAAAGGTATTTTTGTATAAAACAGCCACATCTAAAAACGTAATTATTAGTATTAAACGCAACGATTCGCAGGATAGAGTGAAATAAAAAAATTAAATAAAAAATTACCTATAAGTATAAACTATTAAATAACTAAAAAGTTCATAAATAACCGAAGTACAACCTTCGATAGAAAAATGCTCATTTCTCGGTTTGTACTTTTTGGGAGATGGCTGCTTTCTGCAGAACTACGTCCAATTCTTGCTAATATTATCCTTTAGTTGAACAAGCTTTTGAATAATTGCATATTTTGCCGAATTTGGTTCGCAGTTATGGTTGTGAGGACTATCTTTGACAACAATATTTTCAGTAGTTATCGTTAAATTCCCTTTGCATTTTTTGATGCTATTACACTTCCAAAACTTATTACCACTAGCATAGGTTTTCCGGAGATGGTATTCACGGCCTTGGAAAACTAATTTCATGCCGCCTCGTTTAGTAGGAATGAACTCCATGGTTTTATAACAAAAAGAAAATTTTACTATTCTATTCTTTTCTGTTTTATGGACTCAGTGCACTGATTGTCCAGTGCAACTTTGCCAATATCCCGTGTTAGGCAAGACTAAAATATAATTGAAATTTCTCCATCTGTATTTATAAACAACAATAAACAATTGCACTTGAAAGTCATATCTACTTATCTTTGAAAGTGAAAAGTGGCCAGCTAATCACCAAAGAGTTCCTATCATATTGCGACCAAGGAGACACAAATGTCGTTCCAGTATATTATACGCACTGCTCCCTGACAAGACTGAAAAAACGGACACGAGACGAGGTTATTTACTATACTACGGGCAAAAGAAATGATGATATGCGAAAATAAAAAGGGGCGACATATTGTGCGTTTATGTGCGAGTCTTACTTTTTCTCTTCCATTTTGGGTAGTAAGACATTTAGACTTTAAGTTATAATGAAGAAGCGGTATTTGATATAAAGCCTCAATGAGCCGGATGGATGTGGAAGTACCAGGAGACCATACATGGCTAAGAGGTTTCAGCTACGAAAATGGAAAAAAAATCCACATTTGTAACTGGCTTGTAGCTGGTTACGAAACAGCGATAAAAAGTCCACATTCGTAACTGGTTACGAAAATTTGGTTACGAACGTGGCTGAAGAAATCCACATTCGTAACTGGCTTGTAACTGGTTACGAAACAGCGATAAAAAGTCCACATTCGTAACTGGTTACGAAAATTTGGTTACGAACGTGGCTGAAGGGATCCAACCTGCCCCTAAACCAAAAACGTTACATTGGTTTAAATATAAATAACAAAATACAGTTATTTATCAAAGGACCATACACTCATCAAAACATAACAAAGGTTTCCAAAAAAAAACTGGACACGTAAAAAATAAAATTTTAGTTGAGCCCCTGTTATGAGTATATTCACACTAAAACTGACTCATCAACTAAAAAACTTTTCACGTACCAACTGTTTTGTGAGCATATCAGCAGTCATTTCATCAGACAATCAAATACTATGCACTATGTCCCAGATAAAATGATGCTACTTAAATATCAATGTGTTTCGTACTGTAAGGTAACAACACATTCTAAACATACACATTCCTCAAAGAAAGTTTGAATAAATAAGCCTTCTTTGCATGCGTCTGAGAAACCATGTACTGTGCCCCTGTACTGGACAAAGCAATCGTTTTTATTTCCTCAGCTGACCACTGAATTTTCTATTTTGTAAAATCAGCATCAACGTAACCAAACTACATCCAGACCACCCTTTTTCTCATAAGTAAGGCAATAATCAATGGTACCTACTTTTGAGAAAACATAGTACCTACTCATTTGGCAGCCTTCCTATGGGCATCGGAATAAAACTCAAATTTACTTACCGCACGAGTGATGTTTGGTCACCACACCATAATGTGCACCAGCACACAGCGATGTGCATGAGACAGTTAAGTAGATTTCTGTACTCACAGTTTTCAGACTTCTTATCACCTGCAGTCAGTTTTAATCCAACTTCCATCAGCGTAGCCATCGGTTTGCATGGCATACCCGTTTCGAATTCTTGGGTTTCTGCCCCTCTTTCGAATCAACCAAGTTTTTGGCTAACTCTTCATTCAACGCGTCTCGCCAGTTGTCAGCATCATCTTCCCTATCACTGTCAATTATTATGATCTTCTGCCTTTTCTGCCTTCTTGGCACAACAGAAGCAACATGTTCAATAATTGGCTCTGACTCAGGGTTCTGTTCCACAGATTGCTCAACTAATACTGAACTGTCAGTATTCAATGCGGTTATCGACCGTTTCGTCATCGTGTCCTTCGACACAACTTCTTCATGTTCAGTTTTTGAAGTAAATTTATTCTCAAAAAACGTAACATCTCTGGCCTTTGTTACGGTATCCGGCCGTTCGGGATTTATAAGTCTATAACCCTTGCTCTCTTCACAATATCCAACAAATATGTACTTCCTGCACTTAGGATCGAGTTTCTTCCCTTTCTGTGCCATAGCATAGGCCAAGCAGCCGAAGATCCTGAAATGGCTGATATCCACCTTTTTCCCAGACCATTTCTCTTCAGGCGTTGAACCCATCACTGCTTTCGTTGGAGTTCTATTCTTTATGTACACTGCAGTCTGCACCGCTTCTGCCCAGAAACGGTTATCGAGCCCCGCGTCCTGCAGCATGCATCTCGCCTTCTCTACGATTGTCCGATTCGCTCTCTCGCTGATCCCATTCTGAGCTGGTGAGTATGGAATTGTAGTCTGATGGATGATTCCATGCTCCTCCAGGAACGCCTGAAATTTAAAATTAATGTATTCACCGCCGTTGTCGCTCCTCAGAATTTTTATACTTTTGTTAGTCTGATTTTCTACCAGTGCCTTGAATTTCTTGAAACACTCTAAGACCTCACTCTTAGATTTGAGAAAATAAACAAAAGTCCTGCGAGAGTAATCGTCGGTAAAGGTCAAAAAATATTTTGATCCACCAAACGAAGGCTGCGGCATAGGACCGCACAGATCCGAATGAACCAGGCCAAGAACCTCATTCGATCTACTTTGTGAAACCTTTGGGAAAGGAGTTCTAGTCTGTTTACCCAACACACACGCTTCACACGACTGATATTCATCATTATCATAATCAATGCCTGTGACCATACCTGCTTTCAAGACGTACATGCTCCTTGCATTTAAATGTGCCAGCCGCCGATGCCAGGTTTCTCGTGAAACCTTACCAACACCTGCATTTGCTCCAGTGGTAGTCGATACCTCCATCGACCTCGCCGCTGTCGAGCTCTGCGACACACATTCGTGTACCTGTGGGACTAAAATACTTTCCCCACGCATTTCCATGGTTTTTTCACACACAGCATTACATTTCATAGGCTTTATGTCAAGTTGATAGACATTTTGTGTCAAAGTTGCGGTTGCTATGACATCACTACCATAAATAATTTTACAGTCCTTTGAGTTGAATACAACTGTAAAACCTTTTTGGGTCATAGCGCTTACCGACAAAAGGTTCGCAGCAAGATTCGGTACAAAATAAACCCCGTTTATTGACCTAACGCAATCTCGCAACCTCACTTTCACGCTACCTATTCCTACAGCAGACAGTTTTTCACCATTAGCCACATTCACCTGAATTGGCGTAATAGGAGTAAAGTCACTGAACGCACTTTTGTTGCTACACATATGGTTCGTTGCTCCTGAATCGACGCACCAGACATCTCCGCCTACGACGACGGACAGAGCTGTCAGCAGCCCTTCGCATGTCCCAGCCTTCTTGGCTTTGCTCGACTCACTCTTGATCTTTGATCCCAGCGGACAGTTCTTCATCAAATGACCGCTCTTTTTACACTTGAAACTCTTCTTTTTAGCAACCAGAGCCGTTACTGCGTCACAGCTGCCCTCGCGACGCTGGTACTCCTGCAGTAACTTTGCCTTTACGGTTTCACTTGATAGCTTCATGCTGTTGTTCTCAAGGGTCATTATCAAAGGATCGTAGTCTTGGGGCAACCCACTCAACATTACAACAGCGACAAAGTCCTCCTCCAATGGTGCTCCAATGTCTTCTAGCTGTTGGACTGTCTCCGAGATTCTGGATAAGTATTTGTCCATGCTCTCGAACTCGCACAGCTTCACGCCGAAGAGACTTCTTAACAGGCTCAACCTTCTGCACAGGCCCTTATCCTCAAATGCCTGCCTTAAGTTGTTCCAGGCTTCGAATGCGGTCTTCGCATTCCTGACGAAGGGATATGCTGAGGTGTGTACAGATAAACAAATCTTTGCCAACGCCTTCAAGTCCTTCTTCTCATCCTTTTCCTTTAAATCCTTAGACGTCACAAACTCCCATAAATCCTCATGAATGAGGATCATTCTCATGGTGAATTTCCAATTGTGATAGTCCTGGATGCCCTTTAGTTTTTCAATAGGGCCAGATGAGGCTCCGCTGCTGCCGGCCATTGTTCCATACAAATCACGTCGAAAATTTCCGCGATTTTATGTTCGAACAATTCGAAATAAATATCTACTCGCGCCTTAATAACGTCCTGGGCCCATAACCTATTGGGTTATGGGCGACCAGTGAAAGGATTCGGATAATCAGCAGAGATTTTATTGTAGATATTATTTGCTAGACATGGCAAACGACACGAGACAAGTGACAAGGCAAGTCAACCTATGGATAACATTTAGGTTTACCTCTTTATAGAACAGCCAGTTCTAACAGATCGCACCTGTCTTCTCAAGAAAACTTACCAAACGATTGTTAGCTACTTTTTCAAGGACTTTGGAGACTATGCTTAGTAAAGAGATAGGTCTGTAGTTGCTTGGGGTGTCCCTAGGTCCAGACTTGTGGATTGGCGATACAGATGCAGTTTTCCAAGGGCCAGGAAATACACCGCTTGAGAAACTTAAATTTACTATGTGGGCTAGTGGATCCACGACTGAGTCAATACAGCGCTTCAACAAAGGAGCTCTTATGTTGTCGTTGCCTGGCGCACTGTCTTCCTTCAACTGTTTTATTATTTTACTAATTTCTGACGAGTCAGTTGGTTGGAAAAAGAAAGAGTCAAAATTTGCACTTGCGTCTACTTTAACTGCTGCTGCTAGATGGTCCTCCTGTGTATTAAGCTTGGTAAGTATTTCGTTGGCCAATTTTTCTCCTACCGTAGCAAAGTACTCATTGGCTTTGTTTAGGCTCTCTGCTACTGTGACGGTTCTGACTTGCTATTCTCCAACATTTCCCGTTCGTGAGCTGATTTAAGACGATGTAAGAGATCATTGCAGAAATTTCGATACCTGAGAAATGTTACTTTTGCGATTGGGTCATTAGGTTTTTTTCTATATTTTAGATGCAATTTGTCTTTGTGCTTCATACAACGTACAAGCCCTGGAGTTATCCAGGGTTTTAGGTTGTATTTGGTTCTGCTAATACGTATTTGGGAGCTGTGTTTTGCTACTGCGGCATCAAGTATGGAGGTGAACTCAGTGACTGCTTCGGACGCGTCTGTGTGGCCAGTTATTACTGACCAGTCTATGTTACGTAGGTCTTCCGATATTGCCTCATAGTCAATTTTAACAATATACCGGTTATGTTTGCGCTTGTCTCCCGTTTCTAGCTGAATACCAATCATGGCAAGATCGTGGTCAGTTACAGCCGTGGTGCAAATCACGGATTCCACCCTGTCACAGACAATGTTTCTCACAAAAATGTGGTCCAGACACGTTTTAAGCCGAGTAGGTTTTGTTATAGCCGGAATAAGACCCGATTCAGCCAATAAACACAAATATTCATCCCGCGAAGAGTCTGAGTCACCTGGCAGAATATTTATGTTTGCGTCGCCGCAAAGAACAAGTGAAGTTTGGTGTTTAAGTTTAGTGATTAGAGTGTCCAATGAAGACATAAAATCATCAGTACATGATTCTGACGGCGATCGATATATCCCTATGATAGTGGGGCCTTGTGCTATGTTAACAACCAGGCAGTTAGCATCATTGAATTCTGGCTCGTAAGCCGATGTGGACCAAAGCTCTTTGACGTAGATTACCACACCACCATTTTGGTTTGTAATTTTTTCTGTATAGAAAGTGGTGTAGCCATCCATGTCTCTAATTAGTGAGCACTTCTCCAACCAACACTCCGTCAAAATAATAGCATCAAATTCAATGTTTAACCGATTGAGAGCGACTAAGAAAGCATCGAAGTTTTTGGTGATACTTCGTATATTAAATGTGAGTAGTTTAAAGTTAAACTTTGAGTCAATAATGTGTTGGCATGCTTCTACGGACTCCAGCTTGTGGCAGCTAATATTTAGAAGGTCATCTATATGTTGTGTTATGTCGTTATTCATTTCTGTAAAGGTTTGTAGGAAACATAATAAAAAGCTTATTTGTGTGTTGATTTATAGCTAGCCACGCGCTGGACAAGCGAGCGAGAGTTTGTAAGTATAGATAGCATGGTATTATTATTAGAGTGTGATACCATTTTAATAGGCAGGTTAGGCGTGCATTATTCGCAGTTTCTTGAGTCATAGAGTAGTTTTGGAAGTTTGTATTTGAGTTGTGTGTGTTGAAGTGTGAGTAATTATGTGAAGTATGTGGTGCTGTGTTTGTAAGATTGTTGTCTTCGTGAGTGTGCAAGTTGAGTACCCCTGTCCTTACACAGTATGCAAAAACTAAAGAAAAAAATAAAATTGGCAGGTTAAAACAGATTGTAACTATCCAAGTGTTTATACACAGAAATAAAAACAGATAATTAGCGAGGAGTAATGCCACCAGACTGGGGTTCTGCCGGTTTGTCGTAGGTTGGCAGGTTGTAGGTAGGCAGACAAGGGCCAACATGCTGATCAAGGTCATCCAGGTTGCGTATTTGTATGGCGGGCTTTTTGTCCGCTCTTCTGACATGGATTTGTCCATTCCGAATCCAATGATATTGAAAGCCATGTTGTTTTGTTCGGAGTCGCGTCTCACGAAATAACTGTCTGTTTTGTTTCGTGAGCCTCTCGTTTATGTAGATCTTATTTTCTGACCCTTTTACGATATCATTTGCATTTAGGTTTCGTCTTAACCTTGCTGCCTTCAGCATTTCATCCTTCTTCGCCCGGCGCAGTAGTCTGACTACGACCGGCCTAGGAAAAGTCCCTCCGGATTGTGCGTCGCCAGTGGAAACTTCACGATGACGTGGACCAACTCTCGTTACCCAGTCGACATCGACATCTGGTAGGTCTACTCCGATCTTTGCAGCCGTCAATAGAAGTACGTGATGTAAGTTCTCGTTGGCAACTTCCGGTATGCCTACGATTTCAATCTCGTTTTTTAATGCGGCTTGTTCCTGCATGGATAAGGTCTGTCTTAATTCCGCAACCGTTGCTGACAGGGTGGTAATTTGTCTCTCCTTAGCGGCATCCTTCTTGTCATATTCCTCAAAGCGAAGTTGGTACTGGGCAAGAGTGTCTGTTACGGCTAGGAACTGGGTCTTGAGATCAACCATGTCGTTACGCATAAGGCGAATCTCCTCTGTTAGGGTGGCTAGTTCCGACGGTGGCGCTGCGGTGGCCGCTTTTGATATTAACATTCCAGCATTTTTTACTTGACTTATTTTAGTTGGGTTGGATAATCTTACATTGAAAGGGGCTAAGCATTCCCTTATTTAGAAATAAATGCAATAGTCTGATTTCAGCTATAACCAAACTGCCCTCAACACTAATTAATTCCTACCATTTTAATTAGGTACCTCAGATTTGTGTGAAATATCAATTGAATGATCATTCATTGCGATAGATCAGAGTATATTTTGAAGATAGGCGAGTCTCAAGACCAAAACATTGAACATTGAGAGAGAGAGAGAATATCAACCAAAAGGATCAAGTTATGCTAAGTTGTTATGCTTTGGCAAACATGTTAGGTAACATAATCATTGCCTAAAATTAAATTCCAGTGCTGAATTATACATTGTATAAACAATACAATCAGCTAAGTTAACTCTCTTATGTTTAAGCATTTTCTAGCTCTAAAAAGTTTTTCAAGTAAGATTGAGTACAGTTATGAAGTCTTCTGAACTGGCACTTAGGAAGTCTTTTTAAAAAACAGACCAAACTTTGCAGAATTTCATTCACCATTTCGTTTTTTTGCCAATGATATTGTTCATAAAAAACTTAGTAAATTTTGTCTGTCTTTGAGAACAAAATTATATGGTCCTCAGGTATGGATAGCATTTTAGTTGAGCCGCTTTTTCAATGTCTTAGTAAGATGATAGTCAGCTGAAGCTTCTAATTGGCTGCATTGAAACAACCAATCACAAGCATTTGTTTACTTTGACGACGCGCTCCGTCATAGTGTACTAAGAGCGTGAAAACGCGGCTTTAGTTGAAAGCCTTCTATGTCCTATTTTCTCGCGATATACTTCTCAACACCATATCTCGGCAACCACTTGACCGATTAGGCTCACGTTCGAACTTAAAAAATATTTATTTCTCTCTTACTCGCCTACCTAATTGCATGATGTTCCAATCATCAATACTCGAATTTTCGTCGAACGAACATACACGCCGGATTCTTAAAGTAGATTTGAAAAACGTCGCTCGCTTCGCTCGCCCGTCCAATAATTTCAAGCCCCTTCATATACTTCCAGCTTACAAGACGACGACGATCCTGCTGGACGGAAAGCGCGTGAAGCTGCAGCTATGGGACACGTCAGGACAGGGCCGGTTCTGCACCATCATCCGGTCGTACTCGCGCGGCGCGCAGGGCATCTTGCTAGTCTACGACATCACCAACAAGTGGTCCTTTGACTCTATCGACCGCTGGCTCGAGGAGGTTGAGAAGGTGAGAAGATGTTTTACATTACAGCCCGATTTAGGTTGCTAAGGCCCACAATCTCTACATACTACTCAGCCGTTGCTTTGCCAACTTAGCTCACAGCAGTTCCAAAAAAAACTGGGTAATAATAGGATTGAGATTTACTGTGTACATTTTATGTGTAACTATATTATTATCTCATCAAAACCTATAGGGTACTTGCCTGTTACTCCAAAATCACGAAATTTGGCAAGTTTTATCGCACCCATCGTAGGAAAATTCCGAAATTCTTAGAACTAAAAAAGACAATACAGTCATACAAACGTAAAACTTTGCGCAACTACAGTGCAGACTCTGAAGTAAAACAAGAAATAATCAAAACCCGTGAAGTGCTCATTGGAGTCTTGCCTTGAGGGCTCCACATGGTCTAAAATTTTCCTAGTACCTAAATGCCTAAAAACCAAAGGTCGGTATCTAGCCAAGGCAAGCGCGTGAAGCTGCAGCTATGAGACCCATCGGGTCAACAGGGCCGCTTCTGCACCATCATCATCCGGTCGCGCCCAGGGTATCCTGCTGGTCTACGTCATCTCAAGGAGGTTGAGAAAGTGATTTTTTATGCCTAGCTACAGCCTGTTTTAGGCCTCTTAGTTCCACAACCCCTAGGCTGGAAGATCTTAGGAGTTGCCGCGCAAGACCGCGAAAAGTGGCGATACCTTCTTCGAACCCATAGGGGAAAAGAGGACATCATTATCATCAATCCAACCATGACCGTACTGAGCCATTGCTCTGCCATCTAAATCATTCCCTCATTGATTCCCTTTGCGGAAATGCTTGAAAATAATATATGATCTCATTAAAACGTAAGGTACACTAAACAGGACAAAAAAAAAAGTTTAATGCGGCACTAGTTAGATGGTGGCTGGAAGGAAACATCCGTGCCTAAAAGTGAGCAATGAAATTCAGGCGACTTCAAGATTACACACAGTGTTTAACACACATGCATTGCATAGGTACATAACTGATGATAAATATTGTATAAGAAACAATAAACATGACTCTGAAACATTTGTCGACTCATTTCTATAGTAGTGAATGCAATATTATCTTCTTAGTTCTAATTTAATAACAAACTTCGCAATATTACTTTCGCAACTGTGATTATTTCTTTCAGTTTTCCGTTTCGCTTATCTTAGTTATACTGACTGTGTATATTGTATGTAAAGTTATGTTATTTTCTGTGAAATTTACTACGCAGTTGGGTGTTTGCATTGTAGTTTAGAAGTGAAAACAATCTACTGGACTGACTACCTAATTTTATAAACTAATAAACTAATAGGTATGTGAAGCCAGAATTAAATCGGAAATATTGTTAGATTTACTTCTAGTGGTCTGGTATTTGTTGACCGTGTTTTCCGCGAGGATGTACTCATAAATTAAATGTAAATAAGGTCCGCCTAGTTCTATTGATAGAACTTCAATGCTATAAAAATATTGCACACAATTCTACGATAACGTAAAATCAATCATGTAGTGACATTAAAGAACATCCAGATATTCACACTCGCGCCTTGTGCGTTCAAGTTAACTGGCGAGGCGACCGCCCTTTTCGTTATTTTACCATTTTGTCGTTTCCAATGTCATCCTTTTTTCGCCCAAATATAATACATAGGCTCTCCTACGAAGTGCCAATAAACCAACCCTATATTTCCTTCGGCAGCACGCGCCTGGCGTCCCGAAAGTTCTCGTCGGCAACCGTCTCCACTTAGCATTCAAGCGGCAAGTCCAAGAACGCGACGCCGAGTCTTACGCCGCGAAAAACCACATGGCGTTCTTCGAAGTCAGCCCGCTCTGCGACTTCAACATACGGGAGAGCTTCTGCGAACTGTCACGGATGGCGCTGCATCGGAACGGCATGGAGCGCCTCTGGAGGAGCAATAAAGGTGACTTAATAGTGCTAAGACACCTATCCAACAAGTACGTGCAGCATGGTAAGCCCGAGATAGGCCCTTCTCTATGCAAAACTGTCAACTTGTCGGTCGGGCTCGAGTTGGCTCTACGCCAACATGGCGATGGAGACAAAAATACAACATTTTTATTAAAAATTGCAATATCTACTTTCTGCTCGACATGACCCTAATCTATTGGCATCTCGAATCCCGCCTGCCATGCTCGCACAATAGACATGGCACGTCTGTCACTCGAGTTCGAGAGAGTGTCAAAACGACCATGCTAAGCATACAGGCAGGTCCTATCTTGGCTACCCGAGGGCAAACGTCACGTACAAATCCACGTGGCGCCGATCGGTCAACAGAGAGGCGCGGAAAGTCAAACTTGACATGATCGACCTCTTATCAGCTGCGCAAGATGGTCTGAAGTGGAGAAAGTTTCTTCGAGCCCTGTGGCCCTCCTGAGGGACAACAGGATTTATGTCAGTAAGTACTAGTGCCAAGAAACACAATACTGGCTGACCTCGAAGAACGCCATGTTCTTCGAGGTCAGCCCGCTCTGCGACTTCAACAACTACTGTCTTCTTACTACAGGGTAAAGAAGCGACACTTCGCAACTGCCACGTCTATACACAGCCATTTCGCTTGCGTTTCCATCTTGGACGTCTATACTGTTGCTAGGTTTGTTTCGATATTATGTTCTTTTCTCCGTACCGTTCCTCCGTTCCGTATCAGCGTCGCGATCCAAAAACGCTAGTGTGGACGAGACACCGTACCACCATATCGTACCGAACAGGCGTTCACACTAGCGTTTTTGGATCGCGACGCTAATACGGAACGGAGGAACGGTACGTAAAAAGAACATATCTGGACCCAGCTGAAGGGCTGTTGAGGACCTATATCGTACTCTCAGCTTAGCGTTTTCCTTCACCGTTGGAAAATTATATTTCTGCTCTGTTTTTACACCTTACTAACAAGCCACATTCATCTCTTTCCAGTCCTGAGTCTCCAAGAGCTCTGCTGCCGCGCCATCGTGGCCCGCACTTCGGTCTACGGGCTCGAGCGGCTGCCTCTGCCCACGACTCTGAAGTCACACCTAAAGTCGTACGCGATCTCCGCAGCGCCTAGCCGCCACCGGGCGCGGGCGGCGAAACACCACCACCGCGGACAACTCAACTGCTCAGGGGGCACTAACACGTGTAATATCGCTTGAGAGGTTAGTGCTGGAGTCCTAGTCTTTGCGAGCTGACTTCAGGAGCGCCCAAAATCCATGTGATCATGCCAAAATAAGCTACACACCTTAAGCATAGCCGCCACCAAGCGTGAGCGACTAAACATCACCACCGCGGCCAACTCAACTGCTCAGGGGGCACTAACACGTGTAATATCGCTTGAGAGGTTAGTGCTGGAGTCCTAGTCTTTGCGAGCTGACTTCAGGAGCGCCCAAAATCCATGTGATCATGCCAAAATAAGCTACACACCTTAAGCATAGCCGCCACCAAGCGTGAGCGACTAAACATCACCACCGCGGCCAACTCAACTGCTCAGGGGGCACTAACACGTGTAATATCGCTTGAGAGGTTAGTGCTGGAGTCCTAGTCTTTGCGAGCTGACTTCAGGAGCGCCCAAAATCCATGTGATCATGCCAAAATAAGCTACACACCTTAAGCATAGCCGCCACCAAGCGTGAGCGACTAAACATCACCACCGCGACCAACTCAACTGCTCAGGGGGCACTGACACGTGTAATATCGCTTGAGAGGTTAGTGCTGGTGTCCTAGTGTTTGTGAACTGACTTTCGGAGTTCCCCAGGAGTTTAGAGGCCTGCCACAAGCCATGTATCAACCGGGCAAGACTCCATGACCATGATCCAGCCACAGAACGATATTTATGAGTATTCATGCAGCTAGTGTACCAGTTTAACTATTCAGGGGGCACTAACATGTGTAATATCGCTTGAGAGGTTAGTGCTGGAGTCCTAGCTCTTTGCGAACTGACTGTAGAAACGCCTCTGACCTATGACTCAAGTGGCTTGTCTTAAATACTTATATGGACGGGAAGAGGACAAGCCTGTACGACCATGGGTCAACCATAGCGAAACACGTGTAATATCGCTGGAGTTTTTTTTTACTATTTAGGTGTTTTCGTGGCTGGTCTTCCGCGCTGATATGGACTGAGAGGGCAAGCCTGTAAGACCATGATCAACCGGCTCTTAGCCCTCTGAAGCTACCCCAAGCTCGTTCGCTAGTTGATTTAGATCGAAATTGGTTAACTAAGCAATAAGTGTAGGAGTGGAATCGCGGTACAATGTGAGAACAAATCCTTTAGGTTTCAAATTGGCCAAAGTATTGTGCCGCAATCATACTCAGCTAATGCGTGCGAAAGTAAAGCCATTTTTACACGTTGGTCGCAAGTTTTAGCTGAGGGTTGCCGCGTGTTTATTTATCAAGTCCATCCATTCAACAGAAAATACACCAAATTAATAAAGCATGAAGTTAAAATATGATACGAAACATGAGTTTCTCAGTCATTGGGAAATGGGTTTAATGAACTGTATAAATTCCTGAAATATAAATGATCCTAAAAAATACACACAGGCTGTAAGCGACAACGGATTTGTGACTAGTATGTAAGCAATAGCGTAAGTTAACGTTACTTAACAGGTAGTTAGGTACATGATGATGTGAATATATCGATTTTATTTCGCACGGCAAATATCCCCAGACCGTTTTCCTTTCTTTAACTATAATACTAACACCTAAACTTAGTAGTTTGTATACGCCCCTAAAATAGAGTCTTTATGTTTAGTATCACAACTTGGATCAGTATTTAAATCTCTATGTTTATTCTGTGCCACATTCTGTGCTCAATTATGAGCACAGAATAATTAATTCAATGCTCCCCTCCTGTTATTCAAAATGTCTATAATCTATAATGTCTATAAACTCTCGACTTTCATCAAAATATTTATATAAAACCAATAAAGTGAGTAAGCCTGTAATAATGTCCATTACTAAATAAGAAAAAAATATTTTAGTTCACCTACAAATTAGACCTAAGTTCCTTCTTGAAGCATAAAATTCGAAAGATGTAAATAAATATACAACTTGTTTCCTGTGGTAGCTCAGACAAGACTTATTTATTATGTATCGAAATTTCTGAATTTGTTACTAAAACTAAAAAGTGTCTATGTTATTGTAGTTGCGATTTCTAATTACAACAATGTTGTTGATCTGATTATTGTCAATTATTTTAGCTAAATCTTAAAATAGTTTTTTTCCAAATCAATTTATAAATCAGCATGTATTAGGTGTAACGCCGCACCTCTATAGATCAGTATTCGAATCAAGCAAACAATACGCTAAAACCCCGTGTCTAAGTACAGTCGGCCACGCGCAAAGATAACCCTTTTTGTCCGATTGGCACCCTTATGCCGCGCGTGGTAAGAGCTACTATGGGGTATCAGGTTTGAAATTAAGGCATAAAATAAATTCGTATAAAACACTTTTCTTGGTCGACATTCTACGGCGTTACACCGTTAGTTTTATTTTGCATTTAATATTTGAACCAAGTGTTTGCCAGAACATACGTATTATCCACTGATTATCCACCTACTTACATCTCGTTCATCAAAAACTTGTCAACACACGCACGCGGTTTCATCCGTCCCTAGTATTTAACTGAAATTAATAATTAATTATTTTTAATAAAATTTGACTGAACTACCTTTTACCCACTGACATCGTATGCAACTGGATTTGTACCACCTCTGTAAACTGACTATGAACTTTGAACTTGTAAGAAATTGCCTCGATTTATTATCATGTAATTTCGTAAATGCTTAGAAGTAGCGCAAATTTATCTTTGGTCTGAATTAGTTCTGTTTATATTTCACCATTTTCACCTCTACTACCAATGGCGAGAATCAAATTGTCGTTTTAAATCAGTCCAGTTGATATCGAAGTCAGTGCTTTTACCCTTGTACGATTTGACTGAAACATAATCAATTTATGTATGCCAGTATGTATGCCAGTAACTATCAATCAAAACACAGACACTACTTTGTAAATATGATTTATATTTTTGAGTTATTTCCCTTGTGATAGTTTAGTTGATATAAAATGATAATCCAAATATCACTAATGCCAGCTATAAGTTTGGGTTAGGTCGGTACAGACAGTCATAATATGTTATTTACTACTTCGTAAGTTGTGGATTAAAACTTATTTATAATCATAACTGGCTTGTTTAATCTAATTACTACTGTTGACTAACTACCTACCCTTATCTAACACTGTCATTCTCGATCCAAAACCACCAAATAGTTTTGGTAGTCTGCAAATCAACAACAGTATCAAACATAATAGATTTTGGGCTATTCTTTATCATTCAGTATTGGGCTTTGATCAATCTGCACACACAAGTCGAAGCTCATATTTTTAATTATATTTTTTATCTTATTAAAATCTATAGGTATAGTACATACTCATAGGCAGCGAAACTAATAAATAATTATTGTAGGTAATGGTAAAAAACGTGGCATTGCGTGCCAGAGCTGCCATAAGCCTACTGACTCAGCCTCACTGGAGCGCTAGAACAGTAGCCTAGAAAAATCAATAAAACCAATCATGCGCGCTCCACGACCCACCAGTCGCCTGTCAGTCTGTGTGCAAACAGCGGACTATTTACACGGGCAATGTTTATAGAAAAGGACTAGCCAAAATGGTCGACCGGGTGAAGCGGTGTAGCATAGCCGACAAGATGTGGTTCCGCCTGCACCACTTCTTTTGCGTCTTCGATTTGCGCCAAGGCGCGATCCTAATAGCCGTCCACCAGATCGTGAGTGACATTTGCATATCATACGGTTGTTCTTTTGTTTATTTTGTGTGCCCCATGTAGGGCGCCAACTAAACTTATATTGCTATTCGTGTTTTTCAGGCGCTTTCGTCGTTTATTCTAATCATTTTGCTAGTGGGTATCTCGCATGCCGGCGAGATGCTTTCTATGCTACAAAACGATATGGAGGACGATGCGGAGAGACGCGGCTTCTACGAAGTTCAGTTTGGGGATCAGCTGGTGTTTCACGAGGCCGATGTTGTCAGCACTAATAATCAACGGAGGTTCGTCAATGCCCAGCATTTGGCTTCAGGTATGTTGTCAAAGATTGTAGCAACACCATGTTTAATTTGTCACTTGCACATGTATGCAGGAGCACAGGGATTAGTTAAATAGGTACCAAATCTTATTTTTTTCGATACCTACGCCTGTAAATGATGATTGTGATCGGTGGCTGTAACGGATATAACTCGAGGATAACAGCTCCTTGATTACCTTAATCGCGTCAGAACTGTACCACTTGCAATACGTCAAGTCTTTATTAATCTTGGCATAGAAAGTAGCGCCCGGAGCAATCTGGAACTAATCTGCCCCTTGGCCCTGTTCCAGCGACTGTGATATTCCTCTACACGTCAACGATCCTGACCTCTATCTACCTGATGAGCTGCATTGCCCTTCTCTACGGGGCGGTGAAGCGCAAACGCGAGTACATGGTGGCATGGATCGCGTGCGCCGCCATAGTGGCTGTTCTTATGGTGGTCGCTGTCATCTACGGCGATACGTTCCCGTGTATCGTGAACCTGTTCGGCGGCCATAGTATTTATCGTGAGTACCTATCTTATTTGGTCTCCTTTTTTCCGTAAGACGAAAGATAATGCTGAACAAAAGAAAAAACAACATTGATATCTTTTCGGATATCTAAGTTTTCAGAAAAAAAACTGACCGTGAAGAATAACATCTACCTCTAAATCATAGTTATTCGAAGTTATAGCGATAGAATCTCTAGGATAGACCTAGACCTAGAGGTCCTAAAAATTGCTATTAACCACTAACAGGATTTACTTACTTGTCCTACTTCTGACTTTTACTATGAAGCCACCAACGCTGGAATCTGACAATAAATCAGCCCCGGGGGCACGACGCATCGATAAACTTGTCTATCCCATTATTGAATGGCGACATCTTGCTTAACACCTGGTATTTGTTTTTTTTACCTAATGATGGCTTGGCTGGCCCCATACATACCGTAATCGAGTAGCTGTGTTGAGAACCGTTCTATACCATCCTTTCGATCTTTTCCCCAGACTCAACCTGCGCCCTATTTGTGATGACGTTCGTATACGCCATCGCTGCCGTGACCCGATTCGCCATCGACACGGGCAAAGGCAGCTGCGCTCGCTCGGTGACGGCTGGCGGCTCGGAGCGTGGTGAGCGTCTGTTGCTGCTAGACCACGCCGCGCACTCCAGTCTACTCTCGTCCGCGCAACTCAACAAGCTATCTCAGGGTACTAGGACTCAATTTGTGTAAACAACAGATATCGCCAAGCCTGTTAAATTGGCCGCCTAGGCCTGAGATGAACACTCTTAAGTGTGATCGCCTTCTATCGTCCGCACAACTCATTAAGCTATCTAAGGGTACAGGACCCAATTTGTTTAGACAGCAAAGAGTTTGTGAGATGGTGACGGCTGGAGGCTCCGAGCGTCTATTGCTTTTAGACCACGCCGCGCACTCAGCCTGTTGTCGTCCATCTCAGGGTACTAGGACTCAATTTGTTTAAACACATAGAGCTTATGAGGGGTCACTTTACTCACCAATGTTTGTAAAAATCGGTCACTTAGGAAGCGTATCTAGATCTAATTCAGGGCCTGTTTCTATCCGCAAAACTCAGCAAGCTATCTCGGGGTGCTAGGACTCAATTTGTTTAAACAGCAAAGGGTTTGTAAAAATTAGCTTCCTAGGCCTTATATGAAATTACCCATACGCACAACACAGCAAGCTATCTCAGGGTACTAAGACTCAATTTGTAACAGCCAAGAGCTTACACCTCGTTTGCGAAGATTGGCCGCCTCGGGGGATACAGTGGGATCCAATACTTCAGACTGCTTCTATCCGCACAACTGAACAAGCTATCTCAGGTTACCTACTGGGACTCAATTTGTTATAGCTAAGAGCTTACGAGAGGTCACTTCACTCACAGTTTTGTGTAATCGGCTCTAATAAGATATAATTATGTACACACGACAGAACATCAGACTGTACATTTTTGTTGCAAAGTCGCCCGTAACGCAACCGAGTAGAGTGCTAGCGTGTAAAGGTCGACGTGCTGTCGTGTGGTACACAGTAGGTACTACTTACTTGCGTTGATTTATGGTTGTGTTCATGCACAACGATGCATTATTGTGATGACAGGGATTTATGCAAGCCAGATATGCAATAGCTTTAAGAATTTCGAGGAGTATGCTCTTCTGGATTAATTTGCAAAATAATTTGTAAGTAACTTTAATCAATTAAAGATGATACTTATGTAAATTTAATTAAATTCGTCCAGCAGATTGTATTCGTTTTAATTAAGGGGGGTGTAGTCCTCAATCTTCAGTTTTATTATAGTAACTATGCTGGCGCGTTGCAAGATCTTTAGTAGGTAGGTAGCGTTGTTGGTTAGAGTATGTAGTAGCAGAATCCTGCGCGCCCGACAGGGGTCGCTCCAAGCGTAAGATGAAATAAAATTACAAAAAAAAACTCAAGAACCGTTCTACAATATTAAATTAATCTAAACGAAAAATTATGTGCTTTTAATTCACCTAAATACTTGTAGAATATTTTACAGAAAATGGTCGGCTTACTTAAAATATTTCCCTAAAAAAATCAAAGAACATTTTTCTTTGTTTCTGTGGTAGGATGTTTCCATCGATAGCATCATGCTGATAATTTTGAGGACTACACCAGCTATGTAACTACTTCAAGATGGAGTAATAAATAACTATGAGGGTTGAAGGGAGATTGGCGGCCGCGCGTGGCGCGAAGGGGCCAGCCATCGAGGCTACATGATATTATTGTGATTGATTCCATATTTTTACAAGTTTAAGCAGAGTTAAAATTATTTCAAATAATTATTTAGGTAAATACAAGTACCTGTGTTGTTAAACTATGTTAGGGATTCAACAAAGTACCTATGTCTAATATTCTAATTTGAATTTATGTCTTACTTGGCTATTAGGTACCTGCTGTTTATTATAAAAAAATAAATGTTTATTTTAGTTACAGTTGATGTTAATTAAATTTTACCTAAAATATTAAAATGTCACCAGAATAATCTAATACCTACTCAATGCTTCATACATAATGCTAAAATAAATGTGGTTTACTGCAAATAAGGTTCATTTTGTAATCATCAGTCCTTTAGTATATTTTATCTTGCCTTAACTGTCTGGAAGAGATCGCTTTTAGAGTTAATTTATGAATTGATATGTACATTTTACTTTTTTGTGTACAAGAAGACAGGGTACCTATGATGGTATCAAAGCGAGGAAAGTAAATTTAAAATGAAATAAATCACAAAATTTAATTTCATATTTTATGTTTACGAAAACAAGTGTACAAACATGTAGCAATACATGAGATTCTTACAAAATAGAGGTTTGCTTATATAAATTACAAAAATAACGATAAAGGCACGAATAAATGCTAGCCGACGGTGTTACCAAAGGCTAAAGTTACATAAATATCAACAGAGGAAAGGAACATAGTGGAATGCCCACAAGTATAACTAACCTTTTAACACAGTGGAAGCGCAAGATATTTAGTTTTTTTACTAGAAAAGGCCAAATCCTATAGATAAAACAGATTGTTGGTACTTTTTGCAACTTTTCAGTTTCGCTCGTGAGTGGCACAGATCCGTCCTCACACAGATCGCTAAGAATGATAAATCGCTGCTAATGGTTCTAAACAACGAGCGAAAAGGTTAATAAATTAAAAGCCATATGGGGTCCAGACAGATGGGCGAAAATCGCCTGGTGACTGGTGTGTTACTGGGGACCGGCGCCGTGGCAGGCCAAGGCGGAGATGACGAGACGATCTCGGAACCTTTTTAACGGGGTGTCAGAAGGTAGCCCCAGTTAGAAAAGAGTGGAGGCCTTTGCCCAGCATTGGGACACTAAAGAGGCTACACAAAAAAAGGAAGCAAAAATTTGACGTTGTACCAAGAAAAGCAGCTTCCACTGCGTCAAGGCGGCAACAAATCCGATCTCAGTACGTCTCAAAGCCAGGCAGCGGGAATGTTCTGCTGAAGCTTTCTATTTCCTCCTTGAGCTTAGCCACCTTGGTCTTGAACTCCGGATTCTCTGAGACAACCTTGTTAAAGTCCACGAGCTTGGGGCCTGAGACTTTGGAGACCTCCTGTGCCAGTTGCAGGGCCTTGTCGATGTAGTCCACCACGCGGTCCATGTCGGCCTCCTTGAGGCCACGCGTCGTCAGAGCTGGGGTGCCTGCGAGAGAAGCGATGGGTGAACGTCGCTATAATATTGCATGGTTTTGAATAATATCCCTCTGTATTCATTCACCATCGTTGCAAAAAAACCTAGGGATTTTGCGAAAACATGGATAATTAGACAATGCTGATGATATTTCTCAATAGGGTTTTGAAGTCGCAAAATTATATACATCAAAACAGCATCATCTGGCAGCATCCTTGCATCAGAAATGCCCTGGAGCGGTAGTCCGAATTGGCAACTTTAAATGGCGCCCTAATTCTTTAGGCGTGCCCTACTACCAAACCCCAGAAGTTTCCAGAGGATTTATTGATCAAGAACGGATTTGTAGCTTTTGCTGCCCAGTCCTCAAGAGTGGACAATACCCTCTACCCTCTCTCTGAATACCTTTAGCCCTCCAGCCAAGGGGCAGTACGACCTTTTTAATCATGTCATCTATGCTTTCCGAGTGAAATAAAGCCAAGGAGAGTCGATAGAGCGAAAAAATATGGTCACCGGCGGCGTGAAAGCAATGAAAGTAAAACCTACCCAGTCTGATGCCACTCGGGTTCAGCGCGCTCTTGTCTCCAGGCACAGTATTCTTGTTGCACGCGATACTGGACAGCTCGAGGATCCTCTCTGCGCGCGCGCCGGTGAGCCCTTTACCGCGCATGTCGACGAGCGCTAGATGGATGTCGGTGCCTCCGGTCGCGATGTCGTAGCCGCGCGACTTGAGGCCTTCGCAGAGGCGCTGCGCGTTCTTGATCACCTGTGGAGGGCGGATGGTCAGTAATAGACAATACAGGAGACAAGTATAACTTTGAGTTCTTAAGGAACGCATACACGGGCAATAAATGAGCAATACTGTGCCCCTCTATTCTCTAAGAAATTCAGTCATCGACCGACCGACCGTCAAAACACTGGAAAACAGCTTTATTGAAAAAAGAAATTTTTTTTTTCGACATTTTAAAACGGGATTATTT
Source organism: Zelleria hepariella (assembly GCA_949319315.1). Taxonomy (NCBI): domain Eukaryota; kingdom Metazoa; phylum Arthropoda; class Insecta; order Lepidoptera; family Yponomeutidae; genus Zelleria; species Zelleria hepariella. Next base: position 19,224,286 of record OX439378.1, on the reverse strand, counting down.
ACGGTGGATAATTTAGACTAGACAGTATACAGGAGGTCGATATTGACGTTTCAAAATATAAAGCAATTTACGGAAACGGTAATAGGCAACACACTGTATAGGAATCTGGCCTTTTGTACCAGACTGAGAGGGAGTTTCACATTTTATTGCAATTGCTGCAGATTACTCCACTAATTACTCCAGATTGATCCAGACGTGCTGCCGAGCAATCATTTCTAAAAAAAATGCGCGTGTAAAGCCAAGAAGTTCTTTTAAGAATTAAGTCGTAGAGGACTTTCTCGCCATTGACTGGTCAGCTCGGTGTAAAAAATACTGCTTTCTTCAGCAGACTAAAAGTAAGATCCACACACCTGCGTCTGATATTCAACGAACTCTGGCGTGGTTGCTTGCTTCATAGCGGTAGCGATGGCCGCAATAGCGTGGTTGTGCGGTCCGCCTTGCAGCCCGGGGAACACCGCTTGGTTAATCTTGCTCTCGAGGTCGTATAGCACTTTGTCTCCGTTGGCCTTGACTGAGCGGACCCCCTTGCGGTAGAAGATGACTCCGGCGCGAGGTCCGCGCAGGGTCTTATGCGTGGTCGTGGTGACGATGTCGCACCATTCGAATGGACTGGGGATCACGCCTGGAGACAATGCAACAGGGATTAGATGTAGCTAGAGTTTACGAGTTGGAAATTCGGGAGTGTGACTTTCTTGATTATGGTACGACTGCATCTGCTGCTCAAACCGTAACGTAGTAGTTTGAACCAATCAACCAACCAATGCAATCAATTTCTTAGGTGTTGGTACAAGATAAAAGGCAATGGCTGGAAAATTCGAGAATAGCATAATAACTCCCGAAACATTCCTAAACTAAGCATGTCTAACTTGAGTAAGCATATTCCTGGAACCTATAGCACCTTACTATTATAGGGTCTACTATATTTCTTTCTTAGGGTAAATCGAGGATGCTAAACTTACCAGCTGCAACCAGGCCGGAGATATGCGCCATATCGGCCATCAAATACGCTCCAACTTCGTCGGCGATCTGTCTGAACCTCTTGTAGTCGAGGCAGCGGGAGTAGCAGCTCACGCCGGCGATAATAAGCCGCGGTTTGAACAGGCGCGCCGTCTCGGCGAGCTTGTCGTAGTCGATCAGACCGGTTTTCGGGTCCACCTGGCAGAATAGGGTACGAGGTTAGAAGGGGTCTTCTTGGAGACAAGGGAGAGAGTGATAGATCTGAGGCTTTACAGCATCATAAAGAGAGAGGTTTTAAGACTTAAACAGTGAGAGATAAATCAGGGTATTTAGAGTGGTATATGGAGTAGCCTGAAAAACCAGTAGCCGTACGTAATTCATAAGCCCAAAAGTAGAAGAATGTTGTAGTTTTATTAAACAATTTAATTACTTACAGTGCTATTCACTAAGTAACCTTTAGATTACAAAGACCTTCAACGAATTAAAGGGTGGATCAATAGATCGACAAATATGAAGAACAATCGAATAATATTAGTGATATCTTTGGTGCCCCGACTATACCCACATACACATTGTAAAGAATATATGGACAAGCTCAAAATAGTGAGTTTCAACTAGTTTCAAGATTAACCCCGAAAAATATCCACTTCTAGCTTATGTACAGTCGGCCACAGTCTCAGATACCCCTTTTTGTTCGATTGGCGCCCTTATGCCGCGCGCGATAAGAGCTGCCATGGGGTATCTGAGATTGTGGCCGACCGTACATGGATAGTTTGATACAACCAAGATAAACAAACATTTCGCTTTAACAGCTGATAAGCTTGATTGGGGTCAAAGGAGCATGATGACTGCGATAGCGATGACCGCGAAATTGTTTGTTGTTACGTCAGGCGAGGTAATTTTTAAGGCAAACAAATAGTGTTTAGACGTGATTTAGACTATTAGTTTTATTAGTTAGACTATCCTCGAATTGTTCAGTCATCTGTAAAACCAGTAAGTACCTAATAATATGAATATTGTAGAACGACAAACCAACTATAAGTAATTTATACCGATGAAGAGTAGAAGCTGCTTATATTTTGTACTAGCTTTTGCTCGCGACTTCGTCCGCGGAGACTTTTTTTCTCGCGAGTTTTCCCGTTGTTTTAATGGTTATTCTACTATTCGGGGCGGAGAGAAATCCAACAAATCAAAAATCATAAAAATCGGTCCACCAGTGTATGGTGTGTAATGGTGTAACTAACACGACTTTGTTTTATTTAGATGTGCGGGAAAATAATGTCATTTCTTGGGTACCTCTGTGATACATTTACAAACATGGATATCACATCATGTTCAGGTTCTCAAGTTGCAACGGAAACAACGACTTGCTTCTTCGTTATTGAATGTTAAACGATACCATGTTATCCAGACAAGACAGAGGAAATGTTGCAAAGTTGCAACAGAACACCTGGCAAATCTTGGCACAACTCAAATATTTCATTGATCCGCTCCAAACTCAATGCAATGGTACGGATATTGGCCGGAGCAATAGTTCCCGTGTGATGCGTCGCCAGTTGTTCCTATCTGCTGCTAAATGTAGAGCATTGTGCACTGGCACCATTGTATGGCTGGTGACAAAAATAATCATGGTTTATGTGATGTTTACCTTGTATGGCATGCTCTCAAAGAAGATCGAGGTGGCAGAGATCTTCTTGGTGGCGGTGAAGAAGCCGTGGGTGAGATGGCCTCCGTCGGGCAGGTCCAGACCCATGATGCGGTTGTGGGGCTCCACGATCGCTGTGTACACGGCGAAGTTGGCCGGAGAGCCTGGGACAAGCAAGTACAACTTATGTCTACTTGAACGAGCGAGCGAAGTTCTCCGAGTCTACTGGAACAATCCGGCGTTTGTATGTATGTTTGTATGTATGAATGTTCGTTCGACGATAACTTGAGTAAATTTGGTCGGATCGTTATGAAATTTGGTAGGCGGGTAAACGAAATTAAAATAATTTTTAGGTTCGAACATGAGCCAAATCGGTCGAGGGGTTGTATAGTTTATATGCAAAGCGCGCGCGCGCCTGCGCGAATGGTGTAAGCAAAGTTACACATCTGTAACTGGGGCCGCGAGTTCATAGTTCGGAGCGAACCACTAGTTATTAAGTACACCTCCAGGATAGCACTGAAATGGTGTCCAACTGGAACACGGAAGAGGAGACGCCCTAAAACTACCTGTCGTCGATCAGTACAACAGGAGGCTAACAGTCTAGGAATGAGCATAATATCCGAGCTTGAGATGAAGGCGCAAAATCGACCAGATTGGAAAACTGTTTTGTGATTGGAAACCAGATTGGCCAGATTGAACTGATGATGATGATGATGCAGTACCCAATAGCCAATGACCGGCTAAGATGGAAGAAACATGAAGAGGCATATGTCCAGAAGTTGTCAAACAAATGCAAGAGAAAAGTAGAAGTACCCAATACATAGTCCTAATCAAGCAATTTTTTCTCTGCGGACTCGTGGTCACACCGCTTTGTAATTACGAGGAATTTGTATTGTACATCTTTGTGGGAAACTTTCAAAGTATCCTTCATCACTGCACCCATTTTGACAGCAAGTGGAGGTTAATATAAGTAATTAGGAGGTTGATGATGTAGAATGATTCAGGTGCAGTTTACAGAGTTTAGTAAGATGGTGTAAATAGATTCCACCTGCTTTCTTGGCCACCATTTAGTTTTAGTCTGAATTATATTTTTAATTATAATGTATAAAATATCATACCTGAGTAAGGCTGGACGTTCACACCCCATTCCTCAGATTTCAGTCTGTATGCTTTGAGTGATCTCTGCTGAGCCATGATCTCGATTTCATCAATGAATTCATTGCCACCGTAGTACCTGATAAATCATAAGATTAAAATAAGTTCATGTCTATTTTGAGAACTAATATTTTTAATTTTAAATGAGCATTCTGCTCGCAATATCACCAATATGTATGGTGGAACGAGACAGATCTGTCAGGCAAGTCAAGATGAAACGATGGCAAGAAGTTACGTAGAGCTACCCATCTGGCTTGCGTGTAAGACAGATCTAACACTTTTCGCAATTGTCTGCTAACAACAGGTAAGGGCCACCCCTCACCAAGTCAGATAGGGGAACAAAAAAAAACGCACCTTTGATTGGGCATGCCTTCGGAGTACTTATTATGGAGGCAAGAGCTCAAGCACTGCAGAACGGGCACAGATGTGAAGTTCTCAGACGCAATCATCTCGAGACCGGCCTCCTGGCGCTTCTTCTCCTGCTGGATGATCCCGAAGAGCTCCGGATCAGTCTCCCAGAGGTTTCTGTTCAGTTCCTTGTTCATTGTGGCAGTGGTGGTTGTGATACTTCTTACTGGATAGATATTCTGTAAGGAGGAAAACGGTAGATTACTCTTTTTATTAAATGCCAAAAACTGCAAGAAAATTATGCCCCTAACTTGCCCCTAACTCACCAACCAAAGTAACAATACCTTATACCTTATATGACATTGCTTGCTTTACTTTTTATTTGAATAGGCACATCAATATAAATTCTTGGTACTAAAATGGTGAATTACCTTGGTTTTATGAAAGTGTTTTATGTCATCCAATTGTAACGTTTGGATGCAGACTGTGTGTGATAAATAAATTAAAACTGATGTTTGATAATGATGAAATAAACACTGACCTTTATTGATGTTCTGATAATAAAGTGGTGGAATAACAACAATAAGTTATATTATGCCGATTCTTATGTCATAGTTCAGCTTGTTGAGATATGATAACGTTGGATAGAACCATATAACCTTAGGTATTTGTATTTAACAACTGTTCTTAATTTACATTAATTGGCATAGTAACTTTCAATGACTTCTTATACTGCAACGGAATATAAAAGCTTTATCACAATTTATTATAAAGGCAACTTTTTTGCAGGTCTGTTTCACGAAGTAGTGTAGCTATTCAGCGACTTGCTAGGATACCCCATAGCTCTTATCGCGCAAACAAAAAGGTGTATCCTAGTGTGTAGCTGACCGTACGTATTTATTATAGTTAAAATAGTACCTACAGCTACTATTTTAAATTGGTTGTAAAATATAACCTTGATAAGGTTAATTCTACAATGTATTTCCGCCGTTTTATTGAGATACATTACTTCCTTGGGGCACCGAATTCACTTCCATTCCGTTCAGTCGTTCCCTCAATGCTGACGATCTTACCTGCTTCAAATTCACAGCACTATTATTACAGGGAAAACTAACTTAAACCCAGGGAAATTAATTATTACAACATAACCTCACGCATTTCACATGGATGGGCAGCGCAGCGACTTCACGACTTGACACACGCAACAAACGCAAAAAAACTTTAACAATAAACTTTCTAAGGAAGAATTCGCTTGTTATTAACTTACCCGAAGGCTGAATTTTCTTTGCAGACTGTTTGCAACAAAACTTGAAGATTGGAACGAAACACTATGCAGTTTTCGTGCAATGTCATAAAAACATATTTGTATCAATTTATTATTCATTTTTGAAGACTTAAAATGCTTTATTTATCTGCTAAACAGAAATAAAGTGGTTTGGATTGCGCAAAACTGGAGAATTGTTATCAAAAGCGATAACCCATTGTGAACTTTATCGACCACAGAATGCCACAGATTACAAAAAAGAACATTTGTCTGACGTTTCGCGGTATTGTTAATATATTTTTTTTCTGAGGCCGAGGACAAGACCGTTTCTATACGTCCAACGATGGGAAATAGTTTAGCGAAATGATTCTCCGATTTGCTTTCAAAGTACTCCATTACTTTATCAACATTCAATATTTGTTTTAACATATTTAAAATGTAAGCAAATCTTGTTATATTAGGTCTAGGTACCTACTTTACTTACCTCCGTGAACCCATTGTCCGTTTTTAGGGTTCCCGAAGGGTGACAAATGAAACTCTACTTATTACTGACTATTACACTCAGGCTTACGCTGTAGGCTGTAGGTATTCTTACGTCCGCCCATCCGTCTGTCCTACCAGAGGTACCAGGGGTTGTAGTTGTAGGTACAGTCGGCCACAGTCTCAGATAGCCCTTTTTGTTCGATTGGCGCCCTTATGCCGCGAGCGGTAAGAGCTGCCATGGGGTATCTGAGATTGTGGCCGACCGTACCTGTCTTTGAAACCGTTAATCTCTTTAAATCCTGTATCAAACGTGTATTTTCACTGTTATTTATTTTTGCTCTATCATAAAATACAGGCGTCAAACTTGGTGTGGGTTAGGTTAGGGAGTTACCTACACCTACCTACAGTTACTCTTCACTCCACAGTTCGGTCGTAGGTATATAAATTGTCAGGCTTAGGTACTTTAAACATCGATGTTAATCTACCTAGTTAGAATTTCTTGATAAAATTCCTAAACTGTGTTCTAAACAAACATCTCATCAGTATAACAATCATGCAGTCAGTCAGTGGTCGTCTGCTACTGCTACTTGGCCGCGCAGTAGTAGGTGCGGGTTTTGAGTAAGCACTCTTGCCCGTGCGTCGTCTCCGGAGGCATCAGTCTCCGTGTCTTGATTGTGCAGTCGTTGCGATGGTGGTCAATGGGGCTCCGAGCTGCTGGAGTGTTGCAGCTCGAGGAGCTCCCGCGGGTACGGACGTCCTCTTACTGGCCGGTCGTAGTTGGGGGCAATGTGGTGGAGGTGCCGGTGCGGCCCGTTGTCAGCGCAGTGGAACATACGGCGCTACAGACGGACCACAAACTCCTCCACACTCTCCACCACTAGGTCCCGGGCAATGACGTCATTGCGGACGAAACGCCCGGCCCCCACTATGGTCCTCAGGGCAATGTTCTAATCATGTAGAGCACACACGAAGTTCAAACAGGAATTTGTAAACAGTTATTTGACTGTTATGTTCCTGTGTTTCCCGTTTATGTGTTTATGTTCCTGTGTTACCTCTTGAGACAATGCTTGTTTACAGAGTTGTGACAACCTGCAGACAGCTGGGTGGCTGGGCACAATAATGGCTATGATTGTGTTTAGGTAGCATGGTAGTTGTATGGTCAGCCACACTGAAGGATACCCCATGGCAGCTCTTGCCGCGCGCAACATAAGGGCGGGAATCGAACAAAAAGGGGTAGCCTACCGTGGGGCCGACCGACTGTACTTACGTAATAATTTGGTAGTAGTTCATTACTGTATGACAGATGGCGCCACATAGTCAACAGGACAAGACGAAAATAGACTGTTATTTTCGCGTCGAAGGGTAACTATTGAGAAGGAAGGCCGCGCGCAAAGAAAAATGCACAAAATCGATTCCTGTATCAAAATATACAATAAAAAATTTATAATGTTCACATATCAAACCCTTTATCTAACACAGCCAGTTTTGTGTTGAGTGAGATTCATAAACGTTATGAAGATATTTTGGATGAAAAAAATAGGCGGCGCACTTTTTTTCAGACAAAATATCTTGCAATCTGCTATGGATATCAACACAAAACTGTGTTAGATAGGTCTTAAGTTCTATGTGAACATATTCGTCTTTTTTAGTGTATTTGATACAGGAATCAATTTTGTGCATTTTTCTTTGCGCGCGGGCTAATTCAGTAAGTATGCCCAGCGCATATTCGAACATGAAGGCTTTCGCTGGCGGGAAATTCAAAATTTTCACAGTTTTTTACATTTTGTAGCTAAACTGAGTTCAGTTTAGCTACAAAATGTAAAAAAATTGATTTCATTTTACCTACAAAATGTAAAAAAACTGTGAAAATTTTGAATTTCCCGCCACGTTGCTATCGTCCACCCCTAGAGACCAAAAAACTCGCTTGAGTTGAGAATGGGACTTGCTGAGCCACTATCAATAAGATTTTTTTTATTTAGGTATGGGGTCATTTAAGCAACAGCTGTTTTTTTATGATTTGTATGATACCAGCTGGCATACTCGTAGAGCTCCATTAGCTGTTTACTCGAATATGGAGGCAGCTTAGGTGGTGTTGGTTATTTTTGTCGATATGAAATTTGAATGTTGAGCCGGAGATGGTGGGCGACTTTCTAATTTTATAGCACCCGTTAGTCAGGTTGCGACTCTACATTTATCTAAGTATCTAGGGACATTGATACGATGTTCTCTTTTGATCTATGTAGATCTTACATAGAGCGGTACAGGCATATCGAGCTATAAACCTCCCTCCTCATGGAGGCTCATGCTAAGCCCTCAGACAGCAGAAATTCATCGGATATTATGTGCTTTCAGGCGGATGCCCCAGCAGAAACCACTTAGATAGCGATTATTAGGCACTCCCGAGGCCTTCCGGCACAAACGAGGTTAACGAAGTGCATTCGGGGGGAAAGAGTACTTAGGTACTGTAATGATGTAACCTCCGTTGGACTACTGGCTGATGATAATATTTGAATTAGGTAGGCTGTTTAAAAATTATATGTTGGAAGGCTGTAAATAAGATTGTCAAGTAGGGTGACTGAGACGAGATCCGCCGTCGGGTGCAGACTTAAATGTATATTTTAGCTAAATAATAAATAGGAATATCGGAAGTTCGAGTTTAATTGATAGAATTATAGCTAGGGATAGCATACAAGTGCTACAGTGGTGGAGGCAAAACCGCGAGTCAATTCCGATTAGGGAAAAATATTTTTAGATAGCTAGGTTTCAGCCCCTCGTGTCTGGATTTTGATGTGATCGCGACGATCAAAAAGGTACCAAGCAGCCAAGCTGAGTAGACTCATTGAAAGAGGAGGACGAAGGATACAATATAAGCGCCAGGAGGACGTCGCGCCAGAAAAGATAAGTGGTTTACTTTATAAGTGTGAAGTTATAAAATTATGGAGTCCTCAACATTTGACGGGATCTCTACGGATGTAGAAGAGTTTTTCCGCCAATTTGAAATTATTGCCGCCATAAATGATTGGTCAGATGAAGACAAAAGGGTGATAGTGGCTGTGTATTTGTCCGGAGCAGCCATGTACTTTTATAGGGGGTTGTATGATACAGCTGCAACATACGAGGAGGTTAAAGCAGCGTTGAGGGCAGAGTTTCCTCCATGGTGGAAAGAGCCAAGGGTTGATGAGGCGTATGCTGCACAAAAAGTGCAGAAAGCTGTAGAGCAATCTATAATTAACGAGCCAGTTGTCCCGAGCCGATTCAACCGTTCGGAATATTTACAGACAAAAGAAGGAGACGATTTGAATAAACAAGGGCCGCAACCGATGCCGCCAAGTTCAGATGCTGATGCAGCTGATCGTGATGAGGACGAGATGATGTCCGTCGAGGGGGATGTCCTGACAGTACAGCCCATGGGAGAGCCGACGATAAATGAAGAAATACCCGGTGGGTCTAATCCAATTAGTAAAGTAGAGTTCAGGGACGAGGAAGATTCGGTAGATGGAGAAATGTTTTTAGCTCAGCACGACGACGTGATCCAGGGACAAGGTTCGCTGCAAGAAAACGGGGGGAACATTTCAGTGGAAAACGTCGTGGCAGAAAACTGTTACATCATCATTGAAGGAAACGGACAGTTGACATTGACGGACTATCAAAAGGAGCCATCGACAAAGGACGAAAGTGTGAGTAACGTCTTTGTCGAATCCAAAGAGAATGGGAATGAGGAATCACCGAAGGAGTTAATACTGTCGAAGGAAGTAGTGTCAAATGTCATTGTCAAAAGTGATGTCGGTTGTGAAACGAAAGGTGTTGTCAATAGGGTTTATTGTCACGCAATGCGGAAAAAAATTATCAGGCGGCACGAAGAATACAAAGCGCGCAGTTTCAAGAAGAAACCTGGTGCGGAAAAGAAGGCGAGGAGGTCGAAGTATGAGATGCGGCGACGATTTATGGGTCGACGATGTGTCACGGCGAGAGTGATGAATAAAATTGGAAATAGGTGCTGGAAGTTCAAGGGTCCCTTTAAAATAGATAGACTGAGATCCCTGTTGGTTGGTGAAGTGATAAAGTGGAAGGGAAAGATAATCCAGTAGTTTAAGAAAAGAAAAGACAGTATGAAAGAAAGAAAGAGACTCTTCTATGAAAGATAGCTAGGTAGATTGTTGTTGCAATGATGTATAATATAGATTATTAATGCTTGTAAATATTTTCATGTGCGGTTTGGACGGGGGAATACTACCTGAGGCGGCAAAGCTTGGAGCTGCAGAGTGCAGCGAGGCTGAGGATGGTTGACGTGGATCGGAGAGCTGCCGGCAGCAGCGTGTCCGATGCGTGTCGACGGATACTCCAACAGCCATACGTTACGAGGCCGACATTTATGATGATAGGAAGGGAGACAGGGGAGACACTGGCATGAGTCGGATGGACTTACCCCTCAGATAGAAGTATAGCTTGATGGGGAAGTTGGTTGCTTTTGGTGGGTCTGACTGACATAGTGCCGAGGTCCCAACTGTTAATAGCGCAGGTTTTTTATATTTTATGTCGACGATTGGGTAGCCCAATTATGTAAGGGCGGAATAATATCGAATGAAGTCGAGTAATCTTTGGGCCTCGCTTGTAAATTATGATGGCTTGGAGTATCCAATTTTAACTCAGCCGGATTATTAACCAGCTTTGCCAGATTGTATTATACGAATTCAGGGTAGTATTCTCGCATTTTATGAGTAGGGAGGCAGGTATTTAGGGATGGTGATAGTGAAGTGACAGTGAAGTGTTGTACTATTATTTAATTGAAATATTTAAGTTGTTTATTGATGTATAGTTAGATAGTTAAGATTCCTGTCTAATTTTGATTTTAGAGATGTTCAAGACCGACCACAGTTGATTAAATTTTGATTACTATCAAAATTTAATGAACTAGAAGGGGGAAGATGTAATGATGTAACCTCCGTTGGACTACTGGCTGATGATAATATTTGAATTAGGTAGGCTGTTTAAAAATTATATGTTGGAAGGCTGTAAATAAGATTGTCAAGTAGGGTGACTGAGACGAGATCCGCCGTCGGGTGCAGACTTAAATGTATATTTTAGCTAAATAATAAATAGGAATATCGGAAGTTCGAGTTTAATTGATAGAATTATAGCTAGGGATAGCACACAAGTGTTACTAGATGTAGATGGTAATGTACATTTGAATCGCTGACCAATTAGAGTCTGTATTTTTGAACCCCGACATTGAAAAGGTAGGATGTTATTCTAAGAATGTTTCTTGGTCTAGCTAGTGTCTGCTAGGTGGTAATTAGAGTCAACGTCAGCGCGGCGCGTTCGCTACTGGGGTCTGTAACGCAATGGTGCCTCGATAGGCTCCCAGTTGTAGGCTTCAATTACGATGTAGGTACCTTCTCATAAATGAAAAGAAACATTCTCTGTTTTTTTACACTTACTCTAATTACTTCAGGCATCATTGAGTTCGTCTAGATAAGAACTTACACAAGGGTTGAACTTTTAAATAAATCTGACATTTTAGCATACACCAAGGTTTTCACATCCCTCGCCCACACAAAATCCATATGATTGAACCTTTTATCCTCAACTTGGTACATCTCTACATTAGGGAGCTTGCTTCGAAGAATCTCTACGTCTTCGGGCGCCGCCAGCCAATCCCCACCACCCGCGAAGATCACTATTCGAGCTGTTATCTGTTCCACAGGGTACTTGGGCGGGGTTTCCACCCCGTATTTTTTCTTGTTACCTTCGGGACCGTAGTCAAATTTGCGGAAGTGGCCTGAAGCCGCACTCTGTCCGTAATGAGCAACTTGCTTAGTGGCCGCTCCAGACGGCAAGTGGTTGTAAATCACTGGCAGGTTGGTAACATTCAGCTGTTCGCGGTTGAAGCCGCATAACATGAACACCATATTGCTACACAGTACTTCAGCCAGGATTGATTTGCCACAGAGCGTTTCCCGCATGATTCTCATCACGCTGTTGCTCGGTTGGAACTCATAGACTCCAAACAATTTCAACATGGTGTGTATAGTTCTATGATATGGTGCCATAAGTTTTACCATGGGACTCTTGGCATGTGACAGCCATGCTACGGCTGATAGAGCCACCATGAGAGAGATCTTTTTGTTGTATTCAGGTTTCAATGAAGCCATCACGAAGAACGCCGTCGTACCCTGAGAATGCCCAGCGTACTTGAGCTTTGTAGAATTAGTGACACTGAGCACATAGTCGATTGATGCGGGTAGATCGTAGCATCCAATTTCGTCCCAGCTGAAATCCCAAAAATCCCCTTTGGTCGGGGACAAGCGCAGATGCTTTCTTGAGTGCTTGTTACCGCGAGCGTTGCCGAGCCACACGTCGTATCCCTCAGACGCTAGCAGATAGGCGATGCCACTCTCAGGACCAGCTGTCACAAAATCATCTGCACTACCGAGAAGTCCGTGCATTAGAAAAACTGCCGGCCCTTTTCCCGGAATCCTAAAGACCGTAAGTATATAACCATCGTCCGTGATCACGTTGTGCTTCTCGGCGGGATATCCATATTTCTGTATGAGCTGAAGCACATGAAGTCTCTTGTCTTCGTTGTCTTCTCCCATTAAGTACTGTTGCATTAGAACTTCAGCTTCCCCCGGAGTTATGTCTTCGCTAAGTATTACATTACCTCTGTTTGAGTTGAATTGGTTTGAGAAGAGAGTCGAGAAGATTTCTTCGCCATCGTCAGCCTCTTGCGCTGCATATTGTATGTTGGGCAAGAAACGCTCGCTTTCAAGTGCCAAAAAAGAAACAACAAGGGAGACAAACCAGCAGCAACTTATCCACATTTCGAACTGAGTTTTTTTAACAAACTACATTACAATTTATAAGTTTCGTATAAATTGTAATGTAGCCGCAAGTCCGCAACTCCGCAACCAATCGATAAAACAGTCTACTCACTCAGTCATTGGGAACTACATGTACCAATAAAGCCCGGTTTCTGAATTGAGAATTTTACTAAATAAATACTTAACTATCGTTCTGTCACGTTCTTTTGTGAGAAATCCGCAGAGACAGAACGATATTTAAATGCTTGCCTAGCGAATTTCTCAAATCAGAAATCAGCAGTAAGTATGCGAGCGAGAAAATGAGACTTGTATCTACAATAATGAGTCTGCCTAGGTATTTGTATGAGTTAGGTATATCGCCATTGGAACTTATCTGTGGTTTACTTGTGATGTACTTTATTAAAGGGTCCGATCTACCGATAATTACTGAACATGGAAATAAAGTGGTGTCATTTTGTAGCCGCAGAGCAACACGCTATTGTAGCGCAGATAACAAACAAAACATGATCGATGATGGTGACTCTACACAATCCTATGACAGGGCTCTTAGCCTGTAACGCAATGGTGCCAAAATGGGCTCCCGGTTGACGCTTTTGTCGTTTTGTCGGTCCAGTGTCGGTCCTTTCAATGTTTTTGTAGTACAGCAAAGAATATTATGAGTCTAATTCTAAAGGATTAGTTCGCTGGTTGTAGGAGAACAACGAAAAAATCCCGGTTTTGTCCTTCTACCTGGGACGCCATTGATACGCCATTGTGTTACAGGCTAAGGCCCCAGGTGTAAACAGGAAAAACGCGAAACTCATTAAAAGGTTGTTCGAATTGGGCACCGTAGACTAAACAACAATTGTAATGCGTTGGTTTATCTTAATGACTCTACTTCCTTCATACATTGCCTTGATAAGTAACTTGTTAAGTAAGTAGGTACCTACCTAAATGAATTTGTCGTAGAACATTTAGGGTGGTATTCTAGAACGCTACTTAAACTCAGTTCAAACTAGAACGCTACTTAAACTCTGTTTAAACTCAGTTCAAACTAGAACGCTCCTTGAACTCTGTTTAAATTTAGTCGTGTCGACTGTCGATAAAACAGTGCATGTTTTGATTTGAATATCCCTCCCTTCATAACAAAACATGCTCTGTTTTATCGACTGTCTGAACTCTGTTTAAACTGTGTTTATGTATCGTTCTAGAATACCACCCTTAGTGACGTGAAACTAAATAATAATATAGCAGGGGAGAGATAGAGTTCTGCAAAACTGCTGCAGGAACATAAAATAAAACAAATGACGTGGGCCAGTTACACTCGAACGTTCAACTTTTTCGCTTCACTTTCAAAGATATGGATGGTGTGTCGGTGTCGGGTGAATGTACAGTCGCCAGCGACCGTTTAATTTTCTTGAAAGGTTACCGGTTCCCCTTTTGATATGTTGTAAAGCTCGTCATTCTGGGTACAAACATCTAATTTTTGAAGTTCCTAACCCGCCGCATCAATGAGAAATTTAAGGTCAAACGTAAGCAAAAATGCACTTAATTCAGAGTAAAAGGTTACCGGTTCCCCTTTTGATATGTTGTAAAACACGTCATTCTGGGTACAAACACCTAATTTTTGAAGTTCCTAACCCGCCGCATCAATGAGATATTTAAGGTCAAACTTACGAAAAAATGCACTTAATTCAGAATAAAAGGTTACCGCTTGCCACCTTGATATTGTGAAAATTTATGCAATTTCACATAATAGAACCTAAATCTTGCAGTCCCTAACCCGCCGCATCCATGAAAAAAATTAAATAAAAAATCGAAAAATGCGTTTTGGCAATGAATGTATGGGTACCTTGCTTTACATCCGGTAGTTCTAAATTTTGGCTGATTTGTTTATGATGTTGGCCCAATGAATTATCAAAGTTTGTGATCTCGAGCGCCGACCGCAACCA